>OZ012737.1:423155471-423826304 GCA_963859935.3 Lathyrus sativus
CAGCTGCAAGAATTGTCTCAAGAGAACAATGAACCTTTCAGGAAGTATGTTCAGAGATGGAGAGAATTTGCTGCTAGAGTGCAACCACCGCTTCTCGACCGAGAGTTGAAAGGCATGTTCGTAAACTCCTTGCAGAGCCCGTACTTCGAAAGAATGCTCGGAAAGGCACCAAATTTCTATGAATTGGTAAGGGCAGGAGAGCGCATCGAGTATGGTGTAAAGACTGGAAGAATCCAGAATGTTTCAGGCGGTCAGGCTAGTGAAACTGAATCTCTCTATAGCTTTCAAACTGAAGAAGGAGTTGTGGTCAATGCAATCATGAATGATGTTGGGTATCCTCAAGACGATTCGGTGAAGTCTGTTGGTTCTCCGTCTTCTCAGCGGTCAGTATCTTCTGTGTCTCGTTATTCTGGACAGACAATTGTGCATAGGGCACCACATCGGGAACCTTATGTCGCTCCTCTTGCAAATCCACGAGCCCGTGGCTGAGGTTATCAGAATCAGCGTCAGAATCAGAACCGACCTCGTAACAACTTGGAACGAAGGAGTGCTCCTTATCATCCAGTGACTGTGCCGTATAGCCAGATTCTGCCACGTTTGATTCAGAATTCTTTGGTGGAACCTAAAGCTCTTAAGCCCGTGCCAGAGCCTTACCCTCCAGGGTACAACCCCCATGCTCAGTGTGGATATCATGGTGGATCTCCAGGGCATTCAACTGAAGATTGTAAAGCTTTTCAGGCAAAAGTGCAACAGTTGATCGACAAAGGGTGCATTTCCTTTCCAGAAGGAGTTTTGGTGGTGCATGACAACCTCTCAGCTGTCTGAGCTCGTAGATTCAGAGGGTTATTTGCAAGAAGCCAGTGGTCCAGACGGGCAGACACCCTCAGCATTGGCAGTCCTCGGACTTTTTATCATTTGCATTTGTAGTTTCTTTTCTGTTAGTTGCTACTTGCTGTTAAACATTGTTTGTTTCGAATGGTAATATTGATAAAGTGACTATGCATTTTTCTGAATTAATCATGTCGTTGTCACTCATTTACTGCATTGCACTGACACTTGCATTTTATTCACACCACTTTATCACTATGATTAGTAAAGATTGGAGGGAGGATGACGAAACTGAATACTCATAACCGATGATCGTATGCTTTCAGATAAAACCTTGCATATGATGTACAGGCATTGTTTCAAACCCCCTAAACACCGAAGAGATAAGGAAGAGAATCCCTTGTTAACCACTTCAAGCCGAGAAGTAGGAGTTTCTTTTGGACTTTTAAACCCTCACATCTTAACTCGGGGCAGTGTAGTTGTCAGTTAGCTTGATAGAGCGTTCAAGTCTTATAGAGGAGTGTTGTCTTTCGAGGACCAATCATATCGCACTTTTCCCCAGAGGTCGTACCTCGTCAACCGCAATGGTTAAACCTCACCAATCAGGAGTGAGACAGTTATAAACCTCTCGGATGAATCCAGATAGCCAGTGTCGCACGACTTGTTCCAGAAGAAAAAAAGGAATAAGAAAGCCCGCTAAGTAAAAAGAAAAAGCTAGAAAGCAAATACATAGGCAAAAATCAGGGCATCCCGCTGGACTTCAAAAGAAAAATCGAAAAGAACTCTGAAGAGTCAGTCCAGGAAAAAATTAGGGAATCAAAAGAATGAAAAAGAAAGGATACAAAAAGAAAAATTCCTCGAACAAGGACAAAGTCGTGTAGATACTGTAACACGGTGGGAGAACTGACTTTAAACAATGTTGCGGATAGCAAGAGTCGCCACCGACTTTTATTTTATCCATAAGGAAAGGTTATAAAAGAACAGGAAAGACCTTAGAGAATATTTTGGGTCCGGGGGGTAGGTTATGAAAAGGGAAGGTGTTAGCACCCTTTTCATCCATGGTTATCCATGGGCTCTTAGGTACTTAAGCTCACTTTTGAATTGTTTTGAAAGTGTAGTGTGTGAATAGCAAAAAATTTCAGAATAGTTTAATAATAATCCGTGTATGGATGTGAAAAAAAACTTGTTTGAAAATTTTGTTGGAAATTTGTTTAAGTGTGAAAAAGTTTTGAAGTGAGCAAGTATCTAGGAGTAGCCTACCCTAATGTTTTAAGGTCTTTCTTATTCTTTATTCTTTCCTTTAGTAAGACTATCCCTACTATAATGGAGTAGGTAGTCCTTACTTTGGATGTTAAGGGACATGTGAGGGACAATTTGACTTTGAAGGCCATTGTGGGATGTAATAAGCACATATAAGGGACCATCATCATTTTTCGAAAGGGACTCGATTCGTAAAGGCAACCATAAGGGACTTTGATGATTTTTTTATTTGAGGGACTTGCTTTATACACCCCACTTAACCATTATTCGTAGGCAACTTGAGGGATATCCTTAGGAAGTGAGACGGCGATTAAAATCGACTTACGTGTGTGACGTGTTTATTTTAATTATCTTTATTTAAAAGTGATCTAAATTTATTTTAATATTACATACATGTTGTTACACTCCCTAATTACTAACCATAATAATAATTAAATAATTAAACAACTTTACATCCGAGAAACAATTACAAAATAATAAGCAAAATAATTAAATAGCAAAGATAAATAAAATATAAATAAGCAATAATAAATAATAAAGGGGGTTAATTCTAAGTTTACTCGGCAAGACATCGCATCTTGTGCCTACGTATCCTTACGGGAGTGGAATCAGAGTAATCGTAGTTCCCCTCAATAGGGAGGTTAGAGACTTCTTGACTGTGGTCAAGGTCTCAAGGGGAATAAACGCATCTTAAGGACACGCTTACGCGGAGTGTAGAAACTCCAAATCTCTATGTTGAATTGTTAAGTTGTAATTAGGGTTAAATTAGGGATTCCACGGCGGGAAACCCTAAAATGAGCGCGGCGGCTCTTTGACCTAATGCTAGGGGTAAAATTGTAATTTTTCCTGCGGCGAGACATTTGTGAAAATTAGGGTTTGTGAGGTTGTAAGGGTTTGAAGTTGAATGTGTGAAGTTTTACGGACTATTGGCGTGGCGGCCAAACAGTTAGACCTAACCTTCGGATGTGTGCAATGTGACAGAAATAATAGTGATGAAAGTGTGAGAAATTTAAATCATGCAAACGGGAATAAAATGCGGAAAGTAAGCGCGATTGTTGGTTCGCGAGGTTACATTCCAGAAACAGATACAATAATAATGAAACTTAAATAGAAACACCATGTAATAACAGTAAACCTGAAAAAATGAGCACACACATTAGTAGGCAAAGTCAAACTGTAATCAGATGAATTATGAGACAAAAGTGCAAAATTAGAGATTCTTGTTGTTTATTTTTTGACATAAAGAAGAAGTTTTGATTTAGGTTAAAAGAAGATTTAATATTATTACATAAAAAAATTTAAGTTTAATTTTAAAAAACAGTTTCAACTTAATTATCTAAAAGAAATTTTATTTTTAAAAAGGTTTAAATTTTAATACTAAAATGTGTTAGTTTATTATTATTATTTTTTTAAAAAAATTTAATTAGCATTTAAAAAAAAAGGGTTTAACGAAAT
Source organism: Lathyrus sativus (assembly GCA_963859935.3). Lineage (NCBI taxonomy): Eukaryota > Viridiplantae > Streptophyta > Magnoliopsida > Fabales > Fabaceae > Lathyrus > Lathyrus sativus. The sequence goes on from OZ012737.1 coordinate 423,159,015, forward strand.
AATAATAATGATAATTATAATAATAGATCACAAAATAAAAAATAAAGAGGAAGTTGAGCCAGTAGGGTTTCCAATCCAACCCGGTTGCATGTCGCGATTAAACAAAAGGGGACAATCAATCTAGGGTTTCAAACCCTATTGTGTCTCGCGGCGCCGTTCACACTTTATCTCTTCTATCTCTTCGTCTTTCATGGCGTTCTTATCGTCTTTCTCTCATGGCCATTGACCCATCCTAAAACAAACATAGATGATGTTAAACGTTTACAACACTGACTATTACTCACGTTTTTGAGGGTTTCGCTGAAAAAAAGGGCCGATGATGTCGGAGCTGAGGCTCGAAGAAGGTTGATTGCCCGTCTCCAGTGAGGATGACGATGGCGGTCTTCGATTCAGTTCGTTTGTGGTGATGTTTTGGAACGGCGTTGCTTGATGATTTTCGTTTTTCGTACGCGGCCGCTAGGGTTCTTCGTATTAGGGTTTTGTGATTTTTTTCGGCCTCCTCTCTTGGTGAGAATGTTCTAATTTTATATCTTTCTCTTTTCTCTGATGGGCTTGGATACTTTTGAGCTTACGTTATCTTTGCGAATAAACCCGATTTGATTTTGTTTGATATTGATTTGGATATTGATTGAGATCTTTTTTTGATAGGATTGGATTCTTTTTTTCCTTTCCAGACTCACAAATTTGGATTGAATACGGATTGGGTTTTCTGATTTGGAAACAACTTGATTTGCTTGTATCCAGATTCGAATTCGGTTTCGTTGGATATCTGTTTTTGATTTCTGTTCCGAACATACACTAACTTTTCTTCTTCTTCTTTCAGAAAGAACCTAATGGTCAGATACTGCCGGATTAATGCTGCCGAGGGAGTTTTGACGCGGTGACGATGACATATCGGTCTGAACCGACGAGGGAATTGATAATGCTGCTTGTTGCCTTCGATTAGGTCTGGGTTTCACTAAGAACTTCAGTGATGATGACCTTGGGTCTGAACTGATGATTTGAACGTGGTTGCCCCCTTGAATGTGGCTGGCGACTTCGAAGAATGTTGAGAATTTGTCCCAAATTATTGTATGCTCACAATTCTGTTATCCTCGGTGCTCGGTAGGGAGTTAGTAACAGGCTTCGGCCATTGCCCTTCCAGCCGCTCGAGTTTCACACCCGATGATGAGCCAAACTGAGGGCTGAATTTTAATTCCCTTTACCTTGTTATTTACTTTGGCTCATATCTGAAATTGTGTTCTAACTACTGACCGTTTCTTATTTTAACAGGTTGGAATGCGGCTACGGCGAAGCGTTGGTCTCAGCATAAGGTAGCGACCTTCATGACCTTCATGACGTGATGCATCAGAGTTCACCGAGAGGTAAGTTCTTGCGCATAGCCCAATTAAATTTCCCTTCTTATGCTCGAAATCATGTGGTAACTCGGTATGTGTCGTGATGCAGGTTCAACTTGAAGTATCCTTAAATTTCAGAAAGGTTGCAAGCCTTGTTCAGCTCATGAATGATCTTGGAATACCGTTTATATACGTCCAGATTCTTGAAGTTTTGCAACATCAAGTGGATCATTCAGACGAAGTTCGCCACTTTTCCTCCAATGATAATCTCCGGGATTCGGCAACGCTGCAGCTTCTGCACTTCCGAGAGAAAATATGAGAAGGGAAAACCAACTCATTTGATCGAAGTGCGTCACGTGCGAGCATCTCAAATGTTCTGGAAAAGCATTTTTCAATTATTTGTGACAAAGGACCCAAGACCCAGGCCTTCAAATATCTGAGCACTTTTGTATGAGGCCACAGTTGACGTTGGCAAGAAATTCTGTGGTTGTTTGCTTTGAAATTTTAGGATGGGATAGCTTTAATTTTGATCCACCGATACATTCTTTGTTGATTTTAACATGTAAACAGGGTTTTCGTAACTTAGTAGTTATGTTTATACGTGCTGAAACGAGTATGACCTGTTCTACAACAAACTTATTAGTATACTTAGATGTACCGCCCTTATGTTAAATGAACAAAATCATGACTCTTTTATGAAGTCCAAATGAATGCTTCCGAATACTTGAATATCCAGTAGAAGTCTTACCTTTACATTTAAAAGCATAAGATACTTTTTTATAATGCGAGAGCTCGGGATTTCGGTTAACTTTCTTGCCTTAACACCTTTTGAACATCAGCTAACAACATCTCCACTATTATTCCATCATTTTTCTGGGCCAACCGCGGGCATGCACCAAAAATCATAAAAATCCATTCTCAAATGATAGTTTGCCTGTGTTAGAACAACCTGCCTTTAACATCAACTATTCGATTATGGATCAAATAGCTATGAACAAGAATCTGGTAATCACCTGAATCGAACCTTGGCACTCCAACTGATTTAATCTTAATTTCCAATATATTCTAAATTGAGCCGCACATGATTAATAGAATCAGAAATGTTTGGAGCGACTTGAAAATAGAAGAAAAGAAATGAAAAGAGAAAAAATCCTCATCAGCCGAGCGGACTAATACTCTGTATCAAAAATCCAACTGTGTTTCTGATGAATAACTCCAATACCATGAACTGAACCAAATTGATACCTCAATATAATCAAACCTTGTGACAAATACACGTCTCAGAAATAATATCTCAACTATCTCAAAAACCTGGTGACAACTTGTCTTCAAGGAATTAGCTGAATTTGCGTAAAATGACCAAAATACCCCTGGAACCAAATCCAACCTCTCTTTGATTTTGGCAAAAAAATCATGAAGTTTGACTTTGGTTTGACCACAGTTGACCTCAGTTTGACTTTTTAACTGCATTGACTGCTTTTGACTTATCTGATCATCTGACTGAACAAACTTTTGAGAAAAGTCTTGAAACTTGACATGGGGGTTCTTATACACATATAAGATGTTATGAAGCTCACTTGAAGTCTTGGAAGTCCATTTAGCCTGATTAAAGTCAAAACCCTAGTTTTGGATGCACTGCTTAGGAGGTGCATTGTCTGAGGGAATTGTCAACTCTTCTGACCAATTATGAATTTTGTGAACCTTGTGAACCTTCTTGGAACACAAAGTCTTGTATTGTGAGGGCAAATTTTGGGGTGCAACAGCTGCCCCTGTTCAATTTTCTGAAACCTGAGGGGTTAGATTGGTATATTTGCCAGTCGTAACCTGGAAGGTTGAAGGGGATTGAACACAAAAGCCCAAAAATTTGCACTCACCAGTGCATGGAGTGATATTGATGGTTGGTTGAACATGATTGAGTGGGCTTAAAGATGCCACTAGGGGAAAGTTCTTCAGTAGTATAATGAGAATTGTCAGGAGTCTGGAGTAATACTGATGTAACAGCATGTCTTCATGAGGATAGAGCAATCAATAATGATAACCCTAAAGCAGTCTTGAAGTGATAAATCTGACCTCAGGAGGATAGAGCAATCAATAGCTCTAAAGCAGTCTTGAAGTAATAATGGCTTCAGGAGGATAGAGCAATCAATAGCTCTAAAGCAGTCTTGAAGTAATAGAATGGCTTCAGTAGGATAGAGCAATCAACAGCTCTAAAGCAGTCTTGAAATAATAATGTGATATGTCTTCAGGAGGATAGAGCAATCAATAGCTCTAAAGCAGTCTTGAAGTAATGATTTCAGGAGGATAGAGCAATGGATAGCTCTAAAGCAGTCTTGAAATAATAATGTAATTTCAGGAGGATAGAGCAATGGAGAACTCTAAAGCAGTCTTGAAATAATTAGATGGCTTCAGGAGGATAGAGCAATGAATAGCTCTAAAGCAGTCTTGAAGTAGTAATATGACCTCATGAGGATAGAGCAATGAATAGCTCTAAAGCAGTCTTGAAGTAATAGGATGATTTCAGGAGGATAGAGCAATCAGTAGCTCTAAAGCAGTCTTGAAGTCATGAGAGGCTATCAGGAGGATAAAATAACCCTGAGGTTACAATAAAGCAGTCCCAAAGTAATAAGAAGCTCATCAGGAGGATAAAGTAACCCTGAGGTTACAATAAAGCAGTCCCAAAGATCATAAGCTTGTTTGTTGGATAATTAACCTGAAAACAAGGTAGCATTCTGTATAACAACATTAGTTTATGCTTTATGTACGCATGTATGACATGATGCACTTAGGTAATGTACTATAGACATATATGTTATGGTATGATGTAAATGATGTATGTATGCTATGACACTGCTGGAAGTGTCTGGATATCCTTGTATAACAACTGCTGGCCAAGGAAAATAAATCCCGATTCGTTGTTGAAGAATATATAACCCTCCGTCTGCTGGGGATAACAAGGTATAGATAGCCTCCCGTTGCTGGGGATAGTAGGGTATAGATAACCTTCGTTTTCGTTTGATAGTAGGATAAGTATAACATCCTGTCTTCGTTCATCGTGCCCTTATTGGAAAGTAATTTCCCGTATATCCGTATGAGGATAAAAGAGATGGATATAAATTCCAGGGGAGATTAGACTTTGTGAAAATGGATTAGTCCTACTGATGGTTTGTAACTGTCTTGTAAAGATGAACCGGCGAAGCTTCGTTGAAATCCTTCCCTCGTTCGGCCTTAGTAAATACTATTACTGCATTTTCATGCATTTCTGGTAAACATCAATCATATTAAAAGCATACATGCGTTTCTGGTAAACATCAATCATATTCAAAGGCATACATACATTCAAACACAACCAATGGACGTTTCGCTTATGTAAATAGGGTAAAAGTGAATCTGGATTCAAAAGATGGAATTTATTTATATCAAAAGTGACCCATACACGGGTAAGTTTGTACAAGGAGACATAAACCCTAGTAAGAGAATTTTGTCATGAAGCTTTACAAAAAGAATCAGCTATGTGGGAAATAATCCTATTGAGTTTCAATTCTACTATTGCCACTCAAGTATCTCATCTTCTTGCTGTTGAGACGGAAACGATTGGATTGAGCTTTATCTGTTTGAGCTTGAGTAAGTAGTACAACTGGTTGCAGTTTCATGAGTGATCCAAACGAGACATAGTCATACGCTTTAATCCCTAACTTTTGCCTGGATTGCCCTTTCAGGTTTTCAATCCACCGGGATACCCTTTTTTGCCCAAGCCGCCTTTTCAGGTTTTCGACTTGCCGGGTGTACATCTTTTTATATATATATCCCTAATTTTTGCCCAAACCCTTTTGGTTTGCCGGGATGCCCTTATTTTTGCCTAGGCCTGTCAACCTAGCGGGTCTCTTTTTATGCGTAGTATTTTTTAACTATGTCTGCGTTTACAGGTTGTGGGAAGTCTTCACCATCCGTTGTAGTCAGTATCATGGCACCTCCTGAGAACACTGTCTTGACTACAAATGGTCCCTCATATGTTGGAGTCCACTTGCCCCTAGGATCACCCTGTGGTAATATGATACGCTTGATTACCAAGTCACCAGCCTGATATACCTTTGGCTTAACCTTCTTGTTAAAAGCTTTGATCATCCGTTTCTGGTACATCTGGCCATGACAAACTGCTGCTAACCTTTTCTCATCAATCAAATTTATCTGGTCAAGTCGAGTCTGAATCCACTCATCTTCATCCAAGCCTGCATCCTTCATAATTCTCAAGGAGGGGATCTGAACTTCAATAGGCAGAACTGCTTCCATACCATAGACTAAGGAGAATGGGGTTGCCCTTGTTGAAGTACGTATTGTAGTACGATAACCATGCAGAGCAAATGGTAACATCTCGTGCCAATCCTTGTAAGTAACAGTCATCTTCTGTACAATCTTCTTAATGTTCTTATTAGCAGCTTCAACTGCCCCATTCATCTTTGGACGATACGGAGAAGAGTTGTGATGCTTAATCTTGAACTGCGTACAGAGATCAGTAATCATAGTGTTGTTCAGATTAGAGCCATTGTCAGTGATAATCCTTTCAGGGATACCATACCTACATATGAGATTATTCTTAATGAACCGAGCCACAACATTCTTAGTCACAGATGCAAATGAAGCTGCCTCTATCCACTTCGTGAAGTAATCAATAGCAACCAGGATGAAACGATGCCCATTAGAAGCAGTAGGCTTGATCTCACCAATCATATCAATGCCCCACATGGCAAAGGGCCAAGGAGCAGTCAACACATTCAATGGAGATGGAGGTACATGTACTTTATCAGCATAGATTTGACATTTGTGACATGTTCTGGAGTGTTGATAGCAATCAGCTTCCATGGTAGACCAATAGTAACCTGCTCTCAAAATCTTCTTTGCCATGGTATGACCACTAGAATGAGTGCCAAAGGTCCCATCATGCATCTCTTCCATAATTTCTGTAGCTTCCTTCTTATCCACACAACGAAGCATAGTTGAATCATGATTACGCTTATACAGAATGCCATTACTCAGAAAGAACTTAGCAGAAAACCTTCTCAGGAACTTCCTATCTTTGACAGATGCCCCTTCAGGGAACTCCTGAGCTTCAAGATAGTTTTTCACTTCATAGAACCAAGGCTTCTCCTCTGCCCCTTCAGTGTCAATCTCATTGCAGTATGCAGGCTTCTCAAACCTATCAATGGTAATCTTGGGAGCTTCATCATCCCAGCTGATCTCAAACATAGATGCCATGGTGGCCAATGCGTCTGCCAACTGATTCTCTCTTCGTGGAATATGTCCAAAAGTAATCTCTTTGAAATGTGGGATCAAAGACAACACATGTTCTTTGTAAGGAATGAGATTATCATGCTTTGTATCCCAATCTCCTTTAATCTGACTTACTACCAGAGCTGAATCTCCATACACCTCAAGGAACTGAATCTTCATATCAATAGCAACTTGCATACCCATGATACATGCCTCATACTCAGCCATGTTATTGGTACAATAGAAACAAAGTCTGGCAGTAATCGGGGTATGACAACCTTCAGGGGAACTAATCACAACACCAACACCATTACCATGTGCATTGGAGGCACCATCAAAAACCATAGTCCATCGGGATCCTTGTTCAGGTCCGTCATATTGTCCAGGTTCTTTGGTAACAGACATAATGTCTTCATCAGGGAACTCAAAATTCATTGACTGGTAATCATCTACTGCTTGATGAGCCAAATGATCAGCAACAACACTCCCCTTAATGGCCTTCTGAGTGGTATACTGTATATCATATTCCGTCAAGATCATTTGCCATCTTGCAATTCTTCCGGAGAGAGCAGGTTTCTCAAATATGTACTTGATTGGATCCATCTTCGAAATCAACAAGGTAGTATGGGTCAACATATACTGTCTTAGTCGGCGAGCAGCCCATGCCAAAGCGCAGCAAGTTTTCTCGAGCAGTGAGTATCTTGTTTCACAGTCGGTAAACGTTTTGCTAAGGTAGTATATTGCCTGCTCTTTTCGACCAGACTCGTCATGTTGCCCCAATACACACCCCATTGAGTTGTCTAATACTGTTAAATACATAATCAAGGGTCTTCCATCAACTGGTGGCATTAAAATTGGAGGTTCTAGCAAATATCTCTTGATTTCATCAAAGGCAGTCTGGCACTCATCATTCCATTCCATCACCTGATCTTTCCTCAACAACTTGAAGATTGGCTCACAGATGGTAGTTAATTGGGAAATAAATCTTGCAATGTAGTTCAATCGTCCCAAGAAACCTCTAACCTCCTTCTCAGTACGGGGAGCTGGCATCTCTCGTATAGCTTTCACTTTTGCAGGATCCACTTCAATACCTTTTCCACTGACAATGAAACCCAAGAGCTTTCCAGATCTAACTCCAAAAGTACACTTGTTTGGATTTAATCTCAACCTGTATTTCTTCAACCTCTCAAACAACTTGTGCAGATGATCAAGATGTTGTTCTTCATTCTGAGACCTGGCTATCATATCATCCACATATACCTCTATCTCATGATGAATCATATCATGAAACAAAGCCACCATAGCACGCTGATATGTTGCCCCTGCATTCTTCAAACCAAATGGCATTACCTTATAGAAAAAGGTGCCCCACTGTGTCACAAATGTAGTCTTCTCCATATCTTCAGGTGCCATCTTGATTTGATTGTAACCAGAGAAACCATCCATAAAAGAGAATACCTTATGCTGAGCAGTGTTGTCTACCAGAATATCAATATGAGGAAGTGGAAAGTCATCTTTAGGGCTAGCCTTGTTCAGATCTCTGTAGTCTACACACATACGTACCTTACCATCTTTCTTAGGAACTGGTACCACATTTGCAACCCACTGAGGATAAGAAGTTACGGCCAAGAACCCTGCATTGAATTGTTTCATTACCTCTGCTTTGATCTTTTCTGACATTTCAGGACGCATACGACGAACCTTCTGCTTCTTTGGACGACAATCTTCTTTCACTGGCAAACGGTGAACCACAATGTCTGTATCCAACCCTGGCATATCTTCATAAGACCAAGCAAAGATCTCCACATAGTCACGTAGCATCTGAATCAACCTGCTCTTGACATTGTCCTCTAAATCAGCCCCTATCTTGACCTCTTTTCTGTTTTCTTCAGTTCCCAGATTCACAACTTCGACTGGTTCTTCATGTGGCTGTATAGCTTTCTCTTCTTGTTGTAACAACCTAGCAAGCTCTACAGGTATTTCACAATCGTCCTCGTTTCCGTCTTCAGTTTGATAGATCGGATTCTCGAAATTGTAATTGGCAATAGTAGAACTGTTATCAACTGGATCCAGAGTGGATGAGGATCTGTATTTTAGTGACGTGGGTGTGTGTAGGAACACATAGCTGATAAAGCAAAAATAGAAGAAAAAGAAAGACAAGGAACACAATATTTACGAAAACGAAACGTCCACTGATTTTATTGAATGAAGTATGCAAATGAAATGACAACCCGTAACAAGCACACCATTGTGCGCCGGGTAAGGCACATGGCTTGAAAGTTTTAATTGTTCCAGAAATTACAAATTTAAAAACATAACACAGTAATAGTATTTACTCCTGACTAAAGGAGATAGGGATAACATCTTCAGCTTTCCAATTATTGAGTCCAGCACCCACAGTAGGAAAATCCATGCCTCCAAGTTGTAGTCTTCATCTTGATCTCCCACAGCATTGATAACCCCTTGATTGGTGATACGAACAGCACGAGCACGACGAACAGCCTTCTGGGACTCTGCAGTGAAACCCAAACCAAACTTGTCAGACTTGTATGGCATATCAGGAAGCTGACCCCAAATAGTACAACCACCTTCTTCCACCACAGCTTTTGCATCATTGAGGGAGGCCATTGCCATTGTTGGAGGGTTTCTGATGACCACAGGAACCTTCTTCACAGCAGGAGGAGTCACACAATCCTTAACAGCCCAGGGAACCACTTCAAATGACTGACATGGAGTTTCAATGTATTCACCTTCTACTTCCAGATACTTGAAAGTGTTTACATGGCTGACAAAGTATTCTTCCTCTCCAAAGACAGTAACAACTTTTCCATTCACCGGATATCTCAACTTTTGATGTAATGTGGAGGTCACAGCACCTGCCCCATGGATCCAGGGACGACCAAGCAGACATGAGTACGAAGGACGAATATCCATCACATAGAATGTAGCGGTAAACACCTGAGAGCCAACCTTGATTGGAAGATCAATTTCCCCATGCACTACTCTTCTAGAACCATCAAAAGCCTTTACCACAATATTACTGGGCTTCAATACCGTATCTTTAGGACTCAGCTTGTTCAGGACTTCCTTAGGCAACACATTCAGAGAGGAACCATTGTCTATCAGCACATGAGACAGGGTAGTGCCCCTGCATTCAATTGAAATATGCAAGGCCCTGTTATGATCCCTCTTGGCAGGGGTCAAGTCAGCATCAGAAAATCCTAACCCGTTGTCATAGGTCAGGTGAGCAACACAATTCTCAAACTGGTCCACAGAAATTGCACTGGGTACATGAGCCATCTTTAGAAACTTGATCAATGACTTGGCATGAGCCTCAGAACATAATAACAGGGAGAGCGTAGAAATCTTTGAGGGAGTATGCCCCAGCTGATCAACAATATCATAATCACTCTTGCGAATGATTTTCAATACTTCTTCCATCTGCTTAGAGAGGTCATCAGCAGCTGGCACATCAGTAGATACAGGCTCAATAACAGGACCCTTGCCCCGAGCATCAGTGGTGGAAGTAACAGCAGGAGTAACTGCACTCTTAGAAGCAACTGGAGGAGAGAAGACTCTTCCACTACGAGTGATCTTGCTAGATCCAGCAATATTATCAATGTCAACAGGCATATCAGGTAAAGGCTCCTGCTTGACACCATGGATGTAAACATCAGACCCATAGTGCCAAGGCACAGCTTTGTCAGATGTATAAGGAATAGGACCAGGAGTGGTAATGATCAGAGGAGCTACTCTGGCTTCAGCAACAACTTTCACAGGACCTTCAACAATAATCTTGATTGGGCCCTGATGAGTGATTTTAATGGGACCCTTTGAAATGATTCTTAGTGGTACTTTGTCAACCATGTCAACCTCTTCAATCTTCTTACCCTGAGTCAGATGATCCACCATACTTTCTACAGATGCTGGTCTTCTTTCAAACACTATAGTATATTTATCCATGAGACGTTGAATCCCATCTCTCAAAATGAAGCAACTATCCGGCTTATAGGTACAATATAGACAATCTTCATGACAACCTGGAAAGATCCCAGCTTGTACTAACCTCTTTTTGATAACAGACAATGGTGTGCTCAACTCCATAACTGAATAGACATGCAGATCTTCATCAATATCTTCATCAATGGCGTTGACAGTCTTCTCGTGATTTGGCATTGTAGATGTAATCACATTTGGAGTACCTGGTGGATCAAACTCAATTTCTCCAGCATCAATCATATCCTGAATTTTGTTCTTCAAGACCCAGCAGTTATTAGTATCATGTCCTGGACAGTTTGAATGATATGCACATCGTGCATTGGGATTGTACTTGGGAGAGGTAACATTGGGATTCTGAGGAGCCTCCCTCAGGGTAATAAGTTCAGCCTTCAACAAGTGTTGCAATGCCTGAGCCATTGACATGTTGATCTTCGTGAACTGTCTTCTAGCCCTCTGTTGGTTGCCTTGAGGCTGCTCTGTTGTTGCAGGAGTTGGATTTGAAATATGAACTGCACTAACAGACTGATGCCTTCTGTTACGATCAGGCTGACCATACACAGCATTAGATTCTTTCTTCCCAGTGGGAGGCTTCTTTGCAGCACCTGATGAAGAAGTGCCCACTTGGATCTTACCACTCTTGATACCATTCTCTACTCGCTCTCCTGTCATGATCAACTCAGTGAAGCCAGATGATGAGCTTCCAATGAGATGACTGTAAAACGGACCATTCAGCGTACACATGAACATATCAACCAACTCCCTATCAGTCAAAGGGGGTTGAACTCTTCCAGCTAAGTCTCTCCACTTCTGAGCATACTCCTTAAAGCCTTCTTTGGCACCCATAGACATGCTTTGAAGCTGCATGCGAGTGGGGGCTAAGTCAGCATTGTATTGATACTGCTTGTAGAAAGCTTCAGCAAGGTCATTCCAATCTCTGATGTTGACACTCTCCAACTGATAATACCACTCTAGCTGAGCTCCAGATAAACTCTCTTGAAAGAAATGGATCCACAACTTTTTATCAGCAGTGTGGGGTTGAATTCTTCTGACATAAGACCTCAGATGCAATTTGGGACAAGAGACCCCATCATAGACAACAAATGTAGGAACTTTGAACCCAATGGGTATGACCACCCCAGATATCAAGCTCAAATCCTCAAAATCCAGCCCAGATGATTTCTGTAATTCCATAGCATCCATTCTATCCACCAGCATCTTGAATTTGTCTTCGTTAGGCTCATGGTAGTAGTTAGCCTCAGAATCAGAGTCCCCCATAGTGTTGTGGAGACTGCCTCTCTCCTGCTCAGATTCTTCAGATTCATAGTCTTCAACCTGTTCCTTGGTCTTGACAGGACCTTTGAACCTTCTTCCCATGTTGAGCAACCCAGCAGACCTTCTAGCCTTCTTAGTCTTCTTGGCCAGCAGTGTCTTCAATTCATCCTGCCCCTTGGATAGGTTCAGGATCAGCTCTTGGAACTGTGCATTCTGTGCCTGGAGATCCTTAACTGATTGTTCAAGAGCCATTGCTGAAATAAACAGCGAGAAGATGAGAAACCTGTGCACAATTATAAACCTGTGATGCAATGATATGGGAATGCATATGCAATGTTTTCAAGGACCGCAGGATTTAAATTTGCTTAAACAAACAAGAAAGTAACTTTTTATTAGTAATAACTTGTTTTGCCTTTTAGGCTTACAAAAAATGAAAACGAAATAAGTACAAAAGATGGGGTTTTAAGTCTCCCATGGACGTTTCCTCTTGGTGTTGAGGTATGAGTTGAGGTTTCGTTCCTCATGAAGTAGCTTTGTTAGCTCTAGGATCCTTGCTTGGCTTGCTTTGTAATGAGCCTCGAAAGTATCCCTTTTCTCTTTCAGTTGGATCCATGATCTCTGCAAGTCTTCCATATCAGTAGGCATGTCTGGGTGAAGGATGGTATAAGCTGTGTCTCCTTCAGCAACAGGTTCCATGGTAACTGGTAGGATGGCAGGATATGGCATCATGAGTGTCTGAGCACGAAATCGTACCCATCTGAGATAAGCCTCCATAGGAATGGTGTACTTAGGCTCCAGTGTCTTGCTGTCAATCCTGTTTACCTTTCCCCAAGCTCGTATGAATCTCTGACGGTAACCCTGAAGATCGTTGTCGTAGTCAAACACAATGCCCTGAATCAACATGTCATGTGGACCATCGCTCCGGGCGTAACCAAACTGTCGTAAAGCTAGAGATGGGTTGTAGGTGATGCCTCCTCTTATGCCTAGAAGGGGCACATTAGGAAACTCCCCACAACGGTCAATGATGGTGACATTCTCCATAGATCTGGAGCACCAATGGATGTCTGAGTGAGAAAGTGACATGATCCTCTTGGACCATCTGAACCCTTGCTCATTCTTCATTACTGAGCGAGGAAGGTGAGAAATAAACCACCTAGAAAGTAAAGGTATGCAGCACATCAAAGTTCCTCTTGCCCTTGTAGTACGGGTGTGAAGAGAATGTAGGATGTCTCCAAGTAAGGTAGGCACTGGATTGTGACTCAGGAATATGTTGATGGCATGAACGTCTATGAACTGATCAGGATTGGGGAACAACACTAAGCCATAAATCAATAAGGCTAAGATCTCCTCAAAAGCATCGTAGCTCATAGCCTTCAAGAACATTTGAGCTTCATCCACTAATACCTTGGCAAGAATACCTTTAACTCCACTTCTCGTCTCTAGAACAATGTCAGACTTCTTCAGATGTAGAGCGGCAGCAATAACTTCTGGTTTAAGCTCCTTCTCTAAGCCTGTGAATGGCTTCTGATCAAGAACAGGTATACCCAGAAGTTTAGAGAACTCCTCCATGGTTGGAACCAGCTGATAATCAGGAAATGTAAAGCAATGGTGCTTAGGGTCAAAGAACTGAAACAGCACACTCATCATGTCTTCACTGAACCCTGAAGTAACTAGATCCAATAAGTGACCATGTCTCTTGTTGAACTGGGAATGATCAGGCACTAGGGAAACCAACTCCTTGAGCTTAGCAGGTATCCCTACAAAGTTGATCCTGATGGTGTTTCTACGAGCAGAAGCCATGACCTGCAACAAAGAACAAAGATAAATCCTTTGGTCCTTGAAATGGTTAGGGAAAATGATATGCTTATGATGCATGATGATGTCATGATGTCATGCTCAATCACAAACATGTGGCACACACAAACAAGTCACACCATAGCCCTAGGTTTAAAGGCTTGCATGAGGTTCAAAGGCAAGTACCCTCCCCTGAAGTTAGATGGTTCATCCTGTCCTACAAAAGTAACCAGGTTCTAAGGGATCTCAATATCATTGATCCTTCACAAGGGTGGTTGTTCAGAAGGCAACTTACTTGCCAACCAAAACCCTCCAAGTTTAAGATCTCAATGAGCGTAGTATCGAGTGTCAACCAACTTCAGTCTGCACCAAAGCCGGTTACATCACTACTTTCTAAAGGCCAAGATGAGTTAACTAGGGTTCTAAAAGTCAGTTAGTGCATTGACAACATATGGCAGCCTCAATATTATCCTCAACTTGACTTAAGGAATATAAGCACCAACCAAGAAGTCGCACTAACTATGGCCACCAGATCAACCGTATCGATATACGTCGTACAGTTTCCTTGGTCTATTGCCATTTACCTAAGGTACACTAGATCCGGGTTAGGACCTTTCACACATAAGAGCACCCCAACAATATAATAATAAAGCAAACAAGGCAAACAATTTAAAGTGATCTTAATTCCTAAGGGTACCCCTCTTAAATTTATCCCCAGCAGAGTCGCCAGTTCTGTAACACGGTGGGAGAACTGACTTTAAACAATGTTGCGGATAGCAAGAGTCGCCACCGACTTTTATTTTATCCATAAGGAAAGGTTATAAAAGAACAGGAAAGACCTTAGAGAATATTTTGGGTCCGGGGGGTAGGTTATGAAAAGGGAAGGTGTTAGCACCCTTTTCATCCATGGTTATCCATGGGCTCTTAGGTACTTAAGCTCACTTTTGAATTGTTTTGAAAGTGTAGTGTGTGAATAGCAAAAAATTTCAGAATAGTTTAATAATAATCCGTGTATGGATGTGAAAAAAAACTTGTTTGAAAATTTTGTTGGAAATTTGTTTAAGTGTGAAAAAGTTTTGAAGTGAGCAAGTATCTAGGAGTAGCCTACCCTAATGTTTTAAGGTCTTTCTTATTCTTTATTCTTTCCTTTAGTAAGACTATCCCTACTATAATGGAGTAGGTAGTCCTTACTTTGGATGTTAAGGGACATGTGAGGGACAATTTGACTTTGAAGGCCATTGTGGGATGTAATAAGCACATATAAGGGACCATCATCATTTTTCGAAAGGGACTCGATTCGTAAAGGCAACCATAAGGGACTTTGATGATTTTTTTATTTGAGGGACTTGCTTTATACACCCCACTTAACCATTATTCGTAGGCAACTTGAGGGATATCCTTAGGAAGTGAGACGACGATTAAAATCGACTTACGTGTGTGACGTGTTTATTTTAATTATCTTTATTTAAAAGTGATCTAAATTTATTTTAATATTACATACATGTTGTTACACTCCCTAATTACTAACCATAATAATAATTAAATAATTAAACAACTTTACATCCGAGAAACAATTACAAAATAATAAGCAAAATAATTAAATAGCAAAGATAAATAAAATATAAATAAGCAATAATAAATAATAAAGGGGGTTAATTCTAAGTTTACTCGGCAAGACATCGCATCTTGTGCCTACGTATCCTTACGGGAGTGGAATCAGAGTAATCGTAGTTCCCCTCAATAGGGAGGTTAGAGACTTCTTGACTGTGGTCAAGGTCTCAAGGGGAATAAACGCATCTTAAGGACACGCTTACGCGGAGTGTAGAAACTCCAAATCTCTATGTTGAATTGTTAAGTTGTAATTAGGGTTAAATTAGGGATTCCACGGCGGGAAACCCTAAAATGAGCGCGGCGGCTCTTTGACCTAATGCTAGGGGTAAAATTGTAATTTTTCCTGCGGCGAGACATTTGTGAAAATTAGGGTTTGTGAGGTTGTAAGGGTTTGAAGTTGAATGTGTGAAGTTTTACGGACTATTGGCGTGGCGGCCAAACAGTTAGACCTAACCTTCGGATGTGTGCAATGTGACAGAAATAATAGTGATGAAAGTGTGAGGAATTTAAATCATGCAAACGGGAATAAAATGCGGAAAGTAAGCGCGATTGTTGGTTCGCGAGGTTACATTCCAGAAACAGATACAATAATAATGAAACTTAAATAGAAACACCATGTAATAACAGTAAACCTGAAAAAATGAGCACACACATTAGTAGGCAAAGTCAAACGGTAATCAGATGAATTATGAGACAAAAGTGCAAAATTAGAGATTCTTGTTGTTTATTTTTTGACATAAAGAAGAAGTTTTGATTTAGGTTAAAAGAAGATTTAATATTATTACATAAAAAAATTTAAGTTTAATTTTCAAAAACAGTTTCAACTTAATTATCTAAAAGAAATTTTATTTTTAAAAAGGTTTAAATTTTAATACTAAAATGTGTTAGTTTATTATTATTATTTTTTTTAAAAAATTTAATTAGCATTTAAAAAAAAAGGGTTTAACGAAATAATAATAATGATAATTATAATAATAGATCACAAAATAAAAAATAAAGAGGAAGTTGAGCCAGTAGGGTTTCCAATCCAACCCGGTTGCATGTCGCGATTAAACAAAAGGGGACAATCAATCTAGGGTTTCAAACCCTATTGTGTCTCGCGGCGCCGTTCACACTTTATCTCTTCTATCTCTTCGTCTTTCATGGCGTTCTTATCGTCTTTCTCTCATGGCCATTGACCCATCCTAAAACAAACATAGATGATGTTAAACGTTTACAACACTGACTATTACTCACGTTTTTGAGGGTTTCGCTGAAAAAAAGGGCCGATGATGTCGGAGCTGAGGCTCGAAGAAGGTTGATTGCCCGTCTCCAGTGAGGATGACGATGGCGGTCTTCGATTCAGTTCGTTTGTGGTGATGTTTTGGAACGGCGTTGCTTGATGATTTTCGTTTTTCGTACGCGGCCGCTAGGGTTCTTCGTATTAGGGTTTTGTGATTTTTTTCGGCCTCCTCTCTTGGTGAGAATGTTCTAATTTTATATCTTTCTCTTTTCTCTGATGGGCTTGGATACTTTTGAGCTTACGTTATCTTTGCGAATAAACCCGATTTGATTTTGTTTGATATTGATTTGGATATTGATTGAGATCTTTTTTTGATAGGATTGGATTCTTTTTTTCCTTTCCAGACTCACAAATTTGGATTGAATACGGATTGGGTTTTCTGATTTGGAAACAACTTGATTTGCTTGTATCCAGATTCGAATTCGGTTTTGTTGGATATCTGTTTTTGATTTCTGTTCCGAACATACACTAACTTTTCTTCTTCTTCTTTCAGAAAGAACCTAATGGTCAGATACTGCCGGATTAATGCTGCCGAGGGAGTTTTGACGCGGTGACGATGACATATCGGTCTGAACCGACGAGGGAATTGATAATGCTGCTTGTTGCCTTCGATTAGGTCTGGGTTTCACTAAGAACTTCAGTGATGATGACCTTGGGTCTGAACTGATGATTTGAACGTGGTTGCCCCCTTGAATGTGGCTGGCGACTTCGAAGAATGTTGAGAATTTGTCCCAAATTATTGTATGCTCGCAATTCTGTTATCCTCGGTGCTTGGTAGGGAGTTGGTAACAGGCTTCGGCCATTGCCCTTCCAGCCGCTCGAGTTTCACACCCGATGATGAGCCAAACTGAGGGCTGAATTTTAATTCCCTTTACCTTGTTATTTACTTTGGCTCATATCTGAAATTGTGTTCTAACTACTGACCGTTTCTTATTTTAACAGGTTGGAATGCGGCTACGGCGAAGCGTTGGTCTCAGCATAAGGTAGCGACCTTCATGACCTTCATGACGTGATGCATCAGAGTTCACCGAGAGGTAAGTTCTTGCGCATAGCCCAATTAAATTTCCCTTCTTATGCTCTAAATCATGTGGTAACTCGGTATGTGTCGTGATGCAGGTTCAACTTGAAGTATCCTTAAATTTCAGAAAGGTTGCAAGCCTTGTTCAGCTCATGAATGATCTTGGAATACCGTTTATATACGTCCAGATTCTTGAAGTTTTGCAACATCAAGTGGATCATTCAGACGAAGTTCGCCACTTTTCCTCCAATGATAATCTCCGGGATTCGGCAACGCTGCAGCTTCTGCACTTCCGAGAGAAAATATGAGAAGGGAAAACCAACTCATTTGATCGAAGTGCGTCACGTGCGAGCATCTCAAATGTTCTGGAAAAGCATTTTTCAATTATTTGTGACAAAGGACCCAAGACCCAGGCCTTCAAATATCTGAGCACTTTTGTATGAGGCCACAGTTGACGTTGGCAAGAAATTCTGTGGTTGTTTGCTTTGAAATTTTAGGATGGGATAGCTTTAATTTTGATCCACCGATACATTCTTTGTTGATTTTAACATGTAAACAGGGTTTTCGTAACTTAGTAGTTATGTTTATACGTGCTGAAACGAGTATGACCTGTTCTACAACAAACTTATTAGTATACTTAGATGTACCGCCCTTATGTTAAATGAACAAAATCATGACTCTTTTATGAAGTCCAAATGAATGCTTCCGAATACTTGAATATCCAGTAGAAGTCTTACCTTTACATTTAAAAGCATAAGATACTTTTTTATAATGCGAGAGCTCGGGATTTCGGTTAACTTTCTTGCCTTAACACCTTTTGAACATCAGCTAACAACATCTCCACTATTATTCCATCATTTTTCTGGGCCAACCGCGGGCATGCACCAAAAATCATAAAAATCCATTCTCAAATGATAGTTTGCCTGTGTTAGAACAACCTGCCTTTAACATCAACTATTCGATTATGGATCAAATAGCTATGAACAAGAATCTGGTAATCACCTGAATCGAACCTTGGCACTCCAACTGATTTAATCTTAATTTCCAATATATTCTAAATTGAGCCGCACATGATTAATAGAATCAGAAATGTTTGGAGCGACTTGAAAATAGAAGAAAAGAAATGAAAAGAGAAAAAATCCTCATCAGCCGAGCGGACTAATACTCTGTATCAAAAATCCAACTGTGTTTCTGATGAATAACTCCAATACCATGAACTGAACCAAATTGATACCTCAATATAATCAAACCTTGTGACAAATACACGTCTCAGAAATAATATCTCAACTATCTCAAAAACCTGGTGACAACTTGTCTTCAAGGAATTAGCTGAATTTGCGTAAAATGACCAAAATACCCCTGGAACCAAATCCAACCTCTCTTTGATTTTGGCAAAAAAATCATGAAGTTTGGCTTTGGTTTGACCACAGTTGACCTCAGTTTGACTTTTTAACTGCATTGACTGCTTTTGACTTATCTGATCATCTGACTGAACAAACATTTGAGAAAAGTCTTGAAACTTGACATGGGGGTTCTTATACACATATAAGATGTTATGAAGCTCACTTGAAGTCTTGGAAGTCCATTTAGCCTGATTAAAGTCAAAACCCTAGTTTTGGATGCACTGCTTAGGAGGTGCATTGTCTGAGGGAATTGTCAACTCTTCTGACCAATTATGAATTTTGTGAACCTTGTGAACCTTCTTGGAACACAAAGTCTTGTATTGTGAGGGCAAATTTTGGGGTGCAACAGATACAGACACCAAAAACGAAAAAGGAGCAACTGTCACTCCAAAACACCTTGTAAGTTCTTTAACTAGTTGTTACCACTATTCAACATACCTCTCGAAGAGGCGAGCGCTCGAGCCAAGTTAACTGAACTTTAGGATCGGAGATCATCACGTAGAAAGGGCGGGTACAAATCATAATTTGAGCCAAATATCCTTTGTTTCACGAACCGTGAACCCGACCACGATACAACCCTTAAAAGACCTAATTGAGGCAGGGTTTATTCTGAAAGCGCATTACGATAAGGTTGAGTAACCTGACTCCTACATGATTTGCTAATCATATCCTTGTTGCGTTTTTCACTGATCGAATCAACACTACGTTTGAACTCTTTAGTTCATTCGTCACTCACTAGCATGACACGTAAATGAGTGACAGCACAACATTTTTTGAAATCTGCATGAACACTGCATTAAAATTACCATTCGTGAATAGACAATTCTAATTGCAGGTCAGTAGTTGATATGAAGGAACTCCAACAGGGAATAATCAGTCAAGACTGAATCGTAGCAGTCTGGATCAGAACGGTATGCTGTGAAGCCCTGCGAATCTGGGGCAATAACTTCCAGTAAGTTCGGAATCAGTTAGTCTGAGGACAAACCCCGAAGCTTCAGTTGATCAGTGGCAGTTTGTCTAAGAAGCAGTGGATCAGAAATGAATCTTTTCGAGACCCAATCAGGGGCAATCATCTAGAATGTTGTGATTCGAAAGCAGAACCTTCCCGTGGGTAATCAGATCAGGTTGAGTCGCTTGTACGCTCGTTCAGGGGCAAGCTACTTCGGAAGTATGTTGAAACCAACCATGCTGAGAGTTGGTTAGTCGAGGATGAATCCTCCCGTTGTACAGATGTTGGGGAAAGCCATCTGAAGATTGTCTCGTTGCCAGCTGCTTTCTGTTCATAATGAATTTTCCCAAGAGTCGGATTGGGGCAAGTTGAATTGCACTGGGGCAAGTTGTTCAAATGAGTTTGTTCACCCTATCAAGAGTTGAGTGTCGGGGAATCGTGTCATTACCCTGCGAAAACCTGAACCTTCTGAAGAAGTCTTCCTGCCATTGGATTGTTATCCTACAGCCTAACCCGTTACTTGGCAGAACCTTGTAACCAAATCGTTTCAAGTCCAGTTCTCGTCTGGCAAACCGGAGATCAGTTCTCGTCTGAAATCCAAACCAGAAACCAGCCCTGTCTGGTCACCTTTTATTTAACCTATTGTTCAACCAGTTCTCGTCTGGCTAACACAGTTTTAAAGCCCAGTTCTCGTCTGGCAAACCGTAGATCAGCTCTCGTCTGAAGACCTAACATATTTTTCTATCAGTTCTCGTCTGATAGTCCACCTCAAATACTAGTTCTCGTATAGTATTTCCCCTTCAAATCCAATTTTGTTGGTAACCAGAAATGAATCCCTATCACCATAAACCTATCCCTAAACCAGAAAAAGCCTAAGTGTATCCGACACGATGATTACTAGTGACTCGTATGTTGTCACATTCCCCGACACGAGGCTCGAGTGGTCCCAACTCCATGATTGGTATTCTGTATTCCCTGTGTTGATGTTGTTGAATCAGGATTGTTTTCTCAACAGAGACGTATAGTCTGAGATTGTTTCCCCTGAGCAGTTTGAGACTGCAGCAAATTGAGATGGCATTCATCCCTTACCAGAGTAGGATCAAGATTATCCTCAGCGGGGCGAGATTGATATTCCCGGCAGAGTATGACCATCCCAAGCATCGAATGTTGATTAGCCGGATGTGCTATTTTCAAGGGGGTTGAGACTGAAGCTTTCCCTGACCGGCAGATTTGGGTTTATTTTCCCAGCAGTGGGACTGATGCAATGTTGTATCCCCACAGAGTCCAAGTCTGACTCCTTTCCCCTCCGAGTCCTGGTCATTGACTCATTCCTCAAGCAGAGGCCGACGGTGATTCCCTCATTGAGTAATCTCCAGACGGGTAGATTTTGATGTCAGCCAGAGAAGAGTTATTGCTCAGCAGATTGTTTCGTACCCTATAAGGACTTAGGGTGTTCTAAATGGACCATTCAGGGTTGTTTTCCTCAGTGAAGTGAGATTCAAGTTCAATGATCGATTGTTATCTTCCGCAGTCGCCAGAGGTGTTTCCTTGATAGGATCGGTACATCTCCATCAGAGTTGTACAATGAGTAGCTAAAGATTGATATCCCTAGCAGTGTTGATACACCAATATTCCTCATCAGACTTGATAGTCCAGCAGGTGTTACCCAGAAGGGTCAGTCTTCGTAAGGCGTATGCAAGATTATCCTTAGCAGATCAGGATTGATATCCCCGGTAGAGTGTAGCGGCATCTCCCCGCAGAGTCTGAATGCGGGACCAAGAGCATTGATATGTGTTTCCCCCACGCATAGAAGTTTCTCTCCCCAATTAGATGTATCCCGAAGGAACGTCATCTCCCTAGCTGAGTCATACACTGAAGTGTGTAGTAGTTGATAGTGCCAGGCTGAAGTCTCCATCGGAATTGAGATTCCCCACAGAGTCGTATTCTCCCTGGTAAGCAGGATGATTCCTTCTTCCCCAGCCGAGTTTGCAGATCCCCAAGAGAGCCGAGTCCTTGGAAGTCGTTTGGGCCATGATTGGTTTTCCCCCAGTAGAGTGTTGAATAGCTGATGCTGTGTTTCCCCACCAGAGTCGTTCTCTCCAGGAAAGTTTTGTCGCGAAGGCCGCGCAGTTTATTTCTGCGATTGACATCGTGTTCCTCAGCAGTTGTGGTTCGTACGCCCAAATGAGCAGGTTCAGGTTCTCGTAGAGCTTTGTTCCCCTGCAGCAGTCAACTGAAGTTTGCTTCCCTACCAGAGTGGTCCTTTCTCCTTGGCAGGAGGCTTCTCTCTTTAGCATTTATTTTGCTGATGGGGCCATAGCATTTACCCTAAAAACGCGTAGCATTTCCACCGTGTGGAGCATTACGTCATTGTCAACGCATATGCATACGAGACATGAGCCAGGTCGCCACCGTTCTTGCTTTGCAGATGTTCCTCCTCAGAATGGTTTGGTCCAAGATGATTCTTGAATTCCCCAGCAAGGTCGTTTGCCCAAGATGATTCTTGAATTCCCCAGCGAAGTCGTGTGCTTAAGATGATTCTTAAAATCCCCAGTGAAGCTGCCAGAGTTGGTTGCTCAAGTTGATGCTTAGAGTCCCCGACAGAGTGTTTGCTCAGGATGATTCCTGAAATCTCCGGCAGAGTTATTGGTTCAGGATGATTCTTGAAGGCCCCGACGGTGGTATTTGTTCAAGATGATCCTTGATTTCCTCAGCAGAGATGATTCAGTCAGAATGATTTCCGAATACCCCGAAGCAGAGTTACTTGATAGTTCTCCAGAATCCCCAGCGGAGATGCGTCATCCCCAGCAGGTTTTAAACATAGAAGTTGAACTTTCCTTGGAAGACTTGATGATTGAAGTCCGGCAGCGGTGCCGAAACCCCAGACTTGCTGATGAAGTCTAACTGTATTGACGAAGCAGCTTGCCTAGCTGATGCAGAGTGCCTGACGGTAAAAGATCGCATACCCTTACTTGGTTCATGATTGACCCAGAATTCTATTCCCGACCTACTGATGAAGTCCGGCTGACGCCTGAGAATCCCCTTCAATGCCCGACGGCATGAATAGCTTGATTGTTTAAAAATTTCCTAATGACCTGACGAGTCCCGAGGAATTCTGATGCAATGACGCAGAATGCCTGACGGCATGATTGACCATGTATTACCAGTTACCGCGTAACCGGTGATTCCTTGATGAATTAAGGACGAATATCTACAGCAAAATCAGATGATCATCCTGACGGAGACTTAAAATCAGACTTTTCCCCGGTTACCGTGTGACCAGTTCCCCAGCAAGTTGTCGTGCAATTGTCTTGCTCAGTTTTGAAGATGTTCCTACCAATCAGAGTATCGTTTACCTGTGAGGTTGGCCAATCGCCCGGTACCGTGTAACCAGTGATCCCTCGATGATTTGAGGATGCAATGATATCAGATAAATCAGAGAATCATCCTGACGGAGGTTCAGATCAGTATTCCTCCAGCTAGTTGCCGTGCAGCTATGATTTCAGCTTCCGAAGATTTGTTCCCACCAGAGTACCGGGTACTTGTGTAGTTGGCAAATTTCCGGGTTCTTTGGTATTCAATTGTCTTCTACCTTTGAATGTTTGAAAGCTGTCCGCTCTTCAACCCTTCAGGTCCAAGCCATTTGAATAGGGGCAGCTGTTGCACCCCAAAATTTGACCAACTACTTATCGCAATTTGGCTCATGTTTCGACTCATTTCATTTTCGCATTTGCATACCGCGTACATTGCATTTTTTCCAGTCAGATTGACTTTATCGGGATTACAGCCCTCTGATCGCGCTTCAGGCATTGCAAGCCAATACGAGGACGTATTTTGAGAATTGGTGCTCGTCCCGGTGTTTTCAGCTCTCGCTGTTGTTTTTGGGGACATCTCGGTGTCCGGCTTTTACCGTTTATTTCGATATAGTTCGCTAATCGATTTAATCGGCTTCCTCGTATTTTTAGATTTTTCCCCTTTATTTTCTAGATTTTTTATGGATTTAATTGATTTTTCTAGGTATTAGATAGATTTTTTAAATAGCTTTAATAGATATTAATTGTTTTTAAATAGTTTTAGTTTTATTATCTCTTTAGAATAATTCTTTTTTTCTAGAGTTTAAGTAGTTTATTTTAAATGATTTTTGATAGGATAATCTCCTTTACTAGGTATTTTTTTAAATAGAAATTAATAGAGTTTTTATTCTTATTTGTTTAGAAATAAGTAGAATTAATAGAAGTTAATAGATTTAATAGAGTTTTATTTTAAGATTTAATTCTTTTAGGATTTAAGTAGATTAATTAGATCTTAATCATTTGTTTAGATGTTAATTAGAGTTTATTAGATTCAATTAGGTTAGAATAGTCTTAATTTGCAATTTAGGCTTTAATTACTGTTTTAACTTTTCGTTAGCATTTAATTGTGTTTAATTAGGATTAATCAAGTGTTAATTAGGTATTAATCATGTGTTCATTAGTGCTAATCAAGTCCAAAATTCGTGGGCCAGATGTCCATTTTCTGGGCCAAGTCCGTTTTCTGCCAAGTGTCACCTATATAAGCCTTCCATGAGTCACTTTCTTTCTTCTTCCACTTCATTTCCACGTTGCAATCTCTGAAGCTACCACTTCCACTTCATTTCCACGCGTGAGCTTCCCCATATCGCCACGTTTCATCTCTGCATGCACTCTCTCTGCACCACCACCTCACCCTCCACGTGTGGCAACTTCATCACGCCACACGCTCTGCACCCCACACGTGGCCTCCGTTCGCCCCCTCTCTCCCATGCGTGTTGACACGCGTATCATCCCCTGTCTCCCTCCCGCCGGCCATGCAGCCGCCACCGGAGAACGGTAACTGTCGCTGGACCACCGCAACGGTCGCCGGAAAACTGCATTTCATTCAGAAACCACCGCAGATCTTCATAACCGTCTTTCCAGATCTTGATCTATGTTCATCCGCATTCATCCGATCTTCATCTTTTTCTCGATTCGTATGAATGTTTATACAACCGTTTCCAGAAATCACCAATAATCTTCATCCATTTTTAACAATATTCATCAACCTCATCGAATATTCATCGGTCTTCATCCGTTCAAGAAACCTCCACCGGAGAACTTTCAATAACTTCATGACCGTTTTCAAGATTCCGTCCAAGTTCTTCACGATCTTCTTCAAGATCTTCCTCGCGATCATCCTCATCTTCACAGATTTTCCAGATCCGCCAGAAACATCAAGAACACATCCACATAATTTCCAGATTTCGTCATAGTTCATTAACCATCAACAAACATCATCAGAGCTTCAAACGATCTGCATAGAACCTTCGGTGATCCTCAACTTGCTGTTAATGTTCATACGCTCTTCATCGAGAATCATCATCGATCCAAACTTCGTTCTTCAAAGACCTTCGCCCAGAAACCTTTCAACGTCACGATCTGAGGCCACCGTCTTTGCACGAATCCAGAATCACGAGCCAAGTCTCCAGATCTACCTTCATCGTTGTTCATCGCGACAACATCCAAGGACAATCAACACTCAACGTATCTGTCTTCATCAGTTTGTCATCTGTTTCCAGATCCACAAACCTTCAACCCGCTTCAGAAGTTTTTCGTGCTCGAATCTTCAACAACCTTCAAATATATTCGTCAGATTCTTCATCAGAGGTTTTTGTGGTGTTTAAAGTGGAAGAAGGAGATGAACAAGATTGATGAAGGGAGGAGGGTGAGACGGAGTGGAAGGAGACGGTAAGGAAGACGGCGGCGGGAGAGCTAGGGTTTCATTTGGCAGAAAAGATGAAGAAGATGCTCTGGTTCTTTGGGGGGGGGGGGCTGCGTGGACGGGTTATTGGGCTTGTTTGGCCCAAGCGATTATCTCGTTGGATCTTACCCCCCGTTCCCACATTCACCCTCCGTTTTTTTGTTGTTGTTTGGTTGTTTTGATTGGGCTAGGCCCAACTGATTTCTGGCTCACACCCCTGGCTGAACTGATGCACCCCCCTTTGTTTTTCTCTTTTTTTCATTATTTTCTTTTATATTCATTTGCTTAGATTTTTTAAAGAAAAAGAATATGTGAAAAAGAATATATAATATAAAAATAGAAAAATGGAAAATATAGTGGAATGAAAAATAAGAAAAATGATAGTATTTTAATATTTTCTTTTTAGAATATATTTTCTTTTAGGAGTTTCTTTTACGCCTTTTTAGAGGTAGAATTAAAGGTCTACTTGTTAGTGGACTATTTTTCATTAGATTTTCCATGATAGATGGGTATAATTTTTTAGGAGTTTATCATTGTAACCTTCCGAATATTAATAAAATGAGATTTGTGCTGTGGTCCCCGAAGTAGGCTGAACTACAGCTGCTCTGATTTTCTCTGATGAGAATGTGTAGGCATAGGCGGCGATATCCTAGCGAGCACACTAACAACTAACCTTTTGTTCTCTCGCTGCTGTGCGAACGAAACTTTCCCGCTGACGACTGATGTTATCCTTTTCTCTTGCCCGAGCGCATTTGAGACCAGACCGTAGTTCTAGTTCCCGTAGGTTCCCATACCTTAAAACCCGACATACTGCGTCCGTTCTACCGCAAAGAGGTACGCCTAAGTCTCCAATGGTCGAGCAACGTCCACCTAACTGCTAGAATGCACACGCTAGTATAGTCAACCTTTTCTCTCACCCCCGTGTGACCGAGAACACCCCTGTCTAGCCGTAGTTAGCCCGAACTACGTCATGCTCTGATTTCTCTGACGAGAATACATAGGCCCAAGACGCGACGTCTTGCCGAGCAACTTCCCCCATAGTTTCCCGAACTACGTAGACTCTGATTTCTCATTCTCTGATGAGAATACGTAGGCATAGAGTGCGACGCTCTATCGAGTCAATTCCTTCCCGTTTAGATTTAGCAACCGTAGATAGATTGTTTTTCACCCGTAGACAAACACAACAAGTGTGGATCCCGTCGAGTACGACGGACGTGAGGGGTGCTAATACCTTCCCCTTGCGTAACCGACTCCCGAACCCAGACAACGGTTGCGACGACCTTGTCTTACCCTTTTTCGTCAGGTTTTTCGGATCGTTTCCTTTCCCGTTCTGAGGGATAAATAACGAAAGGTGGCGACTCTTCTGTTTTGCCGACACCTTATTTTCGCGGAAGCGACAAAGATGATGAAGGAACTGTGTCAGAGTTTCAAGATTGAGCATCACAATTCTTCTCCCTATCGTCCGAAGATGAATGGCTCTATTGAAGCGACCAATAAGAACATAAAGAAGATAGTGCAGAAGATGGTGGTGACCTATAAAGATTTGCACGAGATGTTGCCCTTCGCATTGCATGGGTATCGTACCTCGGTGCGTACTTTAACTAGGGAAACTCCTTTCTCTCTGGTATATGGTGCGGAAGCAGTCCTACCATTAGAAGTCGAGATTCCTTCTTTGAGAGTTCTGGTTGACGTCAAACTGGATGAGGCAGAATGGGTGAAAAACATATTGAATCAGCTCAGCCTGATGGACGAGAAGAGGTTGGTGTCCATTGCATACGATTTTCTGTACCAGAGCAGAATGAAGAAATCCTTCGATAAGAAGATGCGTCCTCGGAGCTTTCAGGAAGGTGATTTGGTGTTGAAGCGGATCCTCCCTCCACAGACAGATCACAGGGGCAAATGGACTCCCAATTATGAAGGTCCATATGTCGTAAGGAAAGTCTTCTCCGAAGGAGCCTTACTATTTTCAACGATGGATGGTGAAGATTTCATGTCCCCTATGAACACAGACGCAGTTAAAAGATACTTTGCTTAAGATAGACCCGATGGAAAGAAAAGAAAAAAAATCCAGGCAAAAATAGGGCATCTCGGCGAAACATAAAAGGATGGGTTCGGGCAAAAGTTATGGATAAAAAGAAAAATGTAAACCCTCAAAGTTGAAAACCCGAAAGGGAGACTTTGGAAAAAATGGGTATCCCGGTGAATCGAAAACCCGCAAGGGCGATTTAGGCAAAAGTTAGGGATTTGAAAAAAGCAAATGATTGCGGTCTGCGTATTGATCTTCAGAGCACAGTGGACTCTGGGAGAACCCGAGGGTCGATTAACCAAATCAATCTCTTCAGAAAACAAAGCATCAGAGAAGTAGCGAAGTCATGTGAGTCATAGTTGAGTCATCCCATGGTGGTTGTCTGTATCGCATTGCCGACATGTTGTATATATCTTTGTGCATTTCAGTATTTTTCTTGCGCAACTTTCTCATTTCAGGAGTTACATCTGTTGTATTTTTGCCTATTTACAGGCCATCAATCAATAAGATATATTATTCAGAAAACCTTTGTTGTTGTTTTAGTTTTTACCGTTTTGTTTGCAAAAGACACCTGATGTTTTTGATAAAACTTTGCATACGTAAACTTGTGGGCTCTGCCAACTATAATCGAGACATTGTTTTTTCTTGAGTAGTGTTACAAGTGATGATTAAGATGGTGTATGCTGCACAAAACATGTTTGTTTGTTTGTCATTTACAGGACTCTCATCCTCGAGACTTTTCCAGAAGTCCCCCACCTGAAGAAGGTGTGCAGTCAAGGTTATCCCCAACAGGTATTTGGGATTATTCTTCCAGTAGTGGGACGAGTGCAGTATTGTTATCCCCACAGATTATAGGTCTTTGACTACTTTCCCCTCAGAGTTCGAGTCAGGGACTCATTTTCTCTAAGTAGAGGTTGATATGGTTGAGTTTGTTACTCATTTTCCCCAAGCAGAGGTTGATGTTGCTTCCCTCATTGCCTAATCCCTAGCCAGGTCGGCGGGGTAGTTTTCTTCCCCACAGAGTGGGACTAACTCAGAGGTCATTTTTCTCTGTCCTCAGCAGAGAAAGTGCAGGATAACCTCCTAGTAAATCTTATCCCTAGATGATAGTGGATTCAACCTCCAGCAGAGCGGAATCTCCGGCAGGATGGAGCTATTCCTCAGCATTTTGCTTTGCTTCCCCAGTAGAGTTATCTGTTCCTTAGAGTGTGATACTCTCGCAGACCATCCAGGGTTGATTTCCCCAATAGATTGGAGTTGTTGTCTCTAGCCGAGTTGTTTGTTCCCCAGAACAGTTGCATTCTGATAGGCCATCCATGGCGCTTTCCTCAGAAGAGTTTGATATGATCCCCAGCGGAGTGGATTTGCTCTTAGCAAAGCAGTTTACCCAGGAGTGTTCTCTTCCAGGAGGCCATCCAGGGCTTGTTTTCCCCAACATGAGTCAGTTTGTACTAGGTGTGCCTAATCTTTCCCCAGCGGAGTTTGGTTTCCCCTCTTTAGCATTTATTTTGCTAGAGCGATTCCTTTGCATTTGCATCGTGCATAGCATCCTCCCAAACGCGTAGCATTTCCATTTTCTATGGAGCATTACACCATATTCAAACATGTGCATTTGAAACATAAGCCAGGTTGTTACCTCTTATTTCAGGTGTATCTCCAGCAGAAACCGGTATTGGCTCAAGCCCGTGCGGTATCCAGACCCCGACTTCCTCTGGTTATTTCAGTAAGCCCGTGTGGTATCCAGACCCCGACTTCCTTCGATTATTTCAGTAAGCTCGTGTGGTATCTAGACTCTGGCTTCCTCCGGTTATTTCAGTAAGCCCGTGTGGTATCCAGACCCCGGCTTCCTCCGGTTATTTTAGTAAGCACGTGTGGTATCCAGACCCCGGCTTCCTCCGGTTATTTCAAGCAAGCTCGTGCGATATCTAGACCCCGGGTTCCACCGGTTTATCCTCCTAGCCCGTGTGGTATCTTGACTCCAGCTTTCACCATTTTTATTAGCTCAAGCTCGTGCGGTATCCAGACCCCGACTTCCTCCGGTTATTTCAGTAAGCCCGTGTGGTATCCCGACCCCGGCTTCCTCCAGTTATTTCAGTAAGCCCGTGTGGTCTCCAGACCCTGGCTTCCTCCGGTTATTTCAGTAAGCCCGTGTGGTATCCATACCCCGGCTTCCTCTGGTTATTTCAGTTAGCCCGTGCGGTATCCAGACCCCGGCTTCCTTCCGTTCCATCCCAGCAAGCCCGTGTGGTATCCAGACCCCGACTCATACCCTTTTGTTTAACCAACTTGTGCGGTATCTAGATCCTAGTTGATGTTTATTTCAGCAAGCTTGTGCGATATTCAGACCCCGGCTTCCGCCGGTTTATTCTCCTTAGCCCGTGCGTATCCAGACCCCAGCTTCCATCGGTTTATTCTCCTTAGCCCGTGCGGTATCCAGACCCCGACTTTCACCAGTTTTTATTAGCTCAAGCCTGTGTGGTATCCAGACCCCGACTTCCACCATTTTATTTCCTGAGCCTATGAGGTATCCAGACCCTAGCCAGTGATTTGTTTTTACTATGTGGTATCCAGACCCCGGCAAACCATGATGTTTTCTTTAACCAGTGTGGTATTCAGACCCCGGTTAAGATCATTTTATCCCTTTAAGCTCGAGCGGTATCGAGAACCTAGCTTACAGTGTATGACTCCTGAGCCTGCATGGTATCCAGACCTCGACTGATGGTTTATCTTGCCTATGAGGTATCCAGACCCTAGCAGATTGTAAAATTTTCTCTCGCCCGTGCGGTATCCAGACCCTGGTAGATTGTGATATTCGATGGATGCGCCCATCTTATCTTTGTCTCTCCCCAACAGTGTTTACAAGTTTATTCGGTTACTGTTTCTTTTTTTGCGGTTGGCAAATTTCCGGGTTCTTTGGTATTCAACCGTCTGTTACCTCGAATATTTGAAATTCGTTCGCTTTTCATCCCTTCAGGTCCAAGTCGCTTGAATAAGGGCAGCTGTAGTACCCCAAAATTTGACCAACATCCTTTTTTGTTTTTGGCTTATATTTCATTGCATTTTAGCGTCTTGCATTTGCATAGCATAGTTCTTACAGGAGATCAAGTGATTGTTTGTGTGCCACCCAAGAGGATAATCTTATTGGTTTCAAACTCAAGCATAGGCATTGGTACAGGCCATCAAGTGTGTGTTATTATCATGAAGTTATCAAAGCCCGTAGAGAGGATAGGTGTGCCACAGCTCATTGTCAAAGAACCATCAGAGGATTGTCAAGGGGTTTATGAGGTCTTATCATTGGTATAATCATGAGGTAGAAGATTATTGAGTACCTCAGAGGTTATTGTGGAGTTGGAATGGTCACTCAGTTCATCTGCACAATGCCTAGGCAAAAAGGATGAAATTAGGGTTTCACTTTTAATCAGACTAAACTTGTTTCTTGGAGAAAAACTTGTTTCCATGGTCTTCCATATGTCCTAAGGTGTTTGGGGATGGGAGATTGATCATCAAGTTTAATTAGAAGAGCTTCAATTGCTCAGTCAATTGAAAATCAAGAGATTTGGCGGAAAAAGTCAATTGTGCAGTGAAAAAGTCAACTCCTGACTTCTTGAGGTCAATATAATGTTCCTCAAGTTCAATATGGCCAATGGATGGAATTTGATCAAGATATATCAAGGGAATCATGAAAAATCAAGAAATGTTGAAAGTTGCCATTTTGGGAAATTAGGATTTTAGAAACTTTCCATTTATGGAAAGTTTCATGGTTGAAGCAGCCATCTTCAAGGACATTTTTCTCCATGATCAAGGGTTTAAATGAACCTTAGTCCAACATCAAACTTGTTCCTTGTATTTCAAGCTTTCTTTTGAGTACCAATTCATCATCATATGATTTTTGAAGCTCAAGTTATGAAGGTTCAAAGTTGGAGAAAAATAGTTTAAAACTCATAACTTAGAATTTTTTCTAAGTTACCTCTAGGCAGATTTTGTGCCTTGTTTTTCAACCTCCAATTTCATGTTCTTCCAAGTTCCAAATCACACTTCCACCAACACTAAAGTTGTTCCTTGCCATGCCATCTTTAATTAGAGCCCAAGTTCTAAGCAAGATGAGCTTTGTGCATCAAGTTACATTGGCTCAAAGTTGGTGTTTTGAACATTTTTTACAAGGCATGTATTACAAGTCATTTGGGCATGAGGTGCATTTCAGAAAGGCAACAATGTTTCACTCACAAACCATGCACAAGAATTGGCACTTTGCACACACCAAACACTACCAAAATAAGACCAACACATGATGTACCCTAAAGGAGCCATTTTGAATTTCTTGCTTAACAAGCAAAGGACAAGCTGCCCTTTGCTCTGACCACTATGCAGCCTCTCCATTTTTCCTTCCCACTCAAACCTACCAGCCACACTTTTGCAAGCCATTCATGATGATGCACAATCCACCATTGATCTAAAATATCAAATTGGACATAACATCTGCCCGATCCATTTTTCACCACAGTTAAACTTGCAAAATCATTTTTCACTTCATACTTAAGCTAAAGAGAAACCCTAGAGGAGCTCGTAGCCACAATTTTTGGATGAGAAACCAGAATTTGACATTTTGAAACCTCTGATTTTTGCCTTCAAAACTCACTCACCTTTGAGCTTTTCTCCAAGTTCTTCCACATT
Organism: Lathyrus sativus; assembly: GCA_963859935.3. Lineage (NCBI taxonomy): Eukaryota > Viridiplantae > Streptophyta > Magnoliopsida > Fabales > Fabaceae > Lathyrus > Lathyrus sativus. The sequence goes on from OZ012737.1 coordinate 423,191,396, forward strand.
CCATACTTACCAGAACACCACCTCAAATCTGCTAGCAATAGGATAGCCATTTGAGCCAGAATCATAACTTGCCATTTCTTGCTCTTTCTGAAGTTTCCTTCAAAACACACAAACCTTTGAGCTATTTCACAAGTTCTTCATCAAATCATCATCCCCTCAACATCCTCTTTCAACTGTTTGCATTAAAAACCATATGTGCACACATTGATCAACCACTACTCAAAATCATTTCTGGAGATTGTAGAAGATTAAAGACTTTTGAAGGTTAGAAAAAGCATCTACAAGTTACAAGGGTTCATTCTGCATGTTTTGGTACTTTTTTCAACTTTTTCTCTCATTCTAGCCATGAAATAGATGCATTCTGTGCACATATGGAGTCCCACACATGTAGGCAATGTTTTTGCATTGTTTTAATGAAGTTCCATGGAGTTTCACATTTTGATACCATGACTGTTTTGCTTTGAAACTCATTGAAGATGATGTTATTTTTAAAAAAGGAGGGCAGATTTGGATTCCCCATGAAATTTTGAGGGGGAAAGAGACTTGTTTTTTCATTTCTGGGTAGGATGAACCCTGGCTCCGGTGACCTCTCGCCGGAGAAGATGACCGGAACTAGGGTTACGGCATCTGTGAAGGGGAAGGTGATGATGTGGCCCAGCACGCCATTATTTAAATTCAAATGTGTTTTGTTGTTTCATTCTGAGCTATTGTTTCAGCCACGTATTGTCCACCTCAATTAATGAAATGCCACATTCTGGGTTTGTCATGCTGTTAACCCCCCCCCCCCTGCGCGTGGCCCATTTGCCTGATTGAACTAATTCCTGTTATTTCTTGTTTTACTCTCTACACCCCCTGCGCGCATTATTTTAGTTTTATTTCTTTTAATTACTTGTTTGCTCTTAAATTATTTAAAATTAGTTCTTTAACTTCAAAAAATACAAAAAAAATAAAATCATATTCTGATATTTTATTGTGTTAAGTTGTTTTTCATAATTTTTATTTTATTTTCCATTTATTTTTAATATTTTTAATTGAATTTACAAATTCGTGTGTTTTATGGTTTGTACCCTATTTTAAACATGATCATTGACCCTCTTTTGAAAACCCCCAATGACCAATTTTCCTCTCTCACTTAGGTGATAGATTAGAGTAAATTTGAGGGCTAGTTTGGGGTCTTGATGATTATTTTTTCATTGGTTTCTCATTGGCCTTTTATGGGCCCTCGATACACACTCGATAAGTGGAACACCTTGCATTGTTTGATACAATTGGTGGTGCTTTGAGTTGATTTTGCCCATGAGCTTTTGCATTCTGTTTTGCATTTCATTCAACTTGCTTTGGGTATTTTATTTGGAATTTGTTTGAGTTGTCTTATATTTTTAGTGAATATTTCAAGATCAAATGTTTTTCATTATGTATATACATGCTAGTTTTGACCTAATCTTTGGGATATAATCATGAGTGATCCCTTGAGCACCTCTTAAGCCTTGTTAGCTCATGTTGACATGCTTGAGGTGCTGCCTTGCTTGTTAGAGGTCGAGAGCATGTGTAACTTGCAGCACAAGTCACTTGTGAATCATGCTTCTACACTTGTTTAAGTGTTGAGATTGTGTTAGGACTTTGTTTCCTTCACTTCATATGATTGTTATTGTGCTTTGCTTCTTGTTTTTTGTTTGAATTTGGATGATTTCCTTTGAGTTTCACTTCTTCCCCATGTGGCTTATCACTTGTTCATGATAGTTTGGTATCATTTATGTATACTTTGAACTTGTCATGAACATTGGTGCTTGTTTGCTTACATTGCTTGCATTGTTTTGTTTGAGTCAAAAGAATGTCATGGTTGAGATGTGCTTGTGGTGGTGGCTTCCCCACACTTTTTCCTCCCTCCTTTCTTTGTGTTTTCATTTTGGGATTGCATCTTTCTCTTAGTGATTGATGTTTGAATGGTTGTAGGAGTTTACTTCTCCCATTTCATCTCACTTTTTTTGACTGGTTTAAGTCCTTTTGGTTGAAGTTTTATGTTTCATTTTGTTGCATCTTTTGAGTCTTACTTCTTCTTTGTGTCCTTGCATTGCATGATTGCATTTGTCTTTGACTTTTTTAAATCAATTTCCTTTCATTTCTCATTTTATCTGTGATTGAATTATTTATTGTTTACTTGGTCTCTTGCCATGATCCCTTAGGATTCCTAGTCCCTCTGTTTAAGATGGGAGTACGAGAGACATTAGGTGTTCAATCCTTTGCATGATAACATTAGGATAGATTTCCCCTCTTAATCCCAACTTTAGGAGCACATTGCATGACAATATTAAGGTTGATCAGTTCCTCTTAGAGTTTGTGTCTTCTCTTCTCATCTCCTAAACATCTTAAGACACATAATAAAGGATAATAAATGTTGTACGCTACGAGCCTTAAGTACTTGAGGAATGATAGTTGGGGGCCTCCTTTCAATCTGTCTAGAGTGTTTAGCGTATGCCCTTTGGGCGATATGTGTAACACCCCGTTCCCAAAATAAAATAAAACAAACAAATAAAACACATATCAGAGTTCTCTCCCAAACGGGATGCCACAATACACGTTAAAATTTCCACAAATAATTTAACTGAATTTCTCAATAAAATTGCATCAGAAAAAGATATGGTCTGTCATAACACAAAATATCATATACACACATCATCCATATCTATCATCATCATCATATGTACAATATTGGTTATCTGCCCAAAATACATAGCATCATCATCCATCACCACACATATACAACGGTTAGATACGCCACAGGGGCATACATATCAAAAATACAAAATAAATACACCCAAAAACGCCCCGGTGTTACGTATCAGAGCAACCCTACGGAGACACCACAATCTAACTAGCTAAGCATCTGGATTGTCTGTACTTCCGAAGAAGCACAGACCACAACAACAACAAAGGGGTGAGAAAAACAATTAAATGATAAGGGTATAATAGTGCATGAAATAAAAGGCAGAAATCAATAATAATACTATTTCATATACATATCATCGGGACTCACGGTCCCACCATCACCCACAATATACAATCACTCAACAAATGCACTCACACAACTCTTAACATACGGTACCTACTCACAATCACGATGGACACCGGGCCATCAACCCTCCACACAGGAGCACATATCAACGATGGGCACTTGGCCATCAACCCTCCACACACGAGCACATATCAACGATGGGCACTTGGCCATCAACCCTCCACACACGAGCACATATCAGCGATGCTGATGGACACCTGGCCATCACCCTCCTCAACGGGAGAACCTCATCAACATCGATGGACACATGGCCATCACCCTCCCCTACGGGAGCACAACACGTAATGTCGATGGACACATGGCCATCACCCTCCCCTACGGGAGCACCACAAATAATGTCGATGGACACATGGCCATTACCCTCCCGTACGGGAGCACCACAAATAATGTCGATGGACAACTAGCCATCACCCTCCCCTACGGGAGCACCACAAATAATGTCGATGGACAATTGGCCATCACCCTCCTCTACGGGAGCACACAACCATATTCACACACACACACACATCATATATCTAGCACACCGAGTGCAAACTGATCCTATTGATCCACCCCTCGCACAATATATATATATATATATATATATATATATATATATATATATATATATATATATATATATATATATATATATATATATATATATATATATATATATATATATATATATATATATATATATATATATATATATATATATATATATATATATATATATATATATATATATATATATATATATATATATATATACGATGCACAAGGCGTACCGATCCCACTGATCCATTCACATCACAAAGTACATACATAACAAGCACACACGGTGCGTCGATCCCACGGGTCCATTTGCCACACCACTTATCACATACAATGCACACAAGGCATGTCGCTCCTACTGACCCAATACATCACATAACGGCATACCAATGCAACGCATAATAAGCGTATCGGTCCTCACGGATCCACTCACCGCAACACACCAACACAACGCACTCAAGGCGCAACGATCATACTGATCCTCATATCTCACACGCAGCACACACACGGTGCACACATTTCACGTACACATCCACATGGATTCATACTTAACACATAACTTACCGATTATGCTACTTGCGACAGACGCCGGCCAAACAGCTCTACAACCACCAACATACGCTCGCATCGGCTCTCCAACAAGCCTCCCTTCACACATGACCAATGAGGGTCCAAGTCCACAGAGGAACAACACAAGACAGCAGCAAAAACATAAACTGTTGTCCGACTCGCTGGCGCATTCGCCCGGCGAAGCCCCGCAGCGAACACACGCTGCCATTCGCCTGGCGAAACCTCTGGCGAAGCCAGACAGAAGCTTCTGCCAGCACTCGCTGGCTAGTTCGCCCAGCGAAGCCTGGCAAAGGCTCGCCCCCATTCGCCCAGCGAATGCCTGCGTACACAGAAAAATTATGCGCACCAGAATCATCATCCACTCCCGATTCTGCCCGATTAAATCGAAGCCCACAATCATCCACATACTGCAACTTAGTTACGGGGTTTATTCCCGATTCTATCCGACTAGTCATCGACTCAGCTTCCATAACAAACTTCCGGCTCAACTTCAAACTTAACCGAAAATCCCAAAATTCATCCAATCTATCATTCTCAGCACATGCAAACGAATTAAACATCAAACAACACAACAATCACAACAATAATTGCATGCAATCAACATCAATCATCAAGGAATCTATGGGGATAGGGATTTACCCCTTTCTACCGATTAATCATGCATTTACCAAATTTAACCGATTATCCCCCCCCCCTACCTCAATTCAAGCTTTGATGATGAACAAGCTCCTCAAACCACACGAAATCCGCTTGCTCAGTTGCTGTTCTTGATCGTGTTCTTTCTCTTACTCCAACCGTGCTCTCCTCTTATTTCCAATTCTATTTTTCACCAAATGCCAAGTTTACCCCTCATCCCAAAATAATACCACTTATTTTCTATTTTCCCAAATAATATTTTCTTCATATCATTTTTAATTCACCAATAATCTGTATTTCTTAATTCTCCAAAAATCCAATTTATTAAATTTCCCTCATAATACTAATATTAGTAAAAATAACAATAATTAATAATAATAATTACACTAATATTAATCATCGCGTTTTATCACTATATATTAACATTATGAGTTCTTTATCCTCAAAGTAACTCCACACAAATACACCAACAAATTCAAAAAAATAACATCGAAACCCGAAAATAATTAAAACGGGCGTTACAACTCTCCCCCACTTTAATTATTTTCGTCCTCTAAAATACCTTATGGAAACAGCTCTGGATACGCTTCCCGCATCCTGCTTTCCAATTCCCAGGTCACACTGCCACCTGCAGCACCTCCCCAAGCCACTCTCACCAACGGTATATCTTTTCCTCTGAGTCGCTTCATCTTGCGATCCTCAATCCTCAACGACAACGTCTCCACATTTAGATTCTCTCTAACTAGGACTTCATCCCTCTGAATCACGTGAGACGGATCGTGCACATACTTTCGAAGTTGCGACACGTGAAACACGTCATGCAAGTTCGAAAGCTCTGGCGGCAACGCCACCCTATAAGCCACAACACCAATCCGCTGCAAGATCTGATACAGTATGATAAACTTCGGATCCAACTTCTTGGACTTCAAAGCACGTCCAACACCCGTCACTGGGTTAACCCTCAAGAATACATGGTCACCCACACTGAATTCCAACTCTTTCCTGCGGTTATCATAATAACTCTTCTGCCGATCCTGAGAAGCTTTCATCTTTTCACGGATCATCTGCACTGTCTCAGTAGTCTGTTGTACCAACTCTGGTCCCAACACAACACGCTCACCCGACTCATACCAACACAAAGGAGTCCTGCATCTCCTACCATAAAGAGCCTCAAACGGTGCCATCCCGATACTGGAATGGTAACTGTTATTGTACGTGAACTCTACCAAAGGCAAATGATTATCCCACGTACCACCTTTCTCCAACACACAAGCTCGCAACAAATCCTCCAAAATCTGAATAGTACGCTCTGACTGCCCATCCGTCTGCGGATGATAAGCCGAACTCAGCTTCAACTCAGTACCCAAAGCCTCTTGTAAACTCTTCCAAAACACAGAAGTGAACCTCGGATCTCTATCCGATACATTGCTCAACGGTATACCGTGCAGCTTCACAATTACCCGAATATAAATCTCTGCAAGCTTCTCCAACGGAAAGCTAATACTGATCGGTACAAAGTGCGCAGACTTCGTAAGCCGATCCACAATCACCCAAATGGCGTCAAATCCTCTCGCCGTATTCGGTAAACCTGTAACAAAGTCCTTAGCAATACAATCCCACTTCCAAACCGAAATCTCTAACGGTTGCATCATCCCAAGAGGTCTCTGATGCTCCACCTTCGACTTCTGAAAAACCAAACAAGCATAGACATATCGAGCAATATCCTTTTTCATGCCCGAACACCAAAATAACTTTTTCAAGTCCTGATACATCTTTGTAGCTCCTAGATCAACACTCAGGCTACTACAATGTCCTTCGTCCAAAATTGACTTCTTCAACTCATCATTATCCGGCACGCAAATTCTGCCCCGAATCCTCAACACATCCGCACTATCCAACCTGAAATCACTGCCGGAGTCACTTCCGGCCTCTCGCATCAAATCCACAAGTTTCACATCCAATTTCTGATGTTCTCTAATCATGCCCAAGAAATCATTCTTCACTTGCTATTTACCCAACGTCACACCATTCGATGTAACCTCACAAACCATGCTCAAATCCCGAAACTGCTCAATAAGCTCCATCTCTTTTACCATCAATGCCGACATATGAATTGTCTTTCTGCTCAACGCGTTCGCAACCACATTGGCTTTCCCTGGGTGATAACTCAAACTAAAATCATAATCTTTCAAGAATTCCAACCATCTCCTCTGCCGCATATTCAGCTCCTTCTGATCAAACAAATATTTCAAACTCTTGTGATCACTGAATACCTCAAACCTTGAACCATATAAATAATGTCTCCAGATCTTCAACACAAAAACCACCGCAGCCAATTCAAGGTCATGAGTAGGATAGTTCCGCTTATGCACCCTCAATTGCCGCGAAGCATAGGCTACCACTTTTCCATCCTACATAAGAACTCCTCCCAATCCCATTTTGGACGCATCACAATATACCACAAAAGGCTCACATGGATTCGGTAACACCAACACCGGCGCTGAAGTCAATCTCTTTTTCAGTTCCTCAAAACTCTCTTCACAAGCCGCATCCCACACAAACACTTGATCTTTCCTGGTCAACTGAGTCAATGGCAAAGCCAATCTAGAAAAGCCTTCAATGAATCTTCGGTAATACCCTGCTAAGCCCAAAAAGCTTCTAACCTCTGTTACCGACTTCGGCGGTTCCCACTGTAACACCGCACTCACCTTAGATGGATCCAGAGAAACACCATCACCCGAAATAACATGCCCCAGAAAACTCACCGTCTTCAACCAGAACTCACACTTCGATAACTTAGCAAACAACTTGTTATCCTTCAACACTTGCAAAGCAATCCTCAAATGTTCCGCATGCTCTTCCTCAGACTTAGAATAAATCAGAATATCATCAATGAACACGACAATAAACTGATCCAAATAAGAATGGAAGATACGGTTCATATATTCCATAAACACACCCGACGCATTAGACACTCTGAAAGGCATTACTGCATACTCGTAATGGCCATGTCGAGTCTTAAACGTCGTCTTATGAATATCACCTTCTCTCACTCTTATATTATGATAACCCGACCTCAAGTCAATCTTACTGAACACACGAGCTCCCACTAACTGATCCATCAAATCATCGATCCTTGGAAGAGGATATTTGTTCTTGATGGTCACTTTGTTCAATTGTCGGTAATCAATGCACAAACGCATGCTACCGTCCTTCTTCTTCACTAACAATACTGGAGCTCCCCACGACGACACAGTTGGTCTAATAAATTTTCAATCCAACAACTCTCCAATCTGAGTCTTCAACTCGGCTAGCTCCACTGTTGACATCGTGTACGGGGACATAGAAATAGGCCTCGTATCAGGAACAAGATCAATGCTAAACTAAACCTCTCTCTTCGAAGGCAACTCGGTAATATCATCCGGGAACACCTCCGGAAACTCATTCACCACGACTAACTCATCCAACAATGCCTTGTTGTCAACAAACAGTGATGCAAATAAAGAAAACACCTGCGCTTCATCTTCCAACAAGGTTCTCAATTCCTTACCATACAAGGAATCTGCCAACGCTTCCTCTTCAGGAGTCAAAAATAATAACACTTTCCGAAAACAATCGATGTACACTCGGTTGAACTCCAACCAGTTCATACCAAGTATAACATCCAAACCACCAAGTGGCAAACAGATCAAATCCACACTGAAGTCTCGGCCAAAGATAGTCAGTGGACACTTCAAACACGCAAGTGAAGTAGTCACTGAACCAATCGAGGGAGTTTCAATAGTCATCCGCCGCTCAAGAGTAGTCGGCACCAAACCTAACCTCTTCACACACTCAATAGAGATAAACGAGTGGGTCGCACCCGTATCAATCATAGCAGTCAAAGGAATGTTATTGATAAAACAAGTACCTTTGATCGAACGTTCTCCATCTTCCGTTTGAGTTCCCACAACTGCAAATACTTTACCCGCCACCTGAGGCGCCTGAGCCCTCCTCGGCTTCTCACAATGAGTACTAATGTGGCCCTTCTCACCACAGTTATAACAAGTAGGCATATTAGTCTTACAATCTGCCATCACATGGCCCGGCTTCCCACACTTGAAGCACTTTTTCGAATCTAAAAAATAATCATTGCCACGATGACCCATGCCACCGCACTGGAAACACTTCATACCAGCCAATGCCCTACCCTCTCTGGGCTTCCTATCAACAGCATCCTTGAACTTCCCTTTACCAGTCGGAACACTGTAAGGAGTACCACCGAACCTTTGTTTACCCTTACGATCACTTGCCGCCTTGTAGTGTGCAATCCTCGCGCGGTTATCGTTATCATAGATACGACTCCTACTCACCAATTCAGGATGGCTCCTGATTTTCTGACATGCGATTCCCATCTTGATTTCTGGCCTCAGCCCATTCTCAAATTTCAGACACTTCGAAGTCATAGCTTCCTCAGTATTGTAATGAGGACAATACTGAGCCAGCTCCTCAAACTTAGTCGCATACTCGGCTACCGACATACTTCCCTGTTTCAATTCCAAAAATTCCACCTCTTTAGCACTTCTGACATCTTCTGGAAAATATTTCTCCAGAAATCCAGACCGAACCACCTCCCAAGTAACCGGAGTCCCCAAAGCTTCCATCCTCTGACGACAATTATCCCAACAAGCCTCGGCCTCTCCCTCAGGCATGTGAGTACCAAACCTCACCTTCTGCTCGTCACTGCACCCCATGGTTCTGAAGATCTTCTTTATTGCCTTCAGCCATTTCTGTACAGCCACCGGATCCAGAATTCCACCTTCAAACTTTGGTGGCTTGTTGCTCTGGAACTGCGTCAGGTCTCTAAACTGAGCTCCCGTAGCCAGATTCTGGTTGGCCACCACTTGTGCCATAGCCTGCATCGCCGCAGCCAACGTCGCATCATTCCTCCTAGTGATTCTGCTCAACAACAATCCAGGTTAACAGAAAACAAGCAACTCTACCCTATAGACAGACTCAACACACTACACTGGTCGGACGGACCAACCAGGCTCTGATACCAACTTGTAACACCCTGTTTCCAAAATAAAATAAAACAAACAAATAAAACACATATCAGAGTTCTCTCCCAAACGGGATGCCACAATACACGTTAAAATTTCCACAAATAATTTTTCCAAATAATTTAACAGAGTTTTTCAATAAAATTGCAGCGGAGAAAGATATGGTCTGTCATAACACAAAATATCATATACACACATCATCCATAACCATCATCATCATCATATGTACAATATTGGCTATCTGCCCAAAATACATAGCATCATCACTCATCACCACACATATACAACGGTCAGATACGCCATAGGGGCACACATACCAAAAATACACAATAAATACACCCAAAAACGCCCCGGTGTTACGTATCAGAGAAGCCCTACGGAGACACCACAATCCAACTAGCTAAGCACCTGGATTGTATGTACTTCCGAAGAAGCACAGACCACAATAACAACAAAGGGGTGAGAATTATGATTGAATGATAAGGGTATAATAGTGCATGAAATAAAAGGCAGAAATCAATAATAATACTATTTCATATACATATCATCTGGACTCACAGTCCCACCATCACCCACAATATACAATCACTCAACAAATGCACTCACACAACTCTTAACATACGGTACCGACTCACAATCACGATGGACACCGGGCCATCAACCCTCCACACAGGAGCGCATATCAACGATGGGCACTTGACCATCAACACTCCACACAGGAGCACATATCAACGATGGGCACTTGGCCATCAACCCTCCACACAGGAGCACATATCAACGATGGGTACTTGGCCATCAACCCTCCACACAGGAGCACATATCAATGATGCTGATGGACACCTGGCCATCACCCTCCTCAACGGGAGCACCTCATCAACATCGATGGACACATGGCCATCACCCTCCCCTAAGGGAGCACAACACATAATGTCGATGGACACATGGCCATCACCCTCCCCTACGGGAGCACCACAAATACTTTCGATGGACACATGGCCATCACCCTCTCTTACGAGAGCACCATAAATAATGTCGATGGACAACTGGCCATCACCCTCCCCTACGGGAGCACCACAAATAATGTCGATGGACAACTGGCCATCACCCTCCTCTACGGGAGCACACAACCATATTCACACACACACACACACACACACACACACACACACACACACACACACACACACACACATCATATATCTAGCACACCAAGTGCAAACCGATCCTATTGATCCACCCCTCACACATCACACTCACGGATCCACTCACCGCAACACACCAACACAACGCACTCAAGGCGCAACGATCATACTGATCCTCATATCTCACACGCAGCACACACACGGTGCACACATTTCACGTACACATCCACATGGATTCATACTTAACGCATAACTTACCGATTATGCTACTTGCGACAGACGCCGGCCAAACAGCACTACAACCACCAACATACGCTCGCATCGGCTCTCCAACAAGCCTCCCTTCACACATGACCAACGAGGGTCCAAGTCCACAGAGGAACAGCACAAGACAGCAGCAAAAACACAAACTGTTGTCGGGCTCACTGGCGCATTCGCCTGGCGAAGCCCCGAAGCGAACACTCGCTGCCATTCGCCTAGCGAAACCTCTGGCGAAGCCAGACAGAAGCTTCTACCAGTACTCGCTGGCTAGTTCGCCCGGCGAAGCCTGGCGAAGGCTCGCCCCCATTCGCCCAACGAATGCCTGCGTACACAGAAAAATTATGCGCACCAGAATCATCATCCACTCCCGATTCTGCCAGATTAAATCGAAGCCCACAATCATCCATATACTGCAACTTAGTTACGGGGTCTACTCCCGATTCTATCCGACTAATCATCGACTCAGCTTCCATAACCAACTTCCGGCTCAACTTCGAACTTAACCGAAAATCCCAAAATTCATCCAATCTATCATTCTCAGCACATGCAAACGAATTAAACATCAAACAACACAACAATCACAACAATAATAGCATGCAATCAACATCAATCATCAAGGAATCTATGGGGATAGGGATTTCCCCATTTCTACCGATTAATCATGCATTTACCAAATTTAACCGATTATTCCCCCCCCCCTTACCTCAATTCAAGCTTTGATGATGAACAAGCTCCTCAAACCACACGAAATCCGCTTGCTCAGTTGATGTTCTTGATCGTGTTCTTTCTCTTGCTCCAATCGTGCTTTCCTCTTCTTTCCAATTCTATTTTTCACCAAATGCCAAGTTTACCCCTCATCCCAAAATAATACCACTTATTTTCTATTTTCCCAAATAATATTTTCTTCATATCATTTTTAATTCACCAATAATCCATATTTCTTAATTCTCCAAAAATCCAATTTAATAAATTTCCCTTATAATACTAATATTAGTAATAAAAGTAATAATTAATAATAATAATAATTACATTAATATTAATCATCACATTTTATCACTATATATTAACACTATGAGTTCTTTATCCTCAAAGTAACTCCACACAAATACACCAACAAATTCAAAAAAATAACACCGGAACCCGAAAATAATTAAAACGGGCGTTACAATATGCGGTGCATTCTCTCTCAAGTCATAGTCTTTAGTGCAACATGAGTTATAAACCAAACTCAATTCACTTCTTGTCTAAAAAACACAAAAACAAAAACATCAAACCTTTTTATCTATCGGGATTAAAGGAAAATCATTTTCATTAAGAGAGTGTTATTAGCTCTTGGTTCTACCGCAAACTGGTAACGCCTAAGTCTCCAATGGTCGAGCAGCAATACACCTAACTGCTAGAACGATGGTTTAACTCTACTCAAGTTAAAATACTTGAACCAACCAGTGGTCGTGTCATCCCGAACTACATTTGCTCTGATTTCTCGTACCAGACGAGGGTACGTAGGCACAAGACTGCGATGTCTTGGCGAGCAACTTTCCCCCACCTTCACCTGTAATTTTTTGAACTACGTTGGCTCTGAATTTCCCATTGCACGAGGGAATATGTAGGCATGGAGCGGCGATGCTCTATCGTGTCTCTTTTCTTTTTCTTTGCCCCCATTAGCCTTTAGCTTAGATAGTTTAACACCCTTTTAGATAGATAAAAAGCATGGATCCCGTTGAGTACAACAGACGTGAGGGGTGCTCATACCTTCCCCTTGCGTAAACGACTCCCGAACCCGAGATATGGTTGCGATGACCTGTCTTTTCCCTTTTTCGCAGGTTTTCTCTGATTTTTTCCTTTCCCTCTATTTGGGATGAATAACAAACGATGGCGACTCTTCTGTCCTTGCCGGTCCCTTTTTTGCAGCGATGCAACAGCTGGCGACTCTGCTGGGGACTCTTCCCATCCCCAATGCGAGTCAATCCTAGCGCTTGTGTGTTTTATCTTTGGGTGTGTGCAGTATGTGTTGCATTTACATTTTTATTGCTTTATTGCATTTTACATTCAACATTGTTATATATCATTATTGTTCTGATGTAGGGGGATTTTCCATTGAGTGATAAGCCAAAACCCAGGCTTGAGGATACGCATAGCATTAGAGTGGAGAGTAGTGTTGGGCCTGCATGCTTTCGCATGCACTAGTCCTCACAAAATTCGCGTTCAGACGAGGTTTTCTTTGAAGACATCTCATCCTGTACATTTGTCGGGAGAGGGGTGTTGGATCTGAAAGCTGTAGACTCTAGAGACCGATCACTTGGGAGTCAGCTAAGTGAGGCCACATCGTTAGACTATGATGCCAAACCAGAAATGGTGAACGTGTCATCGTTTCTCAAAAGTCTATGACGCTGACGACCGCATAGGATGTCATACCTTGTCAGAGATAGGTTCATACCTGTGAGTGGGGAGGGTTATGCATGAAACCTTGACCTTCAACCTACCCGATTTTCTTGTCAGTATAAACTCTTGATCCTAGATACAGTGGATTCGTTATGTCAGTGATGTGCTATTTCTCGCCAAAGCGAAACGTTGGTTCATCTCCATCAGCGACACAATAATCTTGGTCCTCTGTTGCATTTGCATATTCATTTGCATTTTTACATTGACATGTATCTGTGTTTCAGGTGTATATTTTTCCCTTGATTCTAGTCATCTGATCCTCTACTGTTATGGAGCCTGTTAAAGGAGTATGGAAAGATTCTGAGTTTTGTCTGTGAGGTCTCCAAGTTTGAATCAAGGGGCTCTTATGTGCTGTTGCAGTTTTATGACCCTCAGTTGCGTTGTTTCGTGTTTCTCGGATATGTTTTATTACCCACCTTAGAAGATTTTTCTCAATAGATAGGCATTCCTGTGTTGGAAGAGGTACCTTTTATACACTCCAAGAAAGAACCTGAGTTATCCAAGTTGGATGGTGCTCTTCATCTGGAGGCCTCTAAGTTAGAGGGTAATCTGGTGTGGATACTTGGGACCCCTGGGTTTTTACTTCCATTCTTGGTGGATAAAGCTCAACACTTCGTTAAGGAGGGATGTTGGTTGGTTTTCAACGCTATCTTGGCCTTGTGCATATATGGGATAGTTCTGTTTCCCAACGTACTGGATTTGGTTGACTTGGATGCTTTCTATATCTTCGCTTCTAGGAATCCGGTGCCAACTCTCTTAGGGATTGTTTATCATTCAATTCATTACAAGAATGAGAACAGGCAAGGAAAGAACGTCTCTTGTTGCGCTCCATTACTTTACAGATGGTTTATTTCACATCTGCCTAAGTCTAAACCTTTCATTGGCAATGCAGACACTATTGATTGGTCGGAGAGGCTTATGGGTTTAACTTCTGAGGACATTGTGTGGTTCAATAGAGATCTTTTAGGTACAGAGATCATTCATAGTTGTGGAGATTTCCCCAATGTTCCTTTGATTAGGAGAAAGGGTGGCATTAATTATAACCCTGCTCTCGCTGTCAGACAATTCGGTTATGCTCGGAAAAAACCTCTGAAAGAATAAGAAATATAGGAATCTCTGTATTTCACTAGTATAGTTGACGATGAGACTTTACCCAGATTTTAGAGGGCTTGAGGTAAAATTCACCGTAAAGGAAAATCTTTGCTAGGCAAGAGTGATTCTAGAGTTTATGGGCCATACGTGGAATGGATCCAAGAAAGAGTTGACAGGTTGTTGCTACCCTTTCCAATTAGAGAACCTTTATACCCCCATGGTAGTTGAAGAACCAACGACAGTTGGTGTGCAGAAATACAATCAACTATGGCCCAAGAAGGAAAAACTACGCAGGGTGAATGAAGAATTGGAGAAGGAAATCATCCGGCTTAGGAGCGAGAAAAGTGAAGCCATCTTCTTATCTAGGAAGCAGACGGAGTTAGTAAATAAGATGGGTAAGGAATTGACAAATGAGATTAGCACCCGAGAACGAGTGGGTAAAGACTTGAAGAGCGTCAGTGATGTCCTTAAGAGAAAGAAGAAGGAGCTAGAAAAAGCCCATTTGGGATAAATAACGAACGGTGGCGAATCTTCTGTCCTTGCCGACCCCTTTTTCGCAATGGTGTGACAAGAACAATTTGTTTAAACTAAGTTATAATGATTGAAAGGATCCTATTGTTTGAACTAGTCTAAACAAAGCATGATTTAAATGCTAAGGGAAACTTAACAAGATATGCACAAGTATATATATAGATATATGAACAAGTATATACAAGTATGAAATGAATTGAGAAAGGTGGTAGGTCTTACACTCTGGATAGAGGCCCAAGTGTATTGTGATTGATTAAATGTTTTTTTAAAGATTAAATTATGGTTTTGAGAAATTAAAGAAAGTTTTGAAATGATTTTGCATTTGAATTTGAAGATGACTTGATTCTAAGTAGGAAAGGAGCTAAGGTGTTGAGTCTTACACTCTAGATAGAGGCCCATATGATTGTTTGTATCTTGTACAAAGCCTAGGATGGATGATGCTAAAAGATATTCTATTTACAAAAGGCTTTAGGTCTTATACTCAGCGAGAGGCCCAAATGTTGATGGAGAAAATTGATGCCAGGGTTAGATTGAATTTGGAAGATTGAAAGATTGAAGTTTTGAAAATATGAAGGAATTTTTTTAAATAGAAAGAGGGATGGGACTTACACTCCTAGAAGAGGCCCAAATGATGGTAATTGATTGAAAAAGATAAGAGGGACTTTGTTACGGTGAGAATCGGATTTCAAGCTATTGATTAACTTGAATCTTAATTCATTGAAATTCACCACCGAGCTTTGATTTATCCAAAGGAAAGGTTAAAGAAAGAAAAACCTTTTTCACAATGTAACAACAATGCTAGAGTTTTGGGGTACGGGGGTTGGTTATGTTTAGGGTAGTTGTCACATCCTAAACATCTGTAGTACTCTACAGGAACCTTTTGTGTGTGTGTTGTAACAGCCCAATTTTCAAAATAGTGGATTAATTGTACTAATTAATTGGATTTATTTGATCTATGTGAGTTATTGGATTTAACTGATTTATTCTATTTGGTAGAATAATGTGGGATTACTAGATACTATCCAATTAATGATAAGATGAGATATTTTGGTGAATAAAGGGTCAAGTGGATATTTTATGAGAAATTGATTAGTAGATATTTTGAGAGAAGGGAAATGTGATGGAAAGAAAATAATGGAAGGTATATAAGGATAAGTGGAAGGAAAATAGATGGATAGGAAAACATAAGAGAATGAAAGTGGAAGAGAAGAGAAAGAGGAAGATAAGAGGAAAACTTGGAAAATCATCAAGATCCGATCCAAAGCTTCGATTTAATCAAGGTAAGGGTATGAAACATTATTATCTTAGCAATGTGTATGATTATGTATGATTGGATTGGGTTGTTGTGAGTTTTCCACCATTTTTCATTTTAGGGCAAAATGGATTTAATCGGTGTAAATCGAAGTTTAACAGTTAAAATCGAGAATAAGTAGTATAGTTTAGTCGGGTATGGTTATATTAAGGTTATGGAAACTGATTGAATGAGAATCGTTTGATTTTGGAGAGAGTTGGAATTTCTGAACAGTGGGAAAATTCTGGTTCGCAGACGTTCACTAGCTGTTCGCTAGGCGAGCTGGTCGCGAACGCTCGCTGGGTCCTCGCCTAGCGACCTAGTGGTGAGTGGAAACAGAATATGAGAGGTTCCTTCGTTGGGTAGCGAACGGGGTAGCGAATGGTTCGCTGGGGGTTCGCTGTGGCGAACAAGGTAGCGAGTGAGGTCTGTAGCCTTTGTTTGGGTTCGCTAGCAGTTCGCTAGGCGAACATGTAGCGAAGGTTCGCTAGCTTCTCGCTAGGCGAGGCAGTAGCGAACAAGACAACATGTTGTTTTTCTGTGATTTCATTCCATGTTGTGTTGTGGTTCGATCGGGTTCGATTCTTGATGGAATGAAAAGTTATATGCTGTTATATATGTGTTATGGGTAGCCGTATGGCGTGAATCCTAGGTTTTGAGATGTGTATATTATTTGTATTGATTGGAAATGCATGAGAACATAATAGAGGTTATGTGTGCATTGCTTGATAGATGTTTTAAATGCATATTGTATGTATGTGATTAAATGTGAATAATGCATGAGAACATATTGTGGATATATGTGCGTTGTTTGATAAATGTGAAGAATGCATGAGAACATATCGTGGATATGTGTGCATTGTGTGATAATGTGGTGATAGTGTTGAATTAGGAATACATTGATGAATGTTATGTGAATATGTTGTGTGTGCAATCATGATATAATTCTTGAAGAGATGAATTAATGGAATGCATGAGATTAAGATGTCGGTCTTAAGTGCATTTGATTTTCGATTGCATATGCATCATTTAGTCAAGAGGTAATGCTTGCTAGTTTCGTGGAGACTAGTGACTTGTCCCAAACCTAGAAGAATGGGTTTGGAGGCTTAGAGGACGGGCCTTTGTTGTTATCGGTCTAGAAGAGTGGACCCGGTTTAATGTAAAAACCGAAAAATGATAACGGGTTATCAGTCTAGAAGAGTGGACCCGGTTTAATGTAAAAACCGAAAAATGATAACGAGAGTCGGTACCGCATTGCATGAGTTGCATTGAGTTGTTGAGTCACATTGATATATGACATATGCATGAAGAGATGCTTATGTGTGAATGATAAGATTGTGGAAATGTGAGTGTATGCATGATGTGGGAATGCTTTGTGAATATTCATGTTGTCTATATATGTGTGGTAAATATATATGACTAAGAGGGTGAATAGTGGTGAGAATTGTGGAATATGCGTATGTGCATTACTTGTGTAATTGAGAAATGTGAATGTGTAATAGTGAATTGGTAGAATTGATGGGCTTTACGTGAGCCATATGGCATGGATAGAATTGTTGATTTAAGTTATGCTTACGTATGTGTACATAACTTGTGTAATTGAAAATGATGAATATGTGCTTGTTAGGAGAAGTGTGCATATATACATGATATGTTGATTTAAGATTGTGAGTATGTGAGTGATGTATGAAAGTATGCTATGTGCATGATAATATGCTTAATGATCAACCATGTTATTTTGTATGATGAGGTAATTGAGAGGTATGTGTGAATTGAATATGAAATATGGTGAGAAATGTGGCATATATGTATTTTATGATTTCTTATATACATAATTATATGCATTGATTATTATGGTAATATTTCTCACCCTTCTGCTGGAATAATGTCCTACATGACATCGTGCAGGTATAAGAGTAGAGCTGTTCGTTGTTGCGAAGTCGCTGTTGGTGCAGCTGTTTAGTATTTTTATTATGTTGGGTCGAGTCATGCTCTGGTCATGTAACACTGAGATTGATTGGTTTTTGTTTTAGAGTTATGTGATGTACTCTAAATTATGTTTTCATATTTATTGAAATAATAAGAGGTTGGCCTTAGTGCCCGAGTGTTGTTGACTTATGTGGTGAAAACAAATGTTTCTTTATGAAAATTATTAGATAAATGAATCCGCTGCTACATGCAAAGTGAAATTTTGTAAAGTATGATTACTTATTGAAGTATTAATGAGCATGACAGTTGGTTTTGATATGTTGAAAGTTATGTGTGACGCCCTTTCTGAATGCATGTTAGTTTTACTCTGATTATGCACATTTTACTTGTGGGGTTTAGAAGGGTGTTACATTAAGTGGTATCAGAGCAGGTCGGTCCGTCCGGCCATGTTGTCTAATGTTATTTGTTCCCTTGTATGTGACATGTGTGTGAAAACACTGTCTATACATGTTTGTCGTTTAACCTTTGTCTGCAGAAGTGGGAGTGATCGAAGTGGGGGAAGAAACTTGTGATTCTCCAGGATGCTGCAAGTGTGGAGTTGTAGCTCAGTGTGATTAAACGCTATTATAGTTTGGTAAAGATGGTTTATGCCCCACTATGATTTCGGCTGTCTATTGACAAATTGAGGAACCGATCACCTTTAATCTCTTGTTGATAGTAGTTGGGATTGTGTTGGATGGGATAGACGTGTCTTGCATGCTTAGATGACGTGAGCAGTAAATTGTTTGGAGTTAAGCCAAGTGCTGAAGAATTGTTTTGATGAGTCGGCACAGGACAGTGATGAGATGTTTCATTTTGATGGGAATTTTGAGTGTTAACGAAAGTGGGAAGTTGGCGGTTTACCGATTAATTGTGGTTGTCTGGAAGTTATTATGACAAGATAGTGATATACAACTAGGATGTGAAGTGGAGTTGTGATTGACTTAGTTATGGGAACTAGTACGATATTAAGAGCTCCATATTGTATGTCTATTTGGATAGTCAAGGAATTAAACTGGTTGAGTAGTTTTGAGACTTGTGTCTGGTGTGTGTGCTGCGGCAACATAGTGTGAAGTCAAGTATATAAAGGGTGGATAGTGACTTCTGGTGATTATTAAAGGAAATAAAGTGGGGGATACTATATTGGTACAATTAGACCTTTAAACATTTCAAGAGTTGAAGATGTATTGAATGGCCTTCTAAGTGTGGAAATGTTGTTTTCGTATTTTTGTCGTAACGGGAGGACCGTAACTCGAAATGACGTAAGATTAGGAGCGCGGAAAGTTATTACAATGCTTTATGCGATGGTGAAGTAGTGACATGGAATTAAGTATTTATTGATGAAATATGTTTGGATGTTGTGGTAAGTGCGGTTCGTGTTTCGCCATAAGTTCACAACTGAGTGTCCGTTTGACATGGGGTTCTCCATACTTAATTGAGTGAGTAATGGTTGTGTAATCAATGGTGTTTGGATGCGTCGAAGAGTATAGAGGATCAATTTGCACATCGAGAATTAGAGTTATCAGTATTGGAGAAGAATTAGTGATATGCCACTGTGAAGAAGTTCAGAGAGTTTTTGGAAAGTTGTCAATAACTCGTGTGTTGGTTTTGCCGAATCCGACGGAACTATTCGTTGTGTTGTAATGCTTTGTTAATATGACTGTGAGATATGTTAAGTGCAACATCAACGAGTTTTGGCTATGCTTTGAAGCAACTTAAAGTACATAAGGGAATTATCAGACGAGTGATTTAGAGTTGGTTGTTGTTGTGTGTTTGTACCGGAGGTTGGAAGCCTCAATTGTTTAGTTGAGATTTGAGATGGTTAATGATCTTAAGATCTTAAGGTATTTGTTTGATTTGAGAAGTTGAATATGATGTGGAGGAAATAATTGGGACTTCTGAAAGAGTATGGTTTTGGTTGAGTTACCATTCGATTGAGACCAAGTGGTAACTGAGTTATTGCATTGGAAATCTCTGTATGTACCGATGATGATGGTAATGAAGTTAAGACTGATTCAGTAAATTCGGAATATGAGTGTAGTCTGTGAATAGACTTCTCATGGAGTTGAACTTTATATGATGAGACTGACTATTTGTATTCTCGATGAGATTCGAGGAGGTCGGAATTCTAATTCGAGTTAATAGATTGATTGAATTTAAGGAATTAAAGTCGAAGAGCTGATTTTCAGATTTATGGAAATGGTGCCATGAAATGTCGTGATGGTGTGTGTGTTCCAATAGCGTGAGTTGGATAAGAGTACTCTGGAAGAAGGACGTTGAGGTAGATTGAGTATCCATCCAGATGCTATGAGGATGTGACCGAATTTAAAGAATTGTTTTGATGACCATAGATAGAGAGAAGTGATTAGGGTTGTATATGTTGATTAAACTTGTTGGGAGTCGAAGTGTGAATATCAGAGACTGTTGGGTCTGATACAACTGTTGAATATTTCTGAGTGGGATGGGATAGTATTCCCATGGATTTTGTGTCAGGTTTTCTGAAGAATTCGAAGGAGTATGATTCGATTGGAACTGTTAAGAATGGATTAACAAGAGTAACTCGTTACTTACCAGTGAGGGTGAATCATTCTGTTAGATGGGAATCTGAGTTTTTCATTGAGATTTTGGAAAGGATTGCAGGCGCGTTTGGGTGCCATGTTGAAGTTGAACTCTGACTAGTGTCCGTGGACGGAATGGACAGACAAAGAGGATTATTCATTGTGTAGAAGATTTGTTGAGAGCTTGAGTGTTGGATCAAGATGAATCAGGGGATAGTTTATTGTCGTTGATTGAATTACCTACAATAACCGCTATTATTCTAGTACCGGAATAACATCGTATGAGACTTTGTTTGGTAAGAGGTGTAGGACTCCTTTGGATAGACGTGTGTCCAGCGAGAGTGTTGTACTCAGGCCGAAGATTGTGCAAGAGACGACTGAAAAGATCAAAAGGATCCAAGAAAAGACGTGTTTTGAGAGTTACGATAGTAACTGGTGTTGGTTGAGATTGAGGTCTCGGAAGTATATCATGTGTTTTGTTGATCTGTATCAGAGTGGCGCAGCGGAAGCATGGGAAAAATAGCATGTTAGACTGTTTTACCGTTGTCGCTTGTGGGAATTGCATGATGTGTTCATGTATCTAAGCTGAGGAGGTACATTGATTCAGATGGATAGTATACAAGTGAGAGATTATTTGACTGTTGAGGCATTGCTAGTTCAGGTTGATGAACGAGAAGCAACTTCGAGGTAAAGGGATTCCTTTGGTGGAGATGATTTGGGAGATTAGGATACGAGAATCGTATCCAGAGTTATTTGGATCAGGTGACATTTTCGAGGACGAAAATTCCTAAAGTGGGGGAGGGTTGTAACAACCCAATTTTCAAAATAGTGGATTAATTGTACTAATTAATTGGATTTATTTGATCTATGTGAGTTGTTGGATTTAACTGATTTATTCTATTTGGTAGAATAAAGTGGGATTACTAGATACTATCCAATTAATGATAAGATGAGATATTTTGGTGAATAAAGGGTCAAGTGGATATTTTATGAGAAATTGATTAGTAGATATTTTGAGAGAAGGGAAATGTGATGGAAAGAAAATAATGGAAGGTATATAAGGATAAGTGGAAGGAAAATAGATGGATAGGAAAACATAAGAGAAAGAAAGTGGAAGAGAAGAGAAAGAGGAAGATAAGAGGAAAACTTGGAAAATCATCAAGATCCGATCCAAAGCTTCGATTTAATCAAGATAAGGGTGAGAAACATTATTATCTTAGCAATATGTATGATTATGTATGATTGGATTGGGTTTTAGTGAGTTTTCCACCATTTTTCATTTTAGGGCAAAATGGATTTAATCGGTGTAAATCGAAGTTTAACGGTTAAAATCGAGAATAAGTAGTATAGTTTAGTCGGGTATGGTTATATTAAGGTTATGGAAACTGATTGAATGAGAATTGGTCGATTTTGGAGAGAGTTGGAATTTCTGAACAGTGGGAAAATTCTGGTTCGCAGACGTTCGCTAGCTGTTCGCTAGGCGAGCTGGTCGCGAACGCTCACTGGGTCCTCGCCTAGCGAGCTAGTGGCGAGTGGAAACAGAATGTGAGAGGTTCCTTCGTTGGGTAGCGAACGGGGTAGCGAATGGTTCGCTGGGGGTTCGCTGTGGCGAACAAGGTAGCGAGTGAGGTCTGTAGCCTCTGTTTGTGTTTGCTAGCAGTTCGCTAGGCGAACATGTAGCGAAGGTTCGCTAGCTTCTCGCTAGGCGAGGCAGTAGCGAACATGACAGCATGTTGTTTTTCTGTGATTTCATTCCATGTTGTGTTGTGGTTCGATCGGGTTCGATTCTTAATGGAATGAAAAGTTATATGCGGTTATATATGTGTTATGGGTAGCCGTATGGCGTGAATCCTAGGTTTTGAGATGTGTATATTATTTGTATTGATTGGAAATGCATGAGAACATAATAGAGGTTATGTGTGCATTGCTTGATAGATGTTTTAAATGCATATTATATGTATGTGATTAAATGTGAATAATGCATGAGAACATATTGTGGATATGTGTGCATTGTTTGATAAATGTGAAGAATGCATGAGAACATATCGTGGATATGTGTGCATTGTGTGATAATATGGTGATAGTGTTGAATTATGAATACATTGATGAATGTTATGTGAATATGTTGTGTGTGCAATGATATAATTCTTGAAGAGATGAATTATTGGAATGCATGAGATTAAGATGTCGGTCTTAAGTGCATTTGATTTTTGATTGCATATGCATCATTTAGTCAAGAGGCAATGCTTGCTAGTTTCGTGGAGACTAGTGACTTGTCCCAAACCTAGAAGAGTGGGTTTGAAGGCTTAGAGGACGGGCCTTTGTTGTTATCGGTCTAGAAGAGTGGACCCGGTTTAATATAAAAACCGAAAAACGATAATGGGTTATCGGTCTAGAAGAGTGGACCCGGTTTAATGTAAAAACCGAAAAATGATAACGAGAGTCGGTACCGCATTGCATGAGTTGCATTGAGTTGTTGAGTCACATTGATATATGACATATGCATGAAGAGATGCTTATGTGTGAATGATAAGATTGTGGAAATGTGAGTGTATGCATGATGTGGGAATGCTTTGTGAATATTCATGTTGTCTATATATGTGTGGTAAATATATATGACTAAGAGGGTGAATAGTGGTGAGAATTGTGGAATATGCGTATGTGCATTACTTGTGTAATTGAGAAATGTGAATGTGTAATAGTGAATTGGTAGAATTGATGGGCTTTACGTGAGCCATATGGCATGGATAGAATTGTTGATTTAAGTTATGCTTACGTATGTGTACATAACTTGTGTAATTGAAAATGATGAATATGTGCTTGTTAGGAGAAGTGTGCATATATACATGATATGTTGATTTAAGATTGTGAGTATGTGAGTGATGTATGAAAGTATGCTATGTGCATGATAATATGCTTAATGATCAACCATGTTATTTTGTATGATGAGGTAATTGAGAGGTATGTGTGAATTGAATATGAAATATGGTGAGAAATGTGGCATATATATGTATTTTATGATTTCTTATATACATAATTATATGCATTGATTATTATGGTAATATTTCTCACCCTTCTGCTGGAATAATGTCCTACATGACATCGTGCAGGTATAAGAGTAGAGCTGTTCGTTGTTGCAAAGTCGCTGTTGGTGCAGCTGTTTAGTATTTTTATTATGTTGGGTCGAGTCATGCTCTGGTCATGTAACACTGAGATTGATTGGTTTTTGTTTTAGAGTTATGTGATGTACTCTAAATTATGTTTTCATATTTATTGAAATAATAAGAGGTTGGCCTTAGTGCCCGAGTGTTGTTGACTTATGTGGTGAAAACAAATGTTTCTTTATGAAAATTATTAGATAAATGAATCCGCTGCTACATGCAAAGTGAAATTTTGTAAAGTATGATTACTTATTGAAGTATTAATGAGCATGACAGTTGGTTTTGATATGTTGAAAGTTATGTGTGACGCCCTTTCCGAATGCATGTTAGTTTTACTCTGATTATGCACATTTTACTTGTGGGGTTTTGAAGGGTGTTACATGTGTGTGTATGCCTTAAACTTCACCTTAACCTTTTGCTAGGGTTATGAGATCAAGTTTAAGGTAAAGACCTATGGATAGTTCTAAGTTTGCTCGCAAAGATATCACATCTTATGCCTACGTATCCTTACTAGGATGGAATCAGAGCAACCGTAGTTCTCCTCACTAAGGTTGAGGAATACTTGACTATGGTCAAGACTCCAAGGGGAGAAAACATAAAAATGTTTATATAGAGTTTGACAAAACTCTCTTGATATAAGTTTAATATTCAAGGGGATTGACTTTGATAAAAGCCAAAAGGGGAGCAAGTAATCATGACAATGATTCTTACATAGAGTTAACAAACTCTACCTTAAAGTTATAATTGAAGGATACTCCTAACAAGGGGTAGGTCTTTTAGGCTTAAAGCAAATTATAATGGATATAGGTTCTAACTTAACTGAGTTAAAGGACCTAGTGACTTGAACAAGTCAAAGGGAGGGGTAATGAGCTATCTATGACAGTGAAGTCAATAGAGAGAATTTCCTTTGGAATAGGGGAATAACAAGGCAATTGGATGAGAGCTAACAAGATACATCACTTGGGGACACAAATTTAACAAAGCCTAAATATTTAATATGTATTCATTCAAACATGATGAAGATATAATGAGTCATGGTAACAACCAAGAAAGATAAGGGCAAGCATGTGACAACATTAAGTGAATAACAAGGTCACAACCAAGTACTTAACAATGAAAGAATCAAACTAAATGCTTACAACCAAAGGTAAACGTAGATGCTACAACATCTAAAAAGGGATGATGACAAATTTCTTACAAGACCAATCATCAAAAGCGTAAGTGAATCATGCATAAGTCAAAACATTACTTTTTATGGCAAAGTTCAAGGATCAACATGCTCAAATCATGACAACATTCAAGCATGGATATAAAACAAGTAAAGGTAACAACCATGAAAAACTTGAACAATAATGGTACATGTGTGAATAATCATGTGATTTGTGGTGGATCATATTATTCAAGAAGGTAACTACCAACATATGCAAGTATGAGGTATGTGTAACAACAACATTTTCATCAATAGTATCCAAACAAACTTCATGCAAACAAGTTACAACTTGAATCCAACATGGTATATTAATCAAACAAAGATAAATGTAATAATATTTAATCATGTTCAAGATATATAGATGATAATCAATCATGGATAGGAAAGAAAAGTAACCACAGTTCAAGCATAGATTCAAACTTCACAGAGGGAAAGATGAACAAAAAATAATGGTAACAACCAAGGCAATGAACAAAACTTAACATGTTATGGTTCTAACAAGACACATAAACAAGTAAGATGAGGGTGAGGGATCATATTCATGAGGTTACAACATCAAGAAGCAAGGCATGGTTCACAAAGAAGTTGCAAGGCATACTTTTCACATTCATGCATTCACAAAGGCATATATGGTCATGGCAAATAAAAGATCTAAGTTTTTTAAAACATATAAAGATGTTATACATTCAACAATTATTCACACAAGATCAATCTTACAAGAAAATTCAAATATCATGTCAAGAAAGTTCATGAAAACCAAGGAAAAACCATAAAAAGGCCATGTCATTCAAGTAGACCAAAGTGTTTCAAAAATAATAGTTCTTGAATTATTTATTCACACATTGAACCTGGACATAATAAGGAGCAAAATGAAAAAAGAGTGGCATCAAAATTATAAAAATCAAAAAAGTTATGCACATTTGAAAACTAGGTCCAAAACTAGGGCAAAAATAAGGCAAGGCAAGAACCTAGGCTAGGCAGATTTGCAAGAAGGACCATAACTTGCTCAAAACTTAATGGAATTGAGTGAAACAAAAAATAAAATTGTGTATTTTTTCACAAGGAATCCAATGGTGGTGGTGGTTTGGCCAGATCATGCACTATGTGGAAAACTCGAAGACATCATCTAAAATGGAAAGTTGTGTGCAAAAGCAAAATGACAGTCCAATACACATGTTTTAAGCAGCAAGAAATGATTCAAGCATATCATATGTGACATATAGAGAGTACATACAAGCATCATACATCAATAGACAAGCTCAAATAACAAATGGCATGTGAAGTGGCAAAAAATGACAAGTTTATGCAAGAACCATGTGACTGTCAGAAATGGACCAACTTAGCATCAACCAAGTGATCAAACACAACATATATGACCTATAAACAATGTATATAAGCACCAATCACCTATGCCTAAGCAGAAACAGAAAGTTGCATATGGAAATGACATGAAAAACAAGCTAACAAGCCAAGACAAGTGGACAATCATGAATAATCAAACTTGTAGTCAAGAAAAGGTCCAAACATGACCTATAAATGATATCTAGCATGTTTAAACCCAGTGTACCTCAAAGAATAGCATAATCTTAAATGTAGCAAATTGAAACACTTACCTCTTGTAGATTTTTCAAGTCAAAACTCCAAGCAAGAAATCCAGTTGATGGATGATAATCTAAATACCTCCAATATGCTCCAAATGAGATGTCGAAATGATCAAAACTCCCCCAACTACACTGCCTTGACATAATGGCTTCTTTTATAAGAAATCACCAAGAGTTTCAAAGTGAACCTATAGGAAATTGTGTTACATAACTTCGGTAGTGCTTTGGATAGTTCAAACAACTTATATGGAGTGTGTTTGAAGTGTTGGAAAGATTGGAAATGGTCTAGGCAGTGAGTTAGCTTTGAAAGTGCAGGAAAGTCAAAATTCAATGGTATGAGAGTTGAATTTTTGTTCTAGAAGGTTTTGGATGGGTGTAAGGGCTTAGACACCTCTAACACATGTTATGTGATGTTTTAGAGTGATTTGCTTGGTGTTTAGATGATTGGAAAGAGTTTTGGAAGAGTTTATGCAAATGTAGAATTTCTTCACAAAAGGGGCAAGCTTCTACTACTTGCAAAAGGGATGTGATCTGAGGAATGAGAGAGATTCAACTTGGTTTATAGTTGGTTCTAGTTTTTTTTTTGGATGTGAGAAGTGTGTTATATTTATAGGAAAGCTTGGACGGTGAAGGGCATGGGCAGATTTTGCAAATTTGCATTGTTTTCCCTTCTTGGAGGCAAAAATGAGTAAATCTATCTTGAGATCTCTTTTTTGATCATGATCCAATTTCCTATGTGTTTCATCATTATCAATATCTTGAAAATAGTTAACATTAGGTGAAGGAAGAGAGCAGCTGATGTGGCAGCTGAGTTGTGGCAGAATTTGCATAAAGTTTCTCTCTCTGTGCCACTTGCTTGTACTTGCAAGAATAAACAACTCAAAACAATCCAAATTTGGTTTTGGCTCGTGAAAAAGCATTGTAATCTCATCAAATAAGTACCTAATCACAAATAATGAGTTAAGCAAGTGATTAGAAGAGGTTTGAATGGTTTATGTATCAAAATGCAAGTGCTGAACTTGGTTTTTTGACATGGAAAATGCCTAACTTGTCCTCTTCGATTCTCCCTAACCACAAAGGTTGAGAAAATTCTCTTTTACTTTTTAAAAATATCCAAATATGATCTACAACTTTCGTGTTTGGCCAAAGTTCAAATTCCAAAGGAAACTATGTCAAAAATCCTCATGAAGTTTGTTGCAAAAGTTGACTTACAAGCCAAGAAACATGGAATTTTTCTAAGTATGGAAATCCTTCACAACTTGATGAGCTCATAACTCCAAATCTAAGAATTTTTGGACCTCAACCCCAGGACACTTTTGTAGGACTTCTCAAGAGCTTTCCAACCAGCTTTGGATCACTCAATTTGGATGTGTGGTTTGAAAGTTATGACCAATCCAAATTAGCTTGTAATTAGGTTTTTCATAAATCCTAATTTCTTGATTCACAAGTTATCCATCAAATCTTGATTAAATATTCACCAAACTCACTATTTATGCATAAAATGATATTGGAAACCTTGTTTGCTTCAATTTAGGGTCAAAACCCTAAAAGTCAAAGAGTTGACTTTCCAAACAGACGAACCAAATAATTAAAATCTTCAGGATCGATCCTTGGTGCTCTAGGGTTCTTGAACCTTTCATACTTCTTGACGGGACTTCAAAAAGTCATAGAAACATCATCGACCATGGTTCAAGCTTTGGAAACCCATTTAGACCAAAAGTCAAACTATAGTTGACTTTTTCAACTAGAAACCCTAATCAGGGTTTTACATAGCACTGCTTCAATTCTCTTGGTAACAACCTCAAGTAGAACTTACTCTTGGTAATATATGAACCTCTTGATGATGTGAAGACTTGATGTGTAGAAGATCAATCCAAAACCTTGATTGATCAGTCCACATGATTCTTGATTTTAATAGTGTGAAACCCTAATTCATCTGCATCTTGATAAAGACAAACTTAAAAGAGGTTTGGGTTAGATAATATATGCTTGATTAACCTAGGATGATAATGGAATCTAGAGTCAAACTTTGGGGTATGACAGACTTGTATTATAGTGGAGACCCTGACCTATTAAGTTTTGAAAAAGAATGTTAGGGTTTATACTCAGGGAGAGGCCCAAGATTATTTGAAAACACCGTGATTTTGAACACTGAGAGGAGGGACTTATACTATAGTAGAGGCGCTAAAAATGTTTATTTTTGTACAAAGGGATGAAAGTTACACTCTATTAAAGGTCAAAGTGTATTATTTTGATGTTTGAAAGATTGAATCAAATTAAAAACCCTAATTTTATTTTTTAAGATATTTTTCAAAGAAAAAATCAATAAAAAATAGTATAATTATCAAAGTGAATCCACTAATCATGTCATGAGCAATGATTAAGGCTTATAAAAAAAGTGTTATATTCACATGAATATTTGAAATCAATTTGTTTTAAGAAAAATCAAGAAAAGAAATTATTTTAAAATATTTCAAACATTTTAAAATAATTTTTTTTAAATATATTAAAAATATATCAAATAAAAAATATTTTTTTGATTTTTTTGGTGAGTAAAATATTTAAATATGTGAATGATATTTGCACAAAAATTCATTTGAAAATAATTAAAATTGAATATAGAAATTAATCTTTGAAAATAATTAAAATAATTAAAATTTTAAAAATATTCAAAAATTTGAAAAATGGCGCCAAGAACACCATCTTCTTCCTCGCGTCACCCAGATTTGCAAAATCCCTCCTATCTCACTCAATTCGTAATGAAATTACATGATGTAAATATTAAAATTGCTCGATTTTAAACAAGGAACATGATGGTGGTGTTTAATTTCATTTATTTTAAGTGTAGTGTAAGATATCATGTGATGAACAGATGAACCCTAACTTTGCAAAAACTAATGTGAAATCCCATACACGAGTTATAAGTAGCAATTGATTGAGGGTTAATGATCTATGAGCATCCAGAAACATGTTGGTAACTTGAAATAACATTTACGGTGCATGATTCGTGGAGTTTGAAAAGTTCAAGCTTGCCTTGCAAGAGGAATTCGAATCCTCAATTGTTGGTGTTATAAAAGTGTTTTGATGATTTGGACAGCTTCCCTAGACCTCAAGAAGTGTGTTGATGAGCTTGGAATGGATTGAAACCTTTTGGATTAATGGGCTCGAATCCAACTGCAGCTTGCTTGAGATGAACTATGATCTTGATGAATTTGATGTTACAGATGATGTTTAAGTCTTTAGATCAATTACATATGATGTATGTGAGGTATATGGATCCTTGGTTTGAACAGAAATTCTTTGGAACAAGAAATTTGATTTCTCACTTTGGAATTTTGGAACTTTGAACTAAAAGAGGGAAAGTGAGAAAACAAGGCTTAGTGTTGTTTTGGTGTGTTTGAAATGATCAGAAATGATCTATTTTTATAGGAGAACAAATTTGTTTTGGGAAGAATAGTGAATGGATGAAGGATCACTCTATTGTCCAATTTATTTTGTCGTGTAGCCAAAGTCTCCTCCTAGCATAGCTATGCATTGACTCCCATCAATTTTGTAGGTTTGAAGTCTTCTTGCTCTTGGATATTTCTTGAATGGTTTATGCACAATCCATGCAACCTCTATGTATCACATTAATTTAACTTAACAAAATTGAATTTCAAGGCTTTTGTAATGATGAATTTTCACATGCTAAGCTAGATTCTTGACTCCTTGGTCCAAAGTTGAAAAGTTCAGGCTTACCTTGCAAGAAGAATTTGAATCCTCAGTTGTAGGTGTTACATAAGTGTTTTGATGATCTGGATAGCTTCCCTAGACCTCAAAGAGTGTGCCGATGTGCTTGGAATGGATTGAAACCTTCGGGATTGATGGGCTCGAGTCCAACTGCATCTTGCTTTGGATGAACTATGATCTTGATGAATTTGATGTTGCATATGATGTTTAAGTGTTTGGGTTACTTACATATGATGCATGTGAGGTGTTTGGATCACTTATATATGATGTATGTGAGGTGTTTGAATCATTGGTTTGGACAAAAATGCTTTGGATTGAGAAATTCGATTTCTCACTTTGGAATTTTTGAAATTTGAACAAAAAGAGGGAAAGTGAGAAAACAAGGCTTAGTGTTGTTTTGGCGTGTTTGAAATAATCTAAATTGATCCCTATTTATAGGAGAACAAATTTGTTTTTGGAGGAATAGTGAATGGATGAAGGATCACTCTATTGTCCAATGTATTTTGCCATGTAGCCAAAGTATCCTCCTAGCATAGCTATACATTTACTCCCATCAATTTTTCAGGTTTGAAGTCTTCTTGTTCTTGGATATGTCTTAACTGGTTTGTGCACAATCCATGCCACCTCTATGTATCACATTAATGCAACTTAACAAACTTGAATTTCAAGGCTTTTGTAATGAAGAATTTGCACATGCTAAGCTAGATTCTTGACTCCTTGGTCCAAAGTTGAAGATACCAAGTGACTCATCAAGA
This sequence comes from Lathyrus sativus, assembly GCA_963859935.3. Classification (NCBI taxonomy): domain Eukaryota; kingdom Viridiplantae; phylum Streptophyta; class Magnoliopsida; order Fabales; family Fabaceae; genus Lathyrus; species Lathyrus sativus. The sequence goes on from OZ012737.1 coordinate 423,222,995, forward strand.
TTCCTTCTGATCTTGGATGATGACAAAGATTGCAAAATGAAAAATTTGTTGTGAAAAATCGTGTGGTGCAAGAAATTCCCAAAATCTGTCTTTGAAAAACTGTTACACCAAGATGAGTTGTGAGGTTCATAACTTCTTGCTTAAGTTGAATCAATGAATGTTCTTGTACTTATTAGAAATCTGAGATGATTTCATTCAACATTGATGTTCACAATTTTTATTAATTCTACTTGGATCATAATGAAAAGTGCCCTTGAAAATTGATGTTTCATGCTGAAAGCTTGGCAGAATTTTCACTAAGTGTTGAAACTCATTTTCTTATTTTTTTTTATTTTGATCACTTCTTATTTTCTTTATTTTTTTTATGTTTTATAAACTTTGTATTATTTGATGAGATCTATCATATAAGCCTTGGAATAGAAAATTTGGTTGCTTAGATCACAAGTTATGGCCTTTGGAAGTTTGGTAAAAATCGTGTTTTTTCATAACTTAGTGAAATTTTCAATTCTTCCAATTTTTCTTCTATTGCAAATAACTTTGATTTCTTGATCAATCCTTGTTCAAATGCAACAATGGATCATGTTTTCTTGTATAATGGCTTATGATGAACAATTTTGCTAAAAAATCAAACTTTGACTTTGTATATCATATGAATTTTGTGCAGGGAAACCCTAATTCCTGATTTTTGATGAATGAGTACCCCAAGTTGATTTTAAAATTATGAATGGAATTTAAGGGTATAATATGAGTGTCTTGAATCATATCCCATGGTTGGAGATCATGTCTTTATATCCATGGAGTATTGAGGTACTTGATAAGTTGAAGATCATGTCAATTCTTGATTGATCCTTTGCTTGAATCCTCTGTAGGGCTTAAAAACCCTAATTGGTGATCATAATGAAGCAAACAACAATATTGACTTCCTAAATTAGGTTAGTGATGCATAAAAGTGTATGTATGAGATGAAAATGATCTGGGTATGACATATTCCCTTATTTAATTTTCTTGGACCTAAAGGCATGAATGATGAAAACATTCAAATATTCAAGGTAAAAGAGGATCAAATATCATAATACTCGGAATTTTGGATCCTAAGATTACACTATTAATAGTGAATGCATGATACGAGACTTGTGGCGTTGACATCATAGAAGACTGATATTAAGTTGACTTGTTGGGAAAGGTTTAACTCCACTAGGGAGATAAGAACTCCATCGGAGGGCACAACTATTATTCTGATAACTTGAATGGTAACAGGTTCCTACTGTCATAACATGCTTACTCATCTTCTTTAACTAAGTAATCCTACTTAGAAAGGGTAAAACTTTGCCGCGTTTCAGGTTATGAGCCATGAAACTGGTCTTTGTTTATGAAATAAACTTCCCTTCAATTCTGGTTTTTAGCCATGGAACTGGTATTTGTTTCTTCTTATCGAGTCTTTCTCTTGAAAAGATTGAGATAACAAGCTCTGGAAAAGGCGATCACTTACTGGATCAATAACTTCACCGGGAATCTTTGAGGATATGCTACCTAGTTATTATGTGGGACAAATTTCTCAAATAAAGAGACACAATCAGTGGTGGTCCTTGCCAAACTTCTCTCCGAGATTTACTAGGGAGATAACTATTTAACGAGAAAATATACTTCATCATAATTCTCTTCGAGACTTCTTCAGAGAGATGCCATAGGATGAATGACAATCTGGTGTCAGACTTGTTGGGGAACACCATTGTCTGAAATGCAGATGTTTGCAAACTTCTCTGTTGAGATGCCATTTGCTAGAGAATTTTCATCATACTTCCCTCCAAGACTTCTTAGGAGAGATGCCATATGATGTGATTTAATTTTGAGGTGCTAATGACTTCTTTGTAAGGAAGGGAAATTTCTCGGAAAGAGACTGCCATTTGTCGACTTACTAGGAATTTACGGGATACGACGCCCTTATCAAAAGGTCTTACCGAGGGGCTTTCATCGGGGATTTTTCCTTTAATCCGGTAAAGCAATTAAGGTCTTTGTTGAGGAAGAGCAAAGTCCCAAAGGTGCACAATTGATGTCTTTTCGTCTTTTTAGAGGTTCAAGTTATCAAAATGGTAAAGGGCCACCTTTGATTCAGGAATGAATCGAAGGGAGACTTTTTGAAAAAGACATTTCCTGATGTGGAAAGAGTTCGAGCCGAGAATTTATTATTTTCAAGGGTGGAAGGGAGAATTGAAGGAATACTTTCCCCGAGGGTCAAACATGGTGGTGAATTTAGAAAAAATTAAATACTTTCTTCCCAAAGTCGACCATTCTTCTTGGAAAGACGACATTTATCACTTGGGGATAAATACGACCGGAGTGAATGAGATGTGTTATGCAATATGAATATGAATATAAATATTAATTATGAATGATGAATGCTGATGCTGACAAAAAAGACACGTCACCCAAACTAATGATGAACAACATCGAATACTTGGCCAATCTAGGGATGGAAGTATCACTTGTTTTTTTTAAGGCAACATTTTGTTTGAGAAAAGGGATTCTTGTTCTTGTTTCAACTTCTAGAGGTAGAAACTCCACTTGGGACAAAAACCTGATCTTGATTTTTCCCTTTTTAGAGGAGTTTATGAACTTCAAACCTTTCTGGGGTATGATGGATGAGATGTCCATAAAGATTCATCATTGGGAAACACTTGAGACTTTGTTTCTTCAGAGTTTAATAGCTTATTGGAGAAACTGTCGATATTTCCTTTTATGTTTGTAAATTGAAAGAAATTTCCATCTTTATTTTAAAAGCAAAAGTAAATTCATTATTTTTTTCTGTTTCAAGACTGACTATCAAAAATAAAAATTTCATTTTGTAAGACTGAGTGAAAAAACGAGAATTGCAAACAAATAAGTGAAGGCTCAAATTTCATTAATAGAATGGTAATCATCTAAATGCTTGATTCCATAGAACATTACAAAGTTAGAAAATGGTAATTTAAAGGGAAAGGGCTACATTGAAACATAATGACCACTATCCTTCTACCAACTTTGAATTTTGAGTATTCTTGGGCTTCCATTGAAAGTGACTTTGGCCGATGATTCTTTGATAGATGACGTTGCTTCTGAGAATCGAACCTTGTTGGATGCAATTTCTTGCCATAAATCCCTAACTTTTGCCTAGATTTTTTGGTTTTCAATCCACTGGGATGATTTTTCTTTTTTATGTCTTTAATTTTTTTCTGGACCGCCCTTTCGGGTTTTTAGTCCACCGAGACGCTTTTTTTTCCTAAGTCGCCTTTTCGGGTTTTCAACTTAGCGAGCTGTTGTTTTTTTTCTCTTTTTTTTTTCATTTTTAGGCTTACTATTTCTTGATTGCATCAACATTTGTGGGATGATTAAACTCTTCTCCATCCATGGTTGTGAGTATCAAGGCACCGCCTGAGAAGGCTTTCTTAACAATATAGAGGCCATCATAATTTGGAGTCCATTTGCCCCTGGAATCAGTGAGAAATGATTAGATCTTCTTGAGCACGAGGTCTCCCTCTCTGAAGACACGAGGTCGGACCTTTTTGTCAAATGCTTTCTTCATTCTTTGCTGTTATAACTTACCATGGTATAAAGCCGTCATTCTTTTTTCTTCGATCAGATTCAGTTCATCATATCTATTTTGACACCATTCAACTTCTGTTAGCTTAGCTTCCATCAATACTCTTATTGACGGGACCTCAACCTCTATGGGGAGCACTGCTTCCATGCCATACACTAAGAAGAAAGGGGTCGCCCCTATTGAAGTGCGGACGGATGGGCAATAACTGTGAAGAGAAAAAGGGAGCATCTCATGCTAGTCCTTGTAAGTCACGACCATCTTCTGAATGATTTTCTTGATATTCTTGTTAGCTGCTTTGACTGCTCCATTCATCTTCGGTTGGTACAGAGATGAGTTATGGTGTTCAATCTTGAATTTAGTACATAATTCCTTCCTTATATTGTTGTTCAGGTTTAATCAATTATCAATAATGATCTGGCTTGGAACACCATAACAGAAGATGATATTATTTTTGATAAATTGGACCACCACTTTTTTGGTCACATTGGTGTATGATGCTGCTTCGACCCATTTGGTGAAGTAATCAACGGCTACCATGATGAACCGATGTCCGTTTGAAGCTTTGAGTTCAATCATGTAGATTCCCCATATAGAAAAAGGTCATGGAGAAGATAGAACTTTGAGATGCGTCGGCGGTACATGAATTTTTTTGGCGTATATCTGACACTTGTGACAATTCCTCATGTATTTGTAGCAATCAAATTCCATTGTCAGCCAATAATATAATACTCTTAGAATTTTCCTTGACATTGTATGTGCATTGGAATGAGTGCCAACGGATCCTTCGTGAATTTCTTTTATTAGCATGTCTGCTTCGCATTTATCCATGAATCTGAGTAAAACCATGTCGAAGTTTCTTTTGTATAGTACATCGTTGTTCAGGAAGAAGTTACCAGCTAGTCTTCTGAGAGTCTTCCTATCTTTTCTTGATTCCCCAAGCGGGTATTCTTGTCTTTGAAGGAAAAGCTTGATGTCATGATACCAAGGTTTGTCATCGATGTCTGCCTCCATTGCAAATATGTAAGTTGGTCTGTCAAGGCACATTATGTCAATCTTGGGTACGTCGTACTATCGATTTACAGTAATCATGGAGGATAGGATAGAAAGTGCACCAGCCATACTATTTTCTTTATAAGGAATGTGATAAAAATCAATTTTTTTGAAGAATGAAAACAAACTTCTCGCGTAATCTTTGTAAGGAATTAATACAATCTGACGTGTGTCCCATTCTCCTTTGATCTGGTTTACAACCAAGGCTAAGTCTCCGTACACATTTAGATTCTTGATCCTTAAGTCAATAGATTTTTCGAGACCCATGATACAAGCTTCTTATTCGGCCTCATTGTTTGTACCGTTAAATGCCAATATGGCGGTGAAAGGAATATGGGTTCCATGAGAAGTAACAATGATTGCCCTAATTCCATTTCTATAAGTGTTGACTGCTCCGTCGAATATTAGTCCCGATTAGGATCCTGGCTCTGGCCTTTCTTCTAGTAGCAGTTCATTGCAGTCTTTCCTTTTTGGGTACATTACATCTTCATCTGGGAAGTCAAATTTGATTGGTTCCTGATCGTCAATCGGCTGATAAGCCAAATGATCAGCTAGAATACTTCCTTTGACGACTTTCTGAACATGATATTCGATGTTGTATTCTGATAACAACATCTGCCAATAGGAAATCCTTCCTATTAAAGCATGCTTTTCAAAGACGTACTTGATCGGATCTATTTTCAGAGATTAACCAAGTAGTGTGACAAATCATGTACTGGCGAAGACGTTTAGCTGCCCAAGCTAGAGCGCAACAAGTTTTCTCGAGCATGGTGTATCGAGTTTCACAGCTTGTGAACTTCTTGCTTTAGTAATAAATGGCAGACTCTTTTCTTTTTGTTTCGTCTTGTTGGCTAAGCACACAGCCCATGGAGTCTTCCAAGACTATTAAATAGATGATCAATGGTATTCCTTACACTCGAGGAGACAAAATAGGCGGATTTAGCAGATATTCTTTGATGTTATTGAAAGATTTCTGGCAATCTTCTGTCTATATACAACTTTGGTCCTTTCTAAGTAGTTTGAAGATTGGCGTGTATGTCGCGATCATGAGAAATATGAATCTTGATATGTAATTCAGATGTCCCAGAAATCCTCTTACTTATTTTTCAATCTTTGGAGAAGGCATTTCTTGAATGGCCTTAACTTTATCGGGATCAACCTCAATTCTTTTCTGGATGACAATGAATCCCAAGGGCTTCCCTGGACGAACATCGAATGTTCATTTATTGGGATTTAAGCGGAGTATGTATTTTCTCAAACGCTGGAATAACTTCGATAGGTGTTCCACATGTTTTTCTTCTATTTTACATTTGGCAATCATGTCATCGACGTGCACTTCAATTTCTTTGTGTATCATGTCGTGAAACAGAGTTGTCATTCCCCTTTGATAAGTTGCTCCTCATTTTTTAGTCTGAATGGCATTACTTTGTAGAAAAAGGTTCCCCATGGGTGATGAATGAAGTTTTATTCATATCTTCTAATGCCATTTTGATTTCATTATATCCCGAGAACCCATCAATGAAGGATAAGACTTTGAATTTTGTTGTGTTGTCAACTAGTATGTCAATGTATGTAAAGGGAAGTGATCCTTCGAACTTGCTTTGTTTAAATCTCGGCAGTCTACGCACATTTTGACATTTCACTCTTTCTTGGGAACTAGCATTATGTTGCCAACCATTGAGGATATTTTGAGGTGGCAAGGAAACCTGCATCAATCCGTTTATGCACTTCTTCCTTAATTTTGATGGCCATATCTGGGTGAGTCTTTCTCAATTTTTGTTTGACCGGAGGACATTCTGGCTTCAGTGGCATGTGATGTTCCATGATGTCGGTATCCATCCCACGCATGTCTTGGTAGGAACAAGAAAACACATATGGAAATTCTTTGAGCAGCTCTATCAGGTTTTCTTTGACGGTTGGACTGAGTAGTGCTCCAATTTTAACTTTTTTTCTCTTCTCTTATGAACCGAAATTGACTGTTTCCAACGGTTCTTTATAAGGTTGAATGGGCTCTTCCTCATGTCTGAGTAGTTGAGAGATCTTATATGGAGTTTCTTCGTCTTTCTCTTTTTCAGCTTCAAATACTGGGAACTCAAAGTTGGGAAAAGGCATTGGATCATATGTTTCAATGGGGTTAAAAATAATTAATCTGCATAATGTGATAATTTTTGAGAAAATATGGAGAAAATGCAAAAATGTGTGCAGTGTATTTTGAAAAAAGTTTATTTTTATTTTGGGTTGCATTTTTTTAGGATTACCATCTTCTGAAAAAGTAAAAAGCGAAAATAACAATAAATGTTGGAATTCAAAATGACATTCTTATTTATGATTTGTCGATTCTTGAAACCCAAACCCTATAAAACATTATTTTCATCCGGGAAAAGTGAAAAGTTAAAATAAGGACGAGGCAATTACTTTGAAATATAGACAATATCTAGGATATCAACAGCGACCCAGTTGTGACAAACTCCTCTATGAATCACAAAGTTTGGTACTTTCCTTCCGGATTGCCTTTAGTAATAGTACTGACTTCTAGAGGAGTCTGATCATTGGAGTCCTCTTCCCATGCAGTGTTACCATAAGAGGTATTTTCTATTGTATTTTGATTAATATCTTCATTTTTAGGAGAATATCCCCATCCAGTTGGTTGGATGTCTTCATATTTGATACGAGAGATTTCAAGAGCATTGTACTTCACTAGAAAGTCGTATTTTCAGCTTGGCTTCCCTAAAGTATCCCAAGTTTCTAAGGGGATAGACGAATCATCTTCTTCAATGACATTGACTTCAGGAAATGCAAAGTTAATAAATTCTTGTCCAGCAATTCTTGCAACTTCATTAACATGACGTTTGACATCTTCAAAAATTTCCTGGTAAGGTTTCCATGACTCTGGGAGAACAAGTGGGTTTTTCTCAAAGTCATTCAGCAGATATGCATTCTCTGGCTAACTCTTATACCCTGGATCTTCCATGTAAGGCTCCCAAATGTGCAAATCATCCATGGGATCACATGAGTTGTAATCGAAATTGTCTTTCGTCAAAGTATCTTCTTCCAATGAGTTGGGAGGAGCATGACATCCTTCTGGATTGCAATTTCTGTAGATCATTCGGACATCTAACCTTGGTATATATTTGGTACTTTTCTTCGAAAAGAAAAATAGCATGCATGTTTCTTCTTGAGATATATATCTTTCATTGTTGAAATATGATTTCCATTCTTCATCTATATCGGAAGAATCATTTGCCTTGATAGTATGGACTTCTTGAGAAATTGGGCGGAAGAAGCCTCCACTGTGGAAGAAATATTGAATAGGACGAATGCCTTCATCCTTCTTTGTATTATTGGTAAATGCTGAAGAAAAACCAAGACCTTTTATTGTCTTATTATCAACATGAACCACATTTTGTCCTCATTCTTTTATGCCACTGCCTCCCATTTCTTGGAGAGTGTCTTTGTATGAGGAAATCGACATTCCTCTCTCTTGATGATTCTCATTGCTTATAGAGAGTGCTTGAAATTGAGTTCTAACGACTTCTTCTGGTTCTAAATATGAGAATGATAATAATTTGCTTACGGTCAAAGCTCTCTCTCCACATACTGTAACCATTTTGTTATTCTTCACAAACTTCAGCTTATGGTGAAGTTTGAAGTGACTGCCCCTGCTTCATGGATCCAAGGTCATCCTAATAAACAATTGTAAGCCGCTCAGATATCCATTACTTGGAAAGTGATTTGAAAAGTATGAGGTCTGATGGTTATCGGAAGATCAACTTCACCTACAATTGTCTTTCTAGATCTGTCAAGCTTTGATTATGATCTCACTACCTCTCATGAGGGTGCCTTGAAAAGACAATCATACCAGAGTTGACTTTGGCATGACGTTCAAGGATGAACCCGTGTCTACGAACACGCTGGCTAAAGCATCATCCTAACAATTGACTGTGATATTGAGTGCCATGTTATGATTCTTGCCTTCTTCTGGAAGTTCTTTATCATTAAAACTCAAATTGTTGTAGGAGGTGATGTTTGAAATAATTCTATCAAGCTGATCCACTGTTACATCTTATTCTAAAAGGCTTGTTCTAAGACTTTCTGAAGAGCTTCTCTGTGAGCTGCTGAACTGAGCAGGAGAGATAACACAATATCCGAGAAGGAGTTTATAATAGTTGATCCACAATTTTGTATTCACTTCTCTGGATGGGTTTTAAATTTCATCGTTATTTTTCACAGGCTCTGTGCTGCTTGATTGACCAACTTTTTAGTTAGGAACTTCGGTTTAAGGTTCCTTTTCTTTTGCAGACTCTCCAACTCCTCTGTTGAAGATTCGACCACTTCGGGTGACCCGGCTGATATCAACAATGTTGACAATGGATGGCATTGGAACTTCCTTTCCATCTTCTATTATGGTCGCACCGTACTTGTATGAAATAACTTTCTCTGATTCGTATGGCACTTGTCCTGGAAAGTAGATGACCAAAGGAGTTATCTGGGTCTTTTGGCTATCATAAGTAACCTCAATTAGTTCCAGCTTAGGGATGTTAGAAATTTTTTCGCTGTCGAAAGGGATCTCCAACCGTTTTGGTTCATTGAGCAGAGGAATTACGGTGAAAACATCCTTGTTAACTCTATAATTAATAGGATCTCTTTTATTGAAACTGTGATGGTTCTTTTGTCCAACAGTTCTTGAATCTCATTCTAGACAAAGAGGCAACCATGTCGACTTCTGCGACGTTTTCTGCAAGTTAAGTGATCATGGTGGTTTAGACCAAAATAGTCGAGTACGCACAAGCATTTGTGAAATTTGACCAATGATGTTTCGATGTTTTTAATGTCATAAACCGCATACTTCCCTTGGCAACCTTGCACCATATTGATTGATTGAGAATTCAGGTGTAGTGGGATTCCCCTTGGTCCACTTGGTTCTAGAGAGCTACTCGCACAATGTAGCATCCTTAGCTATTTTTTAAAGATATTCCACAACGTTCATAATTGTGAGGTGGCACGCGGCCGTATCCGTTCTGTATGCAGTGCATCTTTACCAAATATGTTTCCAGCAAGCGGATGTCACGGCTTTGATGTCTACTCGGGTTTCTATTGGTCATGCTAACTTGATACGTGTTTTCATCCAGGTAGATTGGAAGCCACCAATGGTCCAACAGATGTTGAAGAGTTCTTTGTACAAGTGCGCACCCTTGATCGTTTTCAGAGCAATCTTCGCATTCTTGATAATTATGCGATGACATAAATCTAAGTCTGACTTGTTTGACATGTAATTCTACCAAGTTGGTATTCATTAAACGAATGTCAAAAATATGAATCATGTTGACTTGGTAATCATCCCTTCCATGGTAGTCTTGGATCCATCCTAGGTCTATTTGATGCTGGAGGGCTTTTTGTACAAAGGAACACCCTTGATTGTCTTTTGATAAAATTGAGCAAGCGTTGTAGTCGTGCAACGGTAGATTTTGATGCTGACTTTGTCTTGAGTGCATTGCCACTAGATTGACACTTATTGCGCGGATGTCATGATTTCGAACAATGCCTGGATGTTCATAGACCATATTTATTCCATGAAATCTTGTGATCTTGGATCTAGCCTAGATCCATCTGCTCTCGAAGAGCTGCTTGTACAACAATGCACCCTTGATTGTTCTTTGAACAAATGTTGCATTGATGATAGTTGTTAGGTGGTACGTGGCCATAACCACTCTGTCTACAATGCATCTTTACCAGATTTTTTCATAGTAGGCGTACATCACAAATTTGGTAATTGCTGCCAGGTCCTTCATCTACCAAATTTACTGAAGCTTTTTCATGTTGTGGAAACGATTTTTTTTGGACATTCGGATTCGTATCTTCGAAAGATGAAACTTCTTTTTTGTATATCAGATTTAAAACTAAAACAATTCTTAATGTTATGCCCTGGTGCTCCTTGATGATAAACACAAAACTGGTCATCCTTGAACCAATAAGGGGGGTTTTCAAGAATAACAACGAGGATTGAGCGACTTGAGCTTTCACAGAGTTCACGACATCGAACTAGAAGTCGTCGTCCTCGACATCCAGAACGGGGAGGAGGGGGTACCAGTGGTCAGCAGTAGTTATATCCAGGTTTCACATATCTTTGCTTCACCTTGTATTGAAACATTGGGGACAATGTTCGATTTAAGTGTGGGAGGAGATATTTACTATTTTTACTATTTTTTGTTTCCCTTTATGTTTTTCATTTTTATTTAATTTCCTTCTAGTTTTTATCTTCTTTTTTAGTTTTTTTTTAATAAATACATGTGCTTGACGAGTCGTATGTGTAGTTTGTCTATTTTCACCCATTTCTTGAGCCATACCAAAAATTTTGAATAAGAAAACAACATTTATTTTGAAAATTTGGGTTGTTAGACAAGTTTAAGATAGTTTGCAGTGACTTGAGAAAACTTTTGAAAAATCGATATTGTCTTGACACCATAAGTTTCTTAATTATAGGAGTCAATTCGGATACTTATTATGCGGTGGCCTTAAAAACTCACCCTTGAACCAATCCTTAAGTAGTTTATTTTAGCAGTCAGCACCATCTTAGGTACCGCTAAGTGGGCGAACCGATGCAAATAGGTGAATGATCCAGTGAGAGAAAGAAAAAAAATACAAAAAGAAAGCACTTTGGAAAAAGAATCAGCGTTCTAAGTTGGGTAAACCTCACCCGGTTACTTATCCCAACGGAAGAGAAACATCAAAAAAAATTGCTTATGTGTCTGTGTTAAAGAAAAAAATCATTGAATTAGATACAATATTGGATCAAGATCACCAACAGGTTTGTTCGCCATGCGAGTGCAAGATAACGGACTTAATATGATTGCACCTGAATGAAAAAGGATAAAAGAGGGATGAGTGAGTTAGGCCTAGGTATAATAACATGATGCATATTGGTTTGTATATGAAGGAAACTTATTACCGCGACCCGCCGAAAGTGACCCTACGATATCCTTGGTTCACTAGTTAGTACTTATCGATGCAACCTTGATCAAACTAAAAATATTTAGCCTGAATTGAATACTTGTGTGTTCCTGTTTTTCTTTTATGCTCATAAGAGTTTGCTTGAGGACAAGCAAAGGTTTAAGTGTGGGAGAATTTGATAACACTAAAAGACACTGCGTATTTGGCTCGGATTGCACATGTGTTATTATTGTTTATTTGTTATTTTCTTGCATTATGCTTGTGTCTTGTTTTTCATGTACATTTCCTAATAAGATCCTTCCATAAAGAAATGGAGCAAGAAAGAGCAGGAAATAGAGTTTTGGGTGAAAATTACACACACACGGCATTCCACATGGCGTTGACCATGGGGGTAGCCATCACGTGTAGGGTTTCTCTCATGTTCTAACCACCACTTGACCATGTCCACCACCATTTGTACACATGGCGGATGACATGTCTAGATGGCGGATGCCATCTCTGTATTTGGTGGTCCGATAAAGGACGGTTAGAGTATGACGCCATGACCGGATATTTTTCCTCCCCACGATTTCAGAAGAAGTTACATGACTTCCAAGGCATTGTTACACTATAAATAAGACCTAGATCTTTAATTTTAGGCATTCAGTCTTAGTTCTCAGCATAGGCATATGAAGGTGAGAAAATACTTAGAAGGGGGGGGGGGGTTGAATAAGTATGACAGAAAATAATCAAAGATGAAAACACAGGTATTTTTATCCTGGTTCGTTGAACTCAACTACTCCAGTCCACCCTTTTCAAGAGTGATTTGCCTTTCTCAACAAGGACTTAATCCACTATTCAAATCAATTGATTACAAATAGCAACACCTAAGAACAACTGTTCTTAGTCTTCTCAAGAGCTACTGATCTAACCTAGATCCTCTTAAGGAAAACTTCCTTTACAAATTAATGTAATACAATGTGAGAGTAAGAAATTGCTTCTATGAAAGCTATAAACACAACTGTGTTATTTCTCTAAGTTTAGAACAATGTATGAACAGCAAAGAATATGAGAGCTTTTAGCGTGAGAGAGTTCTTGCAATAAGTTCGTCAATTTCGTCACTTGAAGAATGAGCTATGATTTCCTTTATATAGCCACTTGAATATTGGAGAGAATATTTTACCGTTGGAGAAGATATTTCCAATATCAAAATAGTACTGTCCTTTGTACTACTGCAGCAGAGAGACGGCGCACAAAATGTGGATGTAGCAATTGTCTGCTGAGCTGTGATTATACCATATATGGAATGTACCAGAGGAATAATATTCTTGCAGAGAATTTTGTCTATCCCAATTAAGGAAAGATTTGCTGGCATATTCCAACGGATATATTAAAATAATCTTCTTCAAATAATTCTTCAGATAGTTCAGATCAACAATCAATATCAGAGTCTTCAGTCTTCAGAATCTTCTGGAAACTTCAGAGCCTAAGATGTTCTTCAGATGTTGCTGAATCAGAGTCTGGTGCAGCTGTGTGCTTGAAGCGTAACATGCTCTTAGATCAGAGTCTTTACTCAGATCAGAGTCTTCTCTCATTCAGAGTCTCTTCACTCAGAGTCTTCTTTCATTCAGATTCTTGATAATATATGCAGCGTGTTGTATCTTCAGAATCTTGATGACTAAGCTCTTATACTTCAGATTCTTCTAATCTTCAGATGCTCTTGAGCCATTCAGAATTCATTGTTCACATCAAATTTGCTCTTTAAGATTAAAATCTTTTGTGCCTGTAGAAAACAGTTTAGAACAAATTTAGAGAGCATAATTCTTGTATACAAATTATCATTAATGTTATCATCAAAACATAGAGGTATTACTAAGACACAATCTGTGCTCGTACAATCTCCCCCTTTTTGATGATGACAAAACATGAGCAATTTGTTCAATAAAAGTATGAATTAAAAATACTCCCCCTGAGATTAACAATCTCCCCCTGAAATGAATACTCTAATGGAATTAGATACTTCCCTTTCTGGTTGAGTACATTTCAGATTCAGAGCCTGATTACATTTCAGATTCAGAGTCTGATTGAAGCCTGGTTGACAAATCCTGGTTGACATATGTTTGACTTCTAGAGTCAAAGCTTGATGCCATATTAAAGCTTGATGTCAGATGAACAACTTCAGAACTTCTGGTTGTTTATCTTGTCATTTCCTGTCTTGAGTTATCTTTTAGATCATAGTACTCAAGGTTAGATATCAGAGTCTGGTCTACTCAGATTTAGCTATTTTTGATCAGGTTCTGAAAAGATAGATCTCAGGAAAAACTTCAATGAAATTTGTCAGAGTCTGGTAATCTAAATTTATCAGAGTCTGGTTAGATTCAAAGAATGTTAGTAACATGTCTGACTTAGTTCAGATAATTGCTTATAGATTTGAACAATCAGATTCTATTTTGTTTCTCCCCCTTTTTGTCATAATCAAAAAGAGTTTTAAAAGATAGTAAAGATGCAGAAGAAACACATTTCCAGATAAGCAAAAAGATCATTGTCATTAAGATAACATCCAGATTCAGATAGAAGCAAACAAAACATATCAGAAGAAAATCAAAACAAAGCAAAACATGAAAAACTTGTGCAAAACATCAAGTAGGTTTGGCAGATGAGGCTTGTTGAGAAGCAATGAGTTGCAGCAGTGCTGTAATCCTTTCTGAATTTTCATCTTGCTTAGCCATCCAAGTTTTCATTTCTTCATTTGTTTTCTTTTGATCAACCATAAAATCCTTCAGTTCTTTGACATCCTTCTGAAGATCTGTAGATTCTGAAATAGCAGATTCTGAAACAATCTTAGTAACATCAGGTGCAGGAATTTCTGGAGGTGGAGGAGCTTCTAGAAGAAGAATAGGAGGAGGGTTTCTCTTAATCCGTTTTTGATAAGCAGCAAGCCTTACTTTTGACAATCTAAGACATTGAGTCCTGATTTTCAAAGCCTCCCTATTCAGTCTGTAAAGATATTTCTTCCAAACAGCATTAGCAGCCTCTTTGTCCATAGTAGTCATGCAAACATCCATAATGTCAGCAAAGTCTGAGACATTATCCTTATCAAAATCTTTTAACAGAGTATAAACACTTGATCCCAATTCTGCTTCATCAGGGATTCTGGGTTGGGTTGGTTGTGTTTGTGGTGTTTGTTTAGAAGGTTGAGGTTGTGAAGATGGATGTTCAGATGTTGGTTGGTTGTTTTGTGGTTCAGATGTTGGTTGTGGAGTGTTTTGGATTTCAAGAGGTTGTTGAGTGAGAGTTTGAGTTGGGGAATTTTGTGGGGAAGGTGGATGTTCAGAAGTTGGAGATTTAAACAGTTGTTTCCAAACACTCTCAGAACGAGGTTGTTTGAGATCATTCAAGCATTCATTAATGTAACCAGATGATTCATCATCAGATGATGTATCAGAGTGGTTAGATTTTTCAGAAGTTGAAGATAAAATGATAGAACGGTTTAAGGGTGTGATATCTAATATCTCATTAGGATTAATGAGATTTTCAGGTTGGTCAGAGTGTTCAGGGTGAACATCCTCTGGGATGGTATCTTCTGGGATAGTGTTTTGAGGTTGTGGTGTTGCTTGTTGAGTTTGTTGAGGAATGTTTGTTGGTTGTGGTGTATGAGTCTCAGATGGTCTAGATCTTTTAAATATAAGGGGTGAGTCAGATGGTGTGGGGGTAGCAGAATGATGAACAGGATTAGAATCAGTGTTAAATACCTGTTTCAGAGTATCTCTAATCTCTTCAAAAGTTGCTGCAGGAGGATTTTGTTGAACCTTCTTCAGCTTCTTTCTTTTCTTCTTCTTTTCAGCATCTGAATGCTTCCTTTTCTTCAGATGACCTTCACTATCAGCTTTTCTCTTACGTCTTCTTTCCCTTGTCAAATCAGGAAGAACTTGGCCTTCCTTCTGCACAAGATTGGCAGGAATCTCAACACCATCTCTTATGCAGCGAGCAACATACTCAGCAATGAGTTCTCTAGGTTCATCTGAGGTGAATAAAGGAAAATCCTCAACAGGAATCCTTCTTCCCCTAACTTCTTCAGAGTTAGTTTTCCTTGGTTTCTCAGATAAGTCTTCAACCAGTTTCATCCTTCTCAGAGTTAAACCATTTATTTCAGAGCCAATGATAAAATTCAGATCTTCTGTCAATCCAGCCTCTTGCAGATGCGCCACAAGTTGGTTTTCTATCAGAATATCTGAAATCAGTCTTCCCATAGGAATCCATGTTCTGACTTTTCCAGATTTATCTCTAGCTGTTTCCCTTGTTTCCTTGACGTGAGACACCAGATGATTAAACAACAGATATGGAAGATCAATCTGAATGTTTTGGTGTAAACAATACATGAAGTAAAGTTGTTCAGCATTAACATAGTCAGATGAGTTTGAGGAGGGTCTGTGAAAGATGGTGTTCATGAAAATCTTAGCCCATATCTTGTAAGTGGGTTTCAAGAACTTAACCTTCTTACAAGGTTCACCAGTAGTGCAGATTTCTTGACATACATCTTTCAGATCTTCACGCGCAGAAGACAGAGAGGTTACTCCATCAGTTGCCTTAAAACCAATAAGTTTCCTGATCAGATTTTCAGTGATAACAATCTTTTTCCCCAGCACAGAGGAGTGAATGAACTTTGGAGTAGCAAATGCATGGATCCAAAACTCCTTTACTAACTTTGGATACACGGGACCCATAAGCCTGTCAAAGTAACCGTCCCAGCCTTGTGCTTTGATTGAAGAAATCAGATCAAACCCATTTTCAGCAAGATCTTCTAAATCCACGAAACTTTCACACAATACTTCTAGTGAATCAACAGGAGTTAGGAGAGTGCGTACTGGTTCTATGACAGTGGTAGCATCTTTGGTAGTAACTGCTTTTGAAGTGGATGCCATTGTTGATGATGATGAAGAAGATGAATATTTCTGGGTTCTTTTAGGGTTTGAAAAGAGAGAGAACAACAGACAAAAGCGCATATGTGTTTGAGAATGTGAAAAGTGTGAATGTGTTAAGAGAGTGGTTTATATAGACAAATAAAGCACGCATGGGAAACACAACAAACATACATAGGACACATACGCACGTTTGCATTAAATGAAAAGTAATCATTTTTAATTATGATATGACATTTGGGGGGAAAATCAAGACAGATTGAGATTTTCAAAGCAATACCTTAAACGTCATAATCAGTAGGTGTACTCCATCTTTTCAGATTCTGAGTGACACGTGTTTGCTTGCATGTGATTCTATAACTCTTAAGAAATGAAACGTTTTCAACTTTCAGATCCTCTGAGATGGTCAGTACAGAGTTTCACACAAAAAATAAATCACAGATAAAATAAACAAGCAAAACAGATGAAATACTTCAGAGTGTTAAACACTTAGCATCTGAGAAGTTGACTCTGAGAAATATTACTCTGGACAAAAATCCATACAAATATTTTTCAGAATAAACTTAAACCTATCTTCAGCAAGGGGTTTTGTGAAAATATCTGCCCATTGATGATCTGTATCAACAAAGGCTAAATTTATTACACCCTTCTGAACATAGTCTCTGATGAAATGATGTTTAATCTCTATATGTTTAGCCTTAGAGTGTAAAATTGGATTTTTGGATAAACATATAGCTGAAGTATTGTCACAGAAGATAGAAAGATTACTCTCATAGATTTGATAATCTTCTAGTTGACTCTTCATCCAGAGCATCTGAGTGGAACACCCAGCAGCAGCAATGTATTCTGCCTCTGTGGTTGATAGTGAAATTGTTGGTTGCTTCTTGTTGTACCATGAGATCAGATGACTTCCAAGAAACTGACAGCTTCCAGAAGTACTTTTGCGCTCAACTCTATCTCCAGCATAGTCAGCATCACAGAATCCAACTAGTGAATATTTGTCAGATCTTCTGTAACACAAACCAACATTAGCAGTACCTTTCAGATACCTTAGAATCCTCTTAACAGCAGTTAAGTGTGATTCTCTAGGATCTGATTGGAATCTAGCACATAAACAAACACTAAACAGAATGTCTGGTCTAGAAGCAGTCAAATAAAGAAGAGATCCTATCATACCTCTGTAGAGTTTCTGATCTACCTTCTTACTTACCTCTTCCTTACCTAGAGTGCTTGTAGGATGCATTGGAGTCTTTGCCATTTTGCTATCCAGCATGTTAAACTTCTTCAGAAGCTCTTTAACATACTTGGTCTGATGTATGTAGGTGCACTCTGGAGTCTGATTTACTTGGATTCCCAGAAAGAATCTCAGTTCTCCCATCATGCTCATCTCAAATTCTTCCTGCATACATTTAGCAAACTCCTTTCCAAGCATAATATTTGTTGATCCAAAAATAATATCATCTACATAAATTTGACAAATCAACAAATCTTTCTTAATGGTTTTACAAAATAGTGTGGTATCCACTTTTCCTCTGATGAAATTTTTCTTCAGAAGAAAATTACTCAACCTCTCATACCAAGCTCTGGGAGCTTGTTTTAGTCCATAAAGAGATTTTTTCAGTTTGTAAACATGATCTGGAAAGTTTTCATTTTCAAAACCAGGAGGTTGGTGGACATACACTTCCTCTTCTATAATTCCATTAAGAAAAGCACTTTTAACATCCATCTGATAAAGAGTGAGGTTATGTTGTGCAGCAAATGAAATAAGCAAGCGTATAGACTCTAACCTTGCAACAGGAGCATATGTTTCTGTGTAGTCTATGCCTTCTTGTTGACTGTAGCCTTGAGCAACCAGTCTTGCTTTGTTCCTTTCAACTTCTCCCTTTTCATTAAGTTTATTTCTGAAAACCCATTTTGTTCCAATGACATTGAAACCTTTAGGTCTTGGAACCAGATCCCAGACTTCATTCCTTGTGAATTGATTCAGCTCCTCTTGCATAGCTAAAATCCATTCATTATCTTCCAGAGCCTCATCAACAGATGTTGGTTCTATAATTGACACTAAGCCACAGAAGGAAGATTCAGAAGTTCTGAGAAATGCTCTTGTCCTTATTGGATCATCTTTCTTTCCAATTATCACATCCTCTGGATGAGAAGCTTTCATTCTGGAAGAAGATCCTTTGACTGTTGGTCTTTCAGAAATATGCAGATTGTCAAGTTGGGAAGTTAGAGGCGTAGCATCTGGATTTGCTTCAGAGTCTTTGTCTTTAGTCTTGTCTGCCTCTGAGCCTTCAGAGTCTGTGAGAATAACTTCTCTATCTGCAGAACTTTCAACTTGCTTTGGCTTTTCAGAGCCAAGCTTATCATCAAATCTAACATGAATAGATTCTTCCACAATCTGTGTTTCAGTATTGAATACTCTGTAGCCTTTAGAGCGTTCAGAATAACCAAGCATGAAACACTTCTGTGCTTTGGAATCAAACTTGTTCAGATGATCTTTAGTGTTAAGCATATAACAAATACATCCAAATGGATGAAAATAAGCAATGTTGGGCTTTCTGTTTCTCCACAATTCATAGGGAGTCTTTTCCAGAAGAGGTCTTACAGACACTCTGTTCTGAATATAACATGCTGTATTTATTGCTTCTGCCCAAAAGTATTTTGCCAGATTTGTCTCGTTGATCATGGTTCTGGCCATTTCTTGCAATGTTCTATTTTTCCTCTCTACAACTCCATTTTGTTGTGGAGTTCTAGGACAGGAGAAATCATGTGCAATTCCTTTTTCAGAAAAATATTTTTCAAAATATTTGTTTTCAAATTCGCCACCATGATCACTTCTGACTTTAATAATTTTGCATTCTTTTTCAGTCTGGACTTGATTGCAGAAGTCAATGAACACAGAATGAGACTCATCCTTGTGTTTTAGAAACTTTACCCATGTCCATCTGCTGTAGTCATCTACAATGACTAACCCATACTTCTTGCCTCTGATGGATGCAGTTTTCACTGGTCCAAACAGATCAATATGAAGTAATTCCAATGGTCTAGAGGTGGAAACAACATTTTTTGGTTTAAAATGAGATTTTGAAAATTTACCCTTTTGACATGCGCCACACAGAGCATCTGAATTGAACTTCAGATTAGGGAGTCCTCTGACCAGATTGAGTTTATTAATCTGAGATATACGTCTCATATTAATATGTCCCAATCTTCTATGCCAGACCCATTGCTCATCATTCACAGATAAAAGGCATTTTACATTTTGAACTTTAAGTTCTGAAAGGTTAATTTTGTAAATGTTGTTTTTCCTCTTTCCACTGAACAGGATTGAACCATTCTTTTGACATACAGCTTTGCAACATTTTTGATTAAAGATGATATCATAACCATTGTCACTTAATTGACTTATGGACAATAGATTATGTTTCAATCCTTCAACTAACAGAACATTAGAAATAGAGGGTAGGTTACCATTACCTATTGTACCAGAGCCAATGATCTTGCCCTTCTGGTTCCCTCCAAATTTCACGTCCCCTCCAGATCTAAGTTCCAGGCTTTGGAACATAGACCTTTCGCCCGTCATATGTCGTGAGCATCCAGAGTCCAGGTACCATGATTGGTGTCTGGATTTTGCTGCTAAGAACATCTGCAACAGGTATTATTTGACTTTTAGGTACCCAGATCTTCTTGGGTCCTTTGGGGTTAGATGTTCTGTGGTTTTGCCTAAACTTCTGTTTTTCAACATAGTGTTTATTTTGGCTAACCCTTGGCTTAAACACATAAGTACTCTTTTCAGAGCTAGTATGTTTAATATCATTCAGATGACCAAACTTAAAATGAGAATACAGAGGAGTCTTCTTGATGAAGAGTTTATCAACAGACTTTGGATTGCTTCCAGAGGAGGATTCACATCCAATGCCTCTTCTGTTGTTCCCACTAACACCATAGATCATAGAAGCCATTTTGCTTCTGTCTATGCTTTTAGTGAGGAATCTTTTAAAACTGGAGTCATATTTTTCTAAAATATTTTCACTTGACTCTGTTTCAGTATCAGATTCTTGTTGAGTTGTTTCTAAATCATTTTTGAGTTTTAAATTTATTTCTTTCTGCTCAACAAGTTCTGTTCTCAGAAGATCAATCTCAGATTCAAGATTGCTTTTCAGCTTCTTGTATTTGAGTTTAATCTTGCTGTAGCTTTCCAACATGTCAGATAAACTTTCAACAAGTTCAGCTCTGGAGAGTTCAGAAAATACCTCTTCAGAGTCAGAGTCTGATTCTGACTCAGATTCAGATGATGACGTTCCTTCATCTTGATCATTTGTTTTGGCCATCAGTGCAACATTTGCACATTCTTCCTCAGATTCAGAAGATGATTCAGATTCATCTGAGTCATCCCATGTAGCCATCAGAACCTTTTTCTTTTTATCAAACTTCCTTTTGGGTTTTTCCTTTTGAAGTTTGGGACATTCACTCTTGTAGTGTCCAGGTTCTTTACATTCAAAGCAAGTGATCTCTTTCTTGCCAGATCTTCTGTGTCCAGAAGATTCTCTCTTTTGATCAGATCTTCTGAAGTTGTTGAACTTCTTCCCTTTGTGCTTCCAGAGTTTGTTGATCCTTCTGGACAGCATAGATAGTTCATCTTCTTCTTCAGAAGAAGATTCCTCAGAGCTTTCTTCATTAACCTGCAAAGCTTTAACAGATTTGTTAGATTTAAAAGCTAAGGATTTACCTTTATCTTTCTTCTGGGGTTCATCTTCCTCCAGCTCAATCTCATGACTTCTCAAAGAACTGATGAGTTCTTCTAATGAGATTTTGTTCAGATCCTTGGCCAGCTTCAATGCAGTCACCATAGGTCTCCATCTGGTAGGAAGACTTCTGATGATCTTCTTGACATGATCAGATGTTGAGTAGCCCTTGTCCAGAACTTTCAACCCAGCTGTTAGAATCTGAAATCTGGAAAACATAGTCTCAATGTTCTCAGATTCTTCCATTTTGAACGCTTCATACTTCTGTATCAGCGCCAGAGCCTTTGTTTCTTTCACCTGAGAGTTTCCCTCATGAGTCATTTTGAGAGACTCAAACATATCATGAGCAGTTTCTCTGTTGGTAATCTTCTCATACTCTGTATGAGATATTGCATTAAGAAGTATGGTTCTGGCTTTGTGATGATTCTTGAATTCTTTCTTCTGCTCCTCAGTCATTGATTTTCTATCAATCTTTTTGCCATCCTTAGTAGGATGTTCATACCCATCAATGACTAAATCCCAGAGATCAGCATCATACCCCAAGAAAAAACTTTCAAGTCTATCTTTCCAATAATCAAATTTTTCTCCATCAAACATTGGAGGTTTGGTGCTGATTCTGTCTCCTTCATATTTGTTGCTTGATGTAGGAATATCACCCATATTAGCAACCAAATAAATAACAGAGTATTTTTCTCACTGGATCTTTATCTGTCACGGTTAAGCGAATGCACACTCAGAACCGGAGCTCTGATGCCAACTGAAGGTGAGAAAATACTTAGAAGGGGGGGGGGTTGAATAAGTATGACAGAAAATAATCAAAGATGAAAACACAGGTATTTTTATCCTGGTTCGTTGAACTCAACTACTCCAGTCCACCCTTTTCAAGAGTGATTTGCCTTTCTCAACAAGGACTTAATCCACTATTCAAATCAACTGATTACAAATAGCAACACCTAAGAACAACTGTTCTTAGTCTTCTCAAGAGCTACTGATCTAACCTAGATCCTCTTAAGGAAAACTTCCTTTACAAATTAATGTAATACAATGTGAGAGTAAGAAATTGCTTCTATGAAAGCTATAAACACAACTGTGTTATTTCTCTAAGTTTAGAACAATGTATGAACAGCAAAGAATATGAGAGCTTTTAGCGTGAGAGAGTTCTTGCAATAAGTTCGTCAATTTCGTCACTTGAAGAATGAGCTATGATTTCCTTTATATAGCCACTTGAATATTGGAGAGAATATTTTACCGTTGGAGAAGATATTTCCAATATCAAAATAGTACTGTCCTTTGTACTACTGCAGCAGAGAGACGGCGCACAAAATGTGGGTGTAGCAATTGTCTGCTGAGCTGTGATTATACCATATATGGAATGTACCAGAGGAATAATATTCTTGCAGAGAATTTTGTCTATCCCAATTAAGGAAAGATTTGCTGGCATATTCCAACGGATATATTAAAATAATCTTCTTCAAATAATTCTTCAGATAGTTCAGATCAACAATCAATATCAGAGTCTTCAGTCTTCAGAATCTTCTGGAAACTTCAGAGCCTAAGATGTTCTTCAGATGTTGCTGAATCAGAGTCTGGTGCAGCTGTGTGCTTGAAGCGTAACATGCTCTTAGATCAGAGTCTTTACTCAGATCAGAGTCTTCTCTCATTCAGAGTCTCTTCACTCAGAGTCTTCTTTCATTCAGATTCTTGATAATATATGCAGCGTGTTGTATCTTCAGAATCTTGATGACTAAGCTCTTATACTTCAGATTCTTCTAATCTTCAGATGCTCTTGAGCCATTCAGAATTCATTGTTCACATCAAATTTGCTCTTTAAGATTAAAATCTTTTGTGCCTGTAGAAAACAGTTTAGAACAAATTTAGAGAGCATAATTCTTGTATACAAATTATCATTAATGTTATCATCAAAACATAGAGGTATTACTAAGACACAATTTGTGCTCTTACAGCATATATTTAGAGTCAAAGCGATAAATCATCACATCGAAGGTTTATCGCACCATTGTTGTAACTGAGGTTGGAGTATCATAGCATAGGAATTTTAATCTTGCTGTTAATTTACTTTCAAGTTAGATTTAATTTCCAGCGTTTTACCAGATTCAAGTCTCTGATTTAGAGCAAGTTTTATTTTACTCACACTTATTTATTTATCGACTTTATTTTAGAGATCTGTTTCTAAAAGAGAACCTAAGAGTGACACTTCGGTTCTTACCTTTGAAAACCGATCACGCATTTTATTTTACTCGCACTTATTTATTTATCGTCTCTATTTTAGAGATCTGTTTCTAAAAGAGAATCTAAGAGTGACACTCTGGTTCTTACCTTTGGAAATTGATCACGCATTTATTTTACTCGCACTTATTTAATTATCGCCTTTTATTTTAGAGATCTGTTTCTAAAAGAGAACCTAAGAGTGACACTTCGGTTCTTGCCTTTGGAAACTGATCACACGTTTAATTTCCGCACAATTTACTTATCGCTTTTTATTTTAAAGATTTATTCTCTAAGAGTGAACTTAAGTGTGACACTTTTGTTCATACTTTTGGGAATCGATCACGCCTTTATCTTTCTGCATGATTTAATTATTGTCTTTTATTTCCAAGATTCAGTTTCTAAGAGTGAACTCAAGCATGACACTTGTGTTCGTCTGAAAACTAATCACGCATTTATTTTACCGCATAATTTAATTATTGTTTTTTATTTTCAAGATTCGTTTTCTGAACTGATCCTAAGGGTGACACTTCCATTCATTCGAGAACCAATCATGCACATTTTATTTCCCTATATGATTTATTCTACAAACAAATTATTTATTATGTTTATCACAGTCATGTCTAGCTAAACCTGTTGTGTTGGGATGTGAGGATCGTCATTTCGACGGTACTCCACATGTTGTATTTGAAGAAAGACTTTAGGGGCTGTTTTGAATTTTAATACAACTTTTATGAACTTAAATTGATCGGCCATTGCGTGAACGAGACCGTGTTTTTGTTTGCATAATGACCGTGACTACGTCGGGTAAGATCGAAAGTCCTCTGACACCTTAGATAAGAGTTGGTTAGTTTTTAATTGGTAAAAATAGTAAAAGCACTTTATTAATTAATTAGGAAAGTTTGATATTATTAGAAATTGATTTTAAAACTATTTTCAGACGCGTTTATAGGTTTAGGATCCGAAAGGCCGAGCATATGCCAGAAAGCCTTTGATATTGAAATTTTCCAATCAAAGACATTTTTTTACTGAGTCTTAGAGGTAGTTATATAAAAAAGGACTTAGTCACTTTAACACAAGGTACGCCTGGTGCAGCGTGAGCGACTGGTATAAATTAAAGGTCAAGTCTGGTTCCAATTACACTAACACGATGGTTCCTTTTTAATTAACTCTTTTTCAAGGAAGAAAATATTGCCCCACAAGTATTACTAATTAGACAATAGGAGTAATGTTTGAGCGATGAGAATTACATTCCAATATGCCTTTATTCTGAATTTAAATTCATTTCATAATTTTTATTTTCTCTGCATGAAATACTCTTTGTTTTCATAGCTTTAGATAAACACCGTAACAGTAGTAATCGATAGATTGACATTGGTCTCTGTGGGATCGATAATCTTTTATATTACTTTGACGTACTCTGTATACTTGTAGATAGCGCACACATCAGAGAACTTGTACTTAGGAAGATACTGCCAACTCATAAAGACTCACGTGGAAAGTGGATGCCCAACTATGATGACCCCTTTGTTGTGAAGACAACTTTCTCCGGAGGCTCTCACATCCTCACAACAATGGATGGAGAACAACTCGCTCACCCTATGAACTCTGACGCAGTCAGAAAATATTATGCTTAAAAACCCGATAAGTCAAAAACCTGAAAGGGCGACTTAAGCAAGAATGGGTTCTCGGTGGATCATAACCTATGAAGGAGATCCAGGAAAAAATTAGGGATGAAACAAAAAGAGAAAGCTCGCTAATTCGAAAACTCGCAAGGGCGGCTTAGGAAAAAATGAGCGTCCCGGTGAATCGAAAACCCGAAAGGACGATTCAGGCAAAAGTTAGGGGTAAAAAGTATTTCGCTGCATCAGAGGTCGTTACCACTATTGAAGATTACCAAGGAAATCCACTTCTACCACTATTGTCAAAGGCGAAGATCTGGAGAACTCTCGGTTATTAGGGAAGGATAGTCATTGGATTTGATGTACCTTTTTCCTTTTTTCCATTTTCAAATTGTAAATATTCCATGGAGCTTTGCCATTAACAAGCTACCATTCATAAAATAAATTCAGTTTGAACCATTACGTAGATGCTTTTGATTGGCTGCATTTTATTGCAAAACATTGGAGTATGTATGACTGTCATAATTGATGTTATGACATACATGAAGAGTGTTCTGCAGGGAGAGCTAAGAGTAAGTGAAGCTGAATGTCACGACTGAATGTTATGACATCGAGCGTATGACATCAGGGTGCGCAGGTATTAGTTTTCTGTTATTAGCTCAGTATATATATTTCATGACACATTTTAGGAAGCCTAATTATCTTAGGCGACATAACAGGCACCGCTAAGGATAACCCAGAATGCCCCTGACTCAATTGGAAAGGCGCAACTTCATGAAGAGAGGTTTATCTTGGGTAAACCTATTTTCTCCATCAAGACCCAAAGCAAGTTTGCTGCTATAAATAAGAGAAGGATCATTCCTAATAGAGCAGAGCTTCTGAAGAGAGATTGGATAGTGTATTTGTGAGTGAAGAACTTGGTTCTTCACGTGTGTTTAGGAGTCTTAGTATTCCTTGTAGACCAAGCAATTGTCTGTTGTATAATTGCTCTGGTTTAGTGTTACTGAACTGTTGTGTTCATTGTGTCACTCAAAGCTTTTAAGCAAGAGTGTTGTGTCTCTTGATCAAAGCTGTGAAGCAAGATCAAGGTGTGTTTGAAGTGTGTCTTCATATCTCAATAGTAATTGTGTATTGATATCACTGTGGTGATTGAGGGGGAGTGAGTGGGAAACTCTGGTCTAGTGGTTTCTAGGCTAAAGTGTCATTGGGTAGGTCTTAAGTGTGAGACTGAACTGGGTGAACAATTACTGGTGTTATTTACTGCTTTCCATTTACTGCTTATTATTAAGTCCATTAGTATGTGTTACAGTGGATGTCATAACATCCGTGATAACATCCACTACGTGGTTACCAGAATTTCAATTGGCATCAGAGCAGGCACCCTGCCTGTTATTTTCTGGGTGAGATCTAGGGAAGATAAATTCTAGTACTATGGATAAAGATATAGGATTCACAAATAGACCACCAATTTTGGATGGTTTTAATTATGACTACTGGAAACCTAGAACGATAGCCTTCTTAAAGTCTTTAGACAGTAAGGCATGGAGAGCTGCAAACTCAGGATGGGAGCATCTAGTGAAGACTGATAAAGATGGAGTATTTGTGCTTATACCTGAAGAAGAATGGACCAAAGAGCAAGAAGCCTTGGCTCTTGGAAATTCTAAGGCTATGAATGCCTTATTTAATGGTATAGACAAGAACATTTTCAGACTGGTGCATCATTGTGAACTGGCTAAAGAGGTATGGGATACTCTCAAGACAACTCATGAGGGAACCTCTAAATTCAAGATATCAAGACTACAAATGCTGACCACCAAGTTTGAAAGTCTGAGAATGAAGGAGTATGAGACTATTCATGAATTCTACATGAATATTCTTGAGATTGCAAACACCTCAGGAGCCTTGGGAGAAAAGATGTCTAAAGAAAAGCTTGTGAGAAAGATACTCAGATCTTTGCCTAAAAGGTTTGCCATGAAGGTCACTGCCATTGAAGAAGTTCAAGACATATGCAATATGAAGGTGGAGGAACTCATTGACTCACTACAAACCTTTGAGATGGGAATGTGTGATCAGGCTGAAAAGAAGAAAAGTATAGCTTTTGTGTCAAAGGCTGAAGAAGTTTCTGATGAAGACAATGGTGAAAGTGAGGAGAATTTGTCAGAAGAAATAGTCTTGCTTGGAAGACAATTTAACAAATTAATCAAGAGAATAGACCATAAGTCTAGATCTTATGCCAAGAACAATTCTTCTGACACCAACAGAAGGGAAAAATATGAAGATAGATCTAACCAAGGCAAAAGAGTTCAGTGTTATGAATGTGAGGGTTATGGTCACATTAAAACTGAGTGTCCCACCTATCTCAAGAAGCAAAAGAAGGGACTAGCAGTCACTTGGTCTGATGGAGATTCTGAAAGTGGATCAGAAGAAGAATCTGCCAAACATGTCACTACTCTGAACAATGTATGTATATCTGATGGTGATTCAAGTGAAGAAGGGCTAACTATTGAGGAACTTGCAGCTTCATATAAGAAGCTTTGCATCAAAAGTGGAGAATTATATCAGCAAGGAGAGCAACAGTAGAAACTCATAAGGGAGTTAGAGGCTGAGAAGATGGAGCATATTACAACAATAGAGTCTCTCAAAAGTGAATCCATCTTGTTGAAATCTAATCTGGATCAAATGTCAAAATCCATAAGGATGCTGAACCCTGGGACTGACACTCTAGAAAAAATTCTACAGAGTGGTCAGATAGCAGGTAACATGTCTAGACTGGGATTTGTTGGTGAACAGAAACCCATCTTAGAGTTCAAGAGGCCAAAGATTAAAAATCAGAGGTCAAACCGGATGTCACGACCAATGTCACAACATCAGGGGAACAGAAGTAGAAACCTGACCAAGAATAAATTCCAAGGGTATAGGTGTTACTATTGTGGAAGACTTGGACACATTAAATCTTTGTGCTTCAGGATGGATGGATTTCCTAGTCACCCTTATCAAGGAAAATCCAAACAGGGTATTCATGCCAAGAAACAGCATCAAGTTAGACCAAAAAGGGATGCTCAGATCAAGAAACAACAATGAGTTGCCAAGGAGGTTGCTCTAGTAGCTCATACATCTCTTAGGATGCCAACCCAAGAAGACTGGTATTTTGACAGTGGTTGTTCTAGACACATGACTGGAATGAAGAATCTTTTGATGAACCTCAAACCTCATACCTCAAGCCATGTAACCTTTGGTGATGGAGCTAGAGGAGAAGTCATAGGTGCTGGAAAACTAGAGTGTCCTGGTGTTCCAAAACTGGAGAATGTCATGTTGGTTAAAGGACTGACTGTGAATCTTATAAGTATCCGTCAGCTCTGTGATCAAGGGCTCAATGTCAAATTTACTAGGGGTAAATGTGTTGTCACCAATGAAGAAGGTGTGGAAGTCATGAGAGGGTCTAGAGCTAAGAACAATTGCTACTTGTGGGATCCTAAAACTAACCTGAATATCTGTCCCTTCATCAGAGAAGAAAAGGAGAATAAACTGTGGAATAAAAAGGGTGGGCAACTTCCAGGGATAGAGAAGGCCATATCCAAGGAAGCAGTAGGAGAAAATTCAAAGATAACTCAAGATGATGGAACAGGTTGGGTAAAATGTCAGGCGGGTAGGAAAGTCAAGAAAGGACATCGTAGAAACCTAGACCTATTATACTGGAATTTGATGGAGTCCATGACAAATGATCTGAAAAGAAGAAATGTCACTTAGGATGTCATGACTTTGTACTGTGATATTAAGAGTAACATCAATATAAACTCAGACCAATCCAAAAGATTCAGACATAGGGATAACCCGCATCAATTTGGAAAGGTTCAAAACACTGATCTACATAGTGCTGACATGGCTACCAGAGGTCTCAAGGCCACTCAACTTGAAAGTTCACAAAGCAAGTTGAGGACGTGTCTTTATGAGAGTTTATAGCAATTAATGATGATTGGGAATTGTATTTTGAATATTAATCATATTCTGATTGGTCAAAATATTAAGTTCCCTCCACCTTTGCTAGCGAATCCCTCTAGCCCTTTTACTCTATCAGATTGCCAATGTGGTTGCTCATACAAAATCATCTCCTTGCATACCTCATACAACCACCACAGAAAACCCCGTCTTCTTCAGCCATATTCACCAACAATGTCTCAACAACTAACTCCCAAAACTACCAAGCATGACTCGGATCAACATAAGAGCATCTCCTTGGAAGATATCCTGGATTTCATTCCTCTAAGCATGGCCTTTGGAAGAGGTAGTGAAGCCCAAACTTCAGCTCCTTCACATGCAGACCAAGAAGGTAAGAATCCTGAACCTTCCATGGACAACTATAATAGAATGGAGGATTCTACCTACGATGACGGGTCTGTCAATGAACTAGTTTCCAAAATCCTCCATGAAGGTCATAATGTACATGGAATCACCATTCCTCTGTCTAGGGTTGATCCATTCCCAATCTCTAATAAGAATCATGAGGATAATTCTGAGTTTTCCTCTGTTAAGACTAACCTTAACACAGAGAATCTAGAAAATCTTGCTAGCTATGTGGTACAGGAGGAAGGTCAGGATGATAGCCAAAATAATGGTGAAACCAAGAGCACTGACAATGAGGAAGAGATAAATGAAGCTCCTGGAAATGGTGAACATGTTATAGATGTGTCATCAGATGATGAACTCATCAAGAATGTTGCTCCTGGTATAGCCAGGAAACTAGTGACCAAGAAAAGAAAAGTTGTACTTGAAGAAAAGTCTTACAAAAGTCAAAGAGAAAGGACTCCTGTTGGCCCATCCAAACCTTGGAGCAAGGTATCAGCTGCATCCAAGAAAAGGAAAGTTACTGATAGTAAAACTGAGTTTGATAGTGATGTTGTAAGAGATGTCCCTAACATATTCAATTTAAAGAAATCACCTGGTAAGAAAACTCTTAAACCGATACCAGCTGCACCACTGGACAACATCTCCTTTCACTCTATTCACAGTGTCACCAAATGGAGATATGTCTATCAAAGGAGAATATCCCATGAGAGGGAATTGGGGAAGGATGCCTTGGAGATTAAGGAGGTAATGGATCTAATCAACAAAGTTAGACTGCTCAAGACAATCTCTGGATTTTCCAAATGCTACGAAGGTTTGGTAAAGGAGTTCATTGTAAACATACCTGACTCAATCTCAAATAGAAACAGCAAGGAGTTCACGAAGTTGTTTGTCAGAGGAAACTGTGTGCAATTCTTTCCTGCTGTGATCAACAGATATCTGGGGCGAACAAATGATGGTGATACGGAATTGGTTGCTTCATACAACCAGATTTGCAAGATCATCACTACAAATCCAATCAAAACATGGCCATCCAAAGGGAAGCTGTCTGCAGCACTGCTCAGTGTAAAATATGCCATTCTTCATAGAATTGGAGCTACTAATTGGGTGCCTACCAACCACACATCCACCATTACTGTTGGACTAGGCAAGATCATTCATGCCATAGGTACCAAAGTTAACTTTGATTTTGGTCTATACATCTTTGATCAGACTGTTAAGCACTCCACAACCAGTGTTATCAAGCTGCCTACTGCTTTTACCTCCCTCATTTGTAAGATCATCCTAAATCAATACCCTGGGATCCTGAATTCAAGTGATGTTGCCAGCAAAAGGGAGTTTGCACTGTCTCTGCACTTCAAACTCTTTGCAGGGAGACATGTCCCTGATATGGTTTTCACTTCTGACGAGAAGGCCAACATATCTAAAGAAATGATAATTGCTTAATTAAAGGAAACATGTAGGGACTTGGGAGAAACCATTAGTATAGCAACTGCAAGAAAGATCAAGCTAGAATCTTTTATTCAAAGCCTTGAAAGAATTACAGTTGATATTGATGGTGTGGGTATGTCAGGTGAAGATTCTGATAAGAATGTCTCAACTGGTGCTAATGACATTGGTTCCAGTTCTGCATCTGAGGAGGAAGAGTGATGAGCTGATAGACGGTTGTGGGGCTCAAGCTGCTGGTTGCTTGGGCTGATGAGGGTGTGCTGCTGGTGCTGGTGTGACTAGTGATGTTTTTGTGTTTCCTTGTTTTAGATTTTAATCCTTATTTGACAGCTGAAATTTGTGTGTTACTCTTCATGAGCTTTATGTTGTAATTGTGAGGGTAAACCGCCATACACCACATGAGTTTGCATACAACACTTGATATAGGTTTCGATGATGACGAATTACAACCATGGATGAATCGACAACTGTAAATTCCACCTCTACCAAACAAATGCAACATATCACCTACCGTATCCTTTTACATCTATCTAAAAACTGTTATAATTAATACAACATGTGTGGATAAAATGTGGTCATGACACAATGCATGAAAAACCACAAGAATCTCATTTTTTCAGATTTGCAGGGAATGAGTCGACCATAGGGTAAGCGCATACGTCAGTATGTTTTCCCACAGGTCAGCGCATACACTAGTATGCGTTCTCACATGTCAGCGCATGAAGGTTTGAATCGACTGCAGGGTCGGCACATGAAGACTTTACTCTCCCACGGTTCAGCGCCCGCTGACTGTATGGTCGACGCATACTGATGCATTTTTCAGATTTCCAAAGGTGCAGGCTATGCGTCTACGCATAGACCTGTTATGGTCGACCGTTCGCGCGAAAATGCTGTTTTAAAATGATTCCCACTATTACTTGAAAAGCTATTATGTCTTTGGTTGGTTTGTTACTATAAATAGAAGTTCAAATACTTATGTCAACTAACATTTTGATAAAATTGATTCAAGTGTACAAAGAATAAGAAAGAGTGAAATAGGTGTCCAAGATTCATCATTTTCATCTTCAACATCTCACAACACATCAATTACACACAATCATTTTTGAAGTGCCTTGTGAGTGATTAAAGGTGATAAGGTTCGAAGCCGAGATTGGGTAATCTGGTTCGGGTTGAAGCTTGCGACATGTTCTTTCTTGAATAAAACCTTTAGGGTTTTGTCCTCCAAGATTGGTTTGATTTTGGGGGTTTTTGGACGAGATTCTTCATCAAGGGTCAGCTGAGCGAAGGTGATTGTGAAAAGGAAGTCTTCATCAATCTAGTAGCGGATTCAAGGATATTGATGGGAAGATCTCGGGTTCGATTCGTTGTAGTTGAGATCAGTCGGGCCGAAGGTTTGAAGAACTGAGGGTTATTCAATAAAAGGGTTGGAATTGGAGGTCCATCAACGACGATCAGAGGACTTGATTCATCTTGAATCAAGGGGCAAGGAGTGGAAGCAACATTCAACGTCTTGAAAATTCTGTTGTTTATTTGCTTTTCAATCCTTGTATAAACTATTACTTCAAACAGGTGATATCTATTAAATCAATCTCAATTCTATTTTTAGAATTAAGGGCAGACGTACCCCGAAGCGAGGACGACGGGGGAACTGCCTCAACAAATCGTTGTCTTCTCTATTTTTCAGCATTTTCGTCTTAGCTTAAAAATAAGTAGTTTTCGTATAAGCACTATTCTCAAATTGTGATATCAATTGAGTAAGAGGTTGAAACTTTGTTTTTGAATCCAAAGTACAATAAGACATTGTACTAGGCTAGTTGGAATCACTTACTCAACATAAGTATCACTTGGAGTGTTTTTGCACACCAAGTGTTCGACAATTTGCCTGAACCAAAATTATCTTATTTGTGTATCTAGT
Organism: Lathyrus sativus; assembly: GCA_963859935.3. Classification (NCBI taxonomy): domain Eukaryota; kingdom Viridiplantae; phylum Streptophyta; class Magnoliopsida; order Fabales; family Fabaceae; genus Lathyrus; species Lathyrus sativus. The sequence goes on from OZ012737.1 coordinate 423,255,766, forward strand.
TTTGTATGCTCGTTAAATCATTGGAACTAGCACTACTAAATTGTGTAAAACAAATTGATTAGTGTGACTAGTTGTCGCTACTGCGAAAATCGGCGCCGGCTAAACAGAAGAGTCGCCAGCGTGCGTTATTTATCCCCCAAGAGGGAAAGGAAACGCTCAGAGTAAACCTACCGCAAGGACGGGAAAGGAATGGTCATCGCAACCAAATCCTGGATTCGGGAGTCGGTTACGCAAGGGGAAGGTATTAGCACCCCTCACGTCTGTCGTACTCGACGGGATCCATGCTTGTTCTCTAGTACGGATTGTTATTCTATATACCCTACTGGTCAAGGGGAAAAAGAAAGGAAAAGAGAAAAGAGACTCGATAGAGCTTCGCCACTCTATGCCAACGTATTCCCTCGTGCAATGGGAAAGTCAGAGTCTACGTAGTTCGTCTACCTACTAGAAAGGAGGGGAAGGTTGCTCGCTAGGATATGGCATCCTATGCCTACGTACTTTCATACAGCATGAAAGATCAGAGCAAACGTAGTTCGGGCCACGGAAGACACAGACTTGTCTGTTTATCTTTTATCCTTCTGAAAAAGGTTTTCTCCTGATTACGGGTCCAAGCGGACAAAAATGACGTTTGATTGGTTTTCAGTCTTTTACGCAAGAAGTGTTTTTTAGTTTGTTTGCAATCTCTGACGTACTAGAGACTATGATTTAAGAGTGACTGTGTCGCGTGTCACCCAAAGGGTACCACACTAAGCAGCCAGACTACTGGAAAGAAACTCTCCAGCAACCCTTTCTCAAATAGCTTAAGGCTCGTAGCGTACGACATCGATTAACCTTATTACTGTGTTTTGAATGATTTTGAGATAGAAGAGAAAGAACTCTAAAAACCTATGGTTTGAAATGAGAATCAAACTACCCTAATGTTGTCATGCATGGGTTAAAACCTAATGTCTGTCATGTTTTTCTCTGGCACAGAGAAAAACAGAGATCCTAGGGGATAAACGGAAAAGAAACAGCATATATACAATAAACAGTAAAATGCATGAGATGCAGCAATACAAGCGAGGCAAGGGAGTCCCACTCAACCTCGAACCTGGGAAAACAATAGGCAAAGTGAAACAGCTTCACTTCAAACCTAAGGGGCAAGCTGAACAAGCCAACAAACAATACAGAAAAAAGAAATAAAATCCAACACCAGCTCTGACAGCAACCCCAGCTCCTACAGTAGGTAGTTCAAACAGCACCAGCTCTGACAGCTACAGTCGATAAACAACAAAAGGTTGACAGAAACAAACTTCAAGCAAGACCCTATCTTCACTCTTCAATGATCCCCAAGCTTTAGATAAGCTCTTGTCTTCAAAAGTAACCCCAGCTCTGGCAAGCAATGAACCCCGACAAATGAACAGCTTCAAACAGCAGCAAAACCCTAATTTCAACAGACATCCAGCTTTGACAGGTACAGGATTTATCTTCACCAATCTTCAATAAACTTCTTATCTTCAATGGACTTATATCTTCAAGGAAAACATTCACAGGAGAGAATCACTTAACAGACTAAGTTGAAATGCTAAACAGCTTATTGACAACCGAAGGAAGCCTATAAGTGTTTAACATTATAAGAGAAATGTTCCCTCAAAGTTCTACTTCCAAAATAAGCCACTTATCCCTCCAAAGGAGGGATGTTAATACCTTAGAAGTACTTTATGTCATAAGGAGGAATAGAAGCACAAGATGCTTTCTATGTTTGTAAGAAGAAATCATTCTAATCTAATGCTCTCCCTATTTTTCCTATCTCCTAAGTCTTCACAAACCATCTTCAAGGAGAGGAATCCTCATGCATCAAGCTCTATCCCTTGTCTTCAATCATCATCCAAGGTCTTCACTAGCTCCAACAAACCAAACCCAAGCCCAACATCCAATTGAAATGCCCCAAAACCCAACAATCAAAACAATACCCCAAGGGGAAAACACACCAATAACAACCAATTTGCAAAAATCAAGTAACATAGTAAAACTCACTATAAAATCCTAGATTAATTTCTAAGGGAACCTAACTATGTACCCTATACCCCATATAAACCCCAAGGCCTAAATCAATTTTAAAACCCCAAAACTATACCCTAAACTACACCTAAGTGTTGTGAAACCCTAATTCTGATACCTATCCTATCTACCTCTCAAATTAATCTAAATTTTAGTCACAAAAATATGAAAAAATTTCTAAGGGTACATGCTTCCCTAATCTAATCAACCTCACAAGAATCAATCAAAAATCATGCACCACTCTCTCATACTAAATTCAGAAAAATTAAGTACTAAACAAATGCAAAATAAAAGCAATAATATTGTAAAATATACCAAAATATAAAATGCATGAAATTAATGTTTTTATTATTTCACAATTTTCTAGAGGTCCTAAGGAAACCAGGGGAAAAAATCCCATCCTAAAATGATCATTTTTCAATTTATTGTGAATTATTTGCTAACCTATATGCAAACATGAAATAAAATGAAAATCAATTAAAAATAAGAAACAGGCATGATGAATAGCAATTTTATCTAGTTCAGACATGATATTAGGCTCAGGGGGGGGGGTGCAAACATCACAACATGCACTAGGCCTATCCAGTCAGAAAATCATTGGAAAAACACGAGGAAAATGGAAAAACCACGGTGGCAAATAGCAAGACTTCGCCTTGTTTTCTCAATGGGCCTTCCACTTGGAGGTGCGATTAGAAATCCTGTCTAGGCCCAAAACAAAAACTCACGTTGAGAAGGGGGTGTCATAGGAAATCAGGGGAGATGATCAGTAAACAACCACAATGGGCCTAAGCCCGAATCCAACCCACTCAACTTCAGCAACAAAACCCTAAGTCACTAAACTCTTCTCCACTGTTCATCCCTAATCCAAACCCTAACGGTGCCCCTTCCACCCTCTCCATCCTCCCTCTCTGATCCTCTCAAACCACCAAACGCCTACCCAGATTCCACACAAACTATACCATTCACTCTATCTGTTCCACTCAATTCTTGCTAACACTCAACTAACCTAAATCCTCAACTAACAACAAGACAAAAAACACAATAAAGGACGGATTCAGAAGGGAACCTGGACGAAGGCGATGAGGTTTCTGGAAATTTGAGATGACGATATTCAATATTGGTGGATCTCTCGCGAGGGACTGATGAAGATCGTACCAACTTGATGATGAACGAAGCCAATCTTGAAGTTCTGGAGAACTCAAAATGAACGCGCGATGAAATCCTTGAGGCTGTTGACGAAGATCTGTTGGAGGCTCTCGAAATCTTGAAACCGGCGAAATCTAGAGACGAAGATGATGAACGTTCTTGGCATTTCTGGAAAAATTGAAGAACCGGATGAAGGTCAACAACTTGCTGATGGATGTTCTTGGCGTTTGGTGAGAGTTGCTGAAGATCTGCGGTGGTTTCTGGAAAAAACGAAGAACTGGATGAGTCTTGATGAAGATTCCGGCGAGGAGGAGTTTTCCAGCAAGGGATTGACGAAGATCGGTGAAGAAGATTGGGAGAGATTCTTGGTGATTCTGGAAAAAACGCAGTTTCCGGTGGGTTTGAGGATTCTGGCGGTCAGTTGCGGTGGTGGATGGTATTTCCGGCGATGTCTCCGGCCGTTTGCATGGTCGACGGCGAGGATTGGTTAGTGGAACGCGTGGCAGTGGGTGGAGGAGAGGGGGAGACACACGTGTGGCTGAGTGTGTGTCAGAGAGGGACACGTGGGAGAGAGAAGGAGAGAGGTGGCAGAAAGAGAGACTGAGTGGGTGATGAGGTGTCCAGCATGCAGGGAGTGTGTGGCTGGGTGGAAAACATGGAAGAGAGAAAGCCACGCGTGGCAGTTATTATATAGTGACATGTGTCACGAATTTGGACCTAACTGGGCTTTGAATGTTGGACATCTGGCCCATAATCTCAGACTCAATTAATGAACTAATGCAGCAATTAACTGGACTAATGATGAATTAAATGATAATAGAAATTAACTGATTAATGACTCCATTAATACGGAAATTAATACGACCATTTAATAAAAGCTGACCCTAATTAAAACTAATTAATAAAACCAAACCCTATTAACTAATCTAACAAGACTTTAATACATTCTATAACAGAAAAATCTAATAAAACCACACTATTAATATCTAACTAAAATCTATTTAATACCTAAAAACCTATAAAGATCTATATCTACTAATTCTAAGAAAAAACTATATTATTCTAATATCTATGAATATTCTATTTAAAACCATATTCTATTCTATTAAAACTCTATTAATATTCTCAAAACTATATTGAAAATCTATTAAAAAAAACTATACTATTCTATTTAATAATAAAACTAATATCTAATATACTAAAAATCTATTAAAACTATTTAAAAAAGAGAATATCTATTTAAAAAATCTAAAAAAATCTATTAAATTCTATAAGAATTATTCTAAAATAGAAAAATTGCTATTAAAACTCTATTAAAAGCATTAAAATCCTAGCAAAACGATTTAAAAATCAATTAAAATTCTAGAAAACAAAGGAAAAATCTAAAAATGGCAATACAGCTGATTAAATCGATTAGAGAACAACTACGCGATTATAATGAAATAGACGGTAAAAGCCAGACACCGAAATGTCCTCAAAGCAACAACGCAATCTAAAAATACCGGGACGAGCACGAATTCTCAAAATACAACCTCGTATTGGCCTGAAATGCCTGAAGTGCCAGGGGAGGCTGTAATCCCAATAAAATCAATATGACGGAGAAAATGCAATGTATGCAGTATGCAAATGCGAATGCAAAATGCGTCTAAACATAAACCAGATATGGGAACCGGTTCGTCAAATTTTTGGGTGTAACAGCTGCCCCTATTCAAACGGCTTGGACCCAACTGGGTGAAGAGCGAACGACCTTCAAACATTCGAGGTACGAGACGGTTGAATACCAAAGAAACCCTGAAATTTGCCAACCGTGGAGATAAAGTGTAAAGCTGCTTGAGAAGCAACGTCCAATGACTGAATCTGATTGTCACGGCAACAACTGGTCAATTATCTGATACAATTTTGATTTCCCTTAACCACCTGTGTGACGCCACAGGTGTTGGACTATCTTCGCAAAAACACCTTCGTACACCATTGGGCTAACCTCATCAACACCGGAAGAGAAATCAATTCGTCAACACGAGTAGAGATTCTATCGTCACAGGAGTGACCTTATCCACATCCAGACTCAAATTCCGTTAAATCACGAATAAATGCAAATTTGTCCACGTCCGAACTCACATTTCGTCAACCCGAAGGAAGACATAAGCTGGGGATAACTGGTCCCTGAAGAGTAATCAATCTTGTCCACGTCAGGACTTCATATTATGGAAAACTCCCGGCGCTTTCGCTGGGGAAATACTTTTGTTTAATCACAGGGAAATCATCTGTTTACTTCATACGGGAAAAGTCATCTGCCTGATTACAGGAAAATTCATCCGCCTGCTCCATACGAGAAGATTATCTGAATATTGTTTCTCTGCCTACCTCTGCAGTAGCCAACTCTGTTGTCCCAACCCAAAAACGGCTTTTAGAAGGACTCTACTGGGGACAGTGACACGAGGAAATCATGGCGACTTCCTTGGGGAAAATACCTTTGTCAAAGATCGGAACACAACTCACATACTCTGTCTATCAAGGGAGAATCCTCTACCTGGATACCGGAAAGTTCATCCGCCTGCTTCATACAGGAAAATACCTCTGTCTGATTCATACAGGAAAATTCATCCGCCTGATTCTTACGGGAAAATCATAACACATTTGCCTGATACATACAGGAAAATTCATCCTCCTGATTCTTACGGGAAAACATAAAACATCTGCCTGATACATACAGGAGAGTTCATCTGCCTGATTCTTACGGGAAACTCATAACACATCTGCCTGATACTTACAGGAAAGTTCTTCCGCCTGATTCTTACGGGAAACTCATAACACATCTGCCTGATACTTACAGGAAAGTTCTTCCGCCTGATTCTTACGGGAAACTCATAACACATCTGCCTGATACTTACAGGAAAGTTCTTCCGCCTGATTCTTACGGGAAACTCATAACACATCTGCCTGATACTTACAGGAAAGTTCTTCCGCCTGATTCTTACGGGAAAATCATAACACATCTGCCTGATACTTACAGGAAATTTCTTCCGCCTGATTCTTACGGGAAACTCATAACACATCTGCCTGATACTTACAGGAAAGTTCTTCCGCCTGATTCTTACGGGAAAATCATAACACATCTGCCTGATACTTACAGGAAAGTTCTTCCGCCTGATTCTTACGGGAAACTCATAACACATCTGCCTGATACTTACAGGAAAGTTCATCCGCCTGCTTCTTACGGGAAAACATAACACATCTGCCTGATACTTACAGGAAAGTTCATCCGCCTGCTTCTTACGGGAAAACATAACACATCTGCCTGATACATACAGGAAAGTTCTTCCGCCTGATTCTTACGGGAAACTCATAACACATCTTCCTAATACTTACAGGAAAGTTCTTCCGCCTGATTCTTACAGGAAAATCATAACACATCTGCCTGATACTTATAGGAAAGTTCATCCGCCTGATTCTTACGGGAAAAGATAACACATCTGCCTGATACACACCGGAAAGTTCATCCGCCTGATTCTTACGGGAAAACATAACACATCTGCCTAATACATACAGGAAAGTTCTTCCGCCTGATTCTTACGGGAAAACATAACTTGGACGTAGCTTCCTTGCCTGTTCGCGGTAGTAGCTAACTCCACTGGGGATATTCTGAAAATAACTACCCGACACCCGTTCTGACAACAAGTGACCACTTCTGAATTTTGATTCATGAAACCCTGAAATGCTGCCGCGACAGCAAACCTGAAGAAAACACTTCGCTGGTCGGATAAGAGAAACTTCAGCCAGTAACTCTATGGGGAATAATAACAAGAACTGTGTCATCATATGTCTCACGGCGAGACCTCGATCGTCTGGTAATAGATTTGAATTATAACTTCATACTCCTGCTGAGAAACACACCTGAAAGCAAAAGGTTAACCAATCCGATTTATGTTTCAAAAATGCATATGTTTGGCAATGGCACAATGCTCCATACGGCATGGAAATGCTATGCGTTTTTGGGTAGATGCAAACATGATAATGTATGCAAATGCAAATGCAGGTTCAGGCTGCTGAGGAAGCTCTGATAAGCTTGCTTCAACATGGCTGTTGCGAGCAAATACCACTCTGTTGGGGATGAACAGATATCATAAAGTAATCCGGCAAAATAAATGTCGGAAATCCAACCAACTCTGTCGGGGAGAGGTTACGCATCGATTTCCACTGGGAGGAAAGAATAACACCCTGCTGGTGAACAAACTCAACTGGGGGAGAAGCGACCCTCTGGGGGACAACTGTACAGGTACGGTTTACACACTCGGAACCACCCTCCGCTGGGGATGACCATCTTGACGAAGGCATGACGACCTGCGGGGAGAAAGAAAACCATCCTCGGTGGGGATAATCCTTCTGAACTTACTATCTTGGGTATGCGCCATGGAAATCCTCCCAGCTAGGGATTGAATGCGCACATCTTTGACTCTCTGGGGAGTATAACCTCTGCATGGGATACTGATCTCGACTTGTTGGGGATGCCCTGTGGACACTTCCATGAGGACCCTCTTCTGGGGAGAATAATCCATCATTCGGTAAGGGATACCGTCATTCCACCTCTCTGGGGGTAAGATGCGACTGGCCGAGGAATGAAATCAACTGAAATCAGGCTCTTCATCAAGAGATTTTGGCTGAGGAAACATGAGTTCCATCCACTTTCTCGGAATTTTGCCCCAAAAATCAACCTGCCCCAGTCTGAACACTTCGTCTTGAAAGGAAAAGCTAGCCATGGCGCTACCTCACAATACCTTGCCCCTGAACCGGCACCAACTTCCTGATAAAGACTCTTCAATTTCTGTACCCTGACGGTTAGATATGAACCGTTTCTGCACGTCAAACCCAAAAGGATGTCCCAACAAAATCTTTTGTTCTTAGGGTGATCTGCCCCGGTCTTGCAATAACCTTTTGCCCCTGATCGACTGATTCGTGGAGCAGTGCCCGTAGCCACGAGAGATTTGCCAAATCTCGACCTAGCTTGCCCCAGATTAACTGATTCTTGGATGGCTGATTCCCACTAGGGATTAATTGATATATCCTGTCCCAGCTCGCGAAACATTCAGACATTCTGCATTCTATCCTGATCAGACTTCTTACTGTAGGAAACTTTCCTGCTGCATGCGCTTACTCGCAAGTAAAAATAGTTGTTCTGCATAAACAATATATTAAATGCAATGCATATGACAGTTCCAAAATCCAAGTCTGTTCACTGGAAACAATTTTGCGACATGTAATGAATCAATTGTCAATATTAATGCTGATAAGAGGAGCCCTTTTAGGAGTCAGTTTCGATGCGATCTTTACCGGAGTATGCTCTCGAACTAAACCTGTTTCAATTAGGACTTTTTCGGGTTGTAACGTGGTCAGGTTCACGGTTAACAAGGAAAGATATAGGCTCAAAGTTTATTTCCACCCACCCATTCTTCGTGATGTTCTCCAATCCTATGTTCAACTAATTTGACTTCAGCGTCACCTATTAAAGGTGGAGCGATAGTTCAAGAAATCATTCTTTTTCGAAGTGACATTCACTCTCTTTTCGTCTTTGTTTGGGCACCGGTGGCCATACGATTTCGTTCTTTTCCGAGGATTTTCTTTCGTGATCCTTTTTCGCTTTTCATTTCTTCGCTTTTTCGTTTTCCCCTAACTTTTGCCTGGACTAACCCTTTTGAATTTCTTCGTTTTTGGAGTCCAGCGGGGTACCCTAATTTTTGCCTAAGTCGCTTGCTTTCAAGATTCGACTTAGCGGGCTTTTCGATTCTTTTCTTTTTCTTTTTTTCTTTTTTTTGAACAACTCGTATGGCCTCGGCTCGTATGACTTGTTAAAGAGATTGTGACTGTTTCACTCCTGATCGCCCAGGTTTAACCATCATGGTTTTTTAGGTACGACCTATAACAGCGTGATTGATCCTCAAACGGACACTCGTTTTGTTATTTGAACGCTTGGTCAAATTAACTGACACCTACCCTGTCCCGGGTTAAGATTGAGGGTTTTTCATTTTCAGAAAGAAACTTCTGCTACTAGGCTCAAAGGGGTTAACAAGGGATTATCTTCCTTATATCTCCGGTGTTTGTGGATTTGAAACAATGCCTGTATATCGTCAATAGGTTTTTTTTATCCAAGAGCATACAATCGGAAGTTCTTTCCGTCATCAGTCTCGTCATCCTCCCCGGACTCCACTTAACAAGCGTTTGAAATAAATGAAAACAACAAGAGTGAACACGACTGGATTAATTCAAAACATGCATATTTATTTCATTTATCAATATCAATTGAAAAGACAACAAGTTTTACAAACGAAATTTGCAATTGAATAGAAATGCATCTACAAATGCAAAGACATGAACAGGATAACATGAAAAATGCCAGGGCCTCAGAGCCGGACTTCTTGTATCCTGACTTATTGACGAGTCAACCATCCTCAGAAACAATTGTTGGGGGTAGTCTGCTGATGTCTTGACCTGCTTCCCCCGGCCCGACCAAATTTAGGAACCTTTTTCATCAACCCGACCTTTGCTTGTCTGTGGCCCTGCACCACATTGGGGACCCTATCAGAAAAGATGATAGCCTTGTTGTCAATCAAATCTTGGACATTATGCTTGAAAGCGTGGCAACCCTCAATATCATGTCCGGGTGCCCCGGAATGAAACTCACAATGCTTACTGGCGTCGAAACCGAATGGAGGTGCGCTCGTTGGTGGGGCCAACATTCTCTTTTCAACAAGGTGCAACCCTAACAAGGTCTGAAAGAGTTCAGCATACGTTGATGGAGGTGCCTCAAACACCCTTTTTGGCCTCCCCTCCTGAATTCTTCGCTGAGTCGGATACCGGCGTTTCATGCGCTGCTGGTTTTGATCAACCCGTCCCTCAGGCTCATGCACTGTCATCCTCAAATTCAGCCCAGGCATTGGCAACTGATGTGGACCTGGGGATTCAGTTTCCAGTGATTCCAGGATATGCCTTGATTCTTTTGCAACTTCCGGTGAGGAGATAGGAATATCGGTCCCCGAGACCTTTATACCGCCCGACACAAATTCAATTGCCTTCTCCTCCAGCAAATCCTGAATCTTCTGCTTGAACGACTTGCAGTCCGCGATGTTATGCCCCGGTGCACCGGAGTGGAAGACACAATGGGTGTTCACATCATAGCCTGGTGGTGGCTGCCCAGTCAATGGCGCCAAAGTGCGGGGTTTAATCAGTTGAAGTTGGAACAAAAGTTGCGCCAACTGATCATAATCCACCAGAATCTCATCAAATACCCTGCCAGAGAACTTCATCCTTTTACCATACCCCCTTGAGTTATCCTGAGAAATCAGTCGCGCCTGTCGACGAGGAGAATCCAGAGCTTCGAATTGTGTAGAGGGTCTCTTAGGCCTATCATGCCTGGGCATTGGTTCTTCCAACCCCTGTGGGGCAAGTAAACCGACCGCAGCTTCGGACATTTGCTCACATTCTCTTCTGAGCACATTCCTCAATATTTCAGCCATCAATCCTACCTGAGCCTTCAATTGGTAATTCTCTTCTTCGAGCGTCTCTTGATTCGAGCGCAACGCGTGCATGTCCTTCATGAATTGCCCCAATTGGCCTCGAACTTCAATTAACTCAGCTTGAACATGCTCAATGTTTATCTCTGTAAGTCGGCATCCAAACCCCTGGAGGAAACCCTGACGGTCATAAGGAGTGATGTCAGTAGTACCATCATTAGCCCGTGCAATCAGATGTTGTACAATTTCCTGCAGCTGCTCCTGGCCCTTGGCCATGGTTTCCATTGCTTGTATGAACTGTGTCATGTTGCCGTGCATCTCCTGCATCTCATTCTGAACTTGATCCATTATCTATCTTACAGCTGTTTCTGCTTGAATAGCGATGAACTCTTTGGTCGTTAACCCTGGAAACCTGGGAGATGCAGGAAATGAGATACAAGTTCAACAAGTAACTAGCAATGCAAAATGGATATGCAGATGCAATATGTGTCTGTGTGTTAGGGAGATCGACCCCTGATTCTAGTGCCAAAGTGCCAGTGCAGTGACAGTGATAGCAATAAGAAGCTCGAAACCCAATCATAGGAAAACATCTCATATATTACGGAAAAGCCCGTCAAGTCAGGGATACAATATTACTGAGCGTACAATAGGAAGGCATGACCTCAACCAACAACCCTGGTGATGGCCAGCACAATGCAAATAAAGCATACCCATCAATACATGAGATAATCAAGTGCGACCATATGCCTGGTACTCCTCTAATAATCTCTTAGTCTTGGGATGATTTGGCTGAGCAAGCAACCCTTCGACGAGCGAGTCTCTTTGCCTGACAACACGCTGGAGATCACCAATGGATTCCTCCCAAACACCTTCCCCAAAGCAATCTTCTAGCTTCCGTTTCTGGGATGCCTACTCCTTCTTGCGCTTGATAACTTTGTTCAAGGCATTCTGGACATCATACCTTCGCGTAACCTCTTCTTCCAACCTCTTCTGGCTAGCTTTCAACTGACCTTCCAGCTCAGAGATCTGCAGCCTCAGTTTGTCTTCTCTTTCCTTGTTGCCGGTCAGCGTGGCATTCCAAGTTTTATTGAATGCAGAGATCTCCCGGTAGGCTATATCAAGTGCTTTCTTCTTTGACTCCAGCATATCATGAGAGCTCTTGAAATCTATCCCCAATCGCTCACGCTTCTTTCGTTGCTCAGTCAGTTCTATGCCTAGTTGATTTACCAGCTTCGTTTGCTGCTCGAAGGAATATACAGCCTCATTCCTTTCGCTCCTGAGTTGCCTTAGCTCTTCTTCCAGCTTCTCGTTGGCTTTCATCAGCTCTTCTTTCTCCTTCACAACCTGTTCATAACTCTCAATAGGTACAATAGTTGGCTCCTCAACCACGAGGGGAGCAGGAGGTAACACTGCAGGAAACGACATTTGTACTTGCTTTGCTCGATCTTGGATCCAGGCTCTGTACGGGGCGTAAGCTTGACAATCATTTTTACCCAACAATGGTTTACCCCTTCTGTTGATGTTTCTCCAAGCATGCTGATGATTGAATAATAATTCTCCCTTCAAATCACCTGTGAAGTACAGAGATTCCTGTACTTCCTCCTCCTTTGGCGGGCTTTTCAAAGCATACCCGAATTGCCTGATCAACAATGAAGGATTGTAGTTAATACACCCTTTCCTCCCTATCAGGGGAACGTTAGGATATCCGGCGCAACTGTAGATGATCACAGATCCCAGCAAATCCTTATTAAACCAGACAATGTCTTCTGAAGAAAGTCCCATCAGCTGCTCAGACCAATCCACCGTATCTACAGACTCAACGAAGATACCCCTCTTGGGCAGATGACTCTCAAACCACATATACAGTAAAGGCCCACAACAGGAGACGTTCTTGCCCCTCCTGTTCTTATTCTTATAATGCAGCGAGTGATAGAAATCTCCAATCAAAGTAGGCACAGGATTGCCTGAAGCAAATATATAGCACGCATCCAGATCAACGAAGTCAGGCAGGTTCGGGAACAGTACAATACCATAGATACACAGAGCAAGAATAGCATTAAACACAGTCCAACATCCACTCTTGGCATACTCTTGCGCTTTCCCGACCAAGAACTTGAGAGAAAAACCAGACACTCCATTCCACGAGGTCAACAGCAGCTATGAGGAGTGTAAATGCAAGGCAACAACCAAATCCTCCAGTTTGGGCTCAGCGTCCATGTGAATGAAAGGTACCCTGTTCTGGATGGTCAACTCTAAGATCTCAGCATATTCCTCCATAGTCGGAGCCAGAATGAAGTCAGGGAAAGTAAAACACCTCAGCGGGGGATCATAGAACTGCATCAGCGCGTACAATCCGTTACGCTCATACATGGATGGTTTATAAACCAATCTAAGTAACTTCCCATAGCTCTTCCTGAAGCTTCTCCTCACATCATCATCAGCTAAAGATATCAAACCAAGCAAAGAAGAAACATCTGGAGTAGGCAACTTGTACGCAACAATCTTTTTCAGGGTATCCATAATATCATCAGACAGAAATCCGGGCAACTAGAATCAGAAGTATGAAAATGCACCTGCAGCACAGACACACGTTAATGATATGCAGAATGATTATGCAACAATGCAGTATGCAACGATGCAGTATGCAACAGTGCAGTATGCAACAGGGATCAAGTGCACATGGCTGAGAAGCCCAATCCACCATGCTGGTCTCAAACAGACCCACAAACTGCTCAGAACCTGGTCTCAAAAGACCCATAACACTGTCCTCAAACACCACTGAACCTCAATCAAGAAAACCGGTACTCTGGAGGTCTAGTTACCTGCATGCCCCAACCCCTCTCACAGGTAGGTGTCCTAATAACTGACACAAGGTACGGCATCCTATGCGGTCGTCGGCGTCACAGACTTTCAAGACTGATGATACGATACCCAGGAGGTGTGACATCATCATGTCCTGAAGAGGCCTCACTTAGCCAACTTCCAAATGATCGGTCCCCGGAGTCGACAATCCAACTAACCAACAACCCCCTCAACCCAAAGGGTTGAAAAAGAAGTCAACCAGAAGAACCTCGTTCGAGCGTGGATTTTGCGGGACACTAGTACATTCAAAGCATGCACGCGCCCACTACTTTCCACAACTAAATCTAGGTGCACTCAAGCCCAGGTCCGGCTTATCTCTCAATAGATCACCCCATCCCCACAACAGCAATAACAATATAAAGCTGATAATAAAATGCGGAAAAGTAAAGACAGAAACGTAAATCCATACAAAACCCACGACGAGAAAACAAGCGCTAGGATTGACTCGCGTAGGGAACCGTTCTTTTCCCCAGCAGAGTCGCCAGCTGTCGCTACTGAGAAAATCGGCGCCGGCTAAACAGAAGAGTCACCACCATGCGTTATTTATCCCCCAAGAGGGAAAGGAAACGCTCAGAGTAAACCTACCGCAAGAACGGGAAAGGAATGGTCATCGCAACAAAATCCTGGATTCGGGAGTCGGTTACGCAAGGGGAAGGTATTAGCACCCCTCACGTCCGTCGTACTCGACGGGATCCATGCTTGTTCTCTAGTACGGATTGTTATTCTATCTACCCTACTGGTCAAGGGGCAAAAGAAAGGAAAAGAGAAAAAAGACTCGATAGAGCTTCGCCACTCTATGCCTACGTATTCCCTCGTGCAATGGGAAAGTCAGAGTCTATGTAGTTCGTCTACCTACTAGAAAGGAGGGGAAGGTTGCTCGCTAGGATATGGCATCCTATGCCTACGTACTTTCATACAGCATGAAAGATCAGAGCAAACGTAGTTCGGGCCACGGAAGACACAGACTTGTCTGTTTATCTTTTATCCTTCTGAAAAAGGTTTTCTCCTGATTACGGGTCCAAGCGAACAAAAATGACGCTTGATTGGTTTTCAGTCTTTTACGCAAGAAGTGTTTTTTAGTTTGTTTGCAATCTCTGACGTACTAGAGACTATGATTTGAGAGTGACTGCGTCGCGTGTCACCCAAAGGGTACCACACTAAGCAGCCAGACTACTGGAAAGAAACTCTCCAGCAACCCTTTCTCAAATAGCTTAAGGCTCGTAGCGTACGACATCGATTAACCTTATTACTGTGTTTTGAATGATTTTGACATAGAAGAGAAAGAACTCTAAAAACCTTTGGTTTGAAATGGGAATCAAACTACCCTAATGTTGTCAGGCATGGGTTAAAACCTAATGTCTGTCATGTTTTTCTCTGGCACAGAGAAAAACAGAGATCCTAGGGGATAAACGGAAAAAAAACAGCATATATACAGTAAACAGTAAAATGCATGAAATGCAGCAATACAAGCGAGGCAAGGGAGTCCCACTCAACCTCGAACCTGGGAAAACAATAGGCAAAGTGAAACAGCTTCACTTCAAACCTAAGGGGCAAGCTGAACAAGCCAACAAACAATACAGAAAAAAGAAATAAAATCCAAAACCAACTCTGACAGCAACCCCAGCTCCTACAGTAGGCAGTTCAAACAGCACCAGCTCTGACAGCTACAGTCGATTAACAGCAAAAGGTTGACAGAAACAAACTTCAAGCAAGACCCTATCTTCACTCTTCAATGATCCCTAAGCTTTAGATAAGCTCTTTTCTTCAAAAGTAACCCCAGCTCTGGCAAGCAATGAACCCCGACAAATGAACAGCTTCAAACAGCAACAAAACCCTAATTTCAACAGAGATTCAGCTTTGACAGGTATAGGCTTTATCTTCACCAATCTTCAATAAACTTCTTATCTTCAATGGACTTATATCTTCAAGGCAAACATTCACAGGAGAGAATCACTTAACAGACTAAGTTGAAATGCTAAACAGCTTATTGACAACCGAAGGAAGCCTATAAGTGTTTAACATTATAAGAGAAATGTTCCCTCAAAGTTCTACTTCCAAAATAAGCCACTTATCCCTCCAAAGGAGGGATGTGAATACCTTAGAAGGACTTTATGTCATAGGGAGGAATAGAAGCACAAGATGCTTTCTATGTTTGTAAGAAGAAATAATTCTAATCTAATGCTCTCCCTATTTTTCCTATCTCCTAAGTCTTCACAAACCATCTTCAAGGAGAGGAATCCTCATGCATCAAGCTCTATCCCTTGTCTTCAATCATCATCCAAGGTCTTCACTAGCTCCAACAAACCAAACCCAAGCCCAACATCCAATTGAAATGCCCCAAAACCCAACAAACAAAACAATACCCCAAGGGGGAAACACACCAATAACAACCAATTTGCAAAAATCAAGTAACATAGTAAAACTCACTATAAAATCCTAGATTAATTTATAAGGGAACCTAACTATGTACCCTATACCCCATATAAACCCCAAGGCCTAAATCAATTTTAAAACCCCAAAACTATACCCTAAACTACACCTAAGTGTTGTGAAACCCTAATTCTGATACCTATCCTATCTACCTCTCAAATTAATCTAAATTTTAGTCACAAAAATATGACAAAATTTCTAAGGGTACATGCTTCCCTAATCTAATCAACCTCACAAGAATCAATCAAAAATCATGCACCACTCTCTCATACTAAATTCAGAAAAATTAAGTACTAAACAAATGCAAAATAAAAGCAATAATATTGTAAAATATACCAAAAAATAAAATGCATGAAATTAATGTTTTTATTATTTCATAATTTTCTAGAGGTCCTAAGGAAACTAGGGAAAAAAATCCCATCCTAAAATGATCATTTTTCAATTTATTGTGAATTATTTGCTAACCTATATGCAAACATGAAATAAAATGAAAATCAATTAAAAATAAGAAACAGGCATGGTGAATAGCAATTTTATCTAGTTCAGACATGATATTGGGCTCAGGGGGGGTGCAAACATCACAACACGCACTAGGCCCATCCAGTCAGAAAATCATTGGAAAAACACGAGGAAAATGGAAAAACCACGGTGGCAAATAGCAAGACTTCGCCTTGTTTTCTCAATGGGCCTTCCACTTGGAGGTGCGTTTAGAAATCCTGTCTAGGCCCAAAACGAAAACTCACGTTGAGAAGGGGGTGTCATGGGAAATCAAGGGAGATGATCAACAAACAACCACAATGGGCCTAAGCCTGAATCCAACCCACTCAACTTCAGCAACAAAACCCTAAGTCACTAAACTCTTCTCCACTGTTCATCCCTAATCCAAACCCTAACGGCGCCCCTTCCACCCTCTCCATCCTCCCTCTCTGATCCTCTCAAACCACCAAACGCCTACCCATATTCCACACAAACTATACCATTCACTCTATCCGTTCCACTCAATTCTTGCTAACACTCAACTAACCTAAATCCTCAACTAACAACAAGACAAAAAACACAATAAAGGACGGATTCAGAAGGGAACCTGGACAAAGGCGATGAGGTTTCTGGAAATTTGAGATGACGATGTTCAATATTGGTGGATCTCTCGCGAGGGACTGATGAAGATCGTACCAACTTGATGATGAACGAAGCCAATCTTGAAGTTTTGGAGAACTCAAAATTAACGCGCGATGAAATCCTTGAGGTCGTTGACGAAGATCTGTTGGAGGCTCTCGAAATCTTGAAACCGGCGAAATCTAGAGACGAAGATGATGAACGTTCTTGGCCTTTCTGGAAAAATCGAAGAACCGGATGAAGGTCAACAACTTGCTGATGGATGTTCTTGGCGTTTGGTGAGAGTTGCTGAAGCTCTGCGGTGGTTTCTGGAAAAAACGAAGAACTGGATGAGTCTTGATGAAGATTCCGGCGAGGAGGAGTTTTCCAGCGAGGGATTGACGAAGATCGGTGAAGAAGATTGGGAGAGATTCTTGGTGATTCTGGAAAAAACGCAGTTTCCGGTGGGTTTGAGGATTCCGGCGGTCAGTTGCGATTGTGGATGGTATTTCCGGCGATGTCTCCGGCCGTTTGCATGGCCAACGGCGAGGATTGGTTAGTGGAACGCGTGGCAGTGGGTGGAGGAGAGGGGGAGACACGCGTGTGGCTGAGTGTGTGTCAGAGAGAGACACGTGGGAGAGAGAAGGAGAGAGGTGGCAGAAAGAGAGACTGAGTGGGTGATGAGGTGTCCAGCATGCAGGGAGTGTGTGGCTGGGTGGAAAACGTGGAAGAGAGAAAGCCACGCGTGGCAGTAATTATATAGTGACATGTGTCACGAATTTGGACCTAACTGGGCTTTGAATGTTGGACATCTGACCCATAATCTCAGACTCAATTAATAAACTAATGCAGCAATTAACTGGACTAATGATGAATTAAATGATAATAGAAATTAACTGATTAATGACTCCATTAATACGAAAATTAATACGACCATTTAATAAAAGCTGACCCTAATTAAAACTAATTAATAAAACCAAACCCTATTAACTAATCTAACAAGACTTTAATACATTCTATAACAGAAAAATCTAATAAAACCACACTATTAATATCTAACTAAAATCTATTTAATACCTAAAAACCTATAAAGATCTATATCTACTAATTCTAAGAAAAAACTATATTATTCTAATATCTATGAATATTCTATTTAAAACCATATTCTATTCTATTAAAACTCTATTAATATTCTCAAAACTATATTGAAAATCTATTAAAAAAACTATACTATTCTATTTAATAATAAAACTAATATCTAATATACTAAAAATCTATTAAAACTATTTAAAAAAGAGAATATCTATTTAAAAAATCTAAAAAAAATCTATTAAATTCTATAAGAATTATTCTAAAATAGAAAAATTGCTATTAAAACTCTATTAAAAGCATTAAAATCCTAGCAAAACGATTTAAAAATCAATTAAAATTCTAGAAAACAAAGGAAAAATCTAAAAAGGGCAATTAAGCTGATTAAATCGATTAGAGAACAACTACGCAATTATAACGAAATAGATGGTAAAAGCCGGACACCGAAATGTCCTCAAAGCAACAACGCAGTCTAAAAATACCGGGACGAGCACGAATTCTCAAAATACAACCTCATATTGGCCTGAAATGCCTGAAGCGCCAGGGGAGGCTGTAAACCCGATAAAATCAATCTGACAGAGAAAATGCAATGTATGCAGTATGCGAATGCGAATGCAAAATGCGTCGAAACATAAACCAGATATGGGAACCGGTTGGTCAAATTTTGGGGTGCAACACTAGTGTATTGAATCTATTTTTCTTTTATTATCATATCCATTAGCTTAACGCATATCCGATCCTCCAATAACGGTTCGTTTTAGACGAGATTTTCCACGGCCACTTCCACATTTCAAAAACATTTTTAAAACCAATTTTAATTTGGTAAGCGCCGACTCATATTTTAATTGGGATCTATTCAACCCCCCTTCTATATCCTAGCCATCGTCTAACAAGTGGTATCGGGAGCACCGGTTAACTTCGTGCTTCAAGTATAACTTTGATAGATAATGGCAAACGAACCTAAAGGGGCTTATAATAGTGGTCCCGTTTTTAACGGTGGAAATTACGATTATTGGAAGGATTGTATGCGGGTGCACATAAACTCCATAGATAGAAAAATATGGAACGTTATCCTCAATGGTCCAATAGAAATTACTATGACCAATGTGGATAATGTGGTTGTGCCTAAGCCCGAAGCACAATGTACCGAAGATGATGAAAAGAAATACAATTATGATTGGAAAGCTAAAAACATCTTAATATCCTCATTAGGAGTTAATGAGTATTACCGTGTGTCTCATTGCCCTACGGCGAAAGACATGTGGGATGCACTTCAAATCGCTCATGAGGGGACAAACGATGTGAAGTTAGCTAGAATCAATACACTAACACAAGAGTTTGACCTTTTCTACATGGAGCAAGGGGAAACCATTACGGACATGCATAAAAGGTTTACTCATCTCATCAATAGGTTACATTCACTTGGTAGGCCGGTGGCCAATGACGTTGCTACTAATAAAATTTTAAGATATTTGAACAGGGAATGGCAGCCCAAGGTGACCGCCATAAAAGAAGCAAATGATCTTACTATTTTGGATCTAACAACGTTATTTGGAAAGCTACAAGAGCACGAACAAGTGCTTCTAAGCCTTGACCAGCATGAAAAGAAAGAAAAGTAGGATAAAACAAAGAATGTTGAGAAGAAATCAATCGCTCTCAAGACTTCTTCCTCGAAGTCTCAATCCAAGGAGCACAGTGATTATTCATCCAGTGACGATGAAGAAGAGGACAAGGTTGATGATATGGGGCTGTTTGTAAAACGATATAATCGGTACGTTAGAAAGAACGGCATTCAACACTCAGAAAAGAACCTTGTCAACTTCAGAAAACAATCTAGGAACTCTCGAAATAGCGACACCAAAGGAAGTAAAACCAGAGGATCGTGCTATAAATGAGGAAAGCCAGGTCACTACAAGCCTGATTGTCCTTTAAACAAAAAGGGCAAAGAAAAGGAATCTATTAAATCACACAAGAAGTCGTCAAAACCAAGAAGAGCGTATATAGTTTGAGAAAGCGATAGCGACTCCTCCTCCTCTGGTGAAAGCTCTAGTGATGAAGAAGAGTCCGTGAACCTATGCCTTTCCGCACACCAGAAAAATAAGAAAAAGCAGGTACGTCACTCTAAATATGAGAATTCCTCAAATATGTTGCATTTAGAATTACAAACCGCATTTAACACTTTACACAATGAAGCAACTGAAGCCTTTAAGAGACTTGCCTCTAATAAAAGAATTTTTTACATAGTTAGAGCACAAAATTAAAGAGTCCGAAAGGAAACTTGAGGAACTTAAGGCTTCCATTGTGGAAAGTGATAAATCGGATTGTGAGGACCATAGAAATCCTTTCGACTTTGGATGTGCTACTTGTCATATTTGGCAAGGTGAAGTTAGAAACCTTAAAGCCAAATTAAACAAGGCTCTTAAGCCTAAAATTACATTTGCTATTGATAGAAAGGATTTTAGAAAAAGTATGGTGAACCCATATCAAAAATATACATATGTAATTAGGGATCAAGAGAGTAAAAGTGATTCTAAAGTCGATTTTGCATGCTTATATTGTTGCAAGAAAGGTCATTCCATTGCTAAATGCCGATTTAGGAGATTTTTGGTTCCTAAAGGCATCTATCAATGGTTGCCCAAATGCAACCACCTTGTCACTAACATATTAGGACCCAATATGCCATTGGGTACCTCCTCTTGCTAATTATGTTTTAATAGGTACAATGTGTCGAGACCACTGAGAGAAGATGGTTTCTCGACAGTGGATGTTCAAGACACATGTTCGGAGACATATCCCTATTCATAGACTTCGTGACTAAGAAGAAAGGGTATGTAACATATGGTGATAAAAATCGTGGAGCAATACTTGGTAAAAGTAGTGTAGGTAACCCCTCTTCCACTACGATTTTCTGACGTGTTGCTTGTCGAGGGTCTTAAACATAATCTGCTTACCATTAGCCAATTATGCGACAAAGGATACAATGTATCATTTTCAAAAGAATGTTGTAAAATTGTGCATAATGATGACAAGAAGAATATGTTTAATGGCCTAAGAGTGAATAACGTCTATATGCTTGACTTAAATGAAGTATCGTTAATAAGTGACAAATGCCTCATAACAATGATTGAAGATTCATGGTTATGGCATAAGCGCTTAGCACGTGTTAACTTTGACCTGCTGAATAAATTAGTCTCAAAAGATCTAGTCCTAGGTCTTCCCAAAATAAAATTCACCAAGGATCATCTTTGTGATGCTTGCCAAATGGGAAAGCAAACGAGAATATCTTTTAAATCTAAAAATATTGTTTCTACCACAAGACCTCTCGAGCTTCTCCATATGGATCTATTTGGGCCTTCTAGAATTAAGAGCCTAGGCGGAAACTATTACGGTTTCGTAATAGTGGACGATTATTCTAGATTTTGTTGGACTATATTTTTGGCTAGGAAGAGCGATACATTCGCCGCCTATGAGAAATTTGCTAAACTTTCCCAAAATAAGTTAAGTACAAACATTGTGTCAATTAGAAGTGACCATGGAGGTGAATTTGAAAACCATTTATTTGAAGAATATTGTGGTAACTACGGTATTGATCATAACTTCTTCGCTCCACGAACTCCTTAACAAAATGGGGTGGTGGAGCGCAAAAATCGCATTTTAGAGGAATTGGGAAGGACAATGATCAATGACAGTGGACTACCAAAATATTTTTAGGCCGACGCCATAAGTACGACGTGTTTTGTTTTGAATAGGGTGTTCATCCTCCCCATTCTAAACAAAACACCCTACGAACTTCTAAAAGGGCGCATGCCAAACATATCTCACCTTCATGTTTTCGGTTGCAAGTGTTTTGTCTTAAATAACGGAAAGGAAAATTTGGGTAAATTCGACTCTAAGCTGACGAAGGTATCTTCCTTGGATACTCTCAGTCGAGTAAAGCATATAGGATTTACAATAAAAGATTACTTATTGTCGAAGAATCGGTACATGTAACATTTGATGAATCTTATCCGAGAAATGTCGGAAAAGGTAGTGTGCTTCATGGTGCAGGTACATCTAATGAAGACATAGTCAAGGATGCAGAGCCGGAAATTGATCAATCCGACAAAGCAAAAGTTGAGGAGGAAAAAGATGTCCAACATGAAGAAACCAAGGTAGATCATCCATCTACAAGTGATGATCTACCTCAAGCTTGGAAGTCGTATAAAGATCATCCAATATACAACATTCTCGGAGACATATCAAAGGGTGTTACTACCCGATCTAAGATAAGTAATTTTTGTTATCACTTCGCGTTCGTTTCACAAATGGAACCTAAAAATCCTAAAGAGGCCTTACTCGATGAAAAGTGGTTTTTGTCAATGCAAGATGAACTTCACCAGTTCACGAGAAATGAGGTATGGGACCTTGTCCCTCCTCCGCGAGGACATCGTGTAATTGGCACCCGATGGGTGTTTAGAAATAAGTTGGACGAAAACAGAGTAATAACTCGTAACAAGGTGTGTTTAGTCGCGCAAGGGTATAACCAAGAGGAAGGCATCGACTATGAGGAAACTTATGCGCTAGTTTCCCGACTCGAGGCTATACGCCTTTTGCTTGCTTTCGCTTGTGCGAAGGATTTTAAGTTATTTCAAATGGATGTTAAGAGTGTGTTCCTTAACGGATACATAAATGAAGAAGTCTATGTTGCGCAACCTCCTGGTTTTGAGTCTCATGAGTACCCTGATCATGTCTACAAACTGAAAAGGGCTTTATATGGTCTCAAACAAGCTCCTAGAGCTTGGTATGAGCGACTAAGTAAATTTTTACTTGATCAAGGTTACTCAAGAGGAAAGGTTGACACTACTCTCTTCATTAAACGTCAAGGAAAGCACTTAATTCTTGTACAAATTTACGTTGACAATATCATATTTGGATCTACTAACATGAATCTCGTGAGAGAGTTTTCTGACCTTATGCAGGGTGAATTCGAGATGAGTATGATGGGTGAACTCACATACTTTCTCGGATTGCAAATCAAGCAACTGAAAGAAGGAACATTCGTGAGTCAGACAAAATACTGTTTGGAGTTTCTCAAGAGATTTGACATGGCAAATTCGAAAGCCATTGACACTCCTATGCCAACATGTGTAAACCTGAGTAAAGATGAAAGCGGTAAGGACGTTGAGGTAAAAAGGTATGGAGGTATGATTGGCTCTATTCTCTATCTTACTGCTTCTCATCCCGACATTATGTTTATCGTGTGTATGTGTGCAAGATACCAATCATGTCCTAAGGAATCTCATCTAAAATATGTCAAACGCATACTTCGATACCTATCTGGTACCCCGAAGTATGGACTATGGTATTCCAAAGGTAATGATTTCTCATTGGTAGGTTTCTCCGATTCCGATTTTGCCGGTTGCAAATCGGATAGAAAAAGCACCAGCAGTACTTGTCACTTATTTTCAAACTCCTTGGTCAGTTGGCACAACAAGAAACAAGTGTTTGTTGCTTTGTCAACCGCCAAAGCGGAATACGTAGCCGCCGGTAGTTGTTGCGTGCAAGTCCTATGGCTTAAGTAGCAACTACTGAACTTCAATTTAAAACTAGAACGTGTTCCCATTTTTTGTGACAATACAAGTTCTATTAATCTCACCAAAAATCCTGTGTTACATTCTCGTACCAAACATATCGAAATCTGACACCATTTTCTGAGGGATCATGTAGAGAAAGGTGACGTTGTTTTTGAACACGTTGACACCAAAAATCAACTAGCGGACATTTTCACAAAGTCGCTAGCCACTGAACCTTTCTTTCATATCCGTCGAGAACTTGGCATTCTCGATATTTCGGATTGGGTATGATAATTGCTAGTTTCGTCTTACTTTATTTACAACTTCACTCCTATACTTCTAACAAGTTAAATTCTGTTGCAAGCACAAGTATATTGTTATCAAGTGTTTCCGGGATAGAGGTGATTTTGTTCCATATTCTTTCTCTCTCTCTAAATATTCATGATTAAATCAATATATCGTTTGACTAACTTGGTATTTATATATATGATATTTGCTACAAGTATTATGTGTTTTTGGATGCAAATTATGTTGTAGCATTATAAGTAGGCATCAAATGTGGTATTATATATGACATAAAATGAAAAACTGCATTTTTACTCACTATGAGTCGACCAAAACAGGGCAGCGGTCGACGCATGCTGTATACTTTTGAAATTGTCAAAAATCACACAATATGCATCAACGCATGCAGTAGTACGGTCAACGGCTCGTGTAAAAATTCAGACTTTTTCGTTTGAAACCCGTTCCATCTTCCTACACTCTATATTAAATATGCAGTCAACATTAATAGTGCTTTGAAATTGCATTTTCTAGTAACTTGCATCTAGTCATTCCTAGTGTCTCCTTGTCTCCTCCTCCTTACCAAAACCCTAAATCCTCTTCTATAAAAAGGGTCAATCCTCATCTCCTCCAAAATTATCTTCAACTATTTTGTCAAAAGTCTTTGCATTCAACCTCTACCAAACCTCCAAAATCATCATCCATGGCTTCTTTATTCCGCAAAAATACCGGCAAAAGAACAAGAGCTTCAACATCCGCTTCACTACCCATTACTGCTGTATCTCTGGTTCCACCACCTGCTGTTGACAACTTTAACAAAGATATTAGCAAGAGAGCAGTTGTTCCGCAGCATGCATTCTACAAGGCAACAGCGGAGCGCATGCATCTCACTCAAGTCATGTCTCAGCTAGAGTTTCAAGGGTTTATAAACTTTCTAGAGTGCAATACAAAATACAGTAAAGATTTAGTTCGTGTGTTCTATACTTGCATGCAGGACAAGTTTCAAAGTCAAAACTTCCACACCTCTATCGGAAATAAACAAGTAAACTTTAATTCTGAAGTTTGGAATAAGTATTTTGATTTGATTGTGGCTGCTGATGCACAACCTCCTCATGAGGTAACAGAATCTCGCACTGTGTCGGGATATGAGTTTAAAAGTGCCCTAAATGATATGCTCAAAAGGCCTTATCCGGATCATATTGTCAATAGTGATGCCTTTCCCAGAACGGTTACGGCAGGCAAACTTCAAACAGGGGAGCGCATCCTTCAATGGATTGTGGCTCGCATCCTGCGGTCGAAGAAAGGTGGTCTGTCCCGAGTTGAATAGGCTGAAGTGCATCTTATTTACATTTTGAAAAATAGGATCAAAATAAACTGGTCGTATTATATCGTAAGCCGAATTTTTGCTCTGAGAGATTCAGGCAGAGGAACTGCTCTCGCTTATGGGTCTTTTATTTCGGAGGTTCTCACCGCGACAAATGTCATGTATCCATCATTTCCATATGTTTCAGTATCCTCCGACAAAGAATTCGGCACTAAAACCTTTGCCATGATGGGCTATTTTTGGTGTGATGAACGACAATCCTACAGGTTTATTCGCAGAGCAAATATCCCTCGGGCTGCTGACGACTCTGATGAAAGTTCTGAGCAGGGAGACGAAGAAGAAGATGAACAAGTAGATGGAGACGAAAATGATACGGAACAGGTACAAGAACCCGCATATGAGACACATGACAATTATCAATCACTGGACCATCATGAGGTTCAAAATACTGACTGGCTCCATCACATAGCTCCACCTGATGAACAAGAAGAAGGTTACACAAATCAGGGATGGGGTGAGTGGCAGTACACAGGCTGGACCACCCTGGGTAGATACTATAATCCGTACCATGGCTATCCTCAAAATCATCAACCTCCTCAGTATTCATGATCTCCTCCACCATCGGACAACTCTGAAATCCTCAACATGCTACAGTCCATGCAATTGGACCAACAGACCTTTATGAGAAGTCAAGATACGCGGATGGAACAGATCCGAGCTGAGCTTCGTACTCAAAATGAACGGTTAAATTCATTTTCCACAAGGATGGATGCCCGCTTTGAAGCTCTCGTTGCATCCAGTGAGAGGCAAGACATGGAAATCACTGACAGTCTCCATCCCCTTAATATGTCTGTGGAAGCATTTGTGGACTTCTCTGATCCCTACCGCAATCTGGATGTTGCGTACAGGGGGAGGGGCCGAGGCCGGGGCCGGGGATATTAGTTACATAATTGCATATTCTCATTGTGTAAAATGTGTTATTTGTGTTATGGTTGTTGGAATATTAAGCCCATTTGGATGTTTTCATTTCTTTATCTATTAATTCCAGTACTCTTTCATTATCAATCTTATGTGTGAATTTTGGTAATTGACTAGTTATCACCTGCTGAATGTTTTTTGTTAATTGATATTCTATCAATCTTTCTATTCTCTTTCTCTTTTTGATGTTGTCAAAGGGGGAGAAGAGCATGTAGCAAGTACCAAAGCCAAGCTAGGATGTTCACAATAGTTAACAATTGTTTGTTTTGCAGCCTTGGATTACAAAAGAAAGGGGGAGTTTGTGTATACATTGCATATTGTTTTGTTTGGTTGTTTTGGTTGTTTTGGTTGTATACAGGGTATGAGTGGACCATAGGGTAAGCGCATACGTTAGTATGTTTTCCCACGGGTCAGTGCATACACTAGTATGCTTTCTCACATGTCAGCACTTGAAGGTTTGAGTCGACCGCAGGGTCGGCGCATGAAGACTTTACTCTCCCACGGGTCAGCGCACGCCGACTGTATGGTCGACGCATACTGATGCATTTTTCAAATTTCCAAAGGTGCAGGCTATGCGTCGACGCATAGACCTGCTATGGTCGACCGTTCGCACGAAAATGCTGTTTTAAAATGATTCCCACTATTACTTGAAAATTTGTTATGTCTTTTGTTGGTTTATTACTATAAATAGAAGTTCAAATACTTATGTCAACTAACATTTTGATAAAATTGATTCAAGTGTACAAAGAATAAGAAAGAGTGAAATAGGTGTCCAAGATTCATCATTTTCATCTTCAACATCTCACAACACATCAATTACACACAATCATTTTTTAAGTGCCTTGTTAGTGATTAAAGGTGATAAAGTTCAAAGCCGAGATTGGGTAATCTGGTTCAGGTTGAAGCTTGCGATAGGTTCTTTCCTGAATAAAACCTTTAGGATTTTGTCCTCCAAGATTGGTTTGATTTTGGGGGTTTTTGGACGAGATTCTTCATCAAGGGTCAGCTGAGCGAAGGTGATTGTGAAGAGGAAGTCTTCATCAATCTAGTAGCGGATTCAGTGATATTGAAGGGAAGATCTCGGGTTCGATTCGTTGTAGTTGAGATCAGTCGGGCCGAAGGTTTGAAGAACTGAGGGTTATTCAATAAAGGGGCTGGATCGGAGGTCCGTCAACGACGATCAGGGGAATTGATTCATCTTGAATCAAGGGGCAAGGAGTGGAAGCAACATTCAACGTCTTGAGAATTCTGTTGTTTATTTTCTTTTCAATCCTTGTATAAACTATTACTTCAAACAGGTGATATCTATTAAATCAATCTCAATTCTAGTTTTAGAATTGAGGGCATACGTACCCCGAAGCGAGGACGACGGGGGAACTGCCTCAACAAATCTTTGTCTTCTCTATTTTTCCAGCATTTTCATCTTAGCTTAAAAATAAGTAATTTTCGTATAAGCACTATTGTCAAATTGTGATATCAATTGAATAAGAGGTTGAAACTCTGTTTTTGAATCCAAAGTACAATAAGACATTGTACTAGGCTAGTTGGAATCACTTACTCAACATAAGTATCACTTGGAGTGTTTTTGCACACCAAGTGTTCGACAATTTGCCTGAACCAAAATTATCTTATTTGTGTATCTAGTTTTGGTATGCTCGTTAAATCATTGGAACTGGCACTACTAAATTGTGTAAAACAAATTGATTAGTGTGACTAGTGTATTGAATCTATTTTTCTTTTATTATCATATCCATTAACTTAACGCATATCCGATCCTCCAATAACGGTTCATTTTAGACGAGATTTTCCATGGCCGCTTCCGCATTTCAAAAACATTTTTAAAACCAATTTTAATATGGTAAGCGCCGACTCAAATTTTAATTGGGATCTATTCAACCCCCCTTCTAGATCCTAGACATCGTCTAACAGTAATGACCCTTAACATCTGTACTTGTTGATCTATACTATTAGCTTAGTTTGATCTTAATTTGTGCCGAAAAAGGAGGAGAAGTGTTAGGTAGTAACAACAGGTTAGAGAGGTGTAAGAATGGTATGCCTCACAGGTGGAAGAGCAGGTGGAAGACTTGATTGTTTGTTGCTACTAGTGTGCATGCTTGCATGTGTGAGTTCCTAATGAGTGTAGGAACGTATGTTAGAAGTGTGTGTTAGTTTGCTGAAGATGCTAGGATATGTGTGTGTTCCTTGATGGAACCTAGTAGTAGGATAGCTGCTAGTTGTGTGTGTATCTGCAGGGTGTCTGCAGAATGTGTGTGTGGTTGTGCATCTTTTCAGGGGGAGTATCACAGGATGTAACAGGTGATTGTTTTCTTTAGGATGTCATCCTGAATGTCTTGACATCAAGAAAAGCCTGGATAACTTGTGCATGGCTGCAGGTTGTCTGTAGGTTGTGTACAGTTGATGTGGTATGCATCAGTGGAGGGGGAGTAACTCAAAATGTTACTCAAAACATTGTGACATCTGTAGTGCTGACTAACAGATGATTATATGTGAACAAGTTGACCTTGAGAAGCTGAGAGCTAACAGTGTGAGTGTGTTTTAGCTAGCTTT
Organism: Lathyrus sativus; assembly: GCA_963859935.3. NCBI lineage: Eukaryota > Viridiplantae > Streptophyta > Magnoliopsida > Fabales > Fabaceae > Lathyrus > Lathyrus sativus. The sequence goes on from OZ012737.1 coordinate 423,284,634, forward strand.
CCTGCATGATAAAGTATATTACTTCTGCTGCTTGTAATCTCTGATACTGTAATAGAGTGTTTTAGCAAAAAATTTGCCAAAGGGGGAGTTTGTAGATGCTTTTGATTGGATGCATTTTATGGAAAAACATTGGAGTATGTATGAATGTAATAACTGATAATATGAAATACATGAAGAGTGTTCTGCAGGGAGAGCTAAGAGTAAGTGAAGTTGAATGTCATGACTGAATGTTATGACATCGAGCGTATGAAATCAGGGCGCGCAGGTATTAGTTTTTTGTTATTAGCTCAGGCTATACTTCAGGAAACATTTTAGGAAGCCTAGTTATCTTAGGCGACATAACAGGCACTGCTAAGGATAACCTAGAATGCCCCTGACTCAATTGGAAAGGCGCAGCTTCATGAAGAGAGGTTTATCTTGGGTAAACCTAATTTCTCCATTAAGGTCCAAAGCAAGTCTGCTGCTATAAATAACAGAAGGATCATTCCTAATAGAGCAGAGCTTCTAAAGAGAGATTGGAGAGTGTATTTGTGAGTGAAGAACTCGGTTCTTCACGTGTGTTTAGGAGTCTTAGTATTCCTTGTAGACCAAGCAATTGTCTGTTTTATAATTGCTCTGGTTTAGTGTTAGTGAACTATTGTGTTCATTGTGTCACTCAAAGCTTTTAAGCAAGAGTGTTGTGTCTCTTAATCAAAGTTGTGAAGCAAGATCAAGGTGTGTTTGAAATGTGTCTTCATATCTCAATAGTAATTGTATATTGATATCACTGTGGTGATTGAGGGGGAGTGAGTGGGAAACTCTGGTCTAGTGGTTTCTAGGCTGAAGTGTCATTGGGTAGGTCTTAAGTGAAGAGTGCAAACTGGTTGTTTTACTCTGAATTAATTCTGCTAATAGTGAATTTCCTCCCTGGCTTGGTAGCCCCCAGATGTAGGTGTGGTTAACACTGAACTGGGTGAATAATTGCTGGTGTTATTTACTACTTTCCATTTACTGCTTATTATTAAATCCAGTAGTCTACGTTACAGTGGATGTCATAACATCTGTGATAACATCCACTGTGTGGTTGCCAGAATTTCACATTCAAATATTGGTGATCTACTGCGTTCTTTACTTTTCTTTGTTATGCAAAACATCACTTATTTGTTAATAATGATTTTTGAAAGCAAGTTTTGAATCAAAATTGATTTTTAAAAAGAAAACTAAAACAGAACAAGTAGTTACTTTGGTTTATGAAGGATTTAAGTGGAAATTAATTTGCTTCCTAGAAAGAATAAAAGAGGCTGAAATGTTGATATTGCCACCACAGCAATATTGGCTCCACCAAAGAACAATTTCTTTGGTACTCCTCACCTGATGGAGGTTTTGAAGACCCGTCCTCAGAGTAGAAACTTTGACTCTCCAAAAAGGCTTGTATTGTTAGCTGGCTAGCCTAAGCCCTGCACTGTCCCTAATAAAGTGAATGAGTTTGACCACTGTGTGTTGTCAAGGATACCTTGGTTCCCTGGATTCAGTGTGACATTTTGTTTCCCCCAGCGAAGTAGATTGTTATCTATTTCCTCTTTGAGTCTCCTATTTTTGTGTCTCTTGTTAGATTCGGTTCTTTCGTGTCTCTAAGCATTTGTATCATATCACATCATGTGCATTTGGTATATCTTTTCGGGTTGCGTTTGCTTCTGTTTCTAAGTCCAGTTGTAACTGGAGATCATTCACGTCTGTTGTGATTGTTGTCCACCTTTGTCTCTCGCAGAGTCACTTGGCTCCCCTTTTGAGATCTTTGGTTGTCGCCAAACCTTTTTAGATCAGTTTTTACTTTCGTATTTTACCTTTTGGTTGTTACCAATTTCCCCTGAAGTCTAGTTGTTACTAGCCCCCCTTTGATTTTACTTGTCTGGTCGTCACCAGATTCCCCTGTGAAGTCTAGTTGTAATTAGCAATTTCCAGCAGAGAATCCAATTCTCATTGATGCTTTTGTCTGGTAGTTACCAGTATTACCTTGTGAGGCAAGTTGTTACTAGTTCCTCAACTCATTTTTTTATTTGGTGGTTACTAGTTGTTCCCCATGAAGTTTAGCCGTCGCTAGCTCTCTTGAAAGCCCAGTAGTGTTTTGACTGGAATTATTTAAAATCTAATTGTTTTGGTACTGCCGATTTTCTTGTTACCATATCCGCTTTGAAGCCCAGTAGTGATTGGCATTGTTTAAAATCCAATTGTTATTGGTACTGTCGATTTGATTGTTACCATATCCGCTTGAAAGCCCAGTAATGTTTTGACTGGAATTGTTTAAAATCCAATTGTTATTGGTATTGTTGATTTGGTTGTTACCATATCCGCTTGAAAGCCCAATAATGTTTTGACTGGAATTGTTTAAAATCCAATTGTTATTGGTACTAAATCCTTGTAATTTTTTGACTGGCATTGTTTAAAATCTAATTGTTATTGGGATTGTTGATTTGGTTGTCACCATATCTGTTTGAAAGCCCATTAGTTACTAGCATTGCTTAAAGTACAATTGTTATTAGCATCTCTATTTTGGTCGTTACGAATCCCCATAAAGCCCAGTAGTTACTGGCATTGCTAAATCCAATTGTTATTGGTATTGTTAATCTGGTTGTTACTAGTCTATTTGAAGTCTAGTTGTTACTAGCAATCTTTGCCTAAATCCAATTATTATTGGTATCATCAATCTGGTTATCACCAGTCCATTAAGTCTAGTCGTCACTAGCATCATTTAAAGTCCAATGGTTATTGGCAATGTTCACCTAATCCTGATCTTAGGATGGTTGGTTGTTACCAGCATCCCTAGTGAATCTTAGGACGATTGGTTGTTACCAACATCCCCAGCATTTTAAGATATTTGGTTGTCACCAATATCTCCAGTTGGTCTGTTTGGCTTGTTTGTTTCTCATGTTGTTTCCTGAAGATCCTGTTTGAACTCTTCATTGTAACAAAATTCTCCGTTTTGGTTTTAGTCTCCTGTGGAGTCCTGTTCATCCTGTCGTTGCCTCTTATTAGAGGTTAGCTTTAAGTTTTAACCATTTCCCGTGGAGATTTTTGTTTTCCCTGGTGGAGATTTTGTTTCTTTCTGGATTTCCCCAGTGGATTTTTGTTTTCTTCAGTTTTACCCCAGTGGAGTTGTTTCCTGCCCCTATTAGGAGGTTCTTTCCTCTAGAGTGTCATACTGGTCATGTTTGGACCTCGTGCCTGATCACTTTAGATTTCCCTGGTTTGTTTCAGCTTCCCCAGCATTGCTGCCTTTCCTAATGAGTGGTTACTTGTTGTGTTAGATTTCTTTATGTTTGTTGTAGCCATCTGCAATCGTGCATTTCTCATTATGAAGCATCATTGTAGAGTTCATAGCATGTCAACACTTGCATAGTTTTTTGTCCTTAGAATATCATTGCATCTAAGTGCAAAATTTTTGGTTTACTATATTTAAATATCTTTCACCATTGATTTTATAGAGATTGTCATCTCTCATACCATCTGGTAAAGCTATTTAAATAGGGGCAACTGTCATACCCCAAATTTTGACCCCTAGATTCCATTACCATTTTAGGATCATCAAGCATTGTTTCCTAACCCTAACCTTTTTTCAAGCTTGTTGTTGAAGTTCATTTGAATTAGGGTTTTGCACCTTGGGAATCAAATGGACTATTTATTGATCAGTCAATATTTTGGAATGATCATCACCAAATAAAGTTCCCACACATTCAAAGAGCTTATATTTATCAAGAATCAAGTTCTATTTGATCTCACTACAAGTCAATTGAAGCCCAATTTCATCTGACCCCAAATTAGGGTTTTGTCAGGAAAAGTCAACTGTGCCTTTGACTTTTTGGTCCAAGCATGATCCCAAGCTTTGGGATATGATTCAATATGTTCATGTATATATTTGGAGCCTACCTATAATGTTTGAGACGTCCCAAGAGGAAAATTCATTAAAGATCACACAGTTGAATTCATCTGATTCAATGTTCATCTGACAAAGTTAACTCTTTGACTTTTAGGTTTTTGGTTCAAATTGGAGCATCCAAGCAAATTTCATCAAGATATGTTCATTCCATAAGTTTTATCATGAAGAAATCAATATTTTAGAGGTTTCTTGCTAAAGAAGGAAACTTGGATAAACTTGAATTTTTTTCTAAGTGTGAAAAAACCCTATTTTTGGTGCCAACTTTGAAAGGCCATAACTTCTAATCCACATATCCATTTTGTGAGTTCCAAAGATTAATTTGTAGATCTCCTCATCTACTACAAAAGTATCCTAGTGACATATGAGAAAAAGATGCTTATATTTTGAGTTATGAAGCTTCAAAGCGTGGAAGAATTTCAAAACACTTAGAATTTTTCAAGGCAAGCTTTGTTCCTTCATTTTTCAGTCAACTTCAAGGCGAGTTTTCACCACGATCCCCTTTCATTCAAGAAATTATTAACACATGAAAGTTGTATAGCATGTTTAGGGATTTTCAAAAAGTACAAGAACTCCTTCATAGCATGTGTGAGCTAGGAGTTTCGAAGAGAAGAAGTTGAGGTCCAAAGACTTGAAACTCAAGGTTCTAACTTGGCATGGCATGATGCATAATCAATGTTTTGCTGCAAACCTGGGTGTTTTAAGTTGTTTAGTGGCAATATACTCTTTTATCGAAGTGTTACACAAAATTTCAAGTGATTACACAAAGTTTTAAGGCATGAACGAAGAAGGTATTCCATTTATGGCATAAAGTGCACACTTCCACTTTGGTAAAGTATGGCTTTTCCTTGAAATCTTCCTTGAGCCATTCCCCTACCCTCTTTCTACACTCCAAAGTACACTCAATCTGCAGAAGCATGCTCTCTACCCATAAACTCTTGTACTTGATTCCTTGAACCAAGAGAAATCATCATCACAAGCAAGTTGATTTTCAAGTGGACAAGTTTGCAAAAACATGGATTTTGACCAGACCACAAACCCTTCACTTCTCCTATAAATAGGAAATCAATCCTCAGTTAAAAAATGACAAAAAAAATACCCTAACAAAACTTTTCAAAACCCTTTCATACTCAGAGCCTCTTGTTCTTGCAAAAAAACCATCCAAATTTGCAAGAACACCTCAAACACTCAGTTTGCTCGTGTATTTTGTAAACCAGCACCACAAACCTTCTCTAGACACTCTATAGACTTGGTTCTAAGCATCAAATAGGTTCTGAAACACCTCAAACCTCACCAACCATTTCCATACTTCATTCTGCAAGAAGGCATGAGTTTTGTTCCTGAAGCTGTTTCCAACCCAGCTGAACATTCAAGTCGTTTCTCTAAGGATTAACAAAGCCAATGAGGTTGTCATTTCCTTTATGTAAGATCATTTGAAGAAGCCTTGGATTGTCTCCAAGAGGTAAGCTTCTTTCTCTTTGAACCTTTTATTTCATGCACCATTAATGATTCATTTGTGAAGCAAACATGTAGATATTATCATGTGCTAGATGTTTCAACCACTGGTTGAATTATATGAGTTGCACATGTAATGTTTTGACACGTCATATTCTTGATGTGTTACACTGTTAATGGATGTGGTGTGCTTTATAAATTGAGTGTTTGGATAAAATATTGTTATATTCTTGATCCTTGTGAAAAATGCTCCAACTTTGATCTTTATATCATTGAAAATGGTTGAGAGATGAAGGAGTTATGGAAGGTTCAAAATTTGGCCATGGATGATGAAGCTAGAGCATGAGAGAGAAAAGTGAAGAAGAAGAAGGAGAAGCTGATTGGGAGGTGATCTGGCATGATGTGACGCTGAGGTGGCCATTTTGGGTGATCCTCAAAATAAAAACAATTAGAAACGTATTATAACTGGATGCAACATCCACCTCATTGGTAGAACCTTGCCTTGTCGTGTCCTTGCTTAACTTGTGTGCCTGGGTTCGATCCTGCTGATCAACCCTTTTTCTATTTTCTCATTTTTGAAGCTTGTTTTACATATATTGTTTTGCTCTCATTATTGAAATACAACGCGCGTGTTGGCTTGGTGGCTAATGTTTTGAGCCAATAACCCTAGTGGCGTGGGTTCAAACCCCATTGAGGGCATCTCCTAATTTTTAATGCTTTGTTTTTATATTTTACTTCACAAATTGAATTAATCATAACTTCTTTGATTTTTATCATTTTGATCCCACTCTTTTTGGAAAATGCTCCTGAAAATGTATATTTTTTTGTCTATATCAATAAAAAACCCAAAATGAATTATTTATTTGGTACTTGTTTATGTTCAAAGTTTGTGGTTTTTTTAGGGTTTCTTAGGCGTTCTCTTGATCTTTTTGATTGATTCCTTTGATTCTCTTTTCTTGTATGCACCCAATGTAACTTGTATGAATCTCACTTGATGTGTGAATTTATATACCCTTGTTGTTACATGATAGTTATCAATTTTACAAGTTCATTTTCACATGTGAATGTATGATTGAATATCATAAAAACCTTGGTTATTACCTTGCCCTTAACATGAGTTTCTCTCTTGAAATCAAATGTCTTGAATGAACATATGCTTCATGTTCTTATATCTTAACATGAGGTTCCTAAACATTTGTTGTTTTACTTTGAAACATGTTGGTATGAATTCCCTTTGAGATGCTTCTCATTGTTGCTTACAAATCCATAATTGAATTTCTTTTACATCTTTGGTTGTTACCTACTTGTTTAACATGATTCACCATAACTCATATGTTGTTGTCACACATGTAACACTCTTGTTCAAGATGTTTGGTTGTTACCTCTACTTGATTTGTATCCATGCTTAAATATTGTTATGATTTATGCATGTTGATCCTTGAACTTTGTTATAAGTAATGTTTTGACTTATACATGATTCTCTATTTGTATCCATGCTTAAATATTGTTATGATTTATGCATGTTAGCCTTAAGTTTTGAACTTTTCCATGGTAAGTAATGTTTTGACTTATGAATGATTGTTTATACTTCAAATTTCCATCTATGATGTTTGGTCTTGTAAGAAACTCACTTCATAAACTTCTTAGATATTGTAACATCTATGTTTACCATTTGGTTTGTTTCTTCTATGGATGAATACTTGGTTGTAACCTTGTTATTTATTTTGCTTGATGTTGTCACATGCTTGCTTTTACTTTCTTGGTTGTTACCATGTTTTTATATCTTCATCATGTTTGAATGAATGTATATGTATGCTTAAGCTTTGATAATTTCCCCAAGTGATGTAGCTTGTTAGCTCCCATCCTACAAAAGAGTTACATTGTGTTCCTGATTCCAAAGGAAAGTCTCTTGTTCAAGATGTAACACATGTAACACTCTTGTTCAAGATGTTTGGTTGTTACCTCTACTTGATTTGTATCCATGCTTAAATATTTTTATGATTTATGCATGTTGATCCTTGAACTTTGTTATAAGTAATGTTTTGACTTATACATGATTCTCTATTTGTATCCATGCTTAAATATTGTTATGATTTATGCATGTTAGCCTTAAGTTTTGAACTTTTCCATGGTAAGTAATGTTTTGACTTATGAATGATTGTTTATACTTCAAATTTCCATCTATGATGTTTGGTCTTGTAAGAAACTCACTTCATAAACTTCTTAGATATTGTAACATCTATGTTTACCATTTGGTTTGTTTCTTATATGGATGAATACTTGGCTGTAACCTTGTTATTTATTTTGCTTGATGTTGTCACATGCTTGCTTTTACTTTCTTGGTTGTTACCATGTTTTTATATCTTCAACATGTTTTAATGAATGTATATGTGTGCTTAAGCTTTGATAATTTCCCCAAGTGATGTAGCTTGTTAGCTCCCATCCGACAAAAGATTTACATTGTGTTCCTGATTCCAAAGGAAAGTCTCTCTATTGACTCAATGTCATAGATAACTAATTTTGTTCCCACCTCCCTTTGACCTTGTTAGAGTCATTAGGACTTTCAACTTAGTATTAAGTTAGAACCCACCATCCTTTTGACTTTGTGAAGTCAAGACCTTTAACACACCTTGTTAGGAATCCTATAACTTAGAGCTTAGGTCTAGAGTTTTTTAACTCTATTTGTGTACCATTGTTATGGGTACTCACTTTTCCCCTTTTGGCTTTTGTTAAAGTCAAATCCCCAGTTAGTCTCTTAACTTAGACTTAGAGAGTTTGTTAACTCTATATAAGTATCATTGTTATGGATGCTTATTCCCCTTGTAACTTTGATCATAGTTAAGTGTTCTTCACCCTAGTTAGGAGAACTACGGTTGCTATGATTCCATCCTTTTTAGGATACGTAGGCACGTGATGCAACGTCTTGGCGAGCATACTTAGTGTATATACCCATAGGTCCTTACTCTAGCACATAACCATTAGCAAGAAAACATTAATAAAACACAATCACCAAACAAGAGGCTCATGTAGAAAACTACAAATACTTAGGGTGCTAATACCTTCCCTTAGGTATAACCAACCCCCGAACCCCTTGATCTCTTAGCTTCATTGTTACAGAGCACACTTAGGGTTTTCTTCTAACTTTACCCCTTCCTTTGGATAAATCAAAGCTCGGTGGTGAATTTTTAAAGATTTGTGGTTCAAGTTAATTAATAGCTTGATATCTGATTCTCACCACAACAGGATGCTAATATGTTGGAGTTAGCTAAAGTTCATACAGATCATAATGGTTCTGATAAGATGACTAAAACATTACCAAGAGGTAAATTTAAATCTTATTGTGATATCGCCGGTTTGGCGATTTCCTACACATAGTTGTGAGGAGGAGATTTGTTGGATTTAAGCTCCCTTTGGAAGATGATGAAGATGAGAGTTTCCTACCCACTAAAGAGTTGAAGAAAATTTTAGCGGACGAAGCTCAAGTGTTCGGTTGTTTGCATAATTGTCGGTAGAGAGTAAAGTTGAACTCGAAGTGTTCCCAGTGGTGCGTGATTTTCCGGAAGTGTTTCCAGAGGATATTACGGATGTACCGCCGGAAAGAGAAGTTGAGTTTTCTATTGATCTAGTTCCTGGTACTAGACCAGTTTCGATGGCACCGTATCGTATGTCGGCATCGGAGTTGGTAGAATTGAAGAATCAATTGAATGACTTGTTGGAAAAGAGATTTGTAAAGCCAAGTGTTTCTCCTTGGAGTTAGCGGGCGTGGTGTTTCTTTTGAAAATTTGGAGGCACTATCTTTATGGTGCAAGATTTGAAGTTTTTAGTGATCACAAGAGTAGGAAATATTTATTTGATCAAAATGAATTGAACATGAGCAAAAGAAGGTGGTTAGAACTTTTGAAGGATTATGACTTTGGTTTGAATTACCATCCGGGTAAGGCAAAACATGGTGGCCAATGCCTTGAGTCGGAAGTTGTTACATGTGTTCGCATTGATAATGAGAGAATGGGAATTATTGAAGAATTTTAGAGACTTGAGTTTGGTTTGTGAAATGACGCCGAGTAGTGTGAAACTTGGTATGCTACATGTTACGAATGATTTTCTTGCGACCGTATGTGAAAAGCAAAAGTTAGATTGGAAGTTTGTTGATTTGATGATGAATGAGAATGAGGATTTCAAGGTTGATACTTTGGGGTTTTTAGATTTCGTGGTCGTATTTGTATTCCCGATGATGTGGAGTTGAAAAAGATGATATTGGAAGATGGACACCGAAGTAACTTAAGTATTCATCCGGGAGTGAATAAGATGTATCAAGATTTGAAAAAAAATCTTTTGGTGGTCTGGATTGAAGAGGGATGTAGCTCAATTTGTGTATGCATGTTTGACTTGTCAAAAGTCTAAGGTAGAACATCAGAAGCCTAGTGGATTGATGCAACCGTTGGATATTCCAGAGTGGAAATGGGATAGTATATCGATGGATTTTGTTACGGGATTGTCGAATACGCAAAGAGGTCATAATGCTATTTGGGTGATAGTTGATAGGCTTACTAAATCTGCTCACTTCATTCCAATTGATATTGGTTATCCTTTAGAGAAGTTAGCCGAGATTTATGTTTCTGTGATTGTAAAGTTACATGGAGTCCCTAAGAATATTGTATCGGATAGAGATCCTAGATTTACGTCGAGGTTTTTGGAGAGTTTGCAAAAGGCTTTGGGTTCTAAGTTAAGATTGAGTTCGGCTTATCATCCGCAGACGGATGGTCAAACCGAGAGGAAAATCCAATCGTTAGAGGATTTGTTGCGTGCTTATGTACTTGAGCAAGGTGGTGCTTGGGATAGTTATTTGGCGTTGATTGAGTTCACCTACAACAACAGTTTTCATTCAAGTATTGGTATGGCACCATTTGAGGCTTTGTATGGTCGGAGATGTCGAACACCTTTGTGTTGGCATGAAACTGGTGAGAGGTCGGTAGTTGGACCGGAGATGGTACAACAAACGACGGAGAAAGTGAAGTTTATTCGGGAAAAGATGAAAGCTTCTCAAAGTAGACAAAAGAGCTATCATGATAAGAGAAGGAAAGATCTTAAGTTTCAAGAAGGCGACCATGTGTTTTTGACAGTTACACCGGTTACGGGTGTGGGTCGTGCTTTGAAGTCGAAGAAGTAAACTTCTTGTTTTATTGGTCCGTATCAGATTACTGCACGAGTTGGTGTTGTGGCTTATCGTGTGGTGTTGCCTCCGAATCTTTCGAATTTGCATGATGTGTTCCATATTTCGCAACTTCGGAAGTATGTTCCGGATCCGTCACATGTTATTCCTACGGAAGAGGTTGAAGTGAGAGATAACCTTACGGTTGAAGTTTTACCGATTAGGATTTTGGACCGTGAAGTTAAGAAACTAAGAGGCAAGGATATTGCGCTTGTGAATGTAGCTTGGGGAGGCATTTCGGAAGGCAATATGACTTGGGAATTAGAGAGTGGGATGTGAGAGTCGTATCCGGAGTTGTTTGAATCAGGTAACATTTTCGAGGACGAAAATTTCTAAAGTGGGGGAGAGTTGTAACGCCCCGATTCTGATTTCCCATTTTGTTGAGTCTTTTATTTTAATTTGGTGGTTACTATTTTAATTGTGGAATTTATGTAGTAATATTTTTTGTGTGCATATTATGCTATTTTACTGATTTTGAGAGTTTTCGGGGAAAATAGATTGGAGGGTATTTTAGACATTTAGCATTTAATGTTAAGTTGGATATTTTGTGAGAAAATGGATTAATAGATGTTTTGAGAGAAATAGAATAGAAAGAGATATAAGTGGGAAAGAGAAGAGAAAAGGATAAGGATAGAAATAGAAAGAAGAGAAAAGGAAGAGAAAGAAAGAGGAAGAAGAGAGAAGAGGAGAAAAGAGGAAAACTTGGAGAATCATCAAGATCAATATCTAGGATTCGAATTAATCGGGTAAGGGTATGAATTCATATTATCTTCTCAATGTGTATGATTATTTATGTGTTGTTTGGATTGTTTGGATGTTTTTCCCCATTTTCCATTTTTAGGTCGAAATGGTTTAATCGGTAGAAACCGATATTTTAACGGTTAGAATTTTGAATAATGGTGTTGTTTAATCGAGGAACACTAGGCTAAGACTATGGAAACTTGTTGGAATTGAATCGGGAGATTTTGTAAAATTTTGGATATTTTGGACAGTAGAGGATTTTGAAAAATCGCAGGACTCGCTAGGCGAGCAGCTAGCGAGCGAGCCATCGAGTGCTTCGCTAGGCTAGCTGCTAGCGAGCTAGTAGCGAATGGTCCCAGACTTGGGTAGAACCAAATGATCCAACTTCGCTGGAGGCGAGTGAGGTAGCGAGGGTTTGCTAAGCCTTCGCTAAGCGAGCTAGGTAGTGAACACTTCTCGTAGCTAGAAACCAGCCCTCGCTAGCGTGTTCGCTAGGCGAGCAGGGAGCGAGAGTTCGTGATGACCTTCGCTAGGCGAATGGTGCAGCGAACGTGACAGAACCACATTTTATTTTTGATTTCCATCCAACTTTGAATCTTCGTTGTTCTATGTGTAACCGGTATGCTGTTATATGATATGTTGTGGGTAGCCGTATGGTGTGAATCCTAGATTGTGAATGGTGAAGTGTGAAATGTGGCCGTTTGGCAAATATATGTGCATTGTTTAAATTGATTAAGAGTGCATGATGATTTTGATGGAGTTCATTGTCGTTTGGCATGATTGATATGAATGTACATAGATTGTATGTGATAGTATGAGATGAATGCATGAATATACATTTGTGAATATGTATGCATTTCAAGAATGTCATGAGTCATTTTGCATGTGAAGCATCATGATGTGCATTCTTGTGCTGTTTGATTCCTCGGAGAATCTGCTGAACAATATTTGATTCCTCGGAGAATCTGCTGAACAATATTTGATTCCTCGGAGAATCTGCTGAACAATATTTGATTCCTCGAAGAATCTGCTGAACGATTGTGTGCCCATGTGGGGTGTGAGCAATCGGATTGTGTGCCCATGTGGGGTGTGAGCAATCCATAAACATTGTATGGCCATGTGGGGTGTGAGCAATGGGTGAACATCGTAGGCCCAACATGGAGTTACTTCGGTAACGAGTGATGGTTCCAATAAGTTCCTGAGTGAACTTGATGATGATTGAGTCGGTACCGCATTGCATCTGCATAGAGTTGTGAGTCGGTCTCTATGATTTGCATTTGTCATCCATATAATGATGCATGGGTGAATAAACATGAATGTCTATGTTTATGTGGAATGATGAGAGTTGTGGATATATGCATGATAAGTATGCTTGGTGTTGTATATATATGCGTATATATACTTTGTGATGAATTGGGGTGAAGAAACATGAATGTGTATGTTTACGTGCAATGATGTGAATTGTGAATATGTACATTGCGATGTATATGAATGAATTATGATGAAATGTGGTGAGAACGTGGAGTATGTATATTTTTTATGTCATATATATCTATATAATTATATGCATTGATTATTATGATAATATTTCTCACTCTTCTGCTGTTTTATGATGTTCTATGAGGCATTGCAGAGTAGGTTTGCTGGAGTTCTTTTATGAAGTGTGTCTTCATTCTTTTGGTCGGTTGGCTCTGATATGTAGCACCGGGTAGCTAGGAGATATATGATCCTTTTGTGATGCATTTTATATGTATCTGGATGTTGAATGTTTATGAAAACATGTTTTATGATGATTGAATCATGATGGATGATGTATATATGTTTATACATTTGATGATTAATCAATGTTTAGATTTTCTGCTTTTATTCTAAATATTGAGATGTGGGTGTAAGGACTAAGTTCCTCTGTTGCAAGTTACCCCATTGTTGCATATCAATTGTTGAGCAGGTGTTGGATGTTTTAATTTCATGTATAATGTGACATGCCTTTTTTATACCATGTTTTAATTATACTCTGATGGAAATTTTAATATGTGCCTAAATGATTTAATTGTTTATTTTGGGGTATAGAAAGGGGGTGTTACATTAAGTGGTATCAGAACCAGTGTTGAGTCAGTTGTGTCTGTCTCGTTGTTGTGTTAGTTGAACGGTTTTTTAACCTTGTTGTTAATTTTGGGAATGGTCAGAATATGGCTTGTCGTAACGACAATGTGATGGCTGCTGCATTGGAGGCAATGGCTAGGGCGGTGCAGGGTGCGCCGAATGTGAATGCTAATGATGAGTTCAGGAAGAATCAACCATTGGTCTTCAAAGGAAGATTTGGTCCTGATGGTTCCCAAATTTGGTTGAAAGAATCTTTAGAGTCATGGGCTGTGAAGAAAGGAATAAGGTGAGACTTGGGTCTCACATGCTGAAGGAAGAAGCCGACGATTGGTGGGTCGGTATGCGTCGAGTTCTTGAGGTGGATGACAAAGCGATAACTTGGGATTTATTTCGTACTGAGTTTTTGAAGAAGTATTACCCTAAGAGTGTGAAAGGGAAGAAGGAAATGGAATTCCTTGAATTGAAACAAGGTAGTATGTCTGTGGTGGACTATACTGCTAAGTTTGTAGAGTTGGTTTAATTCCATCCTCATTATGCTGCAACTACTGTTGAGTTCTCAACGTGTATTAAGTTTGAGAATGGTTTGCGTCCTGAGATTAAGCAAGCTGTGGGATATCAAAAGATAAGGAGGTTTACGGATTTGACGAAATGTTGTAGAATCTTCGAGGAAGATAGCAAGGCTCATTATACTCATTACAAAAGTTTGAATGAGAGGAAGGGAAAGCAACAAGCTAGGAGTGGACCTTATGTGACACCTATGGATAGAGGCAAGCATAGGGGAAACTTTGTTAAGAGACCTGGAGGAGGATGTTTTGGTTCTATTAAGTGTTACAAGTGTGGTGTAATGGGTCATAAATCTTTTGAGTGTGAGAATACTGTTGTGAAGTGTTCTAACTGTGGAGGCACGGGACATGCTACTACTGATTGTAGAAGGGGTACAACGAAGTGCTTTAATTATGGAGAAGTGGGTCACATTAGTACTAATTGCACTAAGCCGAATCAAGCTCAAGCGGGCGGAAAGGCGTTTGCACTAGCCGGGTCAGACACTACTAGTGCAGATCGTTTGATTAAAGGTATATGCTTTATTGATAGTACGCCTTTAGTTGTTATTATTGATACTGGGGCGATTCATTCGTTCATTTCTCACGAGTGCGTTAAGCGTTTGAATTGTGTGTGATTTCTTGGGGTGGTGAGATGGTTATTGAGACTCCTGCTTCAAGGTCGGTAACTACATCTTTGGTGTGTGTAAGTTGTCCTTTGACCATGTATGATAAAGACTTCATTATGGATTTAGTGTGTTTGCCGTTAGAAGGATTGGATGTAATCTTGGGTATGAGTTGGTTGAAATTTAATAGAGTTCATATAGGTTGTTATCAAGAGTTAGTGAGGTTTCCTCCTTTGGAAGATGATGAAGATGAGAGTTTCCTACCCACTAAAGAGTTGAAGAAACATTTAGCGGACAGAGCTCAAGTGTTCGGTTGTTTGCATTATCGTCGGTAGAGAGTAAAGTTGAACTCGAAGTGTTCCCAGTGGTGCGTGATTTTCCAGAAGTGTTTCCAGAGGATATTACGGATGTACCGCCGAAAAGAGAAGTTGAGTTTCCTATTGATCTAGTTCCTGGTACTAGACCAGTTTCGATGGCACCGTATCGTATGTCGGCATCGGAGTTGGTAGAATTGAAGAATCAATTGAATGACTTATTGGAAAAGAGATTTGTAAGGCCAAGTGTTTCCCTTGGAGTTAGCGGCCGTGGTGTTTGTTTAGAAAATTTGGAGGCACTATCTTTATGGTGCAAGATTTGAAGTTTTTAGTAATCACAAGAGTTGGAAATATTTATTTGCTCAAAAGGAATTGAACATGAGACAAAAAACGTGGTTAGAACTTTGGTAGGATTATGACTTTGGTTTGAATTACCATTCGGGTAAGGCAAAACGTGGTGGCCGATGCCTTGAGTCAGAAGTTGTTACATGTGTCCGCATTGATGATGAGAGAATTGGAATTATTGGAGAATTTTAGATACTTGAGTTTGGTTTGTGAAATGATGCTGAGTAGTGTGAAACTTGGTATGCTACATGTTACGAATGATATTCTTACGACCGTATGTGAAAAGCAAAAGTTAGATTGGAAGTTTGTTGATTTAATGATGAATGAGAATGAGGATTTCAAGGTTGATAACTTTGGGGTTTTGAGATTTCATGGTCGTATTTGTATTCCTAATGATGTGGAGATGAAAAAGATGATATTGGAAGAAGGACACCGAAGTAACTTAAGTATTCATTCGGGAGCGAATAAGATGTATTAAGATTTGAAGAAAATCTTTTGGTGGTCCGGATTGAAGAGGGGTGTAGCTCAATTTGTGTATGCATGTTTGACTTATCAAAAGTCTAAGGTAGAACATCAGAAGCCTAGTGGATTGATGCAACCGTTGGATATTCCAGAGTGGAAATAGGATAGTATATCGATGGATTTTGTTACGGGATTGCCGAATACACAAAGAGGTCATAATGCTATTTGGGTGATTGTTGATAGGCTTACTAAATCTGCTCACTTCATTCCAATTGATATTGGTTATCCTTTGGAGAAGTTAGCCGAGATTTATGTTTCTGTGATTTTAAAGTTACATGGAGTCCCTAAGAATATTGTATCGGATAGAGATCCTAGATTTACGTCAAGGTTTTGGGAGAGTTTGCAAAAGTCTTTGGGTTCTAAGTTAAGATTGAGTTCGGCTTATCATCCATAGACGGATGGTCAAACCGAGAGGAAAATTCAATCGTTAGAGGATTTGTTGCGTGCTTATGTACTTGAGCAAGGTGGTGCTTGGATAGTTATTTGGTGTTGATTGAGTTCACCTACAATAACAGTTTTCATTCAAGTATTGGTATGGCACCATTTGAGGATTTGTATGGTCGGAGATGTCGAACACCTTTGTGTTGGCATGAAACTGGTGAGAGGTCGGTAGTTGGACCGGAGATGGTACAACAAACGACGGAGAAAGTGAAGTTTATTCGGGAAAAGATGAAAGCTTCTCAAAGTAGACAAAAGAGCTATCATGATAAGAGAAGGAAAGATCTTGAGTTTCAAGAAGGCGACCATGTGTTTTTTAGAGTTACACCGGTTACGGGTGTGGGTCGTGCTTTGAAGTCGAAGAAGTTGACTTCTCGTTTTATTGGTCCGTATCAGATTACTGCACGCGTTGGTGTTGTGGTTTATCATGTGGCGTTGCCTCCGAATCTTTCGAATTTGCATGCTGTGTTCCATATTTCGCAACTACGGAAGTATGCTCCGGATCCGTCACATGTTATTCCTATGGACGAGGTTGAAGTGAGAGATAACCTTATGGTTGAAGTTTTACCGATTAGGATTTTGGACCGTGAAGTTAAGAAACTAAGAGGCAAGGATATTGCGCTTGTGAAAGTAGCGTGGGGAGGCGTTTCGGAAGGCAATATGACTTGGGAATTAGAGAGTGGGATGCGAGAGTCGTATCCGGAGTTGTTTGAATCAGGTAACATTTTCGAGGACGAAAATTTCTAAAGTGGGGGAGAGTTGTAACGCCCCGATTCTGATTTTCCATTTTGTTTAGTCTTTTATTTTAATTTGGTGATTATTATTATAATTGTGGAATTGATGTAGTAATATGTTACGTGTGCATATTATGCTATTTTACCGATTTTGAGAGTTTTCGGGGAAAATATATTGGTGGGTATTTTAGACATTTAGCATTTAATGTTAAGTTGGATATTTTGTGAGAAAATAGATTAATAGATGTTTTGAGAGAAATAGAATAGAAAGAGATATAAGTGGGAAAGAGAAGAGAAAAGGATAAGGATAGAAATAGAAAGAAGAGAAAAGGAAGAGAAAGAAAGAGGAAGAAGAGAGAAGAGGAGAAAAGAGGAAAACTTGGAGAATCATCAAGATTAATATCTAGGATTTGAATTAATCGGGTAAGGGTGTGAAATCTTATTATCTTCTCAATGTGTATGATTATGTATGTGTTGTTTGGATTGTTTGGACTTTTTCCCCATTTTCCATTTTTAGGTCGAAATGGTTTAATCGGTAGAAACAGATGTTTTAACGGTTAGAATTTTGAATAAATGGTGTAGTTTAGTCGAGGAACATTAGGCTAAGACTATGGAAACATGTTGGAATTGAATCGGGAGGTTTTGTGAAGTTTTGGATATTTTGGACAGTAGAGGATTTTGAGAAATCGCAGGACTCGCTAGGCGAGCAGCTAGCGAGCGAGCCAGCGAGGGCTTCGTTAGGCGAGCTGCTAGCGAGCTAGTAGCAAATGGTCCCAGACTTGGGCAGAACCAAATGATCCAACCTCGCTGGAGGCGAGTGAGGTAGCGAGGGTTCGCTAAGCGAGCTAGGTAGCGAACACTTCTAGTAGCTAGAAACCAGCCCTCGCTAGTGTGTTCGCTAGACGAGCAGGTAGCGAGAGTTCGTGATGACCTTCGCTAGGTGAATGGTGCGGCGAACGTGACAGAACAACATTTTATTTTTGATTTCCATCCAACTTTGAATCTTCAGTTGTTTGATGTGTAGCTGGTATGATGTTATATGATATGTTGTGGGTAGCCGTATGGCGTGAATTCTAGATTGTGAATGGTGAAGTGTGAAATGTGTTCGTTTGGCAAATATATGTGCATTGTTTAAATTGATTAAGAATGCATGATGATTTTGATGGAGTTCATTACCGTTTGGCATGATTGATATGAATGTACATAGATTGTATGTGATAGTATGAGATGAATGCATGAATATACATTTGTGAATATGTATGCATTTCAAGAATGTCATGAGTCATTTTGCATGTGAAACATCATGATGTGCATTCTTGTGCTGTTTGATTCCTCGGAGAATCTGCTAAACAATATTTGATTCCTCAGAGAATCTGCTGAACAATATTTGGTTCCTCGGAGAATCTACTGAACAATATTTGATTCCTCGGAGAATCTGCTGAACAATATTTGATTCCTCGGAGAATCTGCTGAACGATTGTGTGCTCATGTGGGATGTGAGCAATCGGATTGTGTGCCCATGTGGGGTGTGAGCGATCCATAAACATTCTGTGCCCATGTGGGGTGTGAGCAATGGGTGAACATCGTAGGCCCGACGGGGAGTTACTTCGGTAACGAGTGATGGTTCCAATAAGTTCCTGAGTAAACTTGATGATGATTGAGTCGGTACCGCATGGCATCTGCATAGAGTCGTGAGTCGGTCTCTATGATTTGCATTTATCATCCATATAATGATGCATGGGTGAATAAACATGAATGTCGATGTTTATGTGGAATTATGAGAGTTGTGGATATATGCATGATAATTATGCTTGGTGTTGTATGTATGTGTGTGTATATACTTTGTGATGAATTGGGGTGAAGAAACATGAATGTGTATGTTTACGTGCAATGATGTGAATTGTGAATATGTACATTGTGATGTATATGAATGAATTATGATGAAATATGGTGAGAACATGGAGTATGTATATTTTTTATGTCATATATATCTAGATGATTATATGCATTGATTATTATGATAATATTTCTCACGCTTTTGCTGTTTTATGATGCTCTATGAGGCATTGTAGAGTAGGTTTGCTGGAGTTCTTTTGTAAAGCGTGTCTTCATTCTTTTGGTCAGTCGGCTCTGATATGTAGCACCGGGTAGCTAGGAGATATATGATCCTTTTGTGATGCATTATATATGTATCTGGATGTTGAATGTTTATGAAAACATGTTTTATGATGATTGAATCATGATGGATGATGTATATATGTTTATACATTTGATGATTAATCAATGTTTAGATTTTCCGCTTTTATTCTAAATATTGAGATGTGGGTGTAAGGACTAAGTTCCTCTGTTGCAAGTTACCTCATTGTTGCATATCAATTGTTGAGCAGGTGTTGGATGTTTTGATTTCATGTATAATGTGAAATGCCTCTTTTATACCATGTTTTAATTATACTCTGATGGAAATTTTAATATGTGCCTAAATGATTTAATTGTTTATTTGGGGGTATAGAAAGGGGGTGTTACAAATCTCACTAAATTGAAAATCCCCAATTCGTTAAGCGTTGGATCAAGCTCAAATTTGGAGGGAAGGTTCGTAACACATATATCTAACTTTTGACCGTTTAGAATTTCAAAAAAACGTATGTGGTGAAAGTTATTTGCTTCGCACTGAAGCTGCAAATTTGGGAAAATGTTTAAGCTTTTTTATTCTTATTTGTAAGCTAGGTTTCTCTGTGATTTGCAATTGCTATTATTAGTTTGTGAATCATTTTAAGATTCTCTTTTACCCTTAATTGATTATAGTGGAATTATTTCTTTGGTTTGGACGTCTCGTGGTTTTTACTCCCATATTTAGGGGTTTTTCACGTTAAAAATATTGTTGTTCTTTTATGCCTTTATTTGTTTGATTTGTCGTCTTATATTTATTGTTGATCCTCAAGGTTCCTACAGAGAGTTTTATATTTGCTGTGTATTGGTCTATTATTGTGTCTTAATTTTCCACCAACATAAACATGAAGAAGATGAAAATGGTTTGATGAAAGTTGCACAAAATAAATTTCAAAGTGTGTGTTTACACTAAGCTTTAGGTTTGATGTGTCCCCATTGATTTAGGAAAATTGGATACAAATAGATAATTTGGCGAATCACTTTCAGTATAATTTGAAAACTTTAACTTGAATTGTACGTTCACTTTAAGCATATCGATCAACGATATTTTACATAATAATGTTGGCAAAATAACCTTTTTAGTCCCTTAACTTTAGCTCGGGGTCCAGATTGGTCCCTTATCTTTAAAACGTGTCAAGTTGGTCCTTTAAATTTTAAAATGGTGTCACGTTTATCCTTCCATTTTTTGCCGTTAGTCAAACTTTGAAAAAAAATGCCACGTTTGTCCAGGTGGAGCTGCTGGCATGGATATGAAATGTCTTAGAGGAAGAAAAAACAATTCAATGTTTCCATTACCCAGAAGAAGGCACGATACAATGCTTAGAGAAGTGTAATCATATCTTGATCGCTTGGAGAATTCATTGAATCGTTGAAGACGATTTAAGGTTGGCAGGCGTGAAGATTCAAGACGCAAAGGATTGAGGGAGGAGGATTGAAGATGATTCAAGGAGACATAATTAAAAGGTTAGTTCATTTGTCTCTGTTTTAGGGTTTTCTGGTAGAGGTTCAGATTTAGGGTTTATGTAAATTTGTTAGTGCAACTCTAATTATTTAGATTATATGATTAGGTATCATGGATGAATACATAACTCTCAAAATTCATCATAGTGGTGAGTTCACAAATGAAGGTCGTAGTGTATATGAGAATGGAGTAGTAGATGATTTGAGAGTAGATGTAGATAGATGAAGTTATTTTGAGCTAGTTGGTGTATTCAAAGACTTAGGTTATAGGGAGTTTGATACAATATTTTACAAGGTGTTGCACCCCAAAATTTTCCTAACCTTTTCTTACTTGGTTTATGTTTCATTGCATTGGCATATCATTGATCTAACATTTGCATAGCATAGCATTGTTCATTTATGCAGGGGATCGAGTGTGGTTTATATCAAGAGGAGCCTATCTAGAGGTCTTGTTCAAGCTTGAGAAGTTACTAAAGTCATCACGAAGAGGGTGGTGTTCTTGAGAGGTTTGGTTGTTTGTGTGTGGTTATTCTCCTAATTTGAGGACCAGTTGAAGACCATAAGTGGGTTGTGGAGCCTTGATAAAGGAGAGAGTGTGTGGATAGAGCTCATAGAGTTCCTTGAGGGTCATGGTGGAGCTCAGACAAGTCATTGTGCTAAGTATGAAAAGCCACAGTTGAGGGTGTTGCAATTAGGGTTTCATCTGAGTAATCCTAAGTCAACGGTGCAATTGAAGAGGATTAAAGCTCAATTATAAGTCTTTGTAATCATGGAAAGTTATGTTGAGATACATGAGATGATATTCCAAGATCAATCCAAGAAAAATTCAAAGTATGAGGAGTTGCTAAACTAGGGTTCTCAGAGTAAAATCCCATATTTAGTGCCTAACTTCAAGACCACTTATCACAAGATGCAAGTTTCATCTCCCCTTTTGATCAACATTAAACTTATAGATCATGCTCTTAGCTTTAATTTGAGTATTAGAAGTCCTCCATTGGATTTATAGAACTCATGTTATGCTCCAGACAGGCTACAAGTCATTTGAGGAATGTGAAATTTGTCTGTGAAAGTTCACCAACTTCCATGGAACTTTTGTCCTAGAAGGGTGTTTCTCCTAAACTTTTGGCCAACATGAAAGTTGTAGGTCTTGATCATAGCTTTCCAAATTGTACTAGAAGTCTTCCATCTGATTTGTAGAACTCAAGTTATGAGGATTACAAGTTAGGGGTATTTTGGGAAAGTAAGATTATAGGTCATTTGGCATTATAGGTCATTTTCACCATCTTGCAAGCTTCAAATGAAATTTTGTTCAATACAAAACTTGTTCCAAATGATGTTTTTAGGTCAACCATGTCCTCATGATGAATTGATTTGGCTCAGGGTGAGACTTGGTTTGAGAAATTTGGCAAAAAGGAGCATTTAAAGGCATTTAAGTGAAAAATTCAAGATTAATTCATTTGTGTTCAAACAAGGCCAAGTGAGTACTCGTTTTAATCAGAAAAATCATTCTAAGCACTTTAGAATTATTAGATTTTTCATTTGAGGCCTAATTAATGACAATTCAACTTGTTACTTCACAAATAAGTAACACACCAAAACTTGCTCATAAGGTGCAAACAAGCTCTCCAATTGATCTCTACACTCTCACCAGACCATAAGCAAGGAAATTGAAACTTCTTGGGGAAGTTTTGAGTGCAAATTCATGCATTTCATTGTTGAGTTTTTGAAGGAAAAGTGAAACTTGGATATTCTGATTTGGGCCTCCAATGTACCTTCAAAGCCCACAAATCACTTCTATATAAGTTCTATGACTGATTCAGAGCAATTTTGGTGTTCATTTCGTGCCATAGCCAGAGATTGCAAGTTAAGTTTCAAGCTTCAAGTGTGAAATAGTGATTTCATTTCCAGAGCAAATCAAAGCAAATTAAGGATTGATTCATCTTCAGCATACTTCATAGAGTGAATCTGCACAAGTTGGAGTCAAGAATCACTCTGCAGATACCTCAATTTCAAGCTACATTCCAGGTTTTTATTTCTCACGATTGCACTTTTTCTAGCATGATCTAGCGTATTTTGACATGTGGTTAGGCTTTAGGAGAGATACTAGATGGATTCTGGATCAATATTTGGAAGTTTAGAGACAAATTAAGATGATGTGTGATTTCTGTTTGGAGTTGTATTGGCCTGATCTTAAGGATTCAGCACGATCTAGGTAGTTCTTAATGATCTAGGAAGCTTGAGAAGTAGATCTGTGGTTTTAGATTGAGGTTTGGTGATGATCAGATTTATGGAGCATTTTCTGTTTGCATTCGTGTTTGAGAATCTATGAGGAATTAGAGGAAATGGACAGGGTATTTGAGATCAGCGTAAAATTTGGAGTGAATTGATGTAAATTTTGTTAAGGTTTGGTGACCTGTGATTTTGGCTCGCCGGAGAAGACGGTGTCTCAGCCACCGGAGCCACCGTCTGGTTCGCCTGAGGTTTTTCCCCCCTTCTGAGATTTGAATGAGGCAGACGAAGTGTGGACCATTGGATGGAGTGGAAAACTTGACTTTGTATTCAAATCCAACGATCACGTTTTAATCTGAGATTTGAACTTGGACTCAAAAATGATGCAGTTTCATTTATGTGATGGTGCCCCGTGAGCCTTTAGATCAGCTTACCAAGTCATAGATCCAACGCCTCTGTTTTATTTCTGGCATTTTATTTTACTTTATTTGTTTTTAATTCATTTTCTTTTATTTTAATTGTTTGTTTCATTTTAAATTCATTTTAAATCCAATATTGATCAGAAAAATAAAATAAAAATATATCCATGTTCCTGATTTTATTCTTGATTTTCTGATGCTTTTACATTTCATTTTCATGCAATTTTCCATTTAATTTGATTTTTGCATTTTCATTAATTTCTTTAATTTGGTTTATTTCTTCATGTTTTTGTTGATTTTTGTTTGGCTGATTGGTATTGATTTTGGTTGAGATTTTTGGCTAGCGGGTAGATTAGAGATTCATGATCCCTTAGGATTTGATTTAGATTTTTTACACAACATTAGGTTCTGTTTTGGATTAGGATCATTAGACCTTCCATTTTAGGGTTTTCATTTGATACCTTGTGATCTAGGATTTTTTTAGGTGACCTTCCCTTTTGATTTGATCCCTGACCTTTCTACTATAGGTCCTTAACCTTCTTAGGTTCCCCTAGAAAATTTTATAGGATTTTAGAAGTAGTTTTAGTATTTTAAGTAGATTTAATACTTAGGATAGTTTTAAGTTGCTTTCAACATAGCACTTGCTTTAGAATGACTTCAATGGTTGCCTTTAGTTCATAATAGGTTTGCTAATCTTCTTTGTTGGTGCTTTAGACATGTATAGGCTTCTGTTTGTTTGGTGGTGGTACTTGATTTTGGTGTTTAGGCCTTCTCTTAGTAGCTTGCTTGTAGCTTGTTCCATTAGGGTTTAGGAAGAGCTTAGTTTGCTTTCTCTTTCTTCAAATAAACATGGATTGCTTTGATTGCTTTCCATTCCCATCCTATGATTCAAGTTCCCCCATGTGGAAGCCTCATCTTTCCTTTGGCAGGATGTAAGGAATTTCACAAGAGGTAGAACCTTTGAGGATGCCTATCTCAGATGTTTGGTTGAGTGCCAGGATGGATTCCCTTGGTTTCCATCCTGCTTCCCATCATCAATTAATAATCTTGATGTTAATTCTATTCTATCTTGTTGGAGCTTGAGGTTGGAGCTTTCATTTCCTTCTCTTGAAGATGGCTTGGACTTGAAGTTGTTGTTTGCAGACTGTTGATTGTTTTGTTGTTTATCTGTTTTGCTATTGAGCTGTTTGTCTGCTGTTTGTCTGCTGTTTTTGCCTGCTGTATCTTCTGATTGCTTTACTGTTGCTTATGTGACTATTTGGTGTGTTGCATTAGACTAGGCTCTCATATAGTGTTCTCGGCCTAAGAGCATCCAGAAGGGTGAGCCTTCCTCCCCTTGCTGGTTTAAGGTTGAGTCTGTCTCCCTTGCCTGTGTTTTGTGTAACTTGCTCTTGTTGCATTTCCTTCTTCCATTATCTTTGCATTTATTCATATTTGGCTTGAGGTTGAGATGAGCTTGTGGAGGCTCCTGCCCCACACATATTTCCTCTCTCACTTGCATTGCATGCATTTTTACAGTTTCTTCTTTATAGTTTTTTCTGTTGTTGTTGCTTTCCTTTGCCATGTTCCCCTAGGAACTCTGACTTCTCTTGTTCAAGAGAAGTTATGACAGGCATTAGGGTCTTAACCATGCATGATAACATTAGGTAGTTCCCTCCTAACCTCAACCATATGATCAATTTTGCATGACCACTTTAGGATTGGATCAGTTCCCCTTTAGTGCGTCCTTTCTCTTCTCATCTTCAAACAGAATCAAAAAATACAGTAATAAAGGTTAATTGATGTCATACGCTACGAGCCTTAAGCTACTTGAGAAAGGGTTGTTGGAGAGTTTCTTTTCAACAGCTTGGATGTTTAGTATGGCACCCTTTGGGTGACATGCGACGCATTCACTCTCAGGTCATAGTCTCTAGTGCGATATTACTTGCAAACATCCATAAAAGATACTTCTTTAAAAAATAGAAAACAAAGATCAAACTCTTTTTGTCCTCTTGGACCTTTAATTCCTTGGAAACCCTTTTTCAGAAGGAGAGTTTTGTTAACTCCCGGTTCTACCGCAAACGGTAAACGCCTAAGTCTCCGTCAAGCGAGCTGCATACACCAACTGCTGGAACCGTCTGTTAACCCTACTCGGATAAAAAAGACAAACATGTGTCTCTTGTTAGCCCGAACTACGTTTGCTCTGATCTTTCACGCTGTGTGAAAGTACATAGGCACGAGATGCGATATCTCGGCGAGCAACCTTCCCACCGTAGTTAGGCGAACTACGTTGACTCTGATTTCTCGTTCCAGACGAGAATACGTAGGCATAGAGCATGACGCTTTGCCGAGTCATTTTCTTTTCTTTTCAGACCATACTTTTAGCGTAGATAGTAAATCAACCCGTTAGATAAACACCACAAACGTGGATCCCATCGAGTACGATGGACGTGAGGGGTGCTAATACCTTCCCCTTGCGTAGCCGACTCCCGAATCCAGATAATGGTTGCGATGACCTTGTCTTATACCTTTACGTCAGGTTTTTCCGATCGTTTCCATTCCCTTTCTGTGGGATAAATAACGAAAGGTGGTGACTCTTCTGTTTTTCCGGCACCTTATTTTCGCGGTAGCGACAGCTGGCGACTCTGCTGGCGACTCTGGTTCCCTATGCGAGTCAATCCTAGCACTTGTGTGTTTACCTGTTGGGTTTTATTTATCGCTTTCTTTACTTTCCGCATTTTATTTTCAGTATGATATTATTATTGTGCTATTGTGGGAAGGGGCTCTGATGAGTGAGAAGCCAGACCTAGGCTTGAGTGTACTTAGCATTTGTGGAAATTAGTGGGCGTGTGCTTGCTTTGCACGCACTAGTGTCTCATGAAATCCATGCTCAGACGAGGTTCTCCCGGTTGACTTCTTTTCCGGCCCTTTGGGCCTGAGGGGTTGTTAGTTTGGAGGATTGTCGACTCTGGGGACCGATCATTTATGTTTCAGCTAAGTGAGGCCGCTTCAAGAGATGATGATGCCACACCTTCTGGGTATCGTATCATCGTTTCTTGAAAGTCTGTGACGCTGATGAACGCATAGGATGCCATACCTGTGTCCATACCTGTGAGCGGGGTCGGGTTATTGCAGGAAACCTTAACCTTCAGACTACCTGGTTTTCTTGACAGTGAATTAGTGTTGTTAATATCATAGGGTTCTCATCCTCAGAGATGTGGTTGTTCTCGACAGTGCATAATTATTGGTCCTCTTCAGGTTTGTGTTATCAGAGCAGTTGTGTTTGTGTTGGATCAGAGCCTCGATCTCCTCAGCAGCACAGTCTTGATCCCCTATTGCATGTTTTCATTTTTGCATTTTGCATACTCATTTGCATATCATTAACGTGTGTCTGTGTTGCAGGTGCACATTATCCCCCGGTTCCAGTTTCCTTGCCTTCTGTTGTGCTATCATGGGATCTTTGAAGAAGAATGTGTCCTACAAGCTCCCTACCCCACATGTTGCTCTGTTGTCCAATTTGATTGCCTTGGCAGATGATACAGTGAGAGGGGAATTTAGAAAATCTTATGGGAAGCTACTCAGCCTGGTTCGTAAACCTTCTGTGTATGAGTTGAATGGGTTGTATGCCTTGTTGCAGTTCTATGATCCTCCTTTGAGATGCTTCACTTTCCCGGACTTCATTCTTGCGCCTACATTAGAGGAGTATGCTGAGTTGTTGGGTGTGCCTATCAAGAGTCAGATGTCGTTTGTTCATATGGATGCTAAGCCTAATCTGGCTAATCTAGCTCTTTCTCTTCATCTGGATGCCTCTGAGTTGCTTCTGTCCAGTTGGAACGGGGTTCCGGGATTTTCTCTACAGTTTCTAGTTGGGAAAGCCCAACAGTATGCTAAAGACGGTTGTTGGATCGTATTCAACGCCATTCTTTCCCTCTGCATATATGGCATCATTTTGTTTCCCAACATGCCTGATTTTGTAAACTTGGATGCCTTTCATATCTTTGCATCAGGGAATCTAGTTCCTACCTTGATTGGCGATGTGTATCATTTCATCCATTACAAGAACGAAAATAGAAGGGGTAAGAATGTATCATGCTGTGTGCCCTTACTCTATAGATGGTTTGATAGTCACCTGCCCAAGAAGGGTCTCTTTGCTTCATCTGCAGCCACAGTTGAGTGGTCTGAGCGCTTGATGGGTTTATCAGCAGAGAGCATTGTTTGGTTTGATAGAGATATGTTGGGTACTGAAGTCATATTCAGCTGCAGTGGTTTTCCGAATGTGCCTTTGATCGGAAGAAAGGGCTGTATCAACTATAATCCATCACTACTTGTCAGACAATTTGCATATGCTTTGAGAGTTCTGCCAAAGGATGAAGAGGTGCAGGAATCTCTGTACCTCACTGGTCTTCTAGAGGGGGATATGTTATCTAAGCTTCAGCAGGCCTGGAATGATATTAGTAGAAGAGGGAAATCATTGTTGGGTAAAAGCAATAGCCAAGCTTATGCTCCGTGTGTGACCTGGGTCAAGACCAGAGCAGAGACTATAGGGATGCCTTTTCCACCTGCTAAGCAGAAGTGCCCTCCAGTGGTGGAAGAGCCTACTACCGTGTCTATTCAGCCGTATAATCAGGTGTTAGCTGAGAAGGAAGAGCTGAAAAAGGCCAACGAAGAGTTGGAGAAAGAGCTGGCACATATTAGAAGTGAGAGAAATGAAGTCGTCCACTCCTTCAAGAAGTAGACAGAGTTGGTAAACAGGTTGGGCACAGACTTGACTAAGCAGATAGTTGATCGTGAATGTTTGGGTCTGGACTTCAAATCTGTCAACGATGTATTGGCCACCAAGAAGCAGAATCTGGATGAAGCATACCGGAGAATCTCCAAGTTTAATCAGCAGTGGAATGCCACTATAGCCAACAACAAGGAGAGGGAGGACAAACTGAAATAGCAGATCTCTAAATTGAAGGCTCAGGTGAAGGCCAGTGAGAAGATGTTTGATGAGGAAACAGCCCGCAGATATGCCACTGAAGATATGCTCAACAAAGCTATCGCTAACCTGAAAGATCGCAAGCAGATGTTCAAGTCTAAGAAGCGAAGGTTAGAAGATTGCTTTGGCCAGCTGTCGCTACTGCGAAAATCGGCGCCGGCTATGACAGAAGAGTTGCCACCGTGCGTTATTTATCCCACAAGAGAGAAAGGAAATGCTCAGAGCAAACCTAACGCAGAGAGGGAAAGGAATGGTCATCGCAACCAAATCCTGGATTCAGGAGTCGGATACGCAAGGGGAAGGTATTAGAACCCCTCACGTCCGTCGTACTCGACGGGATCCACGCTTTTTTTCTATATAGGGGTGTGTTATTCTATCTACTCTACAGGTCTGGGTTAAAAAGAAAATAAAATGACTCGGCAAAGTATCGCACTTTATGCCTACGTATTCCCGTCTGGAACGAGAAATCAGAGTCAACGTAGTTCGCCTAACTACGGGTTATGGGGGGAAGGTTGCTCACCGAGATATCGCATCTCGTGCCTACGTACTTTCATACGGCATGAAAGATCAGAGCAAACGTAGTTCGGGCTACGGAAGACACAATTTTGTCTGACAGTTTTTTATCTCCTTCTGAAAAGGGTTTCCTGATTAAAGGTCCAGGAGGACAAAAACAGAGTTTGAATGTTTGTTTGAATTTTTTACGAAAGGAACTGTTTTTTAGGATGTTTGCAATCTCAGTCGCACTAGAGACTATGACCCAGGAGTGAACGCTTCGTATGTCACCCAAAGGGTACCACACTAACATCCAAATTACTAGAGAGAGACCCTCCACCAACTTTTTCCCAGATAGCTTAAGGCTCGTAACGCACGACTTCAATTAACCTTATTACTGTGTTTTTGAATTGTTTTGAGAGGAGGAAAGAGAGACACCCTAAACTATGGTTAAAAGGGGAATCTACCTACAGTTATCATGCATGGGTCAAAACATAATGTCTGTCATAATTCCCTCTTGCACAGAGGAAATCAGAGATCCTAGGGGAAACAGCAAAAGAAAGCAAGCAGTAAACAGTAAACAGTAAAATGCATGCTATGCAACAGTACCAGAGAGGCAAGGGAGAAAACAATAGGCAAGAGGAGACAAGCTCCACCTCAAACCTAGAGGTAATCAGCACAAGCAAAAAGACGCTACAGAGAAAGACAAAAGATACAGAGGAGGCAACCCAAGTAGCAGCAACAAACTCCTACGGCAGACAGCAACAGCAAGCTCTAAACAGCACAGTTGAAAAGACAGCAAAGTTGACAGCTAGACTTCATCTTCAAGATAGCTTCTATCTCAAGCTTCATCAAACTTCATCTTCAAGCTCTAGCAAGCACACTCCAAGCAGAGGAACAATCACCAAGATCAAGGTTGAAATGTTGAAAACTTAATGAAAACCAAAGGAAATCATCAAGTATCAACATTGAAATGGAAAGGTATCCTCAAAGTTCTACTCAACTATGGGCATACCACACATCCCTCCAAAGGAGAGATGGAGTTTCCCTAGGAGGAATTTACATCATTGGATGGAATAGAAGCACACAATGCATTCTATGTTTGATGAAGAAATCAAAACTAGCTCTAATGGCTCTTTCTAAAACCCTAATTTCCTAAGTTCCTAAAACAACTCCTAAAAGAAAAGAAAACTCCAACTCCAAGCTACAATCCTCAAGCCATAGCATCTATACCAAGTCCAGAAGACCTCCCAAAAAGGATTCCAAGCCAAGCAAGCTCCAAAGTCACCAACCAAGCCAAACAAGCAAAGGCACTCAAGAGAGAACAACACAAACACAAGCAAATTACAAAATTCAACAAAAATAGCAAACAAAGTTCTAAAATTCTAATTAAATTCCTAGGGGAACATGAATGTTTGAAGAAACTAAAGTGAAAAGATTGAAGCCTAATTCAACATCTAAGTTATCTAAACAATTCCTAAAGTGAAATAGGTCAAGGGGAACCACAAATTTGGGAAGGTTCTAATCTCAACACCTAAAGCAGAACCTAATGTTGTTCTAAAAATCCACCAAAACTTCTAAGGTAACATACATGTCTACCCTAACACATACTAAAAAATCAAAGCCAAACTCATCACCAATTGGAAGAACAAAATTCCACAAAATAGATGGTCAAATATGCAAAAGTAAAAGAATTAACAAAAATAAGAAAAATCAAATTAAATTGAAAAATGCATGAAAATGCATTTTATTGATTTCAGAAAATCACAAATTCTCTCAAGATCATGGAGGTATTTTTAAAATAATTTTCTGATCAAGAATGAATTTAATATGATTTTTGGAAGCAATAAAGCATTTAAAATAAAACAAAAATGAATAAAAGAAATTAAATGCTGAAATAAAACATGAGCCATTGGATCTGGAGACTGGTCAAGCAATCCAATGCACTAGAGCTTGCCAGTGCATTAAGTGAAACGCCTGCATTTTGGATTAAAACTCTCCACTCTCAGATTAAAACACAACCCTAGGATCTGGTGGAAAGTCTTTGGTCAAAGCATGATCTAATGGCTATGGACTCGTCTTCTCCAAACTTCAACCTGGCCTGAGTGAGATCAGAGACGGTGGCCGGAGAAGACTCTGGTCGTCTTCTCCGGTGAGCATACGGTTGCAGGTGATCAAACATCACTCATCCTTACATCAATCTCTCCAGAATTTCAACAGGAATTCAAATATCATATCCATATTATTCAACTCTCCATGGATTTTCAAACTCGAAGCAATGTTCAGAACACACATCCAATTTTATCAGCACAATTTGCAAAACTAAGGATATAGAAATGTTCCTCATGTTTCATACATCAAATTGATCTATATGTCATGGCCTTAAGATCAGATCTACTCGAATCAAAACAGAAATGGCACCTCATGATCAAACATCACCAATTGCTTCCAAATTGATCCTAAAACAATCTATACCTTGTTTAGATCCTAACCACAAGTTCAATTCTAATTACATCATGCTAGTTCATGTGGAAATTTGAAATTTACTAACCTGATGTAGATCCACTAACAGAGATGCTTAGAGCTTGATTCAACCTCCAAAACCTTCCAGAATCTTTCAAGGATGCAAGAGGATGATGTTTCAACCTTCAATTTGGCTTGAATTGGTCTGAATCTCAAAACGCGATTTGAAGTTGCAGCTCTGAAAATTTGATTGCTATTTCTGGTTTCAGCACGAAATGAAGCTCAACCTTGCTCTGAATTCACTATAAATAATATATAGAAGCTTTCCATAGGCTTTTGCAATCCATTTGAGGCCCAATCCAGCCAATCCAAATTTCTGATTTTCTTCTCACATGTGCATTGTACCAGTCACGATTTGGCCATGAGAATTGCTATAGAAGCTTCCCTTTCACTTGCAAATTCCCTTGTGAATGTGTTCAGACCAAAAGGAGGGTTTGAATTGCTTTGGTAAGGGATTTTGTATGTGACTTGCAAATGAAGAAATCAAATGGTAACTCACAAATCTTGACCTGAACTCAAAATTTTGTTAAAACCAAAGTATTTAAAATGAGATTTCCAATCAGAAAATGTACTCACTTGCTTGGTTTTGGTCATCCAACACAATATTACATTTTCCCCTCCTTTACACATTTGAATTTTCCCCTTTTTGAAACCAATTCAAACCAACTCTTGCTATGAGTTCAATCAATCCATCGTGACGTCTTGGCAATCCTAAAAACCCTATTTTGAACAACTTTCATGTTGAACAAAATTGCATTTGACAAGTGCAAGTTGGAGATTTTGGCCTATGATTGAAAATGACCTATAATCTCACTTACCCAAAATACCCCTGACTTGTAAACCTCATAACTTGAGTTCTACAAATCATATGGAAGACTTCTAGTACAATTTAGAAAGCTACAATCAACAGGAACAACTTTCATGTTGGCCAAAAGTCCAGGTGAAACCTCCTTCTAGGTTAAAAATAGCTTTGAAGACAGATGATTTTCACAGACAAATTTTAGTGGCATCTGAGGACTTGTAACTTGTCTGGGCCATAACTTGAGTTCTATAAATCCAATGGAGGACTTCTAGTACTCAAATTAAAGGTATTGAGATTATATACAAGTTTCATGTTGGCAAAAGATCCATTTGAAACTTGTATCTTGACTTATGTGGTCTTGAAGTTAGGCACTAAATAGGGAATTTTGCACTGAAACCCTAATTTAGCAACTTCTCACACTCTTGATTCTTCTTGACTTGATCTTGGCACAACACCAAAAATGTCCTATCACATCATTTCATGAACTCCATGACCTAAAAGTAGGCTTTGATACTCTTCAATTGCTCAATTGACCTAGAACTAATCCAGGTGAAACCCTAATTGCTTGCACCTCAACTGTGGCTCTTGCATTTGACACAATGACTTGATTAAACTCTCTCATGGCCCTATAGGCATTCTATGAGATCCATAAACATCCTCTTTTCACATTCAACACTTCACAAACCTCTGATGGTCTTCAGTTGATCCTCAAGTTAGGAGAAGATTCACACTCAAACATCTAAACCCTTAAGCAATCAAACCACCTTCTGATGACTTTGACCACTCCTCAATCTTGAATGAGACCTCTTGCTAGGCTTCTCTTGATAAGAAACACATTTGATCCCCTGCTATATGAATGATATCATGATATGTAAATGATATAACTATGCAAATGATAATGCAATGAAACATAAACCAGGTAAGAAAAGGTTGAGCAAATTTTGGGGTGCAACAGCTGCCCCTATTCAAACGGCTTGGACCTGACTGGGTGAAGAGCGAACGGCCTTCAAACAATCGAGGTAGAAGACGGTTAAATACCAAGAAACCCGGAAATTTGCCAACCGAAGAAATACACAGCAAAAACTGCTTGGGGAACAACATCCGTTGTGCTGAATCCAGTTGTTACGGAAACAACTGATCAATCATCTGATAAAACTTGGGATTTCAACATTAACCCCCTGTGTGACGCCACAGGTATCGAATTAACTTTGCAAGAAACAAATCCGTCCACAACTGGACCAAACTCGTCAACATGAGGAGCGACTCCATCACCATGGGTACAATTCCGTCCATAACCGGAATAACGATCTCTGTCGATCAGAGGTAATGACTCCGTCAACACGGATACAATCGTTGTTAACTTTACTGGGGACAACTCCGTCGATCACGGGTAATAACTCCGTCCACATGGGTAACAATCACTGTCAACATAGGGAACACTTCCGTCAACACGGGCAACAATCATTGTCAACACAGGTAACAAATCTGTCAACACGGATAACAATCTCCGGCAATTTCACTGGGACAACTCCGTCAATCACGGGTAACGACTCCGTCAACACAGGTATGATCTCTGTCAACACAGGTACAATCTCTGTCAGCCACACGTAAACAATTCCGTCAATATGGAGAACAAACTCTGTCCATCACAGGTAACAATCTTTGTCAACACAGGCGCAATCTATGTCCATTACAGGTAATAATTCTGTCAACACGGATAACAATCACCGTCAGCACGGGTAGCAATCACTGTCAACACAGGAGCAATCTCTGTCAATCACAGGTGCAATCTCTGCAAATCACAGGTACAATTCACTGTCGATCACAGGTATTATTCCGTCAACACGGATAACAATCACTGTCAGAACGGGTACAATTCCGTCAACACGGATACCAAACTCTGTCAACACAGGTACGATCTCTGTCCATCACAGGTACATTTGAAGAATACTTTGTTTGGAAATACGAGAAACTTAATCACACCACTCTGTGGGGAAATCACTACTGGAAACTCCAAAAGTTTAAAGCATGAAATCTTTTACTGCTGACGTAACAGCAACCTGAGAATAATCCCACCGGGGGACAAAGAGAAACTTAACCAAGCAACTCTGTTAGGGGACGAACATTATCATCACCTATCTCACGCCGAGAATTTGAATATCTAGAGATCCTTCTGAGCAAGAATCCCACTCCTCTGCAAGGGATAACACCTGAAACCAAATAGGTAACCAACCTGGCTTATGTTTCAAATGTGTATGTTTGATAATGGCGTAATGCTCCATACGGCATGGAAATGCTACGCATTTGGGTAGATGCAAATATGATGATATATGCAAAATGCAAAGATGCCAAGAGGCGCTTCAGCAAAATAAATGCTGAAGACAAGACCCAATCCACTAGGGATAACCAAATATCACAAAGCACTCCAACAAAATAAATGTTGGAACGGTGAAACCAACTCCGCTGGGGATAACCCTCCTGTTGGGGGAACAACTCACAAGCTTGAAATTACGAACTCTGATGAGGATATTCATCCTGTCGGAGGAAAACAACCTGCTGGAGAGAAGGAGAAACAATCCTGCGCGGGGATGATCCTTCTGAACCAAAGACGGCTTGGTTATATTCTGCGGGAGTTACCCATGCCGGGTATGGAGTGTGCACATACTCACTGCTGGAAATGCACCTTTTGTTGGGGGAAATAAAATCCATTGAGGATACTCTCTTGGCAGCTTTCCTGGGGAATACTCTTCTGGGGAGAACCACCCACATCCAATAGGGATAAGTGCCACCTCAAGTCTTCTGAGATAAGATGTGACTTCCATCTGCTGGGGAGTGATACAATCACTTTGTCACAAGACTCTGGCTGGGGAAACGCGAATTCCCTGACTGTTTGCTCCAAAGGTGAGAACCTGCAAAACACAAACGAGGCAAAACAAATCTATACAACAAGATCTATCCCGGTTAGCATTCGTGACATTCGTTCAGTCAATTCGAAGTTTTAGCAATTATTGGCAAGGGCCAGCAAGTTTATGCACATGCAAGTTTATCAAAAACATCGGCGTTTTTCACAAACAAAACAGTAAGGAACAAGCATCAAGTACTGAATAACATGCTTTATTGATAACGGGCCTGTAAATAGGCAAAATTTTGTACACTGGATGCAACTCCTGAAAAGAGGAAGTCACGCACAAACAAAATACAAATATTACAGAAATACAAAGAAAATTTGTATACATGTCGGCAACGTGGTACAGACGAACACCATGAGCTGATCCTCTTATGACTCGCCTGACTCCGACGCTTTCCCGATACTCGATCTTCGGAAGAGATTGTTTTGGATATACGACTCTCAGGTACTCCCAAACCACTAAGCAACGCAGTATCAAACTCGGACCGCAGTCATTTGCTTTTTTCAAATCCCTAACTTTTGCGTGAACCGCCCTTTGCGGGTTTTCAATTCACCGGGATACCCTTTTTTGCCGAAGTTGCCCTTTTCAGGTTTTCAAATTCGCGGGTGTACATTTTTCAATTTTATCCCTAACTTTTGCCCGAACCCTTTATTCCTTTTTTATGGTTCGCCAGGATGCCCCATTTTTGCCTGGACTCTCTTTTTTCTGTCCAACGGGTCTCTTTAAGCAAAGTATTTTTTAACTGCGTCTGAGTTCACAGGGGATGTGAAGTCCTCACCATCCATGGTGGACAACAGTAAGGCTCCTCTAGAGAAAACCTTTCTAACGACATATGGACCTTCATAGTTGGGAGTCCATTTGCCCCTGTGATCTGATTGTGGTGGAAGAATCTTTTTCAGCACAAGATCGCCCGTCTGAAAGCTTCGAGGACACACCTTCTTATCATAAGCTTTCTTCATCCGGCTCTGATATAGCCGACCATATGCTAGAGAAGTCAGTCTCTTCTCATCCATTAAACTGAGCTGATTCAATCTATCTTTCACCCATCCTGCCTCATCAAGTTGGACATCACGCAAAACCCTCAAAGAAGGAATCTCAACCTCTAATGGTAGGACAGCTTCCATACCATATACAAGTGAAAAAGGAGTTGCCCCGGTTGATGTGCGTACCGTCGTACGATAACCGTGCAGAGCAAAAGGCAACATCTCATGCCAGTCCTTGTAGGTCACAACCATCTTCTGAACGATCTTCTTTATGTTTTTATTGGCCGCTTCAACAGCGCCATTCATCTTGGGCCGATAAGGAGAAGAGTTGTGATGTTCAATTTTGAAATTCTGGCACAATTCCTTCATCATCTTGTTATTCAAATTCGAGCCGTTGTTAGTGATAATCCGTTCTGGGATTCCATATCTGCAGATAATATCTTTCTTGATAAATCTGGCCACCACCTACTTGGTAACATTAGCATACGATGCCGCTTTAACCCATTTGGTGAAGTAATCAATAGCTACCAAGATAAAACGATGTACGTTGGATGTTGTGGGCTCAATTTTCCCAATCACATCAATTCCCCACATGGAAAAAGGCCAAGGCGACGACATAACATTCAGAGGGCTCGGAGGCACATGAATCTTGTCCGCATAAATCTGGCATTTATGACACTTCTTTGCAAATTTGAAACAATCTGTTTCCATTGTTAGCCAGTAGTACCCTGCTCTTAATAGCTTTTTCGTCATTGCATGTCCGCCGGCATGCGTGCCAAATGTACCCTCTTGGATTTCCTCCATTAGCAACTTAGCCTCTTTTCCATCCACACACCGCAACAACACCAAGTCATGGTTTCTCTTATACAAAACCCCATCCGGATTCAGATAGAAATTGCCAGCCAATCTCCTAAGAGTCTTCTGATCACGACTGGATGCCCCAGCCGGATACTCTTGGTTCTTCAGGAAATTCTGGATATCAAAATACCACGGTGTGACATCGGAAGCTTCCTCAATGGCGAATATGAAAGCGGGCCTATCAAGGCGAGAGATAACTATCTTGGGAGCCTCATTCCAGAAGTTAACCTTATACATCGAAGACAAAGCCGCGAGAGCGTCTGCCATCTGATTTTCTGCTCGTGGTACATGGTGCAATTCCACCTTGTCAAAGAAAGGCAACAACCTTCTCGCATAATTCATATAGGGTATCAGATTGGGCTGACGAGTCTCCCACTCTCCCTTGATCTGATTCACAACTAGAGCAGAGTCTCCGTACACATCAAGATTTTTAATTCTCAGATCAATAGCTTCTTCAAGCCCCATAATACACGCTTCATATTCGGCTTCATTGTTGGTAACTGGAAAGGTCAATCTAGCAGTGAATGGGATGTGCGACCCATGGGGAGTAGTAATGATTGCCCCTATTCCACTTCCATATGAATTGACGGCACCGTCAAATATCAATTGCCATTTGGAACCCAACTATGGACCTTCATTCGACAACGGCTCCTCACAGTCCTTCATTTTTAAGTACATGATATCCTCGTCAGGAAAACTAAAACTCATCGACTGGTAATCATCAATCGGCTGCTCAGCTAGGTATTCTGACAGAGCACTTCCTTTAATAGCCTTTTGAGAGACGTACTGAATATCGTATTCTGTCAATACCATCTGCCAACGGGAAATCCTTCCGGAAAGTGCTTACTTTTCAAACACGTATTTGATCGGATCCATCTTTGAAATTAGCATGGTTGTATGATTTATCATGTATTGCCTCAAACGTTCGGCAGCCCAGGCTAGCGCACAACACGTTTTTTGAGCATTGAGTAACGGGAGTCACAGTCTGTGAACTTTTTACTCAAGTAGTAAATCGCATGCTCTTTACGTTCAGTCTCGTCATGTTGACCGAGAACACAACCCATACTTTTCTCAAGAACCGTCAAATACATAATCAATGGTCTCCCGGCTACTGGGGGTATCAATATTGGAGGTTCCTGCAAATACTCTTTTATTTTCTCAAACGTCCTTTGACAATCTTCATTCCAGGTCACAGCCTGATCTTTTTTCAATAACTTGAATAATGGCTCGCACGTGGCCGTTAGATGAGATATGAATCGGCCAATGTAGTTCAACCTCCCTAAAAAGCCACAAACCTCTTTTTCTATTTTCGGCGTTGACATTTCTTGTATTGCTTTTATCTTAGCAGGATCAACCTCAATTCCTTTTTCGCTCACAATGAACCCCAGTAGCTTACCAAATCTCACCCCGAAGGTGCACTTGTTAGGATTCAGCCTCAGCCTGAATTTCCTAAGCCTCTTGAACAATTTCAAAAGATTGACCAGATGCTCTTCCTCCGTCTAGGATTTGGCAATCATATCATCAACGTAGACTTCGATCTCTTTATGCATCATGTCATGAAAGAGTGTTGTCATAGCTCGCTGACATGTTGCCCCGGCGTTCTTTAAACCAAAGGGCATCACTTTGTAGCAGAACGTTCCCCACGGGGTAATAAAAGTTGTTTTCTCCATATCATCCGGCGCCATCTTTATCTGATTATAGCCTGAAAAGCCGTCCATGAAGGAAAACACGGAGAATTGAGCGGTGTTGTCGACCAGCACATCAATATGAGGAAGTGGAAAGTCCTCCTTTGGGCTCGCCTTTTTCAAATCTCGATAGTCCACGCACATCCGCACCTTACCATCTTTCTTTGGTACAAGTACTATATTAGCGACCCATGAGGGATAAGTTGTAACAGCCAGGAAACCGGCATCCCACTGTTTCTGAACTTCCTCTTTAATTTTCACAGCCATATCTGGTCGAGTTCTTCTGAGTTTCTGCTTAACCGACGGACACTCCTCACGCAATGGCAGACGGTGAACCACCATATCAGTATCTAACCCAGGCATGTCTTCGTAAGACCAAGCAAAGATATCACTGTACTCTCGCAGCATCTCAATAAGCCTTTGCTTGATATCACTCTACAGTGCAGCCCCTATCTGGATATTCCTGACAACCTCTTCGGACCCCACGTTGATAATTTCAATTTCCTCCTGATGAGGCAGAATGATTCTCTCTTCTTGTTTCAAAAGTCGAGTCAGCTCTTCTGATAAGTCACTATCCTCAACAATCTCTTCTTCTGCTTGAAATATCGGGTGCTCGAAGTCGAAGCGAGTCATAGGAAGTTCGTGATCGGTGTCGTGATCGGTGTCGTCTGAAATATGAATCCTGCAATGAGAATGGTTAAATGTTTCAAATAATGCAAACAAAGCACATAACCACGTTGATATTTTATTGTTAAAACAAAAACAGGAAAAACAAGGATCACAAAATTTGTATGCGAAAAACGCCTTTATTAATGATTAAACCAAGTACACACAGAATCAGGTAGCCATAAAAACAGAATCACCATGCCCCGGGTAGGACACAGGATTATACAATAATTGAGAAAACAAATCATTATTGTTTTGTAGTCACTGGAACAAGTTCTTGGATAGACCAGTTGCACAGATTCTATCCTGGCACGCCGGGCTTGATCCACGAGTCCATATCGCAGTCACTATCTCCGTCTTCAGCATCGGAAACAGCATTGATCGTTTCATAACAGACCCCACCTGGAGTGATCACCACTGGTCCTTTGAACTTTGGCACGCCTGATGCGGAGGGTGACGATGTCGGGCGATACCCCAACCCGAACTTGTCCATCTTGACAGGAATTTACAAGACTTGGCCCCATCTTTTGGTTGCTCCAGCCTGAACCACTGCCTGAGCGTCTTTGTACGAAGACATGGCCACTTCTGGCCCTTTGACGGGAACATGAGACTTGTCCTTGATCTGCAGCCCCTCGAAGGCTTGGCATGGCGTCTCATGGATTTCTCCATCCACTTCGACGTACTTGAAGGACAAGAGATGACTAACCAGAATGTCCTCCTCTCCGCAAATAGTAACAACACTGTCCCCAACCATGTACTTAAGCTTCTGATGCAGCGTGGACGTCACAACCCCTGCAGAATGTATCCATGGTCACCCAAGTAAACAGTTGTAAGTGGGATGTATGTCCATGATATAGAACACAGTGTCAAACACTTCCGGCCCAACCTGGAACGGCAACGTTATGGACCCAAACACTGACCTTCTGGTCCCATCAAAAGCCCTCACGACCAAATCACTTGGCATGCATATGATTCCTCAAACATCTAGCTTCATCATAGCCTTCTTCGGCAACACATTCAAAGATGATCTGGTGTCTACAAGAACGTGTGACATAACAGTGCCTCGGCATTCCACTGAAATGTGCAAAGCCATATTATGGTCCCGACCTCTAGGCGTCAAATCAAAGTCAGTAAATCCCAGGCTGTGGCCAGCATTCACATGCGCCAGTACCCCCTCAAGCTGATTGGCAGTTACTTCCTGAGGTACAAAAGACGTGTCCAAGATTTTCAACAAGGCATTTCGATGGGCCTCTGAGCAAAGCAACAAAGATAGTATTGAAATTTTGGAGGGCGTCTGCTGCAAGTGCTCCACAATCTTATAATCACTTTTACGAATCAACCTCATAAACTCTTCTACATCCTTGACCGATGTTTCCTTCTCTTTCGACTGGGAAGGTCCTCCTTCATTCACTTTGGCTTTGCCTCTAGCAATCCTCTCAGCCTCGATTTCAGGTGAAGTGAAGATTCTACCACTTCGGGTCATACCTCCCGCTTCAACAAGACTGCCCACTGCCCCTGCTGGCTGGCTATCCACATTAATCTTCTTCCCGTTGCAAAAAGCTTCCAACCCATAATTCCATGGAATGGCTTTCGTACTCTCATAAGGAACGGGTCCTGCTTTCGTTATCGTGATAGTTGGCCTCTTGGCGGGCGCTGATATCGTAATAGTCTTTCATGGGATCGTAATTGTTGCGACCTCACCCTGCTTTTCACTTGTTACCTCATCAGGTTTCTCAACAGCAGTGCGGTCAAACTGCAAAGTTCCCTTATCAATCATGGCCTGAATACCTCTCTTCAAATCAATACAGCCCTTTGGTCGGATCCAACAATCCAAACAGTATTCATCACATCCGGGGAAGACCCCTCCTTTCAACAATCTGCTTTTAACATAGCTCAAAGGTGTTTTCAGATCATTTACGTCCATAACCAAATCCAAATCCTCTTCTGTCAAAACAGAATTCGCTCCATGATTCGGCTTTGGTTTCTGTACAATATTGGGACCATCACTACTGAAGTTGATGACTTTACTATCAATCAAATCTTGGACTTTGTGCTTAAAAGCATGACAACTCTCGATATCATGTCCGGGTGCCCCAGAATGAAATTCACACTGCTTACTAGTATCATACCCGTAAGGAAGTGCTCCCGTGGGTGGGTCCAACGTTCTCTTCTCAACCAGATTCAAACTTAACAGCGTCTGAAGCAGTTCTGCATATGTTGATGGAGGTGTATCAAATACCCTCTTTGGCTTCCCATTCTGGATCCTTCTCTGAGCAGGATTATACCTTTGTTATTGTTGCTGCTGCTGTGGTTGTTGTCGTTGTTGTGGTATAGGGATCGCCACACTAGCAACCTGTTGTTGAAGATACTGATTCCGACCTCTACCTCGTCCTCGACCACCATACACTGCACTAGCGTCTCCTTGCCTTTTACCACCAAAGACCTTTTTTGCACCTCCAGCTGAGGTCGATACACTGGCTTGAATCTTACCAATTTTGATGCCATTTTCAATTCGTTCCCCCATGAGTATCATGTCAGAGAAACTACCCATCGAGCAGTTGAGCAATTTATCATAGTACATCCCAGAGAATGTTCCAACAAAAATATCAATCAATTCCCTTTCAACCATAGGGGGTTGGACTCTTGCCGCCAGATCGCGCCAACGCTGAGCATACTCCTTGAAACTTTCCCCGTTCTTCTATGAAAGACTTTGGAGCTGGACCCTATTTGGTGCAAGGTCACTATTGTATTGGTAATGTTTGACAAAAGCATCAGCCAATTCTTTCCAACTTCCGACCTGTGCAGGCTCTAGTCCCATGTACCATTCCAGAGATGGTCCTGACAAACTATCTTGAAAAAAATGCATAAGCATCTTCTCATCATCAGAGTAAGCCGACATCCTCCAGTAATATGAACACACATGAACCCGTGGGCATGTATCCCCTTTATATTTATCGAAAGTGGGAGCTTTGAACTTCAATGGCACTCTCAGCCCAGGAACCAGCCCTATGGTAGCCATGTCCAAACCTGCAGAATTTTGATTGGCTATACCTCTCATCTATTCCTCCAGCATTTTAATCCTCCGATCACTATCAGTGGGACCCTCAAAACCCATGCCTTGCCCAGAAAAGGCATCTTCCTGACGATCTCTATTCCAGTACGGACCCTCATTACCATATCCTTCATAGGTAGCATTACAACCATGACCATGACCACTTTGGAAGAACCTGGGATCATACCTCAGATTGCTAAGTTCTTGATTAGCAGCCACTGTCCCAAAACCAGTATTGAAAGGACCCATCCCAGCACCATTGGTATTCACATTGCCAAACCCATCATTGACGTAGCCATTATTACCATAGCCTTGATTATTATCACCAAACCCTTCGTTGCCGAAGCCCTGGTTATTGAAGCCATCATTGCCATCCCGATTGCCAAAGCCAAGACCCTGATTGTTGTCACTGAAACGAGTTTTGATACCAATATTCTGGTTGATTTCCACATTCCTATTAACATTCTCAGCATTTCTGTTACCAGCGTTACCGTTGCCGTTGCCAATACCAGTCTCACCAGCATTTGGTATCACTTCCTCCCTGCGAGGAGTCTCAACATGAGCAGAGTTGTATTCAGTATTACCAGCCGCTCGTGCTAGAAGCGGTTGTACCAGAGTTTGAAGATGTTCCTGGCCTTTAGCCACAGCTTCCATGGTCTGCATGAATTGGGCCAACCTATCCCGGATCTCCTGCATCTCAGACTGTACTTGATCCATGATCTTCTTACTGTTGCTTCTTATAGCGTACCGGTGAATCCTCTGTTCGTCAATCCTGAAACAACCTGTAACATGCAGGCAATGAGATTCTAGCTCAAAAAGGGTACCTACCATGCAATATGAATATGCAAATGC
The DNA here is from genome assembly GCA_963859935.3 of Lathyrus sativus. Taxonomy (NCBI): domain Eukaryota; kingdom Viridiplantae; phylum Streptophyta; class Magnoliopsida; order Fabales; family Fabaceae; genus Lathyrus; species Lathyrus sativus. The sequence goes on from OZ012737.1 coordinate 423,327,627, forward strand.
ACACGTGTAAATATGCAACAGGTTAATCCCCCCCCCCCCCCGATTCTAGTTCCAGAGAAGAAGCCATAACGACAATGTAGTCCCAAGTAAGCAAGCGCATAAATAGGAACCTCATACATAAACAAATGCCAAGAGGCAGAGTACAAAGATACAACTGAATACAACTGAACAGACCTCGGCCAACAAGTCTGGCGATGGTCAAAATACAAATACAGATAACAAAAGCAAAGCAAAGATAAATCAGGCCAAATGGCGCGCTCTGACATCTTCCAATATCCTCAACGTCTCCAAATGACCTAGTCTGGAGATTAGCTCCTGTATCAGTAATGCATGCCGCTCAACAGTGGATCTCAGCTTTTTGGCGTCCTCTTCACAAGTTCCTCTGCCAGAACACTCGTCAACCCTACATCTCTTGGAGCCAGCCTTCAATTCACCACCCCTAGTCTCTTTGACCATGCTACTCACTCTAGACTCAGCGTCACGTCTAAGAGATACCTCTTCAGCAATCTTCGCATCCTTAGCACTGATTTGCTCCTCTAACTGGGAAATCTGAAGCTTCAACTCATCTTCATGCTCCTTCCGCTTGGTAAGCGTTGTGTTCCACAAAGATTCCCATTTGGAAAGTCGAGAATAAGCCTTATTCAGAAGCTCTTTCTTAGTAGCAAGTACACTACTAACACCATTCAAGGCTACTCCTACTTTCTCTCTCTTGCTGGTCTCTTCAGTCAAGTCTGAACCCAACCTATTAATCATCTCAGTCTGCTTCTTCAAAGTGAAGGTTGCCTCATTCTTCTCATGCCGAAGCTGGAAAATCTCTTTATCTAGCTCTTCATTTGCTCTCTGCAACTCTTCCTTCTCAGCCAGCAGCTTGTTATACTTCTCAATCTCTACTGAAGTAGGTTCCTCGATCACCGGAAGATACAAAGGCTCTGCAGCAGGATATGGCATCAAAGAAGTCCTAACTCTCTCATGGATCCAGAGTCGATAAGGGTTATAAGCTCGACTGTCACTCTTACCAAGCAATGCCTTTCCTCTTCTGTGAATATTACCCCAAGCACGCCTCAATCTGACCAAAATATCTCCATCTAATAAACCTGTGAGATACAGAGATTCCTGTATCTCGTCTTCAATCGGAGAGTCCCTTAGAGCATAGCCAAACTGTCTCACAAGCAGAGAAGGGTTATAGTTAATACAACCTTTCTGTCCAATCAAAGGAACGTTCGGAAAGCCACTGCGACTATATATAATATTCACTCCGAGCAGGTTCTGATCAAACCAAACAATGTTCTCAGCACACAACCCCATCAATATAGAAGACCAATCCAAAGTACCAATAGTATCAACAAAAGGTCCCTTCTTAGGAAGATGTCCCTGAAACCACCTGGATAGAAGAGGTACACAGCAAGAAACATTCTTTCCCTGACGCTTCTCATTCTTATAGTGAATAGAATGATAAACGTCACCCAAGAGAGTAGGCACCGGATTCTGCGAGGCAAGAATAAAGAAAGCATCTGAATCAACAAAATCAGGCAGGTTCGAGAACAATACAATCCCATAAATGCAAACAGCCAGAATAGCACTGAAGGCAATCCAACACCCATCCTTCGCACACTGTGTAGCCTTCTCAACCAAGCAAGAAATATGAAAACCATAAGCTCCATTCAGCTTGACCAAACCTCCGGGGAACTCAGAAGCATCTAAATTGACAATCTCAGCAAGCTTAGCCAACTCAGGCTCAGTATCCTCATGGACAAAAGGCATCTGATCTAACACAGGAACTCCCAGCATATAAGAATACTCCTCCAGAGTAGGCGCCAGAATAAAATCAGGGAACAAGAAACATCTCAACTGAGGCTCGTAAAACTGCATCAAAGTATACAATCCAGTCATCTCAAACACAGAAGGTCTGCACAACAAACTGAGCAGTTTCCCATAAGACTCTCTGAACTCAGCCCTCACTCTCTGATCTGCTAGAGCAACTAACTGCAATAAGGAACTGATATCTGGAGAAGGCAACCTGTAAGCAACCGTTCTCTTCATGGACTCCATGTCTGGCAAGAAGAACACTAGAACCTGAGGGGAAAAACACACCTGCAACATAAATACACGTTAATGAAATGCAAACATGAAAATGCAGATGCATATGCAAACAGGGGATCAAGTGCAATGGTGAAGAACTGTGATGTGTTGTACTACCACTTGAGAACCATCAGATCTTCTCCTCAAACCAAACCAACCACACAAGAACCCTCATAACCAATTCTCACTGGCAGAGACAAACCAGGTGTTCTGAGGCCAGAGTTTTCCTGCAAAAAGACCCACCTACCCTCTCACAGGTATGTACCTAACTCGCAGACGAGGTACGACATCCTATGCGGTCATCAGCGTCACAGACTTTCAAGAGCGATGATACGATACCCAGAAGGTGTGGCATCATCATCCCTTGAAGAGGCCTCACTTAGCCGAATCTCAAATGATAGGTTCCCAGAGTCGACAACCCTCAAATCCAACAACCTGTCGAGCCCAAGGGGCCAGGCAAGATGCCATCAAAGAGAATCTCGTCTGAGCGTAAATTTCGTAGCTAGCTGGTGCAAGCAAAGAAAGCAGGCTAACCACTACTCTCTACTTCTAAGTCTATGTGCACTCAAGCCCAGGTCCAGCTTATCTCTCAAACTAACCCTTTACCCGCAGCACAATAGCAATAATATACAGTACTGAAAGTAAAGACAGAAAAATAAATACACACAAAACCCCAGACGGGAAAACAAGCGCTAGGATTGACTCGCATAGGGGACCAAATGTCCCCAGCAGAGTCGTCAGTTGTCGCTACTGCGAAAATCAGCGCCGGCTATGACAGAAGAGTCGCCACCGTGCGTTATTTATCCCACAAGAGGGAAAGGAAACGCTCAGAGTAAACCTAACGCAAAGAGGGAAAGGAATGGTCATCGCAACCAAATCCTGGATTCGGAAGTCGGTTACGCAAGGGGAAGGTATTAGCACCCCTCACGTCCGTCGTACTCGACGGGATCCACGCTTGTTTTCTATCTAGGGGTGTGTTATTCAATCTACTCTACAGGTCTGGGTTAAAAAGAAAATAAAATGACTCGGAAAAGTATCGCACTTTATGCCTACGTATTCCCGTCTGGAACGAGAAATAAGAGTCAACGTAGTTCGCCTAACTACGGGTTATGGGGGGAAGGTTGCTCGCCGAGATATCGCATCTCGTGCCTACGTACTTTCATACTGCATGAAAGATCAGAGCAAACGTAGTTCGGGCTACGGAAGACACAAGTTTGTCTGACAATTTTTTATCTCCTTCTGAAAAGGGTTTCCTGATTAAAGGTCCAAGAGGACAAAAACAGATTTTGAATGTTTGTTTGAATTTTTTACGAAAGGAACTGTTTTTTAGGATGTTTACAATCTCAGTCGCACTAGAGACTATGACCCAGGAGTGAACGCTTCGTATGTCACCCAAAGGGTACCACACTAACATCCAAATTACTAGAGAGAGACCCTCCACCAACTTTTTCCCAGATAGCTTAAGGCTCGTAACGCACGACTTCAATTAACCTTATTACTGTGTTTTTGAATTGTTTTGAGAGGAGGAAAGAGAGACACCCTAAACTATGGTTGAAAGGGGAATCTGCCTACAGTTATCATGCATGGGTCAAAACCTAATGTCTGTCATAATTCCCTCTTGCATAGAGGAAATCAGAGATCCTAGGGGAAGCAGCAAAAGAAAGCAAGCAGTAAACAGTAAAATGCATGATATGCAACAGTACCAGAGAGGCAAGGGAGAAAACAACAGGCAAGAGGAGACAAGCTCCACCTCAAACCTAGAGGTAATCAGCACAAGCAAAAAGAAGCTACAGAGAAAGACAAAAGATACAGAGGAGGCAACCCAAGTAACAGCAACAAACTCCTACGACAAACAGCAACAGCAAGCTCTAAATAGCACAGTTGAAAAGACAGCAAAGTTGACAGCAAGACTTCATCTTCAAGCTAGCTTCTATCTCAAGCTTCATCAAACTTCATCTTCAAGCTCTAGCAAGCACACTCTAAGCAGAGGAACAATCACCAAGATCAAGGTTGAAATGTTGAAAACTTAATGAAAACCAAAGGAAATCATCAAGTACCAACATTAAAATGGAAAGGTATCCTCAAAGTTCTACTCAACTATGGGCATACCACACATCCCTCCAAAGGAGAGATGGAGTTTCCCTAGGAGGACTTTACATCATTGGATGGAATAGAAGCACGCAATGCATTCTATGTTTGATGAAGAAATCAAAACTAGCTCTAATGGCTCTTTCTAAAACCCTAATTTCCTAAGCTCCTAAAACAACTCCTAAAATAAAAGAGAACTCCAACTCCAAGCTCCAATCCTCAATCCATAGCATCTATACCAAGTCCAGAAGACCTCCCAAAAAGGATTCCAAGCCAAGCAAGCTCCAAAGTCACCAACCAAGCCAAACAAGCAAAGGAACTCAAGAGAGAACAACACAAACACAAGCAACTTGCAAAATTCAAAAAAAATAGCAAACAAAGTTCTAAAATTCTAATTAAATTCCTAGGGGAACATGAATCTTTGAACAAACTAAAATGAAAAGATTGAAGGCTAATTCAACTTCTAAGTTATCTAAACAATTCCTAAAGTGAAATAGGTCAAGGGGATCCACAAATTTGGGAAGGTTCTAATCTCAACACCTAAAACAGAACCTAATTTTGTTCTAAAAATCCACCAAAACTTCTAAGGGAACATACATGTCTACCCTAACACATACTAAAAAATCAAAGCCAAACTCATCACCAATTGGAAGAACAAAATTCCACAAAATAGATGGTCAAATATGCAAAATTAAAAGAATTAACAAAAATAAGAAAAATCAAATTAAATTGAAAAATGCATGAAAATGCATTTTATTGATTTCAGAAAATCACAAATTCTCTCAAGATCATGAAGGTATTTTTAAAATAATTTTCTGATCAAGAATGAATTTAATATGATTTTTGGAAGCAATAAAGCATTTAAAATAAAACAAAAATGAATAGAAGAAATTAAATGCTGAAATAAAACATGAGCCATTGGATCTGGAGACTGGTCAAGCAATCCAATGCACTAGAGCTTGCCAGTGCATTAAGTGAAACGGCTGCGTTTTGGATTAAAACTCTCCACTCTCAGATTAAAACACAACCCTATGATCTGGTGGAAAGTCTTTGGTCAAAGCATGATCTAATGGCTATGGACTCGTCTTCTCCAAACTTCAACCTGGCCTGAGTGAGATCAGAGACGGTGGCCGGAGAAGACTCTAGTCGTCTTCTCCGGTGAGCATACGGTTGCAGGTGATCAAACATCACTCATCCTTACATCAATCTCTCCAGAATTTCAACAGGAATTCAAATATCCTATCCATATTATTCAACTCTCCATGGATTTTCAAATTCGAAGCAATGTTCAGAACACACATCCAATTTGATCAGCACAATTTGCAAAACTAAGGATATAGAAATGTTCCTCATGTTTCATACATCAAATTGATCTATCCAAATCATGTCATGGCCTTAAGATCAGATCTACTCGAATCAAAACAGAAATGGCACCTCATGATCAAACATCACCAATTGCTTCCAAATTGATCCTAAAACGATCTATACCTTGTCTAGATCCTAACCACAAGTTCAATTCTAATTACATCATGATAGTTCATGTGGAAATTTGAAGTTTACTAACCTGATGTAGATCAACTAACAGAGATGCTTAGAGCTTGATTCAACCTCCAAAACCTTCCAGAATCTTTCAAGGATGCAAGAGGATGATGTTTCAACCTTCAACTTTGGCTTGAATTGGTCTGAATTTCAAAACGCGATTTGAAGTTGCAGCTCTAAAAATTTGATTGTTATTTATGGTTTCAGCACGAAATGAAGCTCAACCTTGCTCTGAATTCACTCTAAACAATATATAGAAGCTTTCCATGGGCTTTTGCAATCCATTTGAGGCCCAATCCAGCCAATCCAAATTTCTGATTTTCTCCTCACATGTGCATTGTACCAGTCACGATTTGGCCATGAGAATTGCTCTAGAAGCTTCCCTTTCACTTGCAAATTCCCTTGTGAATGTGTTCAGACCAAAAGGAGGGTTTGAATTGCTTTGGTAAGGGATTTTGATATGTGACTTGCAAATGAAGAAATCAAATGGTAACTCACAAATCTTGACCTGAACTCAAAATTCTGTTAAAACCAAAGTGTTTAAAATGAGATTTCCAATCAGAAAATGTACTCACTTGCTTGGTTTTGGTCATCCAACACAAAATTACATTTTCCCCTCCTTTACACATTTGAATTTTCCCCTTTTTGAAACCAATTCAAACCATCTCTTGCTATGAGTTCAGTCAATCCATCATGACCTCTTGGCTAGCCTAAAAACCCATTTTGAACAACTTTCATGTTGAACAAAATTGCATTTGACAAGTGCAAGTTGGAGATTTTGGCCTATGATTGAAAATGACCTATAATCTCACTTTCCCAAAATACCCTTGACTTGTAAACCTCATAACTTGAGTTCTACAAATCATATGGAAGACTTCTAGTACAATTTAGAAAGCTAAGATCATGAGGAACAACTTTCATGTTGGCAAAAAGGTCAGGTGAAACCTCCTTCTAGGTCAAAAATAGCTTTGAAGTCAGATGATTTTCACAGACAAATTTCAGTGGCATTTGAGGACTTGTAACTTGTCTAGGACATAACTTGAGTTCTATAAATCCAATGGAGGACTTATAGTACTCAAATTAAAGGTATTGAGATGCTCTACAAGTTTCATGTTGGCCAATAATCCATTTGAAACTTGTATCTTGACTTATGTGGTCTTGAAGTTAGGTACAAAATAGGGAATTTTGCACTAAAACCCTAATTTAGCAACTTCTCACACTCTTGATTCTTCTTGACTTGATCTTGGCACAACACCACAAATGTCCTATCACATCATTTCATGAACTCCATGACCTAAAAGTAGGCTTTGATACTCTTCAATTGCTCAATTGACCTAGAACTGATCCAGATGAAACCCTAATTGCTTGCACCTCAACTGTGGCTCTTGCATTTGACACAATGACTTGATTAAACTCTCCCATGGCCCTCTAGGCATTCTATGAGATCCTTACACATCCTCTTTTCACATTCAACACTTCACAACCCTCTGATGGTCTTCAGTTGATCCTCAAGTTAGGAGAAGATTCACACTCAAACATTTAAATCCTTAAGCAATCAAACCACCTTCTGATGACTTTGACCACTCCTCAATCTTGAATGAGACCTCTTGCTAGGCTTCTCTTGATAAGAAACACATTTGATCCCCTACTATATGAATGATATCATGATATGCAAATGATATAACTATGCAAATGATAATGCAATGAAACATAAACCAGGTAAGAAAAGGTTGAGCAAATTTTGGGGTGCAACACCAGGGAGCGTGGGAGGATTCTGTTGAAGGTCTCCAGTGCACTATTATGCAGAGAGAGTTTCTTGTTGAAGGGTTACTCACTCGGCCTGATCACCCCAAGACAAAAGAGTTGCTAGAAGAGTTTCGTGCCCGTTACCGCACTTGATTATCTTTGTAACCCTTTGTATTTTCTGATATTTGCTGTAGGCTGACCATCACCAGGCTTGTTGGTTGAGGTCATGCTTTTGAGTCTCCGTGTATTCATTGACTTTGTACTGCTGCCTTATTGGCTTATATATATGAGATGTTATTTCAGTAACTAGATCCGGACTTCTTGCTATCAGCACTGGCACTCTGGCATTCGAATCGGGGGAGAAATCTCCCTAACGCACAGACACACGTTTGCATTTGCATAAATCATTTGCATAGCAGGTACCTTGAGCTGTTCACCTAACCCTTTGTTGATGCAGGTTCCAGGATTGCCGATCAACGAATTCATCGCTACTCTACCAGAAGCAACTGCAAGAAAGCTATGGATCAGATGCAAGTTGAGATGCAGGAGATGCGCGACAGGATGGCGCAGTTCATGCAGGTGATGGAAACTGTGGCCAAGGGCCAGGAGCAACTGCAGACTCTGGTGCAGCCTCTGATTTCCAGGGTTGAGAGTCAGGGTGTGCTACATGGTGGAGTTGCTACTGATCCTCCTCATGGAGAGACTCTCCAAGATGGTGATGTTGTACCAATGGTTGTCCTTAATACGACTGAGAATGGTAACAAAGCTGGGAACGGAAATGTGACTGGTAACGGTAATGGGCATATGGAAACCAATGGAAATGTTGGTGCTGGGAATGCTGGTTTCAATGTTGGAACTGGGAATGTTGGGTTTGGTGCCGGAAACACTGGTGTAGGTGTTGGCAATGTTGGTTTTGGTGATGCCAATCAAGGCTATGGCAATCAGGGTTATGGAAATCAGGGTTATGGCAATCAGGGCTTCGGTAATGCAGGTTTTGGCAATGCAAGCAACAATGGTGTTGGAATGGGTTCTCACAACGCTGGTTTTGGGCCAGGTGCTGGAAATCAGGGTTTTGGTAATATGGGGTATGGTCCCAGGTTCAATCAAATTGGCTTCGGTCCTAATACTGCTTATGCTGGGTATGACAACGGGGATTCTCACTGGGGCGAGGATCGTCAAGAAGGTGCACCCACCCATGGTAGAGTGTGAATTGGTGGATATGTTTGTGGGCACTTTCTCCGGGTTGTATTATGACAGGCTTATCAATTGTACGATGAGTAACTTTTCTGAGTTGATACTCTTGGGGGAACGTATAGAGAATGGCGTCAAGATTGGTAAGATTCAAGCAGGAGAATCAACCTCAGCTGGAGGTGGTAAAAAGGCTTTTGGGAACAAGAGACAGGGGGATACTAATTCAGTATACAACTCCCGAGGAAGAGGTAGAGGTCGAAACCAATACCGTCAGCAGCAAATTGCTAGTGTGACAATTCTTGTACCTCAACAGCAGCAACAACAGCCACAGCAGCAGCAGGGACGACAGAATTCTGCTCCAGAAAGATACCAAGGTCGGGATAGGGCTGTGAAAAGGGTATTTTATGCACCTCCATTGCCGTATGCTCAGCTTCTTCCAACTTTGTTACAGCTGCAGCTTGTCGAGAAAAGGACATTGGCTCCGTTAAAGGGCACGCCTCCTTTTGGTTATGACGCTAATGCACATTGCGAATTCCACTCCGGGGCACCCGGTCATAGTATCGAGAACTGTCATGCTTTCAAGCACAAGGTGCAAGATTTGATAGATAGCAAGGCTATAAACTTCGGTAATGAGGCGCCCAACATTGAGAAAAATCTGATGCCAGCTCACGAATCTGTGCAGGTGGGTTCAATTTCGGAAGATACCAGTCTGAATTTGGTTATGAACATGGATAAACTGAAGACACCTCTGGGGTATGTCAAGAACAGATTGCTAAGAGGGGGAGTTTTCCTTGGTTTTGATACAGATTGTGTTGATTGTTTGGCCCGGCCTAAGGGTTGTGATAACTTGAGAAAAGGTATTCAAGGGCTGATTGACGAAGGAACGCTGCAATTCGACCATACTGCTGAAGAGAAGCCTGTTGAGGCGATAGCTGAAAAGCAGGGCGAAGTTGCAACGGTCACAATCCCGTTCAAGACCGTCACGATATCGGCACCTCCGAAGAGGCCGATTATCACAATAACCAAAGCTGGATCCATTCCGTATGAAAGCACTAAAGCCATCCCTTGGAATTATGGGGCGGAAGTTTACTGCAATGGGGAGAAGATTAACCTGGCAAGCCCGCCGGTAGGGTCGATTGATAACCTTGTGGGGGCAGGGGGCATAACCCGCAGCGGCAGAATCTTTGCGTCACCAGAAGTAGAAGCTGAGAGAATCGCCAAGGGGAAAGGTAAAGTCAATGAAGAGGGACCTTCTCAGGAGAAGGAAAAAGAGGCTTTGACCAAAGACGTGGAAGAATTCATGAGATTAATTCGGAAGAGTGATTATAAAATTGTCGATCATCTGCAGCAGACGCCTTCCAAGATCTCAATTTTGTCATTATTGCTTTGTTTCGAGGCCCACCAGAATGAATTGCTGAAAGCTCTTGACGCTGCCTATGTACCCCAGGAGATATCTGTTAATCAGCTCGAAGGAGTGATTGCACACGTGAGTGCGGGGCATGGCCTTGGCTTTACAGATTTTGATTTGACACCTAGGGGCCGCAACCACAACAGTGCGTTGCATATTTCAGTTGAGTGTAGGGGCACTGTTATGTCTCATGTCCTTGTTGACACTGGTTCGTCCTTGAATGTTTTGCCCAAGAAGGCAATGTTGAAGTTGGATACCCGAGGTATAATATGCACGCCAAGCGACTTGGTGGTGAGAGCATTTGATGGGACTAGAAGGTCCGTGTTTGGAGAACTGACTTTGCCAATCCAGGTCGGTCCAGAGGTGTTTGACACCGTGTTTTATATTATGGACATACAGCCAACTTATAGTTGCTTGCTCGGACGACCGTGGATTCACTCTGAAGGGGCTGTAACGTCTACGTTGCACCAAAAGCTCAAGTATATGGTCGATGGTAGCATTGTCACCATATGTGGGGAGGAAGACACCCTGGTAAGTCACTTGTCATCATTCAAATATATCGAAGTGGATGGAGAGATCCATGAGACATTGTGCCAGGCTTTTGAAGGGGTGCAGATCAGAGACAAATCTCCTGTCATAAACAGCGGGCCAGAGGTGGCTATGTCTTTGTACAGAGAAGTCCAAGCGGTAGTTCAGGCCGGGGAGACTAAAGGTTGGGGCCAAGTTCTGGAGATTCCTGTTAAGCAGGACAAGTTTGGCTTAGGGTATCGCCTGTCGTCGTCATCTTCATCACAGAGCGCGCCAAAGTTCAAGGGGCCGATTGTGTTTACTCCGGGAGGAGTCAGTTTTGAAACGATCAATGTTGTGTCTGACAATGAAGATGGAGATAGTGATTGTGACATGGATTCATGGATCAAGCCCAGTGAGCCAGGACAGAGCCTATGCAACTGGTCTATCCAGGACTTTATTCAAGTGACGACGAAACAGTAATGCCTTGTTTTTCGATTATTGTATAATCATATGTCCTACCCGGGGCATAGTGATTTTATTTCAGGGCCTACTTGCTTATGTGTATGCTTTGCTTTAATCATCAAATAAAGGCATTTTTCTCATGCAAATTTTGTGATACTTGTTTTTCTACTTTTTGTTTAAACAATAAAATGGCAATGTGGTTGTGTGCTTCATTTGCATATCGTTTGAAGCATTTAACCCTTTATCTTGCAGGATCCATATTTCAGATGACACCGATCAAGATCTCCCTACGACTCGCTTCGACTTTGAGCATCCGATATTTCAAGCCGAGGAAGAGATTGTTGAGGACGACGACTTACCAGAAGAGCTGACTCGACTTTTGAGACAAGAAGAGAGAATCATTCTGCCTCATCAGGAGGATATCGAGGTTGTTAATTTGGGTTCGGAAGAAGTTGTCAGGAATGTCCGGATAGGGGCTGCGCTGCAAAGTGATATCAAGCAGAGACTTGTCGAGATGCTTCGAGAGTATAGTGACATCATTGCTTGGTCTTATGAAGATATGTCTGGTTTAGACACTGATATTGTGGTCCACCGCTTGCCATTGCGTGAAGATTGTTCACCGGTCAAGCAAAAACTCAGAAGAACGAAACCAGATATGGCCGTAAAGATTAAAGAGGAAGTGCAGAAACAGTGAGATGCTGGTTTTCTAGCTGTTACAACTTACCCTCCTTGGGTCGCCAATATAGTACCTGTACCAAAGAAAGATGGTAAGGTACGGATGTGCGTTGACTACCGGGATCTGAACAAGGCGAGCCCTAAGGATGACTTCTCGCTTCCTCATATGGACGTGTTGGTCAACAACACTACTCAATTCTCTGTGTTTTCCTTCATGGATAGCTTTTCGGGCTATAATCAGATTAAGATGGCGTCGGAGGATATGGAGAAAACAACTTTTATTACCCCGTGGGGAACGTTCTGCTACAAAGTGATGCCCTTTGGTTTGAAGAACGCTGGGGCAACATATCAATGTGCTATGACAACACTCTTTCATGACATGATGCATAAAGAGATTGAGGTCTATGTTAACAATATGATTGCCAAATCCCAGACGGAGGAAGAGCATCTGGTGAATCTTTTGAAATTGTTTGAGAGACTTAGGAAGTTCAGGCTGAGGTTGAATCCTAATAAGTGCACCTTCGGGGTGAGATCTGGAAAGCTACTGGGGTTCATTGTTAGCAAAAAAGGAATAGAGGTTAATACTGCAAAAATAAAAGCCATACAAGAAATGCCAGCGCCTAAAACAGAGAAAGAGGTTTGTGGTTTTTTGGGGAGGTTGAACTACATTGCCCGGTTCATATCTCACCTTACAGCCACGTGTGAGCCGATGTTTAAACTGTTGAAAAAAGATCAGGCAATTGTCTGGAACGAAAACTGTCAAAAGGCATTTGAAAGAATAAAAGAATACTTACAGGAACCTCCAATATTGATGCCTCCAGTAGTCGGAAGACCACTGATCATGTACTTGACGGGTCTTGAGAACAGTATGGGTTGTGTTCTCGGTCAGCATGACGAGACCGGACAAAAAGAGCATGCGATCTATTACTTGAGTAAAAAGTTCACAGATTGTGAATCTCGTTACTCAATGCTCGAAAAGACATATTGTGCACTTGATTGGGCTGCCAAACGTTTGAGACAGTACATGCTAAATCATACAACCATGCTGATTTCGAAGATGGATCCGATCAAATACGTCTTTGAAAAGCAGGCACTTTCAGGAAGGATTGCCCGATGGCAGATGGTGCTGACAGAGTACGATATACAGTATGTCTCACAAAAGGCTATCAAAGGTAGCGTACTGTCAGAGTACCTGGCTGAGCAACCAATTGATGATTACCAGCCGATGAAGTTTGATTGTCCTGACGAGGATATCATGTACTTAAAGATGAAAGATTGTGAAGAATCGTTGCTTGGTGAAGGTCCTGAGCGGAGTTCCCAATGGAAATTGATTTTTGACGGGGTTGTTAATTCATATGGAAGTGGAATTGAGGTAATCATTATGACACCCCATGGGACGCACATCCCGTTCACTGCCAGATTGACCTTTCCGGTTACCAACAATGAGGCTGAATATGAGGCGTGTATCATGGGTCTCGAGGAGGCTATTGATTTGAGGATTAAAAATCTTGATGTGTATGGAGACTCCGCGCTAGTCGTAAACCAGATCAAGGGCGAATAGGAGACTCGTCATCCTAATTTGATACCGTATATGAATTATGCAAGGAGGTTGCTACCTTTCTTTGATAAAGTAGAGTTTCACCATGTGCCATGAGCAGAAAATCAGATGGCTGACGCCCTTGCGACACTGTCTTCGATGTATAAAGTTAACTTCTGGAATGATGCTCCCAAGATAGTTATTTCTCGCCTTGATAGGCCCGCCTTTATATTCGCCATTTAGGAAGATTCCGATGGCAAGCCGTGGTATTTTGAGATCCAGAATTTCCTAAAGAACCAAGAGTATCCGACTGGGGCATCCAGCCGCGATAAGAAGACTCTTAGGAGATTGGCTGGCAACTTCTACTTGAATCCAGATGGGGTTCTGTATAGGAGAAACCATGATTTGGTGCTATTGTGATGTGTAGATGAGAAAGAAGCTAATATGCTCATGGAGGAGGTCCACGAGGGTACCTTTGGAATGCACGCCAGCGGACATGCTATGTCTCGAAAGTTATTACGGGCAGGGTATTATTGGCTGACAATGGAAAGAGATTGCTTTAAGTTTGCAAAGAAGTGCCATAAATGCCAGATTTATGCAGACAAGATTCAGGTGCCGCCAAGCCCTTTGAACGTTATGGCGTCCCCGTGGCCGTTCTCCATGTGGGGCATAGATATGATTGGTAAAATTGAGCCCACCGCATCCAACGGACACCGGTTCATCTTGGTAGCTATCGATTACTTCACCAAATGGGTCGAAGCCGCGTCTTATGCCAATGTTACCAAGCAAGTAGTAGCTCGGTTTATCAAAAAAGGACATCATCTGTCGTTACGGCATCCTCGAAAGAATCATTACTAACAATGGTTCGAACCTGAATAACAAGATGATGAAGGAATTGTGCCAGAATTTCAAGATTGAGCATAACAATTCATCCCCCTATCGGCCCAAGATGCATGGCGTTGTCGAAGCGGCCAATAAGAACATCAAGAAGATAGTTCAGAAGATGGTTGTAACATACAAAGACTGGCACGAGATGTTGCCCTTCGCATTGCACGGTTATCGTACGACGGTACGCACATCAACAAGGGCAACACCTTTTTCACTGGTGTATGGTATGGAGGTTGTCCTACCATTGGAAGTTGAGATTCCTTCTTTGAGGGTATTGCTCGATGTCCAACTTAATGAGGCAGAGTGGGTAAGGAATAGGCTGAATCAGCTCAGCTTGATGGATGAGAAGAGACTTGCATCAATCGCATATGGTCGGTTATACCAGAGCCGGATGAAGAAAGCTTTTGACAAGAAGGTGCGCCCTTGAAGCTTTCAGACGGGCGATCTTGTGCTAAAGAAGATTCTCCCACCACAATCAGATCATAGGGGAAAATGGACTCCCAACTATGAAGGTCCATATATCGTTCGAAAGGTCTTCTCTGGAGGAGCCTTACTGTTGTCCACCATGGATGGCGAAGATTTTACCTCCCCTGTGAACTCGGACGCAGTTCAAAAATACTTTGCTTAAAGAGACCCGCTGGACAGAAAAAAAGAGTCCAGGCAAAAATGGGGCATCCCGGCGAACCAAAATAGAAAAATAAAGGTTCGGGCAAAAATTAGGGATAAAATTGAAAAGATGTACACCCGCGAGGTCGAAAACATAGAAAGGCGACTTTGGCAAAAAAGGGTATCCCGGTGAATTGAAAACCCGTAAAGGGCGATTCAGGCAAAAGTTAGGGATTGAAAAAGCAAATGATTGCGGTCCGAGTTTGATATTGCGTTGCTTAGTGGTTTGGGAGTACCTGAGGGTCGATTATCCAAGTCAATCTCTTCCGAGGATGGAGTATCGGGAAAGCATCGGAGTCAGGCGAGTCATAGGAGGATCAGCTCATGGTGTTCGTCTGTACCACGTTGCCAAAATGTATACAAATTTCTTTGTGCCTCTATACATATTTGTATTTGTTCTTGTAGCTTCCTATTTCCAGGAGTTGCATCCATTGTACAAACTTTTCCTATTTACAGGCCCGTTATCAATAAACGCATACTATTCAGTACTTGATGTTTGTTTCTTATTTTAACTTTTACTGTTTTGTTTGTGGAAAACGCCGATATTTTTGATAAACTTGCACATGCATAAACTTGTAGGCCTCGGCCAATAATTGTTAAAACTTTGAATTGACTGAGCAAATGTCACGGCTATTGATCTGGATATTTCCTTTTGTATAGGGTATCTTGTTGTTGCTCATGTTTTGCAGGGTCGTTACCTTCGCAGCAAACAGCTAAGGGATCGCGTTTCCCTAGCCAGAGCCCCTTAACGTAGGAGCATGCTCTAGGTGATCTTATTTCTCCCCAGCAGATGGAAGTCGCATCTTTATCCCCAGAAGAGTTGGATGCGAGCTAGCAAGCGATCAGGCAGTGATGTGCATTCCCAGAGGTGATCATGTGCACATTTAATCCCCAGTGAAGTCCCCACAGGGCACAACCAAGTTGCCAGTGGTTTTGAAAGGTCATCCCCGCGCAGGATTGTTCTTTATGTTCTCCAGCAGGTTGTATTTCCTCCAATAGGTTGATCATCCTCTGCAGAGTTCGTAACTACGGATTTGTTAAGCTATCCCCCTGTCGCTACTGCGAAAATCGGCGCCGGCTGAACAGAAGAGTCGCCACCGTGCGTTATTTATCCCACGGGAGGGAAAGGAAACGCTCAGAGTAAACCTCGCACAACACGGGAAAGGTATGGTCATCGCAACCAAAACCTGGGTTCGGGAGTCGGTTACGCAAGGGGAAGGTATTAGCACCCCTCACGTCCGTCGTACTCGACGGGATCCACGCTTGTTTTCAGGTATGGATTGTTATTCTATCTAAACTAAAGGTCAGGAGTTAAAAGAAAAGAAAATGACTCGGCAAAGTATCGCACTTTATGCCTATGTATTCCCGTCTGGAACGAGAAATCAGAGTCAACGTAGTTCGCCTACCTACGGGAAAGGAGGGGAAGGTTGCTCGCTAGGATATCGCATCCTATGCCTACTTACTTTCATACAGCATGAAAGATCAGAGCAAACGTAGTTCGGGCCACGTACGACACAAGCTCGTCTTGATTGATTTTATTCCTTCTGAAAAAGGTTTTTCTGATTAGCAGTCCAAGCGGACAAAAATGACGTCTTGATGAGTTCACATTCTTTTACGAAAGAAGTGTCTTTTATTGTGTTTGAAATTTTATTGTATTTTTCTGTTTGTTTTGAGAAAGAAGAGACATAACTCTAACCTACGGTTGCGAAGGGAATCAAACTAACCTAATGTGATCATGCATGGGGTAAGACCTAATGTCTATCATGCTCCTCTCTTGCGCAGAGAGAAACAGAGATCCTAAGGGAATAGACGGAAACAGAAACAATATCAGATATATACAGTAAAGCAATAAAATGCATGAATGCAGCAATACAAGCGAGGCAAGGGAGTCCCACTCAACCTCGAACCTAGAAAACAATAGGCAAAAGTGAACAGACTTCACTTTCAACCCAACAGGGTAAACAGCAAACAATACAGTCCAGAAAACCAATCAATACATCAGAAATGAAATACAGCAGAAAAATAAACAGCCACAGCAGCTCTGCACCACATCAGTCCTCAAGTCATCTCCAATCAGCCACAAGCTTCAGCAAGCATCAATCTCCATCTCCACAGCCTTCAGGCAAGGTCTTTGTCATCAGTCTTCCATCTGCAATGGCTTTTCTTCAAGTCTCAATCTCCAGGAGGAATATCAGTCAACCAGATGAAGTGAATGAATGTTAGACAGTCAATTACCTACCAAGGGTGGTTCATTAACTGTTAACATTATATGGACAATTTTCTCTCAAAAGTTATATCTTTCAAATACATTCACTGATCCTTCCAAAGGAAGTAGGTGGATATTTGAAAGAGACTTTGAATCATAGAGAAGGGATGGATGCAGACAAGGCATTCCATGTTTGAGAAGCAAGCTTTCTAATCTAGAGCTCTGCCTAGCTCCTAAACCCTAGTCTCCTCAACAGCTGCTAGCAAGAATCTCCTCATCAACTCTGGAAGTTGGTCTTCAGTCTCTGGATCTCCAATGGCTTTATCATCACAAGTCTTCATCTCTCCCAATCCCAGGCAATCCCAATACCCACACAAACAAACAATAATCCCCAGAGGGCACACCACACCAATCAAACAAATATAGACAGTAATAATAGCAGTAGGGGAATCCTAATAATTTCTAAGGGATCTAATAACTACCCATAGTCCCTATAGTCCCATATCCCAAACTTTCAATCTCTAAATCCTAAGGGAAATGATTCAATTCTCCTAAGTCATCACCTAAACCCTAGTTTTGTTCATGTTATTCATACCTAAACTAAACACCTAAAATTAAGTCCTAAAAATATGAACTAAATTGCATATACAAGCTAACAATGTCTATTAATCCACCTAAAAAGAATGGATAAAAAATAGTAAAGCAACTAATCAAACTAAAATCACCAAATTCATGTATCAAACTAAATGATATTTACACCTATTTAAAAGAAAAATATGCCAAAAATATTAAAATAAAATGAAATATTAATTTTTTTGTATAATAATTTTCTTGACAAAATTATGAAAAGAATGCAAAAAGAACCAATTAAAAATATGCATTTTATGATTTGTCATGATTTTCTAAAGATTTAATGTTTTTAAAAGAGAATAAAATGAATTAATATGGATGCAGGGTGCAGAAAGTAAGAAATTCAGTTAAAACAATACACTGGGCCATGCAGTGGGGCGCGAAAAGCAATTTGGCACTAGGCCCAGGAAGCATCAAAAAACCAACAAAAATAAAAAAAAGCTGGGAACGGTGTAACTAGCAATATTTCCAGTTCATTCACGATGGGCCTTGGTTTGAGGGGTGTGAAAAGCAAGCACATGTGAGGCCCAATCTGAAACAATAAGTGAAACGGTGCGCTTCGATGTTTAAATTTCCCTCCGTTTTCGTCCTTCAATCGTGGCCGTTGGTTAAGTCTCCAGGTCAAAGTCAAACAAAAGATCCAACGCATGTCCATCATCGTCCCCAAATGGCTCTAGGGTTTCTGAAAGAAACAGTCCCATGCACGCATCTTCCATCTCCTTGTTCTCTCTCCATTCTCCATGGATGCCTTCGATCCAAAGAGCAAAGTTGCTCTAGAAACTCCCCTCTACACAGCCATAACCATAACTCCTCCTAAAACTCAAGCAACAATGGAACCCGATAGGTATAACAGTTGGAATCCACCATTTTCACCTGTGATCAATTGCTCTAATTCTCACCAATTCTTGTCCTAAACTCATCTACACCTTATGCTGATTATCACAAGCTAATAACCTAATATTTTCATGCTCTAATCCAAGAGTTATTCATCCAAACAGATCTTGCACTCCATGATCAAACTCCATGAAAGCTCTCCAAACTCACCAAACTCAGTCATCTATCCTAGCTTAACCTTTCTATGCTAACAAAACCTAATAACTCTCACCTAAACATGCAATTCGAATGAGAAACATACCTGGTGTAATTGATGAAAACAGGTATCAAATCCTCTTGATCCAAGGCTTGAAGTGAGTGGAAACTGATCCAAGAACTTGATGATGAGTTCTGTATACAACCAATGATGCTCCAAGACTTTGAATCTCCCAATTCCAAGATTCTTGCACTTTGAATGATGATGATGAATGGCACTAATCCTCCTCAATTATACCACATGCTTGTATGAATTCTGATCTACAGATGATGATGATGAAAATCAGATCAAGAATGGTGGAAATTGATGATAGTTTGAGAGAGTTTGGATTGATTTTGCAAATTGAAGAAAGTGTGTGGAACTTGTGTTTATGAGCCAATGTGATCACCAACCCTTGCATGAACCTCTTCATACCAATATATACATGACATTAGAACCTCCTAGAAGCTTGGAGAAACTTCCCTTGCACTCTTTCCTTACATTTTGGATTATGTTTCTTCCTTTGTAAGCAACCTTGAATAACTCTCAAAATTTGAACCTCAAAATTCCACTTTAGCCAATGTTCTCAAAATGATTTTTCCATTCAAAATGACCTATAATTTTGCCCCATTTGGCCAAAATATGAAAAATCTCATTTTTAAGTCCTTTTTTATTCATTAAATCCAACAATTTTGAAACCTTGTGCTATGAATCTTTCCAATCTTTCATGGTCACTTTTCTAGACTCAAAATGTCATTTGGAACAAGTTTGATGTTGTGAAGTTTTCCATTTGAAGCTTCCTTGTATGAGTTTTGGGCATAGGCTTGAAATGACCTGTAATTCTTAGATGACCAAAATACCCTTTGCTTGCCAAGACCATAAGTAGAGTTCCACAAATCATATGAAGGCATACTATACCATTCTAGAAAGCTAAGACAATTAGGAACAACTCTTATGTTGTCCATAAATTCATTTGAAATCGCCTTGGGGAGTAAACATTGCTTGGAAGTCAAGTCACTTTCACAGACAAAATTTCAGATACCTCAGATGACCTGTAACTTGCAAGGACCATAACTTGAGTTCCATAAATCTCCTTGATGTCTTCCACCACTCAAATTAAAGGTCTTGAGATCCTCTACAGGTTTCATGTTGACCAAGGATCCATTCGAAGCTTTCATTTTGACTTATATTGCTTGGAAATTTGACCTAAACTAGGGGATTTTACCCAGAAACCCTAATTTAGAAACTCCTCTTTTCCTTGATTCCTCTTGATTTATTCTTAGCATATCATCATATCCTTCTCTACATGTCAAATGATGAACCCCACATCTCTCCAATAGCCCTTAATGCCTTTCAATCAGTCAATTGACCTAGAGTTGACCCAGGGTTGACCCAGATGAAACCCTAGTTGACTGTCTTCAACTGCAATACTTGTGATCACACCACTGACTTGTTTCCTTCTCCAAGTGACTTTCTAAGTCCTATATGATGTCCACATACTCTCCATGCTCAATCCACAGCTCACAATTTCTTTGATGATTCCCAGATACCCTCAGATAGGAATTAGATGCACTGCTTGATCCAATGACTTCTTAGGCTTCCATTTCTTCTCTGATGACTTGAATGAGATTGAATTTGAATAGTAACCTCTTGATAGGCTCCTAGAGATGAGAATAATGCTTGGTCTCCGTTGGATGATTTGCTATGCTATGTTATGCAGATGATTAGACTATGTACATGACCCTATGTGCAAATGCTAATGATATTGAAACATAAACCAAATGAGTAAGGTTGAGCAAATTTTAGGGTGCAACAGCTGCCCCTATTCAAGCGACTTGGACCCGATTGGGTGAAGAGCCCGGAGCCTTCAGACATTCGCGGTACGAGACGGTTGAATACTAAGAACCCGGAAATTTGCCAACTGCAGAAATAAATTGCGCCACTGCTTGGGGAACGATATTCATCAACTGAATCTAACTGTTTACAGCAACCCACTGATCTCGTGCGGCGTGCTGGGGATGACTCGTCTTTTTCATCAAGAAATAAATCGTCCACGTTAGGAGTAAACTCTTGTCCACGTTAGGAATAACATTGTCCACGTTAGGACTCACCCTTCCACGTAAGGAATAACCGTTCCACGTTAGGAATAACACCGTCCACGTAAGGGCTCACCTTTCCACGTAAGGAATAACCTTTCTTTCCACGTCAGGAATAAACTTGTCCACGTTAGGACTCCATCTTTCCACGTAAGGAATACACTCATCTTTCCACGTAAGGAATACTTCTTTTCTCAATCTGTCCACGTCAGGACTAAACTTTCCACGTAAGGAATCAATCTTTTTCCACGTAAGGAAACATCTCTTCTTCCACGTAAGGAATACAAACTTTCCACATAAGGAATCACTATCTTTTCCACGTTAGGAATCAAACTTTGATCTTTCCACGTAAGGACTACATCTTTTTTCCACGTAAGGAATCTCATCTTGATATGTCCACGTAAGGAATCATATTTTGATTCGTCCACGTAAGGACTCCCACTTGATATGTCCACGTAAGGACTCAATCTTTCCACGTAAGGAATATCATTTCTTTTCCACGTAAGGAACACGCTTTCTTTCCACGTAAGGAAACAACTTCTCTTGATCTGTCCACGTAAGGACTCCAATCTTTCCACGTAAGGAATATCATTTCTTTTCCACGTAAGGAACACGCTTTCTTTCCACGTAAGGAATCACATTTTGATTCGTCCACGTAAGGACTCCAACTTGTTCCACGTAAGGAATCATATCTTTCCACGTAAGGAATCTCCATCTTTCGATTTGTCCACGTAAGGAATCCAATCTTTCCACGTTAGGAATCAAACTCTCTCTTCCACGTAAGGAACTGAAACCTCTCTTTCCACGTAAGGAATAAACTCGTCCACGTCAGGACCCATGTTTCGTCTTGATTTGTCCACGTCAGGACTCAGGCATCTTCGACCCGCTGGGGAAATCACTTGTCCACGTCAGGACTCACATCTTCCTCTGATGAAATAATAGAACCTATCCACGTTAGGACTTGCATGTCTTCGACTTGCTGGGGAAGTGAGACTTGTCCACGTCAGGACTCACATTTTGCTCACAACACGGAGAAGGATAAATTTGTCCACGTCAGGACTCTCGCATCTTGACGACACGAAGAACTATAAACTTGTCCACGTCAGGACGCACATTTCACCATCACGAATAAAGCTATCTGCTGGAAATAAATTGTCCACGTCAGGACACCAACACGAAGAGTAACCCACTTTTGTCCACGTCAGGACTTCCCATTCAAGTAATTCTGAGTAATCGAACCTGTCCACGTCAGGACTAACACCTTTATCAGCTATGAGGAAATAAATTTGTCCACGTTAGGACCCCCACTTTTCTAGCACAAAGAAAGTCTGTCAAGAAAATTGTCCACGTCAGGACTCATCCTTCCATTTGTCCCAAACCACAAAAACTGCTTAGCACTGACGTGACAGCGATTTTGAAGCGGACTCTACTGGGGATATTTGGAAATCAAACTACTGGACGCCTGCTCTAATAACCGGCGGTGGCCTCTGAAATTCTGGTTCGAAAACCCTTTAATGACAAACAACTCTGCTTGGGAGTGAGGAGAAATTTTGCCTACTCACTCTGGCGGGGAACACACGAGAAATTCACAAATAACTTTGTTCGGAGACAAAGAGAACTTCATCATGACAACTCTGTGGGGAGTAGTGCCAAAGCTGACACTTCATTGAATGTCTCACGTCGAGACCTCGACTGCTTGGTGATTCATCTGAGCAAAAGCTCTCTCTACCTGCAAGAGAAACAATACTTGAAGCAAACGGTTAGCCAACCTGGTTTATGTTTCAAAATGCATGTGTTTGATAACGATGCAATGCTCCATTCGACATGGAAATGCTACGCTTTTATTTGGTAGATGCGAATATGACACTACATGCCAATGCAAATGCAGACTCGAACTGCTGAGATACAGGAACTGCTTCAGCAAAATAAATGCTGAAAACAATGCCAACTCCGCTGGGGATAGCCAGGTGCTACAGAATTATTCCAGCAAAATAAATGCTGGAAGAGTGAAGTCGACTCAGCTGGGAAATTAGGAACTTAAACCAAACACCTCGTTGAAGTAATACCCTGCTGGGGAATATAACTCTGCTGGAGAATAACAGATGCGCTTGGTATGATTGAACCTCTGCTGGAAAGCGAACGAATATCACACGGTATTTTGACAAAATAAATGCCAATGCGCCACACCAACTCTGCCGGGGAGAGCCTTAATCTTCGAGTTCCACTGGGAGGAAAACACTTGCTGAAAAGAGAACTCCACTGGGGATGGGACGATTCTCTTGGGGAAAATCAACTGACTCCGCTGGGGGAGAGTAAATGACCCTGCGGGGAAAGGTAAACTGATCTGAATACAGCTCCCAAACATTAATCTTCTGTGGCTAAACCATTCTGCTTGAGATGCACTGTCTGAATACAGCCTTATAATCTTGGAATTGCCAACTCTGCTGAGGATGAATAACTTTGTTGGAGCATGCCCTCTGGATAAGCTACGGCCAGCTGGGGAATTCTATCCTTCTTCAGGAAGAACATGCATGACCTGCGCGGGGGTCGAGTCTTTCGTTATTGCAATCTTTTGATCGTCTTTCCTCGTGCGGCTATGTAATCTGCAACAACACAAACAAGACAAGACAAACCTATGCAACCAAAATCGATTCAGGTTAGTGACGTTATTTTCAGTTAATTCAAAGCTTTAGCAATTGTTGGCAAGGGCCATTGATGTTATACACATGCTAGTTTCAGTAAATTTAGGCGTTTATCATGCACAAAACAGTAAAGAACCAGCATCAAGTACTGAATAACATTTTTTATTGATTGGGCCCCTGAATGGGCGGAGTTTTTTGTACACGGGATGTAACTCCTGAAAAGAGGAAGCTACGCAAAGCAGATATATAAGTATGCACAAGAAGCATAAATATATTGACAAACTAAATTTGTACACATGTCGGCAACGGGATGCAGACGAACACCACGAACTGATCCTCCTATGACTCGCCTGACTCTAATGCTTTCCCGGTATTCACACTTCCGAAGAGATTGTATCTGATAATCGACCCCTCAGGTATATTCTCCCGCACTGATGCTCACTGCAATATCAAATTCGGACCGCAGTCATTTGCTTTTCAAATCCCTAACTTTTGCGTGAACCGCCCTTTACGGGTTTTCAGTTCACCGGGATACCCTTTTTTGCCGAAGCCGCCCAGTGTAGGTTTTCAACTTCGCGGGTGTACATTTTTTCAATTTTATCCCTAACTTTTGCCCGAACCTTTCATTCTGTTTTTGGTTCGCCAGGATGCCCCATTTTTGCCTGGACTTTCTTTTTCTGTCCAGCGGGTCAATTTTAAGCAAAGTATTTTTTAACTGCGTCCGAATTCACAGGCGACGTAAAGTCTTCACCGTCCATGGTGGACAACAATAACGCCCCTCCTGAAAAGACTTTCCTGACAACGTATGGCCCTTCGTAATTGGGGGTCCACTGTGATCTGCCTGCGGCGGGAGAATCCTTTTCAGCACAAGGTCGCCCGTCTGAAAGCTTCGCGGATGTATCTTCTTGTCGTATGCTTTCTTCATTCGGCTCTGGTACAAACGACCGTATGCTAGAGAAGCTAGCCTTTTCTCATCCATCAAACTCAATTGGTTCAACCTGTCTTTCACCCATTCTGCCTCGTCTAGCTGAACGTCTCGCAATACCCTCAGAGAAGGGATCTCAACTTCCAATGGTAGTACTGCTTCCATTCCGTATACCAACGAGAACGGGGTTGCCCCGGTTGATGTGCGTACCGTCGTACGATAATCGTGCAAAGCAAAAGGTAGCATCTCGTGCCAATCCTTATAGGTCACCACCATCTTCTGAATGATCTTCTTGATATTCTTATTGGCCGCCTCGACAGCGCCATTCATCTTGGGTCGGTAAGGGGAGGAGTTGTGATGTTCGATCTTGAAATTCTGACAAAGCTCCTTCATCATTTTGTTATTCAGGTTTGAACCGTTGTCCGTGATTATCCGCTCGGGGATCCCATATCGGCAAATGATATCTCTCTTGATGAATCTGGCCACCACTTGCTTAGTTACATTTGCATAAGACGCCGCTTCCACCCACTTGGTGAAATAATCGATTGCTACTAGAATGAACCGGTGCCCGTTAGAAGCTGTTGGCTCGATCTTTCCAATCATATCGATTCCCCACATCGAGAACGGCCATGGCGATGACATCACATTCAGAGGACTCGGAGGCACATGGATCTTGTCAGCATAAATTTGGCACTTGTGGCACTTCCTTGCGAACTTGAAACAGTCAGTTTCCATAGTCAGCCAAAAATAACCTGCCCGCAGCAGCTTTCTCGTCATAGCATGCCCACCAGCATGCGTACCAAAGGTACCCTCATGTATTTCCTCCATGAGCAGCTTTGCCTCTCTTTCATCTACGCAACGCAACAGCACCAAATCGTGGTTTCTTCTGTACAAGACACCATCTGGATTCAAATAGAAATTACCCGCTAATCTCCTGAGAGTCTTCTGATCTTGACTGGATGCCCCATCCGGATACTCTTTATTCTTCAGGAAATTAAGGATATCAAAATACCACAGTTTATCATCGGATGCCTCATCAATAGCGAATACGAAGGCTGGTCTGTCAAGCCGAGAGATAATGATTCGGGGAGCCTCGTTCCAGAAGTTGACCTTGTACATGGAAGACAAAGTGGCCAGGGCGTCAGCCATTTGATTCTCTGCCTGCGGCACATGATGCAATTCAACTTTGTCAAAGAAAGGCAACAATCTCCTTGCGTAATTCATGTAATGTATCAAGTTGGGCTGACGCGTCTCCCATTCCCCTTTGATTTGATTCACCACCAGAGCTGAGTCTCCGTATACGTCCAGATGTTTGATTCGCAAATCAATGGCTTCTTCAAGCCCCATTATACAAGATTCGTATTCGGCTTCATTATTGGTAACTGCAAAGGTCAATCGGGCAGTAAACGGGATGTGCGACCCGTGTGGCATAGTGATGATGGCCCCTATTCCGCTACCGTAAGCGTTCACAGCTCCGTCAAATATCATCTTCCATTTGGAACCCAATTCTGGTCCTTCGTCTGGCAACGGCTCTTCACAATCTTTCATCTTTAGGTACATGATATCCTCGTCAGGAAAATCAAACCTCATCGATTGGTAATCTTCAATAGGCTGCTCTGCCAGGTACTCAGACAATACACTCCCTTTTATAGCCTTTTGCGAGACGTATTGGATGTCATATTCAGTCAAGACCATCTGCCAACGGGCAATTCTCCCTGACAACGCCTGCTTTTCGAATACATATTTGATAGGATCCATCTTCGAGATGAGCATGGTTGTGTGATTCAGCATGTATTGCCTCAAACGCTTGGCGGCCCAGGCTAGCGCGCAACAAGTTTTCTCCAACATTGAGTATCGAGATTCACAATCTGTAAATTTCTTACTCAAGTAATAAATTGCATGCTCTTTTCTTCCTGTCTCGTCGTGTTGACCGAGAACACAACCCATGCTTCCCTCAAGAACTGTCAAATACATGATCAAGGGTCTACCTGCCACTGGGGGTATCAAAATAGGAGGCTCCTGCAAATACTGCTTTATTTTATCGAACGCCTTTTGACAATTTTTGTTCCATGTTACAGCTTGATCTTTCTTCAATAACTTGAATAATGGTTCACACGTGGCCGTTAGATGAGATATGAACCGAGCGATGTAGTTCAACCTCCCTAAAAACCTGCGCACCTCTTTCTCTGTTTTAGGCGTCGGCATTTCTTGTATCGCTTTTATTTTAGCAGGATCGACCTCTATTCCTCTTTCGCTTACGATAAACCCCAGCAGTTTACCCGATCTCACCCCGAAGGTGCATTTGTTAGGGTTCAGTCTCAGCCTGAACTTCCTAAGCCTTTTAAATAACTTCAGCAGATTCACCAGATGCTCTTCCTCCGTCTGGGATTTGGCAATCATATCGTCAACATAAACTTCGATCTCTTTATGCATCATATCATGAAAAAGAGTCGTCATCGCACGCTGATATGTTGCCCCAGCATTTTTCAAGCCAAAGGGCATCACTTTATAGCAAAATGTTCCCCAAGGCGTTATGAAAGTAGTCTTCTCCATGTCCTCTGGCGCCATTTTAATCTGATTATAGCCTGAAAAGCCATCCATGAAGGAGAATACGGAGTATTGAGCAGTATTATCAACTAGCACGTCGATATGAGGAAGTGAAAAATCGTCTTTTGGGCTTGCTTTGTTCAAATCCCTATAATCCACGCACATTTGAACCTTGCCATCTTTCTTTGGCACTGGTACGATGTTAGCAACCCATGAGGGATATTTTGTCACAGCCAGGAAACCAGCATCCCACTGTTTTTGAACTTCCTCTTTGATCTTTACTGCCATGTCTGGTCTAGTTCTGCGAAGCTTTTGTTTGACCGGCGGGCATTCTTCTTTCAGTGGCAGACGGTGCACAACCATATCTGTATCGAGCCCTGGCATATCTTCATACGACCAAGCGAATACATCACTATATTCTCTGAGCATTTCAACCAGTCTTCGCTTGATATCGCTCTGCAGTGCGGCCCCGATACGAATATTCTTCTCAACCCCTTCCGACCCCAAGTTGATATATTCGATGACCTCTTCGTGAGGCAGAATGACTCTTTCCTCTTGCTTCACCAACCAAGACAATTCTTCAGGAACGTCACTATCTTCGACAACCTCTTCTTCGACCTGAAATACCGGGTGCTCAAAGTCGGGACGAGTCATAGGTGGTTCAAGGATGTCATCTGAAAATGTTATCCTGCAAAAGGAATGGTTAAGTGCTTCAAAATGCGTATAAAGCGAATAACCACGTTGCCATTTTATTGAAAAATACAAAACAAGAAAGACAAAGATCGAAATATTTGCACATGAAAAAACGTCATTTATTTAATGATTAACACGCAATGTTCATAACAACACAACCCTAAGCAAATCACGATGCCCCGGGCAAGACATCAGATTATTCAACAATTAATAAAACAAAGCATTACTGTTTAAGAGTCATAGGAACAAGCTCCTGAATAGACCAGTTGCACAGTCCCTGTCCTGGCGTGCTTGGCTGAATCCAGGCATCTATATCACAGTCGTTGTCTCCTTCGTCAGACTCCAAAGCAGCATTGATGGTTTCATGACATACTCCACTGGCAGAGATGGTTATTGGCCCTCTGAAACGGGGTGTCCCCACAGCAGGTGTTGACGACGACGGTTGGTATCCCAGCCCAAACCGGTCCATCTTTACAGGAATATCCAGCACTTTGCCCCAGCCCTTTGCTTCTCCGGCCTCCACCAGAGCTTGAGCTTCTTTATACGACGAGACGGCTATCTCTGACACTTTGCTCGGCCCGGGACCTTTGTCCTTGATACGCAACCCTTCAAATGCCTGGCAGGGTGTTTCGTGGATCTCTCCGTCGACCTCCACATATTTAAATGACGACAGATGGCTGACCAGGATGTCTTCTTCTCCGCATACGGTGACCACGCTGTCTCCGACCATATATTTCAACTTCTGATGCAGGGTAGACGTGACTGCCCCAGCCCCATGAACCCAGGGTCTTCCGAGCAGGCAGCTATATGCGGGCTGTATATCCATGATATAAAATTCCGTTGCAAACACCTCCGGCCCTACCTGTAGAGGCAATGTTATCGATCCAAAGATTGTTCTTCGCGTGCCATCAAACGCTCTGACTACCAATTCACTGGGCGTGCACAGGATTCCTCTGACATCTAGCTTCATCATCGCTTTCTTGGGCATCACATTCAAAGACGATCCGGTGTCTACCAATACATGCGACATTACTGATCCTCTACACTCGACAGATATGTGCAGCGCCATATTATGATCTCTCCCCTTAGGGGTCAAATCGAAGTCGGTAAAGCCCAAGTTGTGGCCTGCATTCACATGTGCCAACACTCCTTCCAGCTGATTCACGGAGACGTCTTGGGGCACGAAGGAAGTATCCAGGACTTTCAGCAAAGCATTTCTGTGAGCTTCAGAACATAATAGCAATGACAGTATAGATATTTTTGACGGTGTCTGCTGCAGATGCTCCACAATCTTATAATCACTTTTTCGAATCAAGCGCATGAACTCTTCTACATCTTTCGATGCCGCTTCTTTGCCGCTTGCTTGCACTGGGACATTCTCAACCATTTTCCCTTTTCCTTTCGCTAGTCTTTCGGCCTCCACCTCAGGCGATATGAAGATCCTACCACTCCTTGTCATACCTCCTGAACCAACAACGTTGTCTACAGTCTCGGCTGGCTGCTTATTAACATCAATCTTTATTCCGTCACAATATACCTCCAGCCCATATGACCATGGGACCGCTTTTGTGTTCTCGTACGGGATTGGTTCGGCCTTAGTTATGGTGATCGGCGGTCGCTGAACCGGTGCTGTTATAGTGATTGTCTTTCGAGGAATCGTTACAGTGGCCACATCACTCTGATTATCTGTTACTGCCCCTGCAGGCTCTTCAACCGCTGCTCGGTCAAACTGCAATGTGCCGTCATCAACTAAAGCCTGGATGCCTTTCTTCAAATCATCACACCCCCCAGCTAGGGTCCAGCATTCTAAGCAGTACTCGTCACAACCCAGATAGACACCCCCTTGCAACAATCTGCTTTTTATCTCGCTCAGCGGCGTCTTTAAATCATCGACACTCATAATCAGATTCAACCCTTCCTCAGTCAGAATGGCGTTTGCCCCATGATTAGGCATGGGCTTCTGCACTATATTCGGCCCTGCCGTTCCGAAATTGATAGCCTTATTGTCCAAAAGATTCTGCACAACATGCTTAAAAGCATGGCAACCCTCTACATCGTGGCCCAGAGCCCCAGAATGAAACTCACAGTGCCTGCTTGCATCATAACCATACGGAGGAGTTCCCGTTATTGGTTCCAGAGTTCTTTTCTCTACCAAATTTAGACCCAACAGCGTCTGCAACAAATCTGCATAGGTTGAGGGAGGCTTCTCAAACACTCTTCTTGGTTTACCACCCTGGAATCTTCGTTGAGCCTGCTGTGCCCCCTGCTGTGGCTGCTGCTGCTGCTGTTGTTGCTGAAATGGCTGCTGCTGCTGCTGCATTGGCTGCTGCTGAAACGGTTGTTGTTGATATGGAATAGTAACACTCGCCACCTGCTGCGGCTGATGATATTGGTTTCGTCCCCTGCCTCGGCCTCGGCCTCGGCCTCCAAATACCGCGCTTGCCTCGCCCTGACGGCGCCCACCAAAAGCCTTCCTATTACTGCCAGATGCAGTTGATTCCTCAGCCTGGAACCTGCCTTGGTTAATGTTGTTTTCAATCTTTTCCCCCATCAGAATTAAGTCTGAGAAACTAGCCAAAGATGTGTGAAACAACTTGTCATAAAACATGCCTGTGAACGTGCCGATGAACATGTCGTTCATTTCCTTGTCTTCTAAAGGAGGACGGACCCTGGCAGCCATATCGCGCCACCTTTGCGCGTACTCTTTAAAGCTCTCACCCTTCTTCTGAGACAGCCCTGTCAATTGGACCCGATTAGGCGCCAAATCGCTGTTATACTTGTAGTGAGCTACAAATGCCTCTGCCAATTGCTTCCATGTCTTGATATTAGTTGGCTCCAACCCCATGTACCATTCTAGGGAAGGGCCCAATAGACTATCTTGAAAGAAATGCATTAGCATTCTCTCATCAGTGGAGTACGCAGACATTTTTCTGTAATAAGCCCGCACATGCACTTTCGGACAAGTGTCCCCTTTATACTTATCAAACGTAGGAGCTTTGAATTTGATTGGCACCCTCAAGCCAGGTACCAAACCCATTGTTGCCATGTCTAAGCCCACAGCACTTTGGTTCAGGACCCCCCTCATCTGCTCTTCTAGCATTCTGATCTTCTGGGAGTCATCCATCGGCCCTTCGAAACCTCCACCGGAGAAAGCGTCCTCCTGCTGATCTTCTTGCCACATACCATTCCCAGCTCCATACCCATCATATCCATTATTGCGGCCAGCCCTAATCTGGTTCATCACCAGGCCTCGGCCTCTGTTGCCGTATCCCTGAACACCTCCAGCAGGCCCAAAAGCCATTAACCCAGCGCCGTTTCCATTTCCGAAACCTCCGTAACCCTGATTGGTCATACCGTAACCATCTTGCCCAAAGCCTTGAGCATTGAAACCATATTTCCCAGCGTTATCGAATCCCTGATCGTTGAACCCGAATCCAGCATTGCCGAAGCCGTTGCCTCCCATATTATCACCCAAGTTGACATCACCAAGCCCAACGTTATGGACAGCAGTCTCATTCCCAACTCCGACGATACCGTTCCCAGCAGCGGTAGCGTTGTTGACATTAGCAGCAGGTATATTGACTACGGGTGGAGCCACTGGCGTGGGAGTGCCCTCTCCATGAACAGTATCGACTCGCACAGACTGATGATCCTCATTACCGTGACCGGCGTTTCTGACCAACAGAGGTTGCACCATGGCTTGCAAATTCTCCTGACCTTTTGCAATAGCTTCCATGGTCTGCATAAAGAGAGCTAGCTTCTCGCGCACATATTGCATCTCGTTCTGCATTTGATCTATGATTCTTCAACAGTTGGTGCGGGTGGAATATCTGTGCGGGCGCTGATCTGCAATCCTGGAAATACCTGGTTCAAAACAGGAAATAAGACACCGTCCAAAGATTACCTGTAATGCAATATGAATATGAATGCAATGCAATGTGTGTCTGTGCATTAGGGATATTCATTCCCCGATTCTAGTGTGAAGGTGCCATTGCAGTGCCAGTGCTAACAATATAAAGACCGGAGCTGAATCACAGAAAGCCTCATATATTGCGGAGAAACCAATAAGCCAAGAACACAATATCACTGAGAGTACAATGAGAAGGCATGACCTCAACCAACAATCCTGGTGATGGTCAGCACTATGCAAATAAAGCATACAAGTTACTACATGAAATGATCAAACACTCCCATAAGTCTGGTACTCTTCTAGCAACTTCTTGGTCTCCGGATGACTTGGTTGGGTAAGCAGCCCTTCAACAAGTTGGTTTCTTATCTTGAGAACACGTCGCACGTCTTCAGCAGTTTCCTCCCATGCCCCTTCTCCGAAGCGATCCTCTAGTTTACGCTTCTGAGACACAGCTTCATCTCTGCCTTTGATGGCCTTGTTTAGTGCATTCTGGAGACTATACCGGGTCATCACTTCTTCACACTTCTTGATGCTGGACTTCAACTGCTCTTCGAGGTCGGAGATTTGCTGCTTCAACTTATCTTCCCTCTTCTTATTGTTGGTGAGCGTGTCATTCCAAGTCTTATTGCAAGAAGAGATTTCTCGGTGTGCTGCGTCGAGCGCTTTCTTTTTGGATTCGAGCATGTCATGGGAGCTTCTGAACTCTTGCCCCAGACGTTCGCGCTTCCTCTTCTCCTCAATCAACTCAGCCCCTAGTCTGTTCATTAGCTCAATCTGCTGTTGGAAAGCATGCACGGCCTTGTTTTTCTCACTGCGTATCTGGGCTAGCTCTTGCTCTAACCCTTCGTTGATCTTCATCAAGGCTTCTTTTTCTTTCACAACTTGCTCGTAGGCTTCCCTAGAAACAGTAGTTGGCTCTGCTACCGGAATAGGAACAAGGACTGGCGCATCTGGAAACGGCATTCGCAACTGACTGGCTCTCTCCTAGATCCAAACTCTGTATGGTGCATAAGCCTGACAGTCATTCTTCCCTAACAGCGGCTTCCCTCTTTGGTTAATACGCGTCCAGGCATGCTGCAGCTTGGCTAATAACTCCCCCTTCAAATCACCGGTGAAGTATAGAGATTCCTGTACTTCTTCCTCTTTGGGTGGGTTCTTCA
Source organism: Lathyrus sativus (assembly GCA_963859935.3). Classification (NCBI taxonomy): domain Eukaryota; kingdom Viridiplantae; phylum Streptophyta; class Magnoliopsida; order Fabales; family Fabaceae; genus Lathyrus; species Lathyrus sativus. Next base: position 423,360,294 of record OZ012737.1, read on the forward strand.
GCGCATATCCGAACTGACGGACCAACAGGGATGGGTTGTAATTGATACACCCTTTTCTTCCTATCAACGGCACATTAGGGTACCCAGAACAACTGAATATAAGCTCAGCCCCTAGCAGGTCTCGATCAAACCACTCAACGTCTTCGGAAGATAGCCTCATCAGGCGCTCTGACCAGCTAGCGGTGGTTGCACTCTCCACAAAAGATCCCTTCATGGGAAGATGACTCTTGAACCACATATTCAACAAAGGAGCACAGCAGTAAACAACCTTTCCCCTTCTGTTTTCGTTCTTGTAGTGCAAGGAGTGGTAGAAGTCTCCGATCAACGTTGGCACTGGATTGCCGGCAGCAAATAGATGGAAAGCGTCCAAGTCTACGAAATTGGGCAAGTTAGGAAACAGCACAATCCCATAAATGCATAGAGCCAAAATAGCATTGAAAACCACCCAACATCCGCTCTTGGCATACTCCTGAGCCTTGCCAACCAAGAAATCAAGAGAGAAACCTGAAACCCCAAGCCAAGAAGTCACTAACAGTTCTGCAGCTTCCATATGCAAGGCTTTAGCTAAGTCCTCCAACTAGGGCTCAGCAGCAGAGTGAATAAAGGGAACCTTGTTCTGCACTAGTAGCTCAGTAAACTCCACATACTCCTCAATGGTAGGCCCTAGAATGAAGTCATCAAATGTAAAACATCTCAATGCGGGGTCATAGAACTGCATCAAGGTGTACAGCCCGTTCATCTCATCAGCAGTGGGCTTGCAGACTAATCTCAGTAATCTCCCATGACTCATTCTGAAGCCCCTCCTAACCTCCTCATCAGCAAGAGATATCAGACCGAGCAAAGGGGTAATATCAGGTGTAGGCAGCTTATACGCAACTGTTTTCCTCAAACCAGCCATAATCAATACTCAGAAGTCTGGGCACTAGAATCGGAGGATATGCAAATGCACCTGCAGCACAGACACACGTTAATGGGATGCAATGATAATGGGTATGCAAACAATGCAATGCAAGTAACATGCAACAGGGACCAAATGCCGTAGCTGAATAGCCTGAACCATATCAAGAGGTCTCAAATAGACTCTTTAGAAGTCCTCAAACCATGGTCTCAGATAGACCTAAAACAAAGCTCCAACAACGGTCTCTGACAGACCTCAACCATAACTCCAACTGGTCTCTGGTAGACCTCAAATCACATCTCCAACGAGTCTCTGACAGACCTCAGGACTCTCCAACTGGTCTCTGACAGACCTTAGAACTCTCCAACTGGTCTCTGACAGACCTCAGAACTCTCCAACTGGTCTCTGACAGACCTCAGAACTCTCCATAAATACCCAGGATCTCTGATCAAGAAATAGCCGGTATCTGAAGGTCTAGTTACCTGCATAACCCCAAACCCTCTCACAGGTGGATGTCCTAGTAACTGACAAAGGTATGGCATCCTATGCGGTCGTCGGCGTCACAGACTTTCAGGGTTGACGATACGATTCCCAGAAGGAGTGGCATCATCAAATCCTGAAGAGGCCTCACTTAGCCAACTTCCAAATGATCGGTTCCCGGAGTCGACAATTCAGCTGACCAACAACCCCTTCGACCCAAAGGGTAGAAAAAGAAGCCAACCAGAAGAACCTCGTCCGAGTGTAGATTTCATGAGACACTAATGCAAGCAAAGCCGGCACGCGCCCACTACTTTCTACTCTAATTCTAGGTGCACTCAAGCCCAGGTCCGGCTTATCTCTCAATCATAGAACCACCCATCACACCCCAATACAGCAATAATAATCAATATATATAATGCTGAAAATAAAGGTCAGAAATATAAATCCATACAAAATCCTCGACGGAAAAACAAGCGTTAGGATTGACTCGCTTAAGGGACGTTGGATCCCAAATGCATAAGGACTATCGCAGTCCTTAGCAGCCAGGGGACGTTGGATCCCCAGCAGAGTCGCCAGCTATCGCTACTGCGAAAATCGGCGCCGGCTGAACAGAAGAGTCGCCACCGTGCATTATTTATCCCACGGGAGGGAAAGGAAACGCTCAGAGTAAAACTCGCACAACACGGGAAAGGTATGGTCATCGCAACCAAAACCTGGGTTCGGGAGTCGGTTACGCAAGGGGAAGGTATTAGAACCCCTCACGTCCGTCGTACTCGACGGGATCCACGCTTGTTTTCAGGTATGGATTGTTATTCTAAATAAAATAAAGGTCAGGAGTTAAAAGAAAAGAAAATGACTCGGCAAAGTATCGCACTTTATGCCTACGTATTCCCGTCTGGAACGAGAAATCAGAGTCAACGTAGTTCGCCTACCTACGGGAAAGGAGGGGAAGGTTGCTCGCTAGGATATCGCATCCTATGCCTACGTACTTTCATACAGCATGAAAGATCAGAGCAAACGTAGTTCGGGCCACGTACGACACAAGCTCGTCTTGATTGATTTTATTCCTTCTGAAAAAGGTTTTTCTGATTAGCAGTCCAAGCGGACAAAAATGACGTCTTGATGAGTTCACATTCTTTTACGAAAGAAGTGTCTTTTATTGTGTTTGAAATTTTATTGTATTTTTCTGTTTGTTTTGAGAAAGAAGAGACAGAACTCTAACCTACGGTTGCGAAGGGAATCAAACTAACCTAATGTGATCATGCATGGGGTAAGACCTAATGTCTATCATGCTCCTCTCTTGCGCAGAGAGAAACAGAGATCCTAAGGGAATAGACGGAAACAAAAACAATATCAGATATATACAGTAAAGCAATAAAATGCATGAATGCAGCAATACAAGCGAAGCAAGGGAGTCCCACTCAACCTCGAACCTAGAAAACAATAGGCAAAAGTGAACAGACTTCACTTTCAACCCAACAGGGTAAACAGCAAACAATACAGTCCAGAAAACCAATCAATACATCAGAAATGAAATACAGTAGAAAAATAAACAGCCACAGCAGCTCTGCACCACATTAGTCCTCAAGTCATCTCCAATCAGCCACAAGCTTCAGCAAGCATCAATCTCCATCTCCACAGCCTTCAGGCAAGGTCTTTGTCATCAGTCTTCCATCTGCAATGGCTTTTCTTCATGTCTCAATCTCCAGGAGGAATATCAGTCAACCAGATGAAGTGAATGAATGTTAGACAGTCAATTACCTACCAAGGGTGGTTCATTAACTGTTAACATTATATGGACAATTTTCTCTCAAAAGTTCTATCTTTCAAATACATTCACTGATCCTTCCAAAGGAAGTAGGTGGATATTTGAAAGAGACTTTGAATCATAGAGAAGGGATGGATGCAGACAAGGCATTCCATGTTTGAGAAGCAAGCTTTCTAATCTAGAGCTCTGCCTAGCTCCTAAACCCTAGTCTCCTCAACAGCTGCTAGCAAGAATCTCCTCATCAACTCTGGAAGTTGGTCTTCAGTCTCTGGATCTCCAATGGCTTTATCATCACAAGTCTTCATCTCTCCCAATCCCAGGCAATCCCAATACCCACACAAACAAACAATAATCCCCAGAGGGCACACCACACCAATCAAACAAATATAGACAGTAATAATAGCAGTAGGGGAATCCTAATAATTTCTAAGGGATCTAATAACTACCCATAGTCCCTATAGTCCCATATCCCAAACTTTCAATCTCTAAATCCTAAGGGAAATGATTCAATTCTCCTAAGTCATCACCTAAACCCTAGTTTTGTTCATGTTATTCATACCTAAACTAAACACCTAAAATTAAGTCCTAAAAATATGAACTAAATTGCATATACAAGCTAACAATGTCTATTAATCCACCTAAAAAGAATGGATAAAAAATAGTAAAGCAACTAATCAAACTAAAATCACCAAATTCATGTATCAAACTAAATGATATTTACACCTATTTAAAAGAAAAATATGCCAAAAATATTAAAATAAAATGAAATATTAATTTTTTTGTATAATAATTTTCTTGACAAAATTATGAAAAGAATGCAAAAAGAACCAATTAAAAATATGCATTTTATGATTTGTCATGATTTTCTAAAGATTTAATGTTTTTAAAAGAGAATAAAATGAATTAATATGGATGCAGGGTGCAGAAAGTAAGAAATTCAGTTAAAACAATACACTGGGCCATGCAGTGGGGCGCGAAAAGCAATTTGGCACTAGGCCCAGGAAGCATCAGAAAACCAACAAAAATAAAAAAAAAGCTGGGAACGGTGTAACTAGCAATATTTCCAGTTCATTCACGATGGGCCTTGGTTTGAGGGGTGTGAAAAGCAAGCACATGTGAGGCCCAATCTGAAACAATAAGTGAAACGGTGCGCTTCGATGTTTAAATTTCCCTCCGTTTTCGTCCTTCAATCGTGGCCGTTGGTTAAGTCTCCAGGTCAAAGTCAAACAAAAGATCCAACGCATGTCCATCATCGTCCCCAAATGGCTCTAGGGTTTCTGAAAGAAACAATCCCATGCACGCATCTTCCATCTCCTTGTTCTCTCTCCATTCTCCATGGATGCCTTCGATCCAAAGAGCAAAGTTGCTCTAGAAACTCCCCTCTACACAGCCATAACCATAACTCCTCCTAAAACTCAAGCAACAATGGAACCCGGTAGGTATAACAGTTGGAATCCACCATTTTCACCTGTGATCAATTGCTCTAATTCTCACCAATTCTTGTCCTAAACTCATCTACACCTTATGCTGATCATCACAAGCTAATAACCTAATATTTTCATGCTCTAATCCAAGAGTTATTCATCCAAACAGATCTTGCACTCCATGATCAAACTCCATGAAAGCTCTCCAAACTCACCAAACTCAGTCATCTATCCTATCTTAACCTTTCTATGCTAACAAAACCTAATAACTCTCACCTAAACATGCAATTCTAATGAGAAACATACCTGGTGTAATTGATGAAAACAGGTATCAAATCCTCTTGATCCAAGGCTTGAAGTGAGTGGAAACTGATCCAAGAACTTGATGATGAGTTCTGTATACAACCAATGATGCTCCAAGACTTTGAATCTCCCAATTCCAAGATTCTTGCACTTTGAATGATGATGATGAATGGCACGAATCCTCCTCAATTCTACCACATGCTTGTATGAATTCTGATCTACAGATGATGATGATGAAAATCAGATCAAGAATGGTGGAAATTGATGATAGTTTGAGAGAGTTTGGATTGATTTTGCAAATTGAAGAAAGTGTGTGGAACTTGTGTTTATGATCCAATGTGATCACCAACCCTTTCATGAACCTCTTCATACCAATATATACATGACATTAGAACCTCCTAGAAGCTTGGAGAAACTTCCCTTGCACTCTTTCCTTACATTTTGGATTATGTTTCTTCCTTTGTAAGCAACCTTGAATAACTCTCAAAATTTGAACTAACCTCAAAATTCCACTTTAGCCAATGTTCTCAAAATGATTTTTCCATTCAAAATGACCTATAATTTTGCCCCATTTGGCCAAAATATGAAAAATCTCATTTTTAAGTCCTTTTTTATTCATTAAATCCAACAATTTTGAAACCTTGTGCTATGAATCTTTCCAATCTTTCATGGTCACTTTTATAGACTCAAAATGTCATTTGGAACAAGTTTGATGTTGTGAAGTTTTCCATTTGAAGCTTCCTTGTATGAGTTTTGGGCATAGGCTTGAAATGACCTGTAATTCTCAGATGACCAAAATACCCTTTGCTTGCCAAGACCATAAGTAGAGTTACACAAATCATATGAAGGTATACTATACCATTATAGAAAGCTAAGACAATTAGGAACAACTATTATGTTGGCCAGAAATTCATTTGAAATCTCCTTGGGGAGTAAAAATTGCTTGGAAGTCAAGTCACTTTCCCAGACAAAATTTCAGATACCTCAGATGACCTATAACTTGCAAGGACCATAACTTGAGTTACATAAATCTCCTTGATGTCTTCCACCACTCAAATTAAAGGTCTTGATATCCTCTACAAGTTTCATGTTGACCAAGGATCCATTCGAAGCTTGCATTTTGACTTATCTTGCTTGGAAATTTGACCTAAACTAGGGGATTTTACCCAGAAACCCTAATTTAGAAACTCCTCTTTTCCTTGATTCCTCTTGATTTCTTCTTAGCATATCATCATATCCTTCTCTACATGTCAAATGATGAACCCCACATCTCTCCAATAGCCCTTAATGCCTTTCAATCAGTCAATTGACCTAGAGTTGACCCAGGGTTGACCCAGATGAAACCCTAGTTGACTGTCTTCAACTGCAATACTTGTGATCACACCACTGACTTGTTTCCTTCTCCAAGTGACTTTCTAAGTCCTATATGATGTCCACATACTCTCCATGCTCAATCCACAGCTCACAATTTCTTTGATGATTCCCAGATACCCTCAAATAGGAGCTAGATGCACTGCTTGATCCAATGACTTCTTAGGCTTCCATTTCTTCTCTGATGACTTGAATGAGATTGAATTTGAATAGTAACCTCTTGATAGGCTCCTAGAGATGAGAATAATGCTTGGTCCTCGTTGGATGATTTGCTATGCTATGCTATGCAGATGATTAGACTATGTACATGACCCTATGTGCAAATGCTAATGATATTGAAACATAAACCAAATGAGTAAGGTTGAGCAAATTTTAGGGTGCAACACCCCCAGCAGGATTGTTGCTCCCCCTTCCAGCATTTATTTTGCTAGGATGATTTTGTGATACCCGGTTATCCCCAACGGAGTTGGCTTTGTCTTCAGCATTTATTTTGCTGAAGCGGTTCTGTATCTAGCTTTTCTCCGGCAGCCAGAGCCAGCATTTGCATCTTGCATATATCATCATATATGCATCATATTTGCATTTACCCAAACGCGTAGCATTTCCATGCCATATGGAAGATTACGCCATTTTCAAACATACGCATCTTGAAACATAAGCCAGGTTGGTTACTTCTTTGTTTTCAGGTGTTTTTTCCCTACAAGAGATTTGAATTCTTGTTCAGGATGGTTTCCGGATATTCAAATTCTTGACATGAGATATGCAATGATAACGTTCGTCCTATCAGGTGTCCCCTCATCAGAGTTGCTTGGTTAAGTTTCTCTTCTTCCCCAGCGGAGTTTTCCTCGGGTTGCTGTTACGTCAGCATTAAACGACTTCATAATTAGACTTTGGAGTTGTTGTCAGAAATTCCCCGGCGGAGTTTCCTCGAATGGCTATTACGTCATCATTAAACGGCTTCATAATTAGACTTTGGAGTTGTTGTCAAAAACTCCCCGGTGGAGTTTCCTCGAATGGCTGTTACGTCAACATTAAAAGGCTTCATAATTAGACTTTGGAGTTGTTGCAAGATTTTCCCCGCAGGGTTGCTTGTTCAAGTCTTCGAAGGCCCAGTTCCGCGCTTTTATTTAGTGAGATGCTCGTTTCTTCGAAAATGGAAGATCCCGGATAGTACAGGGATAACTCGCTTTACGTAGCATATGCCCGTTTCTTCAGAGATGGAAGGTCAAAAGATAGTACATTGACAGTTCCGCGCTTTTATTTAGTGCGATGCTCGTTTCTTCGGAAATGGAAGATCCCGGATAGTACAAGGATAACTCGCTTTATGTAGCGTATGCCCGTTTCTTCGGAAATGGAAGGTCAAAAGATAGTACATTGACAGTTCCGCGCTTTTATTTAGTGCGATGCTCGTTTCTTCGGAAATGGAAGATCCCGGATAGTACAGCGATAACTTACTTTACGTAGCGTATGCCCATTTCTTCAGAAATGGAAGGTCAAAAGATAGTACATTGACAGTTCCGCGCTTTTATTTAGTGTGATGCCCGTTTCTTCGGAAATGGAAGATCCCGGATAGTACAGGGAGAACTCGCTTTACGTAGCGTATGCCCGTTTCTTCGGAGATGGAAGGTCAAAAGATAGTACATTGACAGTTCCGCGCTTTTATTTAGTGTGATGCTCGTTTCTTCGGAAATGGAAGATCCCGGATAGTACATGGATAACTTACTTTACGTAGCGTATGCCCGTTTCTTCGAAGATGGAAGGTCAAAAGATAGTACATTGACAGTTCCGCGCTTTTATTTAGTGCGATGCTCGTTTCTTCGGAAATGGAAGATCCCGGATAGTACAGGGATAACTCACTTTACATAGCGTATGCCCGTTTCTTCGGAAATGGAAGGTCAAAATATAGTACATTGACAGTTCCGTGCTTTTATTTAGTGCGATGCCCGTTTCTTCGGAAATGGAAGATCCCGGATAGTACAGGGATGACTCGCTTTACGTAGTGCTTTGCTCGTTTCTTCGGAAATGTGAGGTCAAGGATGATATTTTAATATGGTCCTATGACGTATTGCCCGCTTATTGTGGTGTGTATTTGAGGATTTCCTGTGGCGTCACGCAGGTGGTTGACATTGAAGTCAGGTTCCGTATCAGATGATTGATCAGTTGTTGTCGTGACAACCAGGTCCAATTTTCTGGATTTTGTTCCCCAAGTAGTTTGTGCAGTTTGTTTCTTTGGTTAGAAAATTTCCGGGTTCTTTGGTATTCAACCGTCTTTTACCTTGATTGCCTGAAAGCCGTTCACTTTTCATCCAGTCAGGTTCAAGCCGCTTGAATAGGGGCAGTTGTTGCACCCCAAAATTTGCCTAACCTTTTCTTACTTGGTTTATGTTCCATTGCATTGGCATATCATTGATCTAACATTTGCATAGCATAGCATTGTTCATTTTTGCATGGGATCAAGTGTGGTTTATATCAAGAGGAGCCTATCTAGAGGTCTTGTTCAAGCTTGAGAAGTCACTAAAGTCATCAGGAAGAGGGTTGTGTTCTTGAGAGGTTTGGTTGTTTGTATGTGATTAATCTTCTAATCTGAGGACCAGTTGAAAACCATCAGTGGGTTGTGGAGCCTTGATCAAGGAGAGAGTGTGTGGATAGAGCTCATAGAGTGCCTTGAGGGTCATGGTGGAGCTCAGACAAGTCATTGTGCTAAGTATGAAAAGCCACAGTTGAGGGTGTTGCAATTAGGGTTTCATCTGAGTAATCCTAAGTCAACAGTGCAATTGAAGAGGATTAAAGCTCAATTCTAAGTCTTTGTAATCATGAAAAATTGTGTTGAGATACATGAGGTGATATTCCATGATCAATCCAAGAAAAATTCAAAGTGTGAGGAGTTGCTAAACTAGGGTTCTCAGGGTAAAATCCCCTATTTAGTGCCTAACTTCAAGACCACTCATCTCAAGATGCAAGTTTCATATCCAATTTTTGTCAACATGAAACTTGTAGAGCATGCTCTTAGATTTAATTTGAGTACTAGAAGTCCTCCATTGGATTTATAGAACTCAAGTTATGGTCCAGACAGGCTACAGGTCATTTGAGGAATGTGAAATTTGTCTGTGAAAGTTCACCAACTTCCATGGAACGTTTGACCTAGAAGGGTGTTTCTCCTAAACTTTTGGCCAACATGAAAGTTGTAGGTCTTGATCATAGCTTTCCAAATTGTACTAGAAGTCTTCCATCTGATTTGTACAACTCAAGTTATGAGGATTACAAGTTAGGGGTATTTTGGGAAAGTAATATTATAGGTCATTTGGCATTATAGGTCATTTTCACCATCTTGCAAGCTTCAAATGAAATTTTGTTCAATACAAAACTTGTTCAAAATGATGTTTTTAGGTCAACCATCTCCTTATGATGAATTGATTTGGCTCAGGGTGAGACTTGATTTGAGAAATTTGGCAAAAAGGAGAATTTAAAGGCATTTAAGTGAAAAATTCAAGATTAATTCATTTGTGTTCAAACAAGGCCAAGTGAGTACTCGTTTCAATCAGAAAAATCATTCTAAGCACTTTGGCATTGTTAGATTTTTCATTTGAGGCCTAATTCATGACATTTCAACTTGTTACTTCACAAATAAGTAACACACCAAAACTTGCTCATAAGGTGCAAAAAAGCTCTCCAATTGATCTCTACACTCTCACCAGACCATAAGCAAGGAAATTGAAACTTCTTGGGGAAGTTTTGAGTGCAAATTCGTGCATTTCATTGTTGAGTTTTTGAAGGAAAAGTGAAACTTGGATATTCTGATTTGGACCTTCAAAGCCCACAAATCACTTCTATATAAGTTTTATGACTGATTCAGAGCAATTTTGGTGTTCATTTCGTGCCATAGCCAGAGATTGCAAGTTGAGTTTCAAGCTTCAAGTGTGAAATCGTGATTTCATTTCCAGAGCAAATCAAAGCAAATTAAGGATTGATTAATCTTCAGCATACTTCATAGAGTGAATCTGCACAAGTTGGAGTCAAGAATCACTCTGCAGATACCTCAATTTCAAGCTACATTCCAGGTTTTTATTTCTCACGATTGCATTTTTTCTAGCATGATCTAGCGTATTTTGACATGTGGTTAGGCTTTAGGAGAGATACTAGATGGATTCTGGATCAATATTTGGAAGTTTAGAGACAAATTAAGATGATGTATGATTTCTGTTTGGAGTTGTATTGGCCTGATCTTAAGGATTCAGCACGATCTAGATAGTTCATAATGATCTAGGAAGCATGAGGAGTAGATCTGTGGTTTTAGATTGAGGTTTGGTGATGATCAGATTTATGGAGCATTTTCTGTTTGCATTCGTGTTTGAGAATCTATGAGGAATTAGAGGAAATGGATAGGATATTTGAGATCAGCGTGAAATTTGGAGTGAATTGATGTAAATTTTGTTAAGGTTTGGTGACCTGTGATTTTGGCTCGCCGGAGAAGACGGTGGCTCAGCCACCGGAGCCACCGTCTAGTTCGCCTGAGGTTTTTCCCGCCTTCTGACATTTGAATGAGGAAGACGAAGTATGGACCATTGGATGGAGTGGAAAACTTGACTTTGTATTCAAATCCAACGATCACGTTTTAATCTGAGATTTGCACTTGGACTCCAAAACGATGCAGTTTCATTTATGTGCTGGCGCCCCATGAGCCTTTAGATCAACTTACCAAGTCATACATCCAACGCCTCTGTTTTATTTCTGGCATTTTATTTTCTTTTATTTGTTTTTTATTCATTTTCTTTTATTTTAATTGTTTGTTTCATTTTAAATTCATTTTAAATCCAATATTGATCAGAAAAATAAAATAAAAATATGTTCATGTTCCTGATTTTATTCTTGATTTTCTGATGCTTTTACGTTTCATTTTCATGCAATTTTCCATTTAATTTGATTTTACATTTTCATTAATTTCTTTAATTTGGTTTATTTCTTCATGTTTTTGTTGATTTTTGTTTGGCTGATTGGTATTGAGTTTGGTTGAGATTTTTGGCTAGCTGGTAGATTAGAGATGCATGATTCCTTAGGATTTAATTTAGATTTTTTAGACAACATTAGGTTCTGTTTTGAATTAGGATCATTAGACCTTCCATTTTAGGGTTTTCATTTGATACCTTGTGATCTAGGATTTTTTTAGGTGACCTTCCCCTTTGATTTGATCCCTGACCTTTCTACTATAGGTCCTTAACCTTCTTAGGTTCCCCTAGAAAATTTTATAGGATTTTAGAAGTAGTTTTAGTATTTTAAGTAGATTTAATACTTAGGCTAGTTTTAAGTTGCTTTCAACATAGCACTTGCTTTAGAATGACCTAAATGGTTGCCTTTAGTTCATAATAGGTTTGCTAATCTTCTTAGTTGGTGCTTTAGACATGTATAGGCTTCTAATTGTTTGGTGGTGGTACTTGATTTTGGTGTTTAGGCCTTCTTTTAGTAGCTTGCTTGTAGCTTGTTCCATTAGGGTTTAGGAAGAGCTTAGTTTGCTTTCTCTTTCTTCAAATAAACATGGATTGCTTTGATTGCTTTCCATTCCCATCCTATGATTCAAGGTCCCCATGTGGAAGCCTTATCTTTCCTTTAGAAGGATGTGTGGCATTTCACAAGAGGTAGAACCTTTGAGGATGCCTATCTCAGATGTTTGGTTGAGTGCCAGGATGGATGCCCTTGGTTTTCATCCTGCTTCCTATCATCAATTAATAATCTTGATGTTAATTCTCTTCTCTCTTGTTGGAGCTTGAGGTTGGAGCTTTCATCTCCTTCTCTTGAAGATGTCTTGGACTTGAAGTTGTTGTTTGCAGACTGTTGATTGTTTTGCTGTTTATCTGTTTTGCTGTTGAGCTGTATGTCTGCTGTTTTTGCCTGCTGTATCTTCTGATTGCTTTATTGTTGCTTGTGTGACTGTTTGGTGTGTTGCATTAGATTAGGCTCTCATATAGTGTTCTAGGCCTAAGAGCATCCTGAAGGGTGAACCTTCCTCCCCTTGCTTGTCTGCATTAGAGGTTGAGCCTGGTTCCCTCTGCTTGATTGTTATTGCTTGGCTTTGCTTGCTGGTTTAAGGTTGAGTCTGTCTCCCTTGCCCGTGTTTTGTGTGACTTGCTCTTGTTGCATTTCCTTCTTCCATTATCTTTTCATTTATTCATATTTGGCTTGAGGTTGAGATGAGCTTGTGGAGGCTCCTGCCCCACACATATTTCCTCCCTCACTTGCATTGCATGCATTTTTACAGTTTTTTCTTTACAGTTATTTTTGTTGTTGTTGCTTTCCTTTGCCATGTTCCCCTAGGAACTCTGACTTCTCTTGTTCAAGAGAAGTTATGACAGACATTAGGGTCTTAACCATGCATGATAACATTAGGTAGTTCCCTCCTAACCTCAACCATAGGATCAATTTTGCATGACAACTTTAGGATTGGATCAGTTCCCCTTTAGTGCGTCCTTTCTCTTCTCATCTTCAAACAGAATCAAGAAATACAGTAATAAAGGTTAATTGATGTCGTACGCTACGAGCCTTAAGCTACTTGAGAAAGGGTTGTTGGAGAGTTTCTTTTCAACAGCTTGGATGTTTAGTATGGCACCCTTTGGGTGACATGCGACACATTCACTCTCAGGTCATAGTCTCTAGTGCGATATTAGTTGCAAACATCCATAAGAGATACTTCTTTAAAAAACAGAAAACAAAGATCAAACTCTTTTTGTCCTCTTGGACCTTTAATTCCTTGGAAACCCTTTTTCAGAAGGAGAGTTTTGTTAACTCCCGGTTCTACCACAAACGGTAAACACCTAAGTCTCCGTCGAGCGAGCTGCATACACCAACTGCTGGAACCGTCTGTTAACCCTACTCGGATAAAAAAGACAAACATGTGTCTCTCGTTAGCCCGAACTATGTTTGCTCTGATCTTTCACGCTGTGTGAAAGTACGTAGGCACGAGATGCGATATCTCGGCGAGCTTCCTTCCCCTCGTAGTTAGGCGAACTACGTTGACTCTGATTTCTCGTTCCAGACGGGAATATGTAGGCATAGAGCACGACGCTTTGCTGAGTCATTTTCTTTTCTTTTCAGACCAGACTTTTAGCGTAGATAGTAAATCAACCCGTCAGATAAACACCACAAGCATGGATCCCATCGAGTACGATGGACGTGAGGGGTGTTAATACCTTCCCCTAGCGTAACCGACTCCCGAATCCAAACAATGGTTGCGATGACCTTGTCTTATACCTTTGTGTCAGGTTTTTCCGATCGTTTCCTTTCCCTTTCTGTGGGATAAATAACGAAAGGTGGCGACTCTTCTGTTTTGCCGGCACCTTATTTTCGCGGTAGCGGCACAAGGACCCTCAATTTGGGATGAATCCACTTGTTGATGACAATGGTGCTTTAGAAATTACAGATCTGTATAGGGTGCACCAAAATGTTGATACTTATATTGAACATACATTGTCTCAACCTGACTACTGTGATGTTGTTATTGATGAAGTTGATGAGGACCCTACTGAAATTGTAGATGAGGTAGAGGAGTTACTTAGTCAACTGCATGATGAAGTTGTGGAAGTTGAACAAACCACTGTTGGGTTGGAGGAAGGTGATGTTAGAGTTAATGAAGCCACTGTTGGGTTGGAGGAAGGTGATGTTAGAGTTTATGAAGCCATTGTTAGGTTGGAGGAAGGTAATTTTGGAGTTGATCAAGGAAATCCTGCAGTGGATGAACATACTGTTGGAGTTGAACAAGGGAATCCTGCAAGGGAAGAAGCTAATGTTGGAGTTGTAAAAGGAAATCTTGTAGGGGAAGAAGGTAATGTTAGAGTTGAAAAAGGTAAAGCTGCAGTGTATGATGACTTAAGTTTATCATCTGATGATAGTGAAGATGAGGATTACAACTATGATAGCACACAAGATATTACTTTTGAGGATGAGTCTGATGGGTGTGATGAGATTGAGGAGGATGAACTTGATACCCTAGTTGGTCATGAAAATGATGGTAATGGAGAAGTCCTAGAAAATGATGGTAAAGGGAATGACAATGACAGTGAGGACATGCAAAGTGGTTGTGGTAGTGATGATAGCCGTGGAGTTCTAAGAAGAAAAAAATCCAATTTTCAGACAGCCAAAAGACATGTCAGATTACAAGTGAGATGTGGGAATGTACTTTAGTTCAAAGGGTGATTTTAGGGAAGCAGTAACAACTTATGTTGTGCAAAATGGTATAGACCTAAGGTTTGTAAAAAATGACAGAGTTAGGGTAAGGGTTAGATGTAAAGTTGGTTGTGAGTGGGAGGCTTATTGTAGCAAGTTGTCAAATGAAGACACTTGGCAACTCAGGAAAGTAATTGACAAACACAGTTGTAGTAGAAAGTATAATGTGAAGTTGATGAGTACAAAGTGGTTGAGTAAAAGAATTCAAAATAGCTTGAAAAACAATCCAAGGTTGAGTATAAAGGATATTAAGGAGAAGGCACAAAAAAAGTGGAATGTTGGGGTCAACAAAACCAAATCTATAAGAGCAAGATTTGCAGTTAGAGACTATGTTGATGGTTCCTTTTTGGGAGATTACACAAGGGTCTATGACTACTGTCATGAACTGTTAAGAGCCAATCCAGGGTCAATAGTTAAGCTCAATGTTGAGCTTGTACAAGTAGGTGTTGAGGATGAAAAACCATATTTTAGAAGGATTTACATATGTTATGCTGCGTGTAAGGAATGTTTTAAGTTGTGAAGGCATGTAATAGGTCTAGATGGGTGTTCTCTTAAGGGGTTGTGTGGAAGGCAGATTCTAGCTGCCATTAGGAGGGATCCTAATGATCAGATGCTTCCCATAGCATATGCAGTTGTGGAGAGTGAAAGTAAGGATAGATAGACTTGGTTTTTAGAGTTGTTAATTGATGACCTTGGAGGCAAAGATGAATGCATGACTTACCCCTTCATCTCAAACTAACAAAAGGCAAGTTTTTCATTTATTCTTATGGTTTTATGTGTTTATGTTATGCTATTCCTGCTATGCTATATTGTAATGCTACATTATATGTTATTGCAGGGTCTACTACCTACTATGGATGAGCAATTGCCAAGGGTGGAGCAAAGGTTTTGTGTTAGGCACCTCTATAAAAATTTAGGAAAAAGTTTCCTGGAGAGATTTTGAAGAACATAATATGGAAGGCTGCCAAGTCAACATACCCACAGGCATGTGAAAGAGAGATGAAGGGAATGAGGGTCATCAATGAAGAAGCATTTAAACATATGATGAAGACCCCACCAAGCTTTTGGAGTAGATCTTACTTTAGGACTGAAAACAAATGTGATGTTGTTCTCAACAACATGTCTGAGTCCTTTAATAGTGTCATTCTTGAAGCAATGACAAAACCTCTAATCACTATGTTAGAAGACATCAGAACATACATGATGGAGAGATGGGCAAATAACAAATGAGATTTGGTACTTTGGATGAGAATGATATTTTTCCCAATATTAGAAAGAAACTTGATGTCACAAGCACATACACCAACAACTGGCTAGTAAGGTATGTAATATCAACATACTTTAATTCTTTAGGATGTCTATGACATACATGTGACTAATGTATTTTGTTTGTTTAATAATTTAGGATGTCTGATGAACATATATTTGAAGTAAGGCACCTAGAAAATCAAGCTAACAAGTTTTTTGTGAACCTGAAAGATCAGATATGTTCATGTATAAGATAGGAACTCACAGGACTCTCATGTGTTCATGCTCATTCTGCTATGAAGAGTAGGAATTTCAAAATTGATACTTAGATTCCAGATTATTATAGGGTTTCAAGGTGCAAGGCAATTTATAAGCATGTGATCTACCCTGTTAATTGAGCAAACTTGTGGGTTAAGACACCATACCCAGATGTGCAACCACCCAAGTTAAGGAAGATACCTGGTAGACCTAAAAAGAGGAGGAACCTAGAACAAGGTGAAATTGATGGGTCTGCTCGCAAATTGAGAAGAACAGTTTTTATGGTGAAGTGTAGTAGGTGTAAGAAAGCAGGACATTACAAGTCTACATGTAAGGAAACAACAACTCAGACTACTCAATAATCAGCCCAACCCTCTCATACTCCAACTCAGACTGCTCAACAACCAAGCCAACACACTCCTACTTCAACAACTCAGCCTACTCAACAACCAAGCCAACCCTCTCAAAACAAAGTAACATACACTGCTAAGAGAACTTCTACTCAAAAATCTAGCCAAGCATCTCAGACTTCTAAGGGAAAGGCTGCTTAGAAGACACATGGACCTGCTAAGGGCAAGACACAAAAGCTTCCTGTAAGGAAGCCAACAAAACCTTTTGTGCCACCTGGGCCTACAACTAGGTTGAGTGCTGCCAAGAATGTTGTTGGCCCAGTAACAAGGAGGTATACTACAACAAAGAGGACCACGCTAAAGAAGAAACTCTAGTTGTGTAACATGTGTATTCAGCTATGTTAAAAACTCTAGTTGTGGAATGTATTACAATGTTTATGTATTTTGTTGTTGTTGTGGAACATGTGTATCAGTTGTGTTAAAAGCATAACCTAACTATCAAGAACAAGTTTATGTATTTTGCTGTTGTTTTAGAACATGTGTATCAGTTGTGGAACAAGTCTATTTTGTGGAATGTATTACAAGTTTATGTATCCTGCTGCTGTTGTTGTTTATATATCCTGTTGTCATGAACTTTATGTTAAAAGCATAACCAACGTATAGGTATTATGAAATGAACCTAAAAGCAAAACCTGTCATGAACTTTGTGTATTACGAAATGGACCTGTCATGAACTTAATATTACTACAATCATGTATAATAAGGTGTAAAAATGCAGACAAAATTAACAGACCAAATTAACAGACCAACCTTGACAAGTCTATAACAGACCAAGTAAACATAGAAACATAACATACCAAATATATCATTAACATACCAAATTAACATAATCTTTAACTGTTGGTTATGCTTTGGCAGACCAAATTAAAAACCCTTTAACATGATATTTATCAATGCATATCAAGTTAACATTATCTTTAATTGTTATATTCATGTGGAACTAATACAATCCAAAACTAAAATTTATACATTCATGTTGAATTGCAAAAAGTGAAATTAACTAAACTGATACAGGATTAGAATCCATATATTAGAATCCAACTATTACATTCATGTTGAAGTAATATAATCCAAAACTGATACAAACTTTAACTGAACTTAAACCTAATTCTTACAACCAAAACTTAACTTAATTCTTACAAAAAAACCATAACATACTACTTCCACACAAACCTTAATACCCTAACTACTCCTAACAACTAATACAGTGATAATCATTAAAACGTCAAATTCAAAATCTTTTTCCACTTCATGATATTCTTCATTTCACTTTCAAGTTTCATCGGCTTTTTCCCTAATTTTTCATTCTCCATTTTCACTTTTTCAATGTCCTTTTTTGCTTTAGCAAGTCCCTTAGTTATCACACCCATCCTATGCATCCAAAATTTCTCCTTCTCATCACTCATCTCCTCACAAAACCAACCAAAGAAGTCGCAACCAGCTTGCATACCTCCCTGTAAGTTTCATTGTTTAGAGGATGATGGATAATGAATTTAAACTTAAACAAAAATATAACTTATAATTTGGACAGAAACAGAAACATAACTTAAACAAAACATAACTTCAACAGAGAACAAAACCAGCTTGCATACCTTATAATTTGGACAACCCCAAAAAAAATTTCCCATATTCTTAACAGTAGTTACCTTTTGAACAACATCCATGTCTCCATAATGGCATATGGGCTTCCATTGTGACCTACTACAAACATCTGAATCTCGACTTTTCGATTTCGAAATGGAGGAGGAACAATCAGATTTCATGCTTGCCAAATAAAAAACCCTAGATTAATTTAGGGATTTGGGATCGGGATTTGGGATTTGGGATTTGGGATTGGAATTGGGATTATTTTAGGGATGTGAACGGAAGGAGGAAGGAGAAGGAAGCAACATGGTGAACACAATTGCCAGATCATCTGCAGATATACAAAATAAACTGACGTTTGGGGACAACTGACGGTGAGGACTAAATTGACACCATTTTAAAAGTTAAAGGACCAACTTGACACTTTTTAAAGATAAGAGACCAAACTGGACCCCGAGCTAAAGTTAAGAGACGAAAAAGGGTATTTTTCCTAATAAAGTTCTATCATTTACTCTCGTATAATAGAAAAATAAAAGATGACTTAGATATAATTTTTGGCTCTGAAATATGTTATATCCGTGTCCATTTTCAGTTTGCACAATATCTTTATATAGAGAAATCCATCCCATTTGGTAAAGGGAAACATCTTTTGAATCACTAGTTTTTAACAATTGTTATATGCATTTTTGTTCATAAATATATCTAAAAGATACATTGGTTAACCTTCAACACTTTTGTCCATGCATGATTATTGGCGAAAACGACCTTAGTTCAAATTTGGCAGATGCAACTCTTACTTTAATTTTTTTCATTTATTTGCTAAAAGAACATTTAAATTCCAAAAAGTATCAAAACTAAGTGTCAAACTTGTAACACTTCAAATATCTATTTAAAGTTAGAACCACTACACCAATACAATCATTTGTGATACAAAAATTTCATTAAATGAAATTAATCATTATTATACCTCAAATAAATGTTTTGGAAATATCACAACACACACTTCCAATTAAATCTGGCACCCCATTATTTTTTAAAATAAAAAATTACCCTGTCCAAAAAAAATCCTCCAAAATATCCAGTAGGCTAATAAAAAATGCGGTATAAATATAAAAAACTTGATAGGTCAATATAGAAATTCGGTATGCATTTTTTCTAGTAATTTACAAAAAACTGATGTGTCAAATCTTACCAATGTATTTCAAAAGTGTTAAAGATAATCAAATTTTTACCATAAACCTGAAAAACATGTTAGTGTTAAATTACCTATTTTTCCAAAAAAAAATTAGATTATCGGTTTATTAAAAAAAATCCATCGATTATCGAATTTTTCCCATAACCCTGAAAATTTGATAGTGTTAAATTTCAACAGTTGAATTTTTGCTAACACTTTTGTAGGTTTGTAATTGCACCGACAAATTTGGGTGGTCCATATTGACTCCAAACTTGTATAAATATGCATGATATATTGTTTTAAAAAATCTTATAATGTCTCAATATCGGTATCTCGCGTTTGTGTACTTCAACACATGAAAGTTCCAGTTGATTTTAGGATCATAGAGGACACCCCTCTTACTATTTTGAAATCGAAACTAGATAATCTTGTGCAGCATACCGACAACAGAAAAGTGGTTAAGATCACGTGTCATTCTCCATCAGTCGATAATGAATGGAAGATTAGATTCAGTAAGTTTGAGTTGAAGACGAATGAAGATTTAAAAGTCATGTGGAGTACATATCATCAATATGAAACAAAGGGTCTAATCGAGGTGGATGCAACAATTACAAGATATGTTGATGGTATTATCAATATGTTGAAACATTCTAAATCATCTAGTATTGTTTAAGTTTCATTTATTTTATTTTCTATTTAAGTTATGTTATGCAATGTTCGTGTTAAGGAATGTAATTCTAATTTTCCTCTAATGAAATGCAAGTTAAGTCATTAATATATAAATAATGCCAACAACATCAAAACATAAGAAAACTAATAAAACGTACACATTTCCACCACAGGAAATGTTGTGATGCCAAAGCATATATCTCACCATATGGATTTTCCAAACCCATGAGGTTATTTTTAAGAAGTGATACCCATGAGGTTGTTATCAAAGAAACACACCTTATGCCCATTCGACTATAGACATATGCAACATGTATACCAAAGCAACCTCCTAATACATATAGTGTTCCAACATTGTGTGATATGTGTCTTAGAGCTATGAGAGATGAAAGTGAGCCCCCTGTTAAACTTGAACTCCTCCATGACCATGAGCTGGTAACCCCCAAGTATTACTCAATCGTAATACATGTAAGCTCCCGATTAATGAGAGGAGCGGTAAATAAGTAACCAACAAAGGGAGATGCAAGAGGCAGGAGACATCATCCATGATAATCATTATCTTACCAAATGTAATAAGAAAGGAGGATATCTCCTTATGCCATCGCTCAATAAACATAGACAATAGTGAAATGTCGAGCATGATCAACAAACAATCCACCAACAATAGCAAACCGACATTAACAACAACCTGTCTGACCTCATCAAGCATCTAGACATTAAATAATTTCTTCAGCTTTGCCCCAGTGTTTACACCTTCAGCGGCAAACGTTCTTGTAACAATTAAACTATAAATTATCATTTATTTTTAATTAATCAATAATAAAAAAATAAAACTTAAAATAAAATACTTATACATCTCTTTGTCATAATCTAAATGGCACATGATTGACATACGCAATGAGCAAGGTACGGTCACTAGGCTCTCAAGGGAAGCCCATATTCGTGTGTACAGGCACTTTCATATCAGCCTAAGCTGCCACCTCTGTCTCAGCATGAGCCTCCACCTCCGTGTCAGCTTGAGCAGACATCTCTATGTTAGCCTGAGGCTCCACATCCGTTACAACCGCAGCCGTAGCCCGAGTCTTTATATCCTCTTGGGTTGTTGTCTCTACATTGTCATTAACAGCAGCATCAGGCTCTACATCAAGATCGTTGCCCCGTCCAAATCTACCTCCCTCTACGCTCGAGAGCATGAAGTGCGCGTAAATGCTCAACCATCCTCCTCCAGTGAGAACTAATGGCGACTACTCTACCCTCCTAGATATACAAATCCTCCCTATCATCTACCCCCTACACGAGAGCTCTCTACAATTTCTTTCTCAGCTATATCAATCCGTCTAGAAGCAGTTGTGTCGTCTTTTTCTTCGGTCCTCGTTACAAAAAAAAACAAAGAGATATCAACTACCATAATTTTTAAAAATCCAAAAAAAAAAAAACATGGCTTTAATAGAGTTTTTGAAAAATCTGGTTAGCATCAACCTCATCTACTAAAATTTTTGAAAATTTGATAAGCATGTATACATCTTAAAAAATGTCGATAAAAATTCATGGTTTCCTTAAAAAAAAATATGGTATCCTAAATTTATGGCAAAAATTCAAAGTATTAACGTAAAAAATGGACTTATAAAAATCCAGTAGAAGTCTCAAAATTTGGTAAATCGCATTGATTTTTTCAAAATTCTAAAAATTGACAAATGATATGTGATTTTTACTTTGTTTTAGTCATAGGAAACGAAATATTTGGGAGGGGTGCTGAATAAAATATAGGGGTCCCAGTACAAAATCTACAAAGTGCTACCTTTATGTGGTCCGTCAAACAATATATTAGGCTTTGGCTCACTTTTAAAATATATAAGCCTGAAACTAATTTTTGTTCTTTCCAATGCAAAGGACGGAGGAGCAATTAATGATAAGCTTCAAGAACAAGGCTTGAATTTGAAACCGTTAAATGAGAAATCACAAATTGTAATGGTGAGAAGAGGAACAACAATATATAAACTGAAAAATGCCTTAACTATTTTATTCAAGAGGAAGAAGATAAGGATAATTATTGTCTTGTTACAATGCTATTTATTATACAAATTGGGATTCGGTTTAATTAGCTCTAACCGATAGAGATACCTTAAATCTAAGAAACTCTCTTTTTTCACCTTTCGCAAATCAATGGAATTGACAAAAGTACCCTCCAAATTTTAGAATTTATAGTGTGTGATTGACACATTTAAGTGGTAGAATATGAAATTGTTAAATTCATGAACAAACATATTAAACATAAACACCATTAAACTAGATAGAACAAATAACATGGCAAAAACCAACATTATCGTTGTTCACAAAGGGATGTTACGCAGTAAGCATTTAACTGTATCGTTGTTAATTTATTACTGTAATGACGAAATATTAAAATATGGTATCATCACTCTTAATCTTTAACTTTTATTTTTGGCATATTTATTTTCTGCGGTTAGTTTCTAAAAACAGTTTTATCAAAATGTTTTAAAAATTGTGATAATAATAAAAGAAAATTTTTCAAACTACAATTTTTCTGAAATCTACAATTCATTCTTTTCTTTGGTGTATGGAGTCACATGTTCAACAAGTGGTATTGGAGTCTAACCCATGTTTAAGAACTACTCGTCTTAAGTGGAAGACGATTTCCAATATTTTTTAAATAAGAGATCTTTTCTAAGCACACCTCTATCAAACAAGAGGAAATAAACACACGGTGCGAAAGGATGAATGTATCATCCATCAATGTTTTTCAAAGTTTAGAATTTTTAGAAATTAAATTGGAACATTTGTTACTAACTAATATCTAAGAGTTAAAAATTAGAAACTCAATCCAATCCTTAAATCAAAAGATGTGATTCTTCATAAGTCTCAGGAAAAATCAAAGAAGAATAAAATTGTAGAGAAGTTAAACGAATTAGTCCAACTAGTTAAAGATGAAGTCTTAAGCTCTAAAACTGAAGAATCCTCAACTTCATCAAACAACTATCATGGACTCCTTTAAAATAACATAATCAGTTGTTGATATTCTGAGGGTTCAACATCAAATGAAAGAACTTAATATGTGAGAGGATGTGAAGAAGAAGCATCGTCTGGTAGAGTCTTCGAAAGAAGAGACAAAGCCTCCACCAATGAAGAAAAATTAACCTCAGGAAGAACCGTTGAAGAATCCTCCTCAAACGAAGAAGAAGATTGCTTGAAATCATCTTACAAGGAAGGTGATTATGAGGTAACTAAGTCATCTTACGAGTAATTGTTTAAAATTGGTGCTAAGTTGAATGAAGAAAATAATTGGATTGAAAAACATATCTTAGACCTTAAGGAGTATCTAGAGTTTCTTGAAGAAAATAATAAAATACTTAAGATAGAAATGACCAATATTAGAAACTCAACAGAAACTTGTGAGACTTGCGTCTCCCTAAAAAAGGAAGTGACAAATCTGCATAAAACCCTAAGTAAATTTACTAAGGGGGAAAAAACCTTGACTTGATGTTATAAAGTCAAAGGTCTTCCTTAAATAATATTAGATTATGATTTAAGTCAGATAAAATGCCTAGTAAGATATTAAATAGGAAGAAAAAGAATCAATTCATTTATAAATGCTCACATTGAAAAAAAAATTGGGTCATTTAGAGCCCTCTTGTTTTGATAAGATAAAAAGGTCTAAAGATAACAAAGGTGAAACATTAATGTGTTTTGCATGTATGCTTTATAGCTCAAAGCCTTAGGGCATGTTAAATGAATTTGTGCAAATCAAAGAGTTTATTCTCGAGTATACAAGTTATTTGTGTTTTTGAAGTCTCTGATACAAAAACGACAGCTGATGATGGATATCAATGATGGTGATCGAATCAAAGCTTTTTCTGTTGAGAATGATCTCAACATCACTAATCCTCATGATCAACTCACCTCATAGTAGGTTAAGTAGATATATTTGTAACAGATACATCTATTTGGTTGTTTAAACCATATACAATATCCAATGATTTGTAGAGAAGGACACACCATAATGTGTTGGCGTTCCCTTTAAGAGTGAAGTTTTATCATGGGATTCTTGATATTTAAGGTAGTACACTACTTTAGAGCCTTAAAGCAATCGATTGGCATAACATGGAAGACATATTTACAAATTAACTTTTAGATAAATGTGGTCTCCAAGTTAACCAGATCTTTACATTAATGAAGATCGCTCAAACTATTGGAAAATTGATCATCCAATCGATTGGATTTCTAAGGAAATAGATTCAAACACTACTTTTGAAATAATTTTGATCTTATTTCGAATGAGCATGATCTCTAGTAACGTTTTGCAATATCTACACGCTCAAAATTGCCATAAGCCACACTATAAACAAGTAATAATTCCTCACTTCTTTTCATATCATATCTTAAAATTTTCTCTATTTATGTGTGTGAGATTATTTTCTTTTAAATCATCATGGTTACTAGAAGGTTGAGTTTTTCCTTAAGTCCCCCTTATTTGATGCTTTCACTTCTCAAAAACAAGAAGATTCCTCCAAGATTTTGCCAATAGAACCATTCTGGGAATTAATATCCTAGATTCAGAAGCCTTTAAAGAATGTGAATTCTTTAAAACTTTTGAAGAAATAAATTTGTCCATCTTTCTCTGCAGCCCCTCAAGAAAGGTGTATCCATCATTAATTAAGATATTTTTTCTCAAATATTTACTTCACTAATGGAATAGTTTATTCCAAAGTGGAAGTACATAGGATATCTCTGATATTAGAAACGTTTGCAAACATCCTAAATATTCCCCATGAAGATGTTATCCTCGAGCCAGGAGATAAAGGCTACAACTTTAACTACCAGACTATTACGTCCACTTTGTTGAAAAATCCATCATCTTGAATACCAAATCCTTTCACTGTTGGATACATTTCCCCTGACATTCGTATGATCCATTACATGACCAATCACATAATTTTTCCAAGAATGAGCAACTTTGGTCTCATAACTCAGTTTGATGTTGAAGCCATATGGAGAATCTAAAACAAAATTAAGGTAAACTAGGAAAATCAAGTAATCTAATACATGATAGGAAGCAATAGGAAAAAAGTGTACTTACCATATGGAAATTTGATCATAAAAATCCTAGAAGATGCTTGATTGAACTTTGAAGAATAAGAGTTTATAGATAATGCAACAAATATTAGAGAAGTAATTTTAACAACAACGAGATTTGAGATCATCAATGGAAACGTAATTGAAAAACCCTCCAATGAAAAGAAGTAAAAATTAGATGATCAAGAAGCTCTTGTAGATCTAGAAGACTTTGATTATATCATCCTTTAACTACCTTCCATAGAAGACCTACTCAAGCTCATAATCAAGAAGTTGGATGAGCCAAACGACAAAATCAATTTTATATAACTCGTCACTTTATAATATTAGATGATAACTTTGAGGAAGAATAGTCTCACCTATGTGTCTTAGTTTCTAAGTGTGTTTATGTTTCCTATCTTTTTTGAACTACGCTTAAATTCTGCAATTTCATGTTTCTTTTTGTACTTCAATTCTAGTATGATTTAAATTAATAAAGTGTGATGATTTTCTTTTCAATAAATTTGTATTTACATATTTCGACAAAGGGGGAAAAGTATACTCTCAGGGGGGATTAGAGTATATTATCTACTTAATTAAGGGAAAATTCTTATGTTTGTTCTTTTATCACCTCCCTGAGATATGCATTATCATCATAAAAAAGGGAGAAAATATGGAACCATTTTTTGCAGGTAATCAATGAAGCTCTCGATAATGTGCTTTTGATTATGAAAACTAAAAGGAGTGTTTGATGATGCAACATGTATGGAAAATTCCATAATAGCCTATGAGGGTTCAAATATAACAAGCGATCAAGGATGTAAGTAGATAAGTTAGGGTTTAATAATCACTAAAAACATCCTCTTATGATGGTAATCAATGTGAATAAATATCAAGCCTCATCTCCAGGAAGATTAAAGAAAGTGTCTATATGATTAGTTTACTTGACAAACCTTGAAGCTTCCAAGCATGAAAAAAATGAAGTGTGAAAGCTCTCTCTGCCGCATACGAGCGAACTGCGTTTTGTAAAATACAAAGGGTTTTTTTGTAATTTTATACGGATAAATTACACACACACAAACCACACATACTAGAACAAGTTTTTAAGCCTTCACTTCTTAATAAAAAATCCCTAAAACTATATTGGAATCATGCCAGTTAAATCGGGAACTATCATAACATTTTTGGATAAATTTTATATTTTCTAATTGATTAGCACTCTTACCTAATCGAAATGTTTTGTGAAAAAATTATCCTTATAGCATCTTAATGAAAGGAATGTCTCTAGATATTTTCTTTCCTTTTAAACTTTCATAATCAGTTATTTTTTGGGCTTCCAATCGATTGGAGCAAGGTGCCCATCGGTTGACACATTAATTTTGGCCCACATAAATTTTGTTTTTTTGTGTCAATTTCTAGCCTATATATAAAGGTTCTTCCCTTCATATTTTAACATATGGGAAATGTCAGTTTCTTATATCACACACACACACACACACACACACACACACACACACACACTCTCTAAAAATATTTCTTCACTTTCTCTCACTTAAATTAGTCATAGCGCTTTCGAGAAAGTCATTTTTCTTTAGTAAGGAATCTTATATTCTAGAAGGGGTATTATTGTAAATTCATCAATTAATATTTTTTATCTTGGTTGAATAATTGTTCCACAAGGGAGTGTTTGTTTGGGTTTGAAGCTAAACCCTTTAAAAATTTTGGTTTGTGCATTTAGGTTCTAAGTCATAGTTTTGATTAAGCTTAGCCTGGATAAAAGCTTACTTTGGTTCGAGATCATCCCGGTTCAAAATATCAATACTGTTTGTGAGTTACGTCCGGTTCAAAAGGTCAATATGGTTTGAGATAAGACTAATTTGAAATATCATCTTAGTTTGTGGTCAGCCTGGTCAAAGCCTCGATTCAGTTCATGAGTTCATCCCGGTCAAAAGCTCACCTTGGTTCAAAATATGCCTGTAGAATATCTCATTTTAGTGATGACAGTCCATCATTACATATAATCAGTCTAAGAATTGGGGGGACGAGCAAGATGAATTAAAGGCAAAGAAAATCTGCAAACACGCACCAAACTACATTCTGATGGCAGAAAGGCTCTATAAAATGGGAAATTATTATCTCATATTAAGGTTCTCAAGGGAGCATGAAATTAATTTATTCCTTGTTGAAGTACATAAAAGGGACTGCCACAGTCACATTAACGAATGAGCCCTGGCTCACAGGCTGTTAAAGGCAGGCTAGTATTAACCTACCTTAATGAAGGACATTATGGTGTTCATCGAGAAATGTAACAAGTACCAAAGACACATCAATATCCATCACACACCAACTAAACTCATCCACTTTGTCACAATGCCCTATCCCTTTTACCAATAGGGTGTGGATATACTAGGTCTTTTTCCTCTGGCTCCCAGTAAGCTAAAGTTTATGATTGTTGGGGTAGATTATCTCACGAAATGATAGAGGTTGAAGTTGTGTCCCATATCATAGTAGAAATATTTCTTCGTTTTTAATGGTAGATAATCATGTGGAGGTTTCAGTTGCTATGGGTCATCATTTCGGACAATGGAACTCAATTTGCCACCACCTTCGTGGTTGATTTTTGTCACAACATGGGATTCTAAACTAAGTATATTTATGTTGTCCATGAATAGGTGAATGAAGAATAAAAATCCATAAACAAGGTAATTCAGAAAGGAACAAAAAAAAGTTGGATGATGCCAAAGGACTTGAGCAGATACACGATATTTCATAGTCATATAACACCACTCTTAATTAAACTACTAGGGAGACTCCTTTCATTATGGTATAGGGTGGAATCCATGTAATTTATAGAAATCAACACGCCTTTTCAGTGACGCTCCCAGTTCAATGTATAAGAGAATAAGGTAGGGTTAAAATGTGTCATCAATCTTGTAGACGAAACAAGAGATGTTTCCCATATTCGAGAAATCAAAGTTAGGCAATGCATGTCTAGAAGATATAATTACAAAGTGGTTTAAAGGGAAATGTATGAGGAGGATTTGGTGTTGAGATAAGTCGTCATACCCGCCCACTAAGGAAAGCTACATTCCAACTAGGAAGGGTCATATCACATCTACCAGAAGCTACCTCATGGAGCTTATAAGCTCGAGGAGTAAGATGGATAAATCATTCATAGAACCTTGAATCCAGTCAATCTAAGATATTAGTATAGTTAATTACTAGAAGGGTGAGTCGCCTATCAAAGCATAAACCATAGTGAAAATACTTTTATCATTTACAACATGTTATCTTTATTTGATGACAATAGAAATGCTACAGTTCCACAAGAAGATGTTTGCTGCCCTAAAAAGTCCAATATGAATATTAGACTTAAAGTGTAAAATCCTTGTAGCCGTAAAAAAGGAAAATGTGAATGTTGGACATTCCACGTGAAGATCTTTTCCACCTTAAAAAAGGGCAATATGAATGATGGACTTCCATTTGAAGATCCTTGTTGCCTTAAAAATAACAATATGAATATTGGGCTTCCATTGGAAGATCTTTGCCGCCTTAAAAAGTGAAATATGAATGTTGGACATCCATAGAAAGATCTTTGTCGCTATAAAAAGAGAAATATGAATATTGGACTTTCATTGGAAGATCCTTTACACCTTAAAAAAGAAAATATGAATGTAGACATATATGGGAAGATCCTTTCTGGCTTAAAAGGAAAATACAAATTATGGACTTCTAGTGGAATATCCTTGTTACCAGAAAAAGGGAAATATTAATGTTGAACTTCCACTTAAAGATCTGTTTTGCCTTAATAATGGCAATATGAATGATGGACTGCCACAGAAAGATCCTTATCACCTTAAAAAGGGATATATGAATGTTGAACTTCCACTGGAAGATCCTTACTGCCTTAAAAAGGGCAATATGAATGTTTGACTTCCACTAAAAGGTACTTTCTGCCTTAAAAGGGAAATACAAATTTTGTAATTCTATTAAAAGATCCTTACAGCCTAAAAAAGGCAAATATTAATGATGGACTTCCACTGGAAGATACTTTTCGCCTTAAAAAGGAAAATATGAATGTTGGACTTCTAATAGAAGATATATGTCACCTTAAAAAGGTAATATGAATGTTGTACTTTCACAGGCAGATCATTTCCATCTTAAAAAGGGAAATATAAATGTTTGATTTCCACAAGAAAGTCTTTATCGTCTTAGAAAGGAGTAGCATAAACTTCATCTCTATAAGGCATTTAAAGTCTCGCCTGAGGGACCCAACTAAAGTCTCTCCCAAGGGACTCAACTAAAGTCTCGCTTGAGGGACTCAACTAAACTCTCTCTTGAAGGACTCAAAAGAAATCCTGTCTAGGAGAAACAACTAAAGTCTTATCACAGGAACTCAACTAAGGCCTTATTAAAGAATTCCCTTTAAGGCTTCCTTGAGGTATCCAAATAAATGAAGAGAAATAAAAATATTTCTCCCTTTACAAGCCCTTGTGCTTGAGGGAGTCACCACATGTTTTTTCCAATGTATAACTCTTGTCATATTTACCTCTACCTTTTTATTCGTTCATTGGCTTAGACATCGAAATACTAATCTTATCATTCCACTGCGCAATTATACTAAAAATCCTCACAATCGTATTAAGAATTTACATCACCATTGTTTCCCAAAAAATAAAAATATATACATTCACAATAATAAAATCTCATATTGGAGAAACCATTATTTTAACAGTGGAATAATAAACTCTCATTAAATAAATAAAAGGTAATGCTAACTTGTACCCTAGGGGCATAAATTAAGAAATAAGTTAAAAAACTTTCTCTTGAAAATTGTGTCCTTTCTTTAATAAAAGTATAAAATTAATCTTTTAATTGTGTTTTCCACTATGAACTTAATATGTTTCTTAACTTGTATCCAAAACACAAGTTATTTGTCACTCATTAAACAAATGCTACTTAAATGTTATAATTTTTTCATTTATTCAATACAGTCAAATATAAGAATCAATTACTTTTTTATTAACTGCATAAAATTTTTGTTGACTCCTCTTTGTGAATTTTTTACCCAAATAACCCAACTTTTCAAAAAAAATCCCAAAATAACCCACCTTTCAAAATTATTTCCAAAGTACCACAGTTAAAGTTTGGGATTACACAAGGGTTCCAGATGGATTTGTGACACCTTGTTAAGGCTATAAAGGAGTCGCCAATTGGATTGGAGACTCCTCATGCAGTCTCTAATCTAATTGGCGATTGGGTGTTGAACTTGCAAGGGTGTCGCCAATTCATCTGGAGACCCCTTGTATTTTGAAATTTTTTTCTATAAATAGAGGTGTTATGATCATTTACTTCCACATTTCATCTGATATCTTTGTTCTGCTGATAACATGTATCTTCGTCGGTGGGGAAAATTTGTTTATTCGAGAGAGAAGCCTCCAATGGACATGTTGATTTGGAACATACAAAGTTTCAATCAAATCAAGAGGGAGCTGAATCAGTGGTTGGAAGGAGACATTAGTGAAGGGGAAAAGATTTGTAGTATTGAGAGACTTGATCAGCTGCATGGATGAGTTCGTGTTAAGACAGACAAAGATGTGAGGGAAGTCATGTTTGGACCAAATGAAATTAGTTTAATTGTTGTAATAAGTTAAGAATGTCGTAATCACCTAGTTAATGTTTTATGTTTTATGAAATTAGTATGTGTTGTGTGTTGTTAGTCTTGTTTGTTATTAAGACCGTTGTAACAAAGACTCATCAATATATGAAAATATTTGGTTACAACAAATGAAATGATAAGCTAAATCATGTGCAGACGTGCCTCCAACATTGGGACATTTTTTTCGGTTGTGTCCGGGCTGACGACATATACTACACAATCTTATCATTTTATTAGCCGTATCCATTTCGGCTCTTATACGCTTACTGTTTGGGCGTCCCTTTTTCTTTCTTCTTATGTCACCGTTGTGCCAAACTATGTCACCTTGGTATGGAGGCCAATAATCCTCCATTGGAGCACTGCAAAGCCTTCGTTGTATACATTCATAACATTAATCGCCTTGTAAACATCAGATAGATAGCCATAAGCATCCTGACAAGCATGTGCGCATGCCACAATGACATGTGAGCAAGGTACACGGAAGGCCTGGTACTTGCCACAGTCACACCAACATCTGTTTAGTCTGACAGCATAAGATAAATTGGGCTTCCCCTTATTATGGTCCATTGTTTCTTGTACACTGAATTTTTGCCTATGACGATTGAAGAATGTAACTGCATGTGTGCTGGCTTTGATAGTATCCTATTCCATCAATTTCATAATGCTTTCACTGAATACTTGACCGGATGTTAACACTGCACTCCATCTCTTGCCTTTTGTTGCAAAAAGTGATGCCAACCTATAATATGTCAATCTCACCAAAGCGGTGATTGGAAGGCTTCTAACTCCTTTGAATACTCCGTTCATGGATTCCACAAGGTTTGTCGTCATGTGGCCCCAACGACATCCACTATCAAAAGCCCTTGTCCACTTTTCGAGTGGAATATTGTCTAACCAGCTTTCTGCATCTGCATTTGACATCCTAATTTCGTTAAGGTAGTATTGAAATGTTGGTTGAGTTAGAGCATACCTGGTATTCACAACTTTTTTACGAAGGTTCTTGTCTTTGATTACACACATGAAGTTTTGTCCAATATGTCTAATGTAATACACATGGGTAGAAGGAGGATTATGTCATCCGTTATCATGGTTATTGTACGCACTCTCTATAGCAGCATGCCTGTCTGAAATCAAACAGAGGTTGTCTTGTGGAGCGACATGTGTTCTGAGATTCTTAAGGAAGAAACTCCAAGCAGAAGCAGTCTCACCATCAACCAGAACAAAGGCTATGGGAAATACATTATTGTTACCATCTTATGCAATAACAATAAGCAAGGTGCTCTTTTATTTTACGTAGATCCATGTTCCATCAATTTAAATAACAGGTTTGCGGAATGCAAAAACTCTTATGCATGGTTGAAACGACTAAAAAAATGGTGAAATATGACATTTCCATCAACAGTTGTTCCATCTGGCCTACATGCAGGCACTCTCTGCATGATTGTAACAGTTCCTAGTGTGTATGTTTTTAGCGTTACCAAAAATCGCGGTAATTCTTTGTATGAATCCTCCTAGTTGCCAAAGACTTGTTCAACAGCTTTTGTCCTTGCAATCTATTAAGTACCCAGTTTTGTCGTCTCCACGGGGATCGGTGCGATGAAAGAACGTCGTTCAACGTTTTCTACAATTCTAAACTTTTTGTTCAAAAGGTTTGGTTTAAAAGGTTCAAGGAACCAGGAGTAAAAGCGGAAAATATAAAGTAAGGACTGAAATATAAACGGAGCCTTGTGGGATTGGATCTCATCAATAGATAAGACATGCATTCTTCTGATCAAGTTAAACACAACGCAATCATTTGTCTAATATCCTCACGTATCACCCACGATAGAGGTCATGTCTAAAGCAACGTCGAGAGAACAACTGTGTTGTCTCATTGGTGATTTCTCACGCAACAAAAACACAACACAAAGCATTAAGAACTGATACTCACGCAAATGATAAGCCTAAATCTATGTCTAGAGTTTAGGATCTATCAGGTAATCATACTAGATCCAGATCTGAAGAGTACATGTCTATAGTGGTTCAAATCAAAGATAAACAGGCAAACAAAGACGCCACCCATATTAGATAAACGATTGTTTCATATAAAACACAATGATCAGAATACGTACATACCTTAACCCTTTTTACATGTATTCATCTAATCTAACAAATGTATGTGAACATCGTTCTTCATCACTATTATCACGCACCCGCATAATGTCGTATTGATTCTACTCATGCTACCCATGCTACTTAATCAACACAATACAATAGAAGATACAATGAATATCAACTTACAAAACCATGTCAAAAGTTTGTTCATTGATAGATGAAAGTCTTAGATCAAAGACGTGAAAAGGTTTTGTCAAAACCCACAAACAAGCAATCAAAGATAATCAATCAATAGAGAATCCAAACTAGTTCACAATCATATATTAGATGAAATACATAAGGTATCAAAAGATTACATCCAAACCCCAACAAGAGATCAAAGATCTTACCTCCTCCCTCTTAGGGTTTTGTCTTTCTCTCTCTAAAATAAACCTGAAATGAAGAGAGATAAGTTCTGATGTAGAAAATATTACCTTCTAACCTAAGAAGCAATAAAAGTACTTAAATAGTACATTCAGGATTTGTCATGTTCGCTTAGCAAACAGATCATTCGCCTAGCAAATAGAAAATTAGGCACCTGAGGTGCCTCTGAACAGTTAAACTGCCCTTGAGAAATTTCAAAAAATTCGCTGCGCGAACAATCCTTCACCTAGTGAAGCCTTCCCTGTGAACTTCACCTAGCGAGTTTATGGCCCTTTCGCCTTTGTCTCAAGTTTGGGAGTGTTTGCTGGCTACTCGCTATCTCTTCGCCTAGCGAGTTTTACGATGTTTTTCTACTGTCTTGGTTTCCTTGCCCAATTTCTTGTGTCTTACTATTCACATGTTTTGTGCCTAATTCCTGCACAATAACATACAAATCAAAGAAACAAAGTCATTTTCCAACAATGAAGTATATCATCAAAAACAAGAGTAATTCTAATCACTTTCACCTACAAAAAGAATGACAGATGCCAACATTTGATAGAGAAAATAAGCAAAGTTTGGCGTCTAACAACTCTCCCTAACTAGATTTTTGCTTGCCCTCAAGCAAAGTATGCCTCTCATTTCAAACAAGAGGATTTGCTCAAGACTAAGATTCACCCAAGAATGGATAAAATGGCTCAAACACAAAGAATGCAAACAAGCAATGGTTTCCAATGTTGAGAATCAAACAATGCACAAGAACTATATTCTTAAAGCAAATATTAATCTATGCATCAATCAAAAACTATGTTTTTCGTGAATGAATCACTCTATCTCTTCTCTTCGAATAAGGATTGAAGAAATTACGCGTTTGCAACCGCGAGGAAAATTTCACTCAC
Source organism: Lathyrus sativus (assembly GCA_963859935.3). Classification (NCBI taxonomy): domain Eukaryota; kingdom Viridiplantae; phylum Streptophyta; class Magnoliopsida; order Fabales; family Fabaceae; genus Lathyrus; species Lathyrus sativus. The sequence continues at coordinate 423,394,216 of OZ012737.1, forward strand.
CTAACAAATAATGCCAATATAAATTCAATTCATACAACATCAAACAATCAAAAATGAAAATGTGGAAGCAATAAGATCACTAAGGTCTTTAAGGTTGTAGCTTAGTTAGGTTTACAAACAAGGGACATTTCTAAGGCCATTGAAACGAAATTGCCGATGCAAAAGAGATATTCACTGTACATGTTATTTACACATCCCAATTTCTTTCCATTTGTTTCTCAATTGCAAACCTTCACACACTTATTTCACAACTTATTCTTTCACTATTTTTATTTTCCAATAAAGCATTGTTTTTCTCTTTTTTTTTTTACATTCATATTCACATAACAATTTTTTCCATGCTTGTTTGAATTTTTCAAAAGTTGTAGCCACCTACCATCTTCTTTTTCATTCTCCCCAACTTGCTTTTTACCAAACCCTCAAGTGAATACTCTTGGCTTTTATGGAAAAGAGGACAATTAACACAAAATTCAAGGGTTCAAGAAAAAATTTTAGAATCTCACAAAAATTCAGAATGAGATTCACATTGTTTAGGCTCAAAGGGGTTAACGAATTCTCTCTGCTCACGGGTAAGTTGCATTTGGACATGGTTGTGCTCAATATAAACAAGCGCCTTGATCATTTCTAATGCTTCCACAAATTCACAGTAATAACAAGATAAAGCATGAATCAAACGAATATACAAATTTTATTAGAATCTAGCATTTAGTGAATAATGGAAGCTTCTTCACAAATTGTGGTTTTGGTCCTAAGTGAAACAATCATTCAAACAAGTTGCTAAAAGAACAAATTTCATTTGCAGAAAGACTTAAGTTCTTAAGCATTCTAAAATTATAAACAAAAGAAACCATGTACCTTGACAACATTCACTTGTTCCATACTATCATCGTCATCCAAACTCTGTCGAATCTTCATTGAATGCTTTTATACAAATAGCAACCACTCTAGAAGGAGTTCTCATCATTCGTGATCACACTAGAGAAAACATAAAAGGAAATAAATATATACAATATAAACAAATATACAAAGCTTCAAAATATAGAAACAATTGCAATGCACTTCAATATCTCAACACCAATCCCCGACAATGACACCATTTTGTTAAAGCGGTAAAGCAGCAAGCAAAAATATTAAGTACCCAGTTTTGTCGTCTCTACAGGGATCAGTGCGATGAAAGAACTCCGTTCAACGGTTTCTACATTTCTAAACTTTTTATTCAAAAGGTTTGGTTTAAAATGTTCAAGGAACCAGGAGTAAAAGCAGAAAATATAAAGACGGAAAACATAAAGTAAAGACTAAAATATAAAAGGAGCCTTGTTGGGATTGGATCTCATCAATTGATAACACATGCATTCTTCTGATCAAGTTAAACACAACACAATCATTTGTCTAATATCCTCACGTATCACCCATGACCAAGGTTGTCAAACTCGCGAGTCTACTCAGACTCGTAAAGGGTCTGCAGACTCGACTCGTAGACTCGACTCGCAAACTCGTACGAGTCTATGGAAAGTTAAAACTAACTTTCAAAAACCTATATGTGACACATATATGACACACATATGTATTTTTAAACTTATAAATGTGTCATCTTTACACTTATATATAATAGAATACCAATTAACATCAAAATTTAAATTTCATACTCCAAATTTCTTTAAAAAAATCAATAATAAAACAAACAAAATAGAAAAGTATGTATTTAAAAACTTAAAGTACTAATTTCTTCTCAATTGACTACTATATAAAGAAAAAATAAAATCATAAAATATATATGATAATGGCTTTAAACATCCAAAACTCCAGTGAAATCATCACCATCATCTTCATCGGTATCTTGAGTATCATCAACAAATTCTACCTCGGATGAAACACTTTCTTTATCATTAACCAAAATTGGATTTCTTGAAGTTCCACTTCCACCTAATTCAATATTTCCACCACCACCACCACTTCGCACAACATTATTAACAAAAACAACAACTTCCACAACATTGTTAATTATAACATCATGTTACTCAATATTAACTTCAGCTTGCATATTTTCCTCATTAGGATCTTCAATTATCCATTCATCATCTTTACACAAGAGAATATACAAGAGAAACATTCAAGTGAAGCATATTATAAAATAATTACACAACAAATGATTAACTCACAAAAACAAACATGAATAAAGCAAGAGACCTAATAAACACACACGTCTATGAAAGGATGAAGGGAGGAAGAAACCTTGTCGAAACAAGAGACTAGGAGAAAGAATTTATAATTCTCGTACAAACAAAAAAATAAGGGGTTTTTAAAAATAAAATAAAATCTTTTGGAGAATTTACGCCTTTTTTGGGTTTAAAAAAAACAAAATACAAAAAAAAATTATAAACTCGTAAACTCATCATAGACTCGCGAGTCTATACGAGTTTATGTGAGTCTACCTGAGTCTACTCGAGTCTATCAAAAAATGATTCTATGCGCGAGTCTACTCATTTTCGCTTCCTAGACTCGTAAACTCGTACGAGTTTACGAGTCTACCCGCGAGTTTGACAACCCTGCCCATGACAGAGGTCATCTCTAACGCAGCATGTAACGCCCCGATTCTGAATTCCCATTATTGGTTGAGTCTTTTAATTTATTTAATTGATGTTTGTTTAAATTGAGAAATTATATATTGTTATTATGTGGTGTTTGCTTATTTTATCTATTTTACCGATTCAGAGAGTTTTCGGGGAATTAGAGTAAAAAGGGCATTTTAGACATTTAGCACTTTAGTGTGAGAATTGATTGGTAAGTGTTGGAAAGAATTTGAGAGGAAAGAAATAGGGATAGAAATAGAATAAGAGAGGAAAAGGAAGAAAGATAGTAACATAAGAAGAAAAACAAGAGAAAGAAAAGAGGAGAAGAGAAAGAGAAGAGAAAGTGGAGAGGAAAACCTAGAATCATCAAGAGATCATCACCAAAGCTTGCAATCGATCGGTAAGGGTGTGAAACTCCATCATCTCTTTAATGTATATGATTGTATGTGTATGTGTGTGGAATTTGTAGAGTTTCTACTCTTTTTCCACTTAGGTTAGAAGTTGGTTGTGTGAGTAGAATGAGGTTTTAATCGGTTAGAAATCGGATTAGATGATGTAGTTTAGTCGGGTGATAGTTGGGTTGTGCTACTGTGACTGGTTTGGGTTTAATCGGTGGGTTGTGTGGAGTTTGGGCTTTGAGGCAGCCATGGAAGTTCTGTCTTCGCAAGTTCGCCAGGCGAATGGCAGCGAAGCTTCGCCAGGCGAAGCCCAGCGAGCTGTAGCGAAGCAAGTCAGAAGCTAATACCCTGTATTCGCTGGAGAGTTCGCCAGGCGAGGTGAGTTGGCGAAGGTTCGCCAGGCGAGTGGGTAGCGAGCCTCAGCGAGTAATTCCAGAATTACTCCCAGTGGACTTCGCTGGAGAGTTCGCCAGGCGAAGGCCAGCGAGCATTCGCTGCGTGGCTTCGCCAGGCGAAGGTTGGCGAACCTGGCAGTGTTATTTTGTTTTGCTGTTTGTTCATAGCATGATGTTTGGTTGATTCAATTATGATTAATGCCTATATGAATGATTGATGTGTGAACTGTTTCAACATGTTGTGTTGTGGGTGGCCGAAAGGCGTGAATCCTAGATTGTGGAGCCGATTGTGAATCTTAATCGTTTGATAATGTTGTGCGTTTGCTCGAATTAGATAGAAATGCATTGATGGATTAATAGGTATGTAAACCTTGTGTGAAATGGTGTATAATGTGAATGCATGATAGATATATGCTATGTATGTGATAAATGCAATGAATATGTTTGTGAGCATAGTATGCATTTTGTGTCGATTGATCCCTCGGAGGATTTGCAGAACCTCGTATGATACGATGGTTATATTTGATTCCTTGGAGAATCGGTTGCATTGTGTGATTCCGCGGAGAATCGGTCATAACATGTAATCCCGTGGAGGATTGGTTAGAGTACTTGATCCCGTGGAGGATCTGCTGAATACTCGATTCCTTAGGGAATTTGTTGAATGAGTCGGTACCGCATTTGCATCGGCATAGAGTCGTGTGTCGGTCTCTATGAGTTGCATGAGTCATCTGTGTATGATGCATTGGTTGTGTGAATATAACTGTGTATGTTATATATGATTGTTTGGAGGAAAATGTAGTGAATGTTCATGTGTATGTGTAGAGACATGATTATTTGTATATGCTTAATGTGGTGAGAACATAATTTGAGTATAACTTGTACCAATGTGAGTATATGTATATATACAATTTTATGCATTAACTGTTATGATGTTGTTTCTCACCCTTCTGCTGTTTTATGATGCTCTATGAGGCATTGCAGAGTAGGAAGCTGGAGGTTCTTTTTGTGAAGCGATGTCTTCATTCTTTTTGGTCAATGGCTCTGATATGTAACATCTGGGTAGTTAGGAAGCCTTTGACTCTTTTGGAGTTACATTCGTTTTGATTCTTTTGTGATACATATGTGTATGTATCTGCTGTGGATACGTTGTAAAACATGAATTAACTGATGGTTGTATATACTTTTATGAATGAGATCGATTCAATATTTGGATGTTTCCGCTTTATTCTAAATATTGAGATGTGGGTTACCCATTGTTGCATATCTATTTTGAGCAGGTATCGTATGTGTTTAATTTCATGATAATGTGATGCGCCTCTTTTATACCATGATTTAATCAAACTCTGATGAAATAAATTTTCTATGTGCCTAATTGATTTATCTAATTTATTTGGGGTATAAAAAGGGGGTGTTACATTAAGTGGTATCAGAGCCAGTGTTGAGTCAGTCGTGTCTGTCTTGTTGTTGTGTTGGTTGAACGGTTGTTTAACCTTGTTGTTATTTTTGGGAATCCTCAGAATATGGCAGGTCGTAATGACAATGCTATGGCAGCGGCGTTAGAGGCTATGGCCAGAGCTGTGCAGGGTGCACCTAACGTGAATGCGAATGATGAGTTCAGGAAGAACCAACCACCGGTGTTCAAAGGGAGATTTGATCCGGATGGTGCTCAGATATGGTTAAAGGAAATTGAGAGGATCTTTAGGGTGATGGATTGTGCTGAAGGGATCAAGGTGAGACTAGGGACTCACATGCTGAGAGAAGAGGCTGATGACTGGTGGGTCAGCATGAGGCAAGTTCTTGAGGTCGACGACGAGGAGATTACGTGGGATTTATTTCGTGCTGAGTTTCTAAGGAAGTATTATCCCGAAAGTGTTAAAGGGAAGAGAGAAATGGAATTTCTGGAGTTGAAACAAGGTAATATGTCGGTGGTGGACTACACCGCTAAGTTTACTGAGTTAGTGAAGTTTCACTCTCACTATGATGCGGTTACGGCGGAATTTTCCAAATGTATCAAGTATGAGAATGGCTTGCGTCCGGAGATAAAGCAAGCGGTGGGGTATCAAAGGATAAGAAGATTTTCGGATTTGACCGAGTGCTGTAGGATTTATGAAGAAGATAGTAGAGCTCGTTCTACTCATTATAAGGGTTTGAGCGAGAGGAGAGGGAAGCAGCAAGTACGAAGCGGACCTTATGTGACGCCTGCTGATAAGGGCAAACATAGGGGAAACCTTGATAGGAGACTCGGAGGAGGTTCCGGTGCGATCAAATGTTTTAAGTGTGGCGTGATGGGCCACAAGTCTTATGATTGTGGAAAGTTCAAGGCGAAGTGTTCCAACTGTGGACTCCTTGGACATGATGCAGCAGAGTGTAGAAAGAATGCTGTGAAGTGTTTTAATTGTGGCGAGGTGGGTCACATTAGCCCGAATTGTACCAAACCGAAGCAAGCTCCGGCGGGCGGGAAAGTATTCGCATTAGCAGGTTCAGACGCCACTAATGCGGCAGATCGTTTGATTAAAGGTACATGCTTTATTAATGATATGCCTTTAGTTGCTATTATTGATACTGGAGCGACTCACTCGTTCATTTCTCTTTCGTGTGCTAAGCGGTTGGATTTGTGTATGGTTTCTTTGGGTAGTGGTATGGTTATTGGGACTCCCGCTTCGGGGTCGGTAACTACTTCTTTGGTGTGTGCAAGTTGTCCTTTGACCATGTATGGTAAGGACTTCGTTATGGATTTAGTGTGTTTACCGTTGGAAGGTTTGGACGTAATCTTGGGTATGAACTGGTTGCAATTTAATAGAGTTCATTTGGATTGCTATCACAAGTTAGTAAGGTTTCCTTCTTTGGAAGAGGGTGAAAACGAGAGTTTTCTTTCCACTAAAGAGTTGAAGAAACTTTTAGCGGACGAAGCTCAGTTGTTTGGTTTGTTTGCATCGTTGTCGGTGGAGAGCAAAGTTGAGCTCGACGTGTTTCCTGTGGTTTGTGAATTTCCTGAAGTGTTTCCGGAAGATGTTGCGGATGTGCCGCCAAAGAGAGAGGTTGAATTTTCTATTGATCTAGTTCCGGGTACTAGACCGATTTCGATGGCCCCGTATCGGATGTCGGCATCGGAATTGGTGGAATTGAAGAAGCAGTTGAATGATTTGTTGGATAAGAGATTTGTAAGACCAAGTGTTTCTCCTTGGGGTGCGCCGGTATTGTTGGTAAAGAAGAAGGATGGTAGTATGCGATTGTGTATTGATTATCGGCAGTTGAATAAGGTAACAATTAAGAACAAGTATCCGCTTCCAAGAATTGATGATTTGATGGATCAATTGGTTGGAGCCCGTGTTTTTAGTAAGATTGATTTGAGATCCGGTTATCACCAGATTCGGGTTAAGGAAGAAGATATTTCGAAGACGGCTTTTAGAACACGATATGGTCACTACGAGTATACGGTGATGCCATTCGGAGTTTCTAATGCGCCGGGTGTTTTCATGGAATATATGAACCGTATCTTCCACGAGCAGTTGGATCATTTTGTGGTGGTGTTTATCGATGACATTTTGATTTATTCTAAGTCTCGAGAGGAACACGAAGAACATTTAAGGATTGTGTTGCGGATTTTGAAAGAGAAGAAGTTGTATGCAAAGTTGTCTAAGTGTGAGTTTTGGTTGTCGGAGGTGAGTTTTCTTGGGCATATTATTTCCGACAATGGTATTAGTGTGGATCCATCCAAGATCGATGCGGTAATGCAATGGGAGACTCCAAGATCGGTTACGGAAATTCGAAGCTTTTTGGGCTTGGCCGGTTACTACCGGAGGTTTATCGAAGGATTTTCAAAGTTAGCACTTCCGTTAACGCAGTTGACTTGTAAAGGAAAGGCTTTTATTTGGGATGTTAATTGTGAAGAGAGTTTCATGGAATTAAAGAGAAGGTTAACAACAGCGCCAGTTTTGATTCTGCCGAATCCTACAGAACCTTTTGTGGTTTATTGCGATGCTTCTTTGTCAGGATTGGGTGGTGTATTAATGCAAGATGGGAAGGTCGTGGCGTATGCTTCTAGACAGTTGAGAGTGCATGAAAAGAATTATCCTACTCATGATTTGGAGTTAGCGGCCGTAGTGTTCGTTTTGAAAATTTGGAGGCACTATCTTTATGGTGCAAGATTTGAAGTTTTTAGCGATCACAAGAGTTTGAAGTATTTGTTTGATCAAAAGGAATTGAATATGAGGCAAAGGAGATGGCTAGAACTTTTGAGGGACTATGATTTTGGTTTAAATTATCATCCGGGTAAGGCGAATGTAGTAGCCGATGCCTTAAGTCGGAAGTCGATGCACGTGTCCACTTTGATGGTTAGAGAGTGGGAACTTTTGGAGAACTTTAGAGATTTGAGTTTGGTTTGTGAGTTAACACCGAGTAGTGTGAAGCTGGGTATGTTGCATGTCACGAATGATTTCCTTGCTACGGTGTGTGAAAAGCAAAAGTTGGATTTGAAATTTGTGGATTTGATGACGAATGGAAATGAAGATTTCAAAGTTGATGAATTAGGAGTTTTAAGGTTTCGAGGTCGTATTTGTATTCCCGATGATGCGGATTTGAAAAAGATGATATTGGAAGAGGGACATCGGAGTAACTTAAGTATTCATCCGGGAGCGAATAAGATGTATCAGGATTTGAAGAAGATCTTTTGGTGGTCTGGATTGAAAAGCGATGTTGCTCGTTTTGTGTACTCGTGTTTGACTTGCCAGAAGTCTAAGGTGGAGCATCAGAAGCCTAGTGGATTGATGCAACCGTTGGATATTCCAGAATGGAAATGGGATAGTATATCGATGGATTTTGTTACGGGATTGCCGAATACGCAAAGAGGACATAATGCTATTTGGGTGATTGTTGATAGGCTTACTAAATCGGATCACTTTATTCCGATTGATGTTACTTATTCTTTGGAAAGGTTAGCCGAGATTTATGTTGGCACTATTGTGAAGCTTCATGGAGTTCCTAAGAGTATTGTGTCGGATAGAGATCCTAGATTTACTTCAAGATTTTGGGAGAGTTTGCAAGGTGCTTTGGGTTCTAAGTTGAGATTGAGTTCGGCATATCATCCGCAAACGGATGGTCAAACCGAGAGGACGATTCAATCGTTAGAAGATCTGTTGCGTGCTTGTGTGCTTGAACAAGGTGGTGCGTGGGACGGTTATTTAGCGTTGATTGAGTTCACCTATAATAACAGTTTCCATTCGAGTATTGGCATGGCGCCATTTGAGGCTTTATATGGTCGGAGATGTCGAACACCTCTGTGTTGGCATGAGACGGGTGAAAGGTCGGTAGTTGGTCCTGAAATGGTACAGCAAACGACGGAAAAGGTGAAATTTATTCGGGAAAAGATGAGAGCTTCTCAGAATAGACAGAAAAGTTATCATGATAAAAGGAGAAAAGATCTCGAGTTTCAAGAGGGAGACCATGTGTTTTTGAGAGTTACACCGGTTGCGGGTGTGGGTCGTGCTTTGAAGTCGAGAAAGTTGACTTCTCGTTTTATTGGTCCGTATCAGATTGTCGCACGGGTTGGTGCTGTGGTGTATCGTGTGGCGTTGCCTCCGAACCTTTCGAATTTGCATGATGTATTCCATGTCTCGCAACTTCGGAAGTATGTTCCGGATCCGTCACATGTGATCCCGATGGATGAAGTGGAAGTAAGAGATAACCTTACAGTTGAAGTTTTACCGGTTAGTATTTTGGACCGTGAAGTTAAGAAACTGAGAGGCAAGGATATTGCGCTTGTGAAAGTGTCCTGGGGAGGTGCCGCGGAAGGCAACATGACTTGGGAATTGGAGAGCAAGATGCGAGAGTCGCATCCGGAGTTGTTTGAATAAGGTAATATTTTCGAGGACGAAAATTTCTAAAGTGGGGGAGAGTTGTAACGCCCCGATTCTGAATTCCCATTATTGGTTGAGTCTTTTAATTTATTTAATTGATGTTTGTTTAAATTGAGAAATTATATATTGTTATTATGTGGTGTTTGCTTATTTTATCTATTTTACCGATTCAGAGAGTTTTCGGGGAATTAGAGTAAAAAGGGCATTTTAGACATTTAGCACTTTAGTGTGAGAATTGATTGGTAAGTGTTGGAAAGAATTTGAGAGGAAAGAAATAGGGATAGAAATAGAATAAGAGAGGAAAAGGAAGAAAGATAGTAACATAAGAAGAAAAACAAGAGAAAGAAAAGAGGAGAAGAGAAAGAGAAGAGAAAGTGGAGAGGAAAACCTAGAATCATCAAGAGATCATCACCAAAGCTTGCAATCGATCGGTAAGGGTGTGAAACTCCATCATCTCTTTAATGTATATGATTGTATGTGTATGTGTGTGGAATTTGTAGAGTTTCTACTCTTTTTCCACTTAGGTTAGAAGTTGGTTGTGTGAGTAGAATGAGGTTTTAATCGGTTAGAAATCGGATTAGATGATGTAGTTTAGTCGGGTGATAGTTGGGTTGTGCTACTGTGACTGGTTTGGGTTTAATCGGTGGGTTGTGTGGAGTTTGGGCTTTGAGGCAGCCATGGAAGTTCTGTCTTCGCAAGTTCGCCAGGCGAATGGCAGCGAAGCTTCGCCAGGCGAAGCCCAGCGAGCTGTAGCGAAGCAAGTCAGAAGCTAATACCCTGTATTCGCTGGAGAGTTCGCCAGGCGAGGTGAGTTGGCGAAGGTTCGCCAGGCGAGTGGGTAGCGAGCCTCAGCGAGTAATTCCAGAATTACTCCCAGTGGACTTCGCTGGAGAGTTCGCCAGGCGAAGGCCAGCGAGCATTCGCTGCGTGGCTTCGCCAGGCGAAGGTTGGCGAACCTGGCAGTGTTATTTTGTTTTGCTGTTTGTTCATAGCATGATGTTTGGTTGATTCAATTATGATTAATGCCTATATGAATGATTGATGTGTGAACTGTTTCAACATGTTGTGTTGTGGGTGGCCGAAAGGCGTGAATCCTAGATTGTGGAGCCGATTGTGAATCTTAATCGTTTGATAATGTTGTGCGTTTGCTCGAATTAGATAGAAATGCATTGATGGATTAATAGGTATGTAAACCTTGTGTGAAATGGTGTATAATGTGAATGCATGATAGATATATGCTATGTATGTGATAAATGCAATGAATATGTTTGTGAGCATAGTATGCATTTTGTGTCGATTGATCCCTCGGAGGATTTGCAGAACCTCGTATGATACGATGGTTATATTTGATTCCTTGGAGAATCGGTTGCATTGTGTGATTCCGCGGAGAATCGGTCATAACATGTAATCCCGTGGAGGATTGGTTAGAGTACTTGATCCCGTGGAGGATCTGCTGAATACTCGATTCCTTAGGGAATTTGTTGAATGAGTCGGTACCGCATTTGCATCGGCATAGAGTCGTGTGTCGGTCTCTATGAGTTGCATGAGTCATCTGTGTATGATGCATTGGTTGTGTGAATATAACTGTGTATGTTATATATGATTGTTTGGAGGAAAATGTAGTGAATGTTCATGTGTATGTGTAGAGACATGATTATTTGTATATGCTTAATGTGGTGAGAACATAATTTGAGTATAACTTGTACCAATGTGAGTATATGTATATATACAATTTTATGCATTAACTGTTATGATGTTGTTTCTCACCCTTCTGCTGTTTTATGATGCTCTATGAGGCATTGCAGAGTAGGAAGCTGGAGGTTCTTTTTGTGAAGCGATGTCTTCATTCTTTTTGGTCAATGGCTCTGATATGTAACATCTGGGTAGTTAGGAAGCCTTTGACTCTTTTGGAGTTACATTCGTTTTGATTCTTTTGTGATACATATGTGTATGTATCTGCTGTGGATACGTTGTAAAACATGAATTAACTGATGGTTGTATATACTTTTATGAATGAGATCGATTCAATATTTGGATGTTTCCGCTTTATTCTAAATATTGAGATGTGGGTTACCCATTGTTGCATATCTATTTTGAGCAGGTATCGTATGTGTTTAATTTCATGATAATGTGATGCGCCTCTTTTATACCATGATTTAATCAAACTCTGATGAAATAAATTTTCTATGTGCCTAATTGATTTATCTAATTTATTTGGGGTATAAAAAGGGGGTGTTACACAGCATCGAGAGAACAACCGTGTTGTCTCATTGGTGATGTCTCACGCAAAAAAAACACAACACAGAGCATTAAGAATTGATACTCATGCAAATGCTAAGCCTAAATCAATGTCTAGAGTTTAGGACCTATTAGGTAATCATCCTAGATCCAGATCTGAAGAGTACATGTCTATAGCGGTTCAAATCAAAGAAAAACAGGTAAACAAAAACGACACCCATATCAGATAAACAATTGTTTCATATAAAACATAACGATCAGAATATGTACATACGCTTAACCCTTTTTACATGTATTAATCTAATCTGCCAAATGTATGTGAATATCGTTCTTCATCACTATTATCACGCACCCGCATAATATCATATTGATTCTACTCATGCTACTTAATCAACATAATACAATAAAAGATACCATGAATATCAACTTACAAAACCATGTCAAAAGTTTGTTCATTGATAGATGAAAATCTTAGATCAAAGATGTGAAAAGGTTTTGTCAAAACCCACAAACAAGAAATCAAAGATAATCAATCAATAGAGAATCTAAACTAGTTCACCAACATATATTAGATGAAATACGTAAGGTATCAAAAGATTACATCCAAACCCCAACAAGAGATCAAAGATCTTACCTCCTCCCTCTTAGGGTTTTGTCTTTCTCTCTCTAAAATAAACTTGAAATGATGAGAGATAAGTTCTGATGTAAAAAATATTACCTTCTAACCTAAAAAGCAATAAAAGTACTTAAATAGTACATTCAGGATCTGTCATGATCGCCTAGCGAATAGATCCTTCGTCTAGCGAACAAAAAATTAGGCACCTGAGGTGCCTATGAACAGTTAAACCGCCCTTGAGAAATTTCCAAAAATTCGCTGCACAAACAATCCTTCGCCTAGTGAAGCCTTCGCTGTGAACTTCACCTAGCGAGTTTATGGCCCTTTCGCCTCTGTCTCAAGTTTGGGAGTGTTCGCTGGCTACTCGCTATCTCTTCGCCTAGCGAGTTTTACGATGTTTTTCTGTTGTCTTGGTTTCCTTGCCCAATTTCTTGTATCTCACTATTCACTTGTTTTGTGCCTAATTCCTGCACAATAACACACAAATCAAAGCAACCAAGGCATTTTCCAACAATGAAGCATATCATAAAAAACAAGAGTGATTATAATCACTTTAACCTACAAAAAGAATGAAAGATGCCAACATTTGATAGAGAAAATAAGCAAAGTTTGGCGTCTAACAACTCTCCCCAACTAGATTTTTGCTTGTCCTCAAGCAAAGTATGCCCTCTCATTTCAAACAAGAGGATTTGCTCAAGATTAAGATTCACCCAAGAATGGATAAAATGGCTCAAACACAAAGAATGCACACAAGCAATGTTTTCAAATGTTGAGAATCAAACAATGCACAAGAACTAAATTCTTAAAGCAAATATTAATCCATTCATCAATCAACAACTATGTTTTTCGTGAATGAATCACTCTATCTCTTCTCTTCGAATAAGGATTGAAGAAATTACGCGTTTGTTACCGCGGGGAAAATTTCACTCACCTAACAAACAATGCCAATATCAATTCAATTCATACAACATCTAACAATCAAAAATGAAAATGTGGAAGCAAGAAGATCAATAAGGTCTTTAAGGTTGTAGCTTGGTCGGGTTTACAAACAAGAGACATTTCTAAGGCCATTGAAACGAAATTGCCGATGAAAAAAGACATTCACTGCACATGTTATTTACACATCCCAACTTCATTCCATTTGTTTCTCAATTGCAAACCTTCACACACTTATTTCACAACTTATTCTTTCACTATTTTTCTTTTCCAAGAAAGCATTGTTTTTCTCTTTTTTTTTACATTCATATTCACATAACAGTTTTTTCCATGCTTGTTTGAATTTTTCAAAAGTTGTAGTAAACTACCATCTTCTTTTTCATTCTCCCCAACTTGTTTTTTACCGAACCCTCAAGTGAATGCTCTTGGCTTTTTATGGAAAAGAGGACAGTTAAGACAAAATCCAAGGGTTCATGAAAAAAATTTAGAATCTCACAAAAATTCAGAATGAGATTCACATTGTTTAGGCTCAAAGGGGTTAACGGATTCTCTCTGCTCACGGGTAAGTTGCATTTGGACATGGTTGTGCTCAATATAAACAAGTGCCTTGATCATTTCTAATGCTTCCACAAATTCCCAATAATAACAAGATAAAGCATGAATCAAACGAATCTACAAAGTTTATTAGAATCCAGAATTTAGTGAATAATGGAAGCTTCTTCACAAATTATGGTTTTGGTCCTAAGTGAAACAATCATTCAAACAAGTTGCTAAAAGAACAAATTTCATTTGCACAAAGACTTAAGTTTTTAAGCACTCTAAAATTCTAAACAAAAGAAACCATGTACCTTGACAACATTCACTTATTCCATACTATCTTCGTCATCCAAACCCGGTCGAATCTTCGTTGAATGCTTTTATACAAATAGCAACAACTCTAGAAGGAGTTCTCATCATTCCTGATCACACTAGAGAAAACATAAAAGGAAACAAATATATACAATATAAAAAAATATACAAAGCTTTGAAATATAGAAACAGTTGCAATGCACTTCAATATCTCAACACTAATCCCCGACAATGAAACCATTTTGTTGAAGCTAAAAAGCAGCAAGCAAAAATATTAAGTACCCAATTTTGTCATCTTCACAGGGATCGGTGCGATGAAAGAACTCCGTTCAACGGTTTCGACATTTCTAAACTTTTTGTTCAAAAGGTTTGGTTTAAAAGGTTCAAGGAACCAGGAGTAAAAGCAGAAAATACAAAGACGGAAAACATAAAGTAAAGACTGAAATATAAATGGAGCCTTGTTGGGATTGGATCTCATCAATTGATAAGACATGCATTCTTCTGATTAAGTTAAACACAACGCAATCATTTGTCTAATATCCTCACGTATCACCCACGATAGAGGTCATCTCTAGCGCAACATCGAGAGAACAATCGTGTTGTCTCATTGGTGATGTCTCACGCAATAAAAACACAACAAAAAGCATTAAGAACTGATAGTCACGCAAATGCTAAGCCTAAATCTATATATAGAGTTTAGGACCTATCAGGTAATCATCCTAGATCCAGATCTGAAGAGTACATGTCTATAGTGGTTCAAATAGAAGATAAACAGGTAAACAAAGATGACACCCATATCAGATAAACGATTGTTTCATATAAAACACAATGATCAGAGTACGTACATACGCTTAATCCTTTTTACATATATTCATCTAATATGCCAAATGTATGTGAATACATTCTTCATCACTATTATCACGCACCCGCATAATGTCGTATTGATTCTACTCATGCTACCCATGTTACTTAATCAACACAATACAATAGAAGATACAATGAATATCAACTTACAAAACCATGTCAAAAGTTTGTTCATTGATAGATGAAAATCTTAGATCAAAGATGTGAAAAGGTTTTGTCAAAACCCACAAACAAGAAATCAAAGATAATCAATCAATAGAGAATCTAAACTAGTTCACAAACATATATTAGATGAAATACATAAGGTATCAAAAGATTACATTCAAACTCCAACAAGAGATCAAAGATCTTACCTCCTCCCTCTTAGGGTTTTGTCTTTCTCTCTCTAAAATAAACTTGAAATGATGAGAGATAAGTTCTGATGTAGAAAATATTACCTTCTAACCTAAAAAGCAATAAAAGTACTTAAATAGTATATTAAGGATCTGTCATGATCGCCTAGCGAACAAAAAATTAGGCACCTGAGGTGCCTCTGAATTGTTAAACCGCCCTTGAGAGATTTCCAAAAATTCGCTGCGCAAACAATCCTTCTCCTAGTGAAGCCTTCGCTGTGAACTTCGCCTAGCGAGTTTATGGCTCTTTCGCCTCTGTCTCAAGTTTGGGAGTGTTCGCTGGCTACTCGCTATCTCTTCGCCTAACGAGTTTTACGATGTTTTTCTGTTGTCTTGGTTTCCTTGGCCAATTTCTTGTGTCTTACTATTCACTTGTTTTGTGCCTAATTCCTGCATAATAACACACAAATCAAAGCAGCCAAGGCATTTTCCAACAATGAAGCATATCATCCAAAACAAAAGTGATTCTAATCACTTTCACCTACAAAAAGAATGAAAGATGCCAACATTTGATAGAGAAAATAAGCAAAGTTTGGTATCTAACATACCATCTTATGCAACAGCAATAAGCAAGGTGCGCTTGTATTTTACGTAGATCCATGTTCCATCAATTTGATTAACAGGTTTGCAGAATGCAAAACCTCTTATGCATGGTTGAAACGACCAAAAAAGGCGGTGAAATATGTCATTTCCATCAATAGTTGTTCCATTTGGCCTACATGCAGGCATTGTCTGCATGATTGTAACAGTTCCTGGTGTGTTTGTTTTTAGCGCTACCAAAAATCGTGGTAATTCTTTGTATGAATCCTCCCAGTTGACAAAGACTTGTTCAACAACCTTTGTCCTTGCAATCTACGCCTTCTTGTACGATGGAGTATAACTATATCGTGTTACGATATGAGAGATTATTATATTCACCTTGACTGAAGGATCCTTGTTAACAAGCGGAAAAATGTCTTGACATATCAATTCAGCGCTTAGCTTTCAGTGATCCTGAATAATATTTGTGGCAATGCAACTGTGAGGTGGCTCTATGGAAGTTATCATCCAAGAATTGCTTCTCTTGCAATAAGAAGTAGCAAGTCGAAACTTGCAAAGGGGATTACGACAAATAATGACATACCTTCTCGAATCAATTCGATGTACATTGAAATCAACAGAGTTATCCATGTGATATTTTTTAATGGATTATACACAATCCTCCTTGGTACGTAACTAGTCTCCAACTTTTAACTCATTCTCTGACCGTCTATACGAGTTGTGAAACATATCTACGGATCTCTCATCGTCTTGCAAGTCCAAGTCTGTCATATGTTGAGGCGGATAGTATGCATGACCTGGAGGTATTGGTACTTGTTCTTCATCTTCAACATTGTCATTCAACAATTGATCTACCAGGGTCTCACTTCCTTCTTCTTCTGCATCAATGATGTTGACCTCTGGTTCCGTTTCATCTGAGTATTCTGATTCAATTTCATCCAAGTCAAAAATTGTTGATTGATCGATGATCTGAGACTGTTGAGATAAAATATTTTGTTGGATGAACATATACAACTCAATGTAGTTGAAACCAGAATGTTCGTGACTTAGGAACATATTTTCTACATCTTCGTCGTCTTGCACTTTAAGTGGATAAAATTTAACATGGTTGGTTTCAAAATAAACCGGATTTTGAAATATTATTTGTGCTATAGGACCGAGCCTTAATTTCGATTCCAATCTTTCTCTGAAATGCAAGAAACTTGTGTTTCTATTGATTGTGAAACGGACTGTGTCGATGTTTTGAAAACCAAACCCAGATACATCAGAGACATATGTCTCTCTGTTGTAGTGGGAATTAACAATATATCTGAGTGTAGATGACATACTAAAAGAACTAGTAATGGAATAGTAAAATTTCTTCTATGAGTGTCTGCATGCATGCGAACATATTTATGATTTTTAGACATCCATTAAGGCGCCAGATTAATTGGCGACAAAGACAAATTAATTAATTGCAGAAGCCAACTCAATTGGCGACATGTAACATGCATTTAAAGGAGTCGCCACCTGCATTGGCGACATGGTACAACCTTTAATGTGCTATGTCGCCATGTAGGTGACAACATGCTTTGTATGCATGTAATAAGGCTCAGGCTACGTTGTTGATTGGCCTGGCTTTCATGTTCAGACGAACTCTCTATAAAAAGGATGATACAAGAATGGGTAAAATGCACCATCTGATTCTTACTTATTGTAGAGAGGTATAATCAAGTCTATTTGTGTCAGTATACTAGTTATCTGATTCACATTTAATCAGTTATAATGGCACTGTTGACAATGGGTGAAACACATAGAGGCACTTATGTATGTGTTCATTGTTTCTTGTATATGTTAATTTTTAGTGATTCTGTTAATATTTTTTACTCTTCTAATTTTTTACTGTTATATTTTTTTACTATTATGTAGGAAGCCTCTAAGTGTTGGTGTCATGCCCATGAATATGTTGCACCCGACGAATTAATTCAACCATATATTGAGCTCTCCGGTTTTCGACATGTAAGCAAAATCATGTCTTATTCCGTTGATGCAAAGTTTATACTAGCTTTGCAAGAGAGGTGGCGCCCAGAGGCACACACCTTCTTTTTTTTATAACCGGTGAATGTACTGTGACCTTAGAGGACGTGTACATGTTAGTCGATTTGCGTATTGATGGCAAGGTAGTCAATGGAACAAAAACCTTAATAGTTTAATTTGTGAGGAACTTTTGGGTGCCGACTTGCTAGATGAGAACTCGAGAGGCCAAGGTATCTGACTTTCGCGCCTAAAATCACGGTACGTTGATTTTATATTAGATGAAGATTCTACAGAGGAAATGAAAATAATAAAAACCAGATGTTATCTAATGCTTTGAATTGGTTTATTTTTATTTCCCGAGGGCACTCGTTATTCTATGCATATAATGTATTTACCTTTATTGAGAGATCTGACTAAAATAAGAGAGTATAATTGGGGCTCCGCTTGTCTGTCTTATTTATATAGCTCTTTATGTAAGTGCGCAAAAAAAACACATCTACTTTTTCTAAATGCATCGTTTTGCTCCAAGCATGGGGTTGGTCTAGATTGTCATCCCTAGCGCCCGTCAACCACAACGACTTTTCCTTCCCGTATGCACAAAAGTAAGTTCCTCAGTTAATCTTTGGTTATTTCACCTTAATAATTATTCTTTCTAACTAATTGAGTTTGAACTGTTTTTGGTTTAGATGGTCGGCTAAGGGTATGACTTACAATAGATGCCCTAGACATTGTATCATTTAATAATCACCTAACACCTGCAGATGTAAGGCCTATAAACTACATTAATTTGTATTTTATATCAACTATTTAATGATCTAATATGTTTCTCTTCTTCAGTTTATTTGGCGTCCATATCTAAACATGGAACACCTACATGAAGTCAGACAGGAAGATGTTGTCGTTTAGACTGCATGCGTCCCGATCATCAGATTCATAATTGTGAAGATGCACAACAATTACCGTGTCAAACTACAATTTGGAATGCATCAAAACATTCCAAATCCTCCTGTTGACATCAGTAAATGGCATCTAAAAAGAGTTAAGATCAATGGGAGTTTCCCGACTAGAAGGATTTTGCAAAATCTGAGCGTCGTAAATGGATGACATGCAGCGCCCATGTCTTACGTGACCCGGTGATGGCAACACCATCTATACCAACTATTAATTATATGGCTTGGTACAGATTGGTTGCAACTGGGTTTGTCTCCGAAGACAAATATTTATACGACCCACACCAAACCACCTACACACAAGACGCTTCAACGTCTAATCCACCATAAAGGTCATGTTACTCACAGCCCCCACCCAACAGAGCTACCAACCCATTCACCATCCAAATATGCCAAACACTCAACCATAATACCAAGAACGTCCCATATATCATCTCCCACACACTGACTACTACCCAGAATCCCAATATGGCTATGGCCCCAACACAACATCAAGATATAACCATAACGAGGGTACATCATACCATAGCCATAACGCCCAAACATCTTTCCATAGCCAAAACGCTCCGACATCATACCCTGCCCTACCCACTCAACCATCTCAACAACCTTATGGCTTTCAAACACCATTACCATTTCAACCTTTCACTAACGAATCATTCACACCAATGTCCCCCTTCAACCGTCCAGGCCACACACCAATGACCCCTTCATCACATCCGAACTACTCTAGCATGGGTTGCACGCTCAGTTTCAACACACAGGACCTAATGGAAATGCAAGAGATCCTTCGGGAACCATCTGAAAATGTTCCTGAGACTTCAACTCCTCAAACACCAGGCGTGAATCAACAACGTGGGGGACAAGCGCAACGAGTTAGGGCGCCTAGGGAATGTGGAACCGGTGGCCGGTATGACCAACCCGATCGCCAACATTAGTTTATGTAATACTTTTTTAATTAATGATAACACTTATTTTCCTCTCTAACTTATTTTATTAATTATTTTTGGAAGTATCTATTTTTTTGAAAAAAATTCAAAATGCAAGGGATTTCCATATGAATTGGCGACACCCTTGTAAGTTCAACACCTAGTCGCCAATTGGAGACTGCATGAGGAGTCTCCAATCCAATTGGTGACTCCCTTATAGCCTTAACAAGGTGTCACCAATCCATCTGCCTCCCTTGTGTAATCTCAAACCCTAACTGAAGTACTTTGAAAATAATTTTAAAAGGTGAATTATTTAGAATTTTTTTAAAAAAGTTGAATTATTTAAGTAAAAAATTGCTCTTTGTGTGCCGGAAAGCATCATCATCAGTTTTTATTACTAGTTAGTGAGAGATGCATTTGATAAGTCAACATTTGAAAATATAATTTAAATTTCAAAGAAAGAAATGCACCAATTAATTTTAAAAAGTAATAAAGAGCAATATATCATTTCATAGTTTGTATGTGATTGAATATATTGCATCTTAAATTATGTGTACAATATTATGCAACTTATGGCAGATATTATTCTTTATCATAATAATCATATTATCAAATATCATGTGTACATATCAGTCTATCCAAACAATCACAAATATTTTCGTTTTTCAGTAATCAAATCTTAACTTCTACAATTGTATTAAAATATCAAACATTGTCCTACAATTCTAAGATGATAGTACTAAACATAACCTAAAAAATAAATTTACATATTTATAAGTTATATTGTAAACTTTAGATAGATATAACCAAAAACATATTATATGAACTAAGTACACTAAAGAATATAACCTAGAGCGTAAGAGATAGAGAGATATTAAAAACCTGTGAAAACAAGAATATGAAAAAATGAGAAATGTGATGGTATTTAGATGGAGGAAGATGAACAATATAATAATGGGATTTTATACCTTTATTATATTGGAACTCCATTTTTATTCACATATATTATAAGTATAAACTTTCAATTCCAATAATTAAACTACAATTTTTATTATTTTTTTTCAAATAGTAAAACTTTTTAAAACTTGTATGCATATTCTAGAATTTTTCAGAAAGGGCAATAATATATTTTTTAAAGAATAAAAAAGAGAGGGATGATTTTTAGGTAAAATAAAGGATATTTTTAAAATAAGGGTGTTAAAACGTAAATGAAGCCCAACTTAATGCAACCCACTCAATCTGAATTTGCCCATACAAGGCTTGGGCTTTATGAAAAATAGAAGAATTTATTAAACATTTAACTTGACACCCGGCATTTAAATTGACACCTACTACCGCATATAAAAAGACAACAATTTTTTTATAAAATTATTTTTAAAAATTTTGAAATTTACCGTGCAGAGGCGATAATTTAAAACTTCTAGGGCGATACTGAAAATTTAAAAAATAGTGAATATTTATACCATTTTTTTAAAATTTACGGTATTTTGTATCGAAAATTTCAAAATTTCTGATATTTACATTAAAATATTTATCAAAAATTTTAAAATTTTCAGTGTTTATCTTAAAATATTATCATAAATTTTAAATTTTCCAAAATACAATCCCATTGAATATATCAGAATTTTTATTATTTTCGATACTTATAAGAATATGGTTTGTACCAAAAATTTTAAGCTTTTCGGTATATTCAATTTTATTGTACCAAAATTTTTGAAATTTTCGGTATGTGCAAAAACTTTGTTTTGTACCGGAAATTCTAAAATTTTCGATAGTTGTTAATATTTTCTTTTATTTTTTCTTCTTTTGTAGTGAAATACAGAGGCAGAGACAAAACTATTACAGACAGAGCTCTTGATCAAGCGGCAGACCAGGGTAGGGCTGCTAGGGGTGCTGATATTGAGTCTTACCAGATACGGGCTGGATGAGTGATCTCATCCGGTTCACACCGAAAGCGGTTGACTGAGCAGGGTCAGCTTTGAGCACCTCATTGCACTCGACACCGACCGTTTCGATCAGTAGAGCAACCTAGAGATGAGGTGGTTCCAGATGTTGCTCTGGTGGTTGAGGAGGTTGCATATCCGCTTGTTGATTCGATTGTTTAGGAGGTTGTTGAAGAGGTTGGTTTGAAGGAGGTTGCTCAAATGGTCCAGTCAGATGTTGTTGTTATTGATTCCGTCTCATATGTTACTGCTGACACAGAGGTTACGACTCTTTCGATTGAGCCCTCTCTGAACACTGATGGAGGATTCCTAGAGGACCCATTGAGCGATTGATGCTTACTGAGTATGATGATCATGTGGCGTTACGACTATGGCAGGGCGAGGTATATGTATTTTATGTTTAACTAATTTGTTTATTATTGGCGAGGTTTATCTCGTGCCTATTTAAACATCTTTTGTATATCATGGATTTGGTCTATTATGTATTATTGTATTATTTATATATTATTCAAACATCTTCATCATTAGACATAATATTTTTTATCTTCCATTGGTGTAACATCAACATTAACTAACATTCGATAATTGATTACATAACTTAATCATAACCTAAAAAACGATAATATATTAGAAAATCTAGACACTACCAGATGATTTTGGATGTTTCAGCTTCTTCATTATGTTGTCAATAGATCTTGAAATCTCAGCATCTAACTCGATCAACCCCTTTGTTATTCTACGGTGAAATGACTTCCACATATCTTTCACATCTTCGTCAGTATTCAACTTAATAAGGTTGTATTTCACTCTCCCGTCAATATTAATCCAATCTTCACGAAACTCAATTTTTCTCATCTTTCTGTTCTCGGCATCAGGCAACAATTCATTCAACTTGGATGTCAGGATGGCGAGAGATGTGGTGTCATCCAGAAGATGAAACTCCATGAGAAGTGAAGCTTCATTGAAGTACACTTCTGCCCTAATCAAAGATTGAGGAAGAAGCATTTTTTGAGATGTTTTTAGAAAAAAACATGTAACCCCTATTTATACAACTTTACATTTACTTGGGATCACAGAAAACTGTCGGTGCAATCGTAATCATCCAAAAATATTGGCAAAATCCTGAGCCTCCAAAAAATCAAACAAATAACATTACCTGAAATTTCACTTAGGTTGAAATTTTCGGTATCAATTGGTACATTTTAAATTTTCAAAATTTATTGAAACATACCAAAAATTTTAAAATTTCTGGTATACCAAAAATTTAGGTTTATACCGAAAATTTTATTTAGTCTACCGGAAATTTGGACCAATTTTAGCCAGGGGCAGTTTTGACAATATGAAAGTATGGGGTGACAACTATAATTTGGAAGTGGCAAGTTAAAAACTCAAATTTATTCTTTCAACCTTGCAGTTTGATCTGACATCCTCATATAAAGGTGCATTTATCTTAATATTTTTTTTTGTAATTTATATTATTTTTAAAAGGAAAAATTTTAGATACAATTCTTTAGATATGATTTTTACTATTTTTCAATGAAAATATGACAAGCTTATAATTTTTACCTAGAAATATGAAATTTCCTCCTATTTTCACTCATTAAATAATATTTAAATACACTTATCATATTTTCATTGAGAAATAGTAAAAACCAAATCTAAAAAATTGTATCTAAATTTTCTCATTTTAAAAAATAGTGTGTTTTCTTGAATTTTTAAAAAATTTGAGTTTTTACTGGATTTTTGAATAATTTGATAAAATTTTATCGGATTTTTTATGGTTCTATAAGTTTTTACCAAATGTTGGGAGGATCTCATGAGTTTTTTCTGAATTTTTTAAAATTTACTGAATTTTAACAATCAAATTTTTTAAAACTCTGAGTTTTTATCAAATTTTTCTAATGCACTATCGTATTTTTAAAAAAATCGATGAGTTTTAATCAAATATTTATTATGTGTTTTTACTAGATTTTTAAGAAAATCTATGAATTTTTATTAGTTTTTTCAAAAAAATCTAAACTTTTATCAAATTTCTCAAACAGACTATCAAATATTTTGAAAAAATCAATAATGTTAATTTTGATTTTTTGTTGCATATCAGAAATAAAATATGACAGTTTTCAAAAAAATATAAAATTACTGAACATATGGGATTTATAAAAAAAATCGAAAGTGTTAAATTCATTTTTTTTTAAATAATAAAATTACATATCAACTTTTTAAAAAACACTATTGAATTTTTCAATTCATATTAGATTTTTCAATTATACTGCTGAATATTTAGTTTGCTTTTTTTAAAATTAAACTCTATCAATGATATTTTTACCATTGTAAAAATAAGTGGGGGTGATAGATCAAACTAGGAGGCTTAACATTTCAATTACTATAAAATGGATCACATCTAACATTATTATATTTATTATTTATGTTCATGATTATATATTTTCTATATTTTTTTTTAAATTACATTTTCTCAAAATGAATAAATTTTAAAAGGTAAAATAAATATCATAAAAAAAAGGTAAACTATAAGAGAATGAAGGATCACTCAACTGCTTTGAGCCAGGTAGGTATGTCGAACATTAAACACAAATATAAATCATTTAGAATAGAAATTTTAATTTATTTATGCTTCATTGTTTAGAATGGCGTTTGCAGCCAAAATGCCATAATTATAAGCTTGCATGTTATGCAACGTCACAAGCTTATATATATATATATATATATATATATATATATATATATATATATATATATATATATATATATATATATATATATATATATATATATATATATATATATATATATATATATATATATATATATATATATATATATATATATATATATATATATATATATATATATATATATATATATATATATATATATATATATATATATATATATATATATATATATATATATATATATATATATATATATATATATATATATATATATATATATATATGTGTGTGTGTGTGTGTGTGTTTTTTTTTTTTTTTTTTTAGCAAAGTGACACTAAAGAAAATACATATGTTAAAACAATAAAAATAAATAAAAAAAAGGAAAATCAGAAAGGACAAAAGAATATGCTATACCAACATATTTCAAAATAAAATCATTACATTTGTATAATTTTCATGGCTCTAGTGTTTTATCTTGTGACATCATTGGTTAGAAAACTAAGACAATTAAAAGAAGGATAGAAAAATGAAAATCCTTGGAATCCAATAAAGTGAAATTGTGTTGACTTTGTAACACTTTGATTAATCTATGTAAGCAAAATTTGGTTGCGGCTACTTGTCTGCCACAATAAGTGCAATCCACTCGTGCAATCAAAAGAGAAGGAGGCAAACTATGGTGGTCAGACAATGAGAGCAAAATTGGGTGGAGAATGGAAAATGCTCACTAGTATATTAAGAACTTCTAAATCCATTATTCATTTTTAAATGAAAACAATGAGCTTTTTAAGGTCAAAAGAGAAAGAAAGAAAAATTTAATTGTTATATTAGTAAAAGTTGATGTTTTAAGAACTAAAACAAGATGTAACTAGTGGGATGATGATGTATTGTCTTATTGTGGCGAAGTTGAACATCTGATGTGTTAGAGAGGGTGAAATGTAAGATTAACATTTCAATGTTTAAGTCAGTAAAAAATATAAAAAAAAATGATATTAGAGTGAAAATGAGAACATGTTTGGATTCACGTTTAGCATTATAGACACATGTCTGGAGCTATTTCTGCCGTGAAAATACTGAAGATACAAAACTTAGCTTTTGATAGACGCACATTTGAAAGAGTTTTTGGTACACGAAAACAAACATGTTATAAATTTGAATCATATACTTTTCTTCATACTAAATTTCTTATATATGAGAGTTGATTGAGACATTTTAAATCTGAATTAGATGTGAAATTTTTTTTTTCCGACATGTGATCGGCTGATACAGATAAGATAGCTATTTAATAGTGAAATTTAAAAAATAAATTATATTTATTAGATACTTGTAGTAATGATATTTAGTTGAATAATAAAGGGAATTGGAATATATATTAATTGTTTTAAAACACAATCAAATCATATATCACTCTCTTCTTTTTTGGCAACACTTGAAACACTAGTAAAAGTTCTCATTTCTTGTGTTTTCTAACTGTTTTCTTCACATGCTCTATGCTTCGTTGTCAATTTGGAAGAGCACTACTTTTAAAACATCTTTGGAAAATGAAGGTAGCTTTACCACATACTCAATTATTATCCTTTCTACTTTTCTCTTATCATGTTCCTAGGTTAGGGTTTATGTTTGGACAAGATCACAATGTTTGATCATATACAAAGGTTGACTACATGTGTATAGAAGAAAAAACTTAAAAACAACCGTTCATTAGGTGATTTCATGACTTTAAACATTTTGATTGTAGACATGACATTAGAGTGCAATATGCTAATATGAAAGTTAGGACATTAATGCAATATGTTAACATCAAATTGCTATTAAGTTAGGTAGCAACATTGTACATAGTGCCTATGTCACGCAAGAATAAAGTAACAAAAAAAGTTGGAGATGATTAAATGAGATAAAAGCATGCTAGCAAACGAGGGGAAATAAAAGAAGAGGTGAAATCATATAAAAAAAACGCATGAGAAAAGTAAAGTTGAAGAATCATTGGTTAAAGGAGAAATGAAATATGTGTCACATCTTTAATGGATTGTTACTTCTAATTGTAGCTAGAATACAAATAACTTCATGGTCAAAGTTTATGAAGGTTCAATTGATCGAACTCTCATTTGGCATAATTGTTTCTATTGGTGTATAATTGTGTTGAGACATCAATGTGATGATGTAACCAATTCAAAATTAAACATTTTTTTATGGAAAGATAATTTCCATTAAGAAAGAAAGGGAAAACAAACTTGGGTTTCCAAAAGAGGGAAGTCCTCCAACTAGGTTCCCTATATAATTTATCAAGTTTTGCAAAATTATGGATATCTCTATTAAACTCTCTATTAATAAACACAATAGATAATAAAGTAAAACTACTCAATAAAATTCTGCAATTTTCAGCTATCAGTTTTAGCACTGCGTAATTCAAACAAGAGTTTATGCAATCAACAACTATTGCAACATCTGATTGGATGATAATGCCCTTAATATTTAAACTCATTTCCAATTGTAAGCTCCACCCAATGGCCAGGATCTCTGCAACAGCAGGTTTCACAGATATAACCTCCGACCTACTTGCAGTAAAATTTATGTCTGTTGGAAATTCACTTCACACCCTATGAAGAATTTTCTTTAATTTTGATCTCAAGATTGATGACCAAACCCACAATATGATAATAATGGTGATAACAAGTAAAGAGTTATCAAGAACAGCAAAAGAGAAGAAAAATAACAAACAAACAACAAGAAAGAGAAGAATGAGAGAAGAAATATTTGGAGAAAATTGTGTTACCCACAAACTGTGGGATTTCTGATTACTATTGAACTTTCACTTGCTAAACTTTGCAATTATGAAATCTGTTCTATGTTTGATTACAAAGCAAAACACCTATTTATAGTTTTAGGTTTACAAAAGCCCAAAACATAAAAGGCTCAAAATATTCAAAATCAAATCTAATCTAAATCATATCAAATCTAATCAAAACAAATCTGTTTCGACACACTATGAATTACATTTAACACACCACCTAATTTATTGTGTCTAAACTGTCTACATTCATCATGGCTCTTAGTCTTCTGAAGGCTTCGACCTGCACTCCCTTCGTTATGATATCAGCAATCTGATTCTCAGCTCTACAGTGTTCCAACTTCATCTTCCCTTCTTCTACTTGCTCTCGAAGATAATGAAACCTCATTTCGATGTGCTTGATTAAGTCCATACAGGGCTTTATGAAGTCTGTACACCTTTCTTTCTTCGCCTTGTTTCACAAACCCAGCTGGTTGTGCAACATAAACTTCTTCGTCTAAGGGGCCATTAAGGAATGCACATTTCACGTCCATCTGACATATGTCCCAGTTGTTCATATTTTCTAGACCAACAACCAACCTGATTGTTTTGATTCTACCAACAGGTGCAAATAATTCATCGAAGTCGATTCCTTCCTTCTGAAGAAATTCTTTCGCCACAAGTCTCGTCTTGTGTCGAGTTACTTCTCCTTTAGGATTTACCTTCACCTTGTAAACCCACTTCACATCAATTACCTTCTTGCCTTGTTGCAATTCGACAAGTGACCAGGTATCATTGACTTCGACGGACTCCAACTCTTCAGTCATTGCTTTCACCCCCTTCGAATCTTTCAATGCCTTAGTTGCACTGACTGGTTCGACATCTGCATAGAAAGCATAATGTACCAGCTCACCCTCTTCATCGACTACATCATCTGATGTAATTACACATTCTTGCAACCTTGCAGGCATGTGTCTTGTTCGTCGAGGTCTGCTTGAACCTGCTTCATCTGCAACTGGTTCCTGTCGAACTTCTATTTCGACATCAGTGGTTGGTTCTCCTTCTTGGCATTCTCAGTCCAATACCATTCTTTAAGCTCATCTATGATCACATCCCTGCTGATCACTAATTGCTTATTCACTGGGTCGAACAGCTTATAACCTCATGTCGAATGATATCCCATCAAGAGCATCTGATTCAATTTATCATCAAGCTTCCTTCTCAATCGATCTGACACATGTCTATGTGTTATAGATCCAAACACCTTTAAATGACTGAGACTAGGCTTGACACCAGACCAACATTCTTCTGGTGTGATTCATTCAAGCTTCTTTGTCAGACATCTGTTCAATATATATGTTGCTGTCGAAACTGCTTCTCCCCATAATTCTTTGGGTAGATGCTTTCCATTCAACATACTTCTCACCATATTCATGATGGTTCTGTTCTTGCGTTCTGCAATCCCATTTTGATGTGGAGTGTAGGGTGACACCACCTCATACACAATCCCTTCTTTTACACATAGTGTATTGAACTCTTTCGACACATACTCTCCACCACCATCAGTCCTCAGAATTTTCAGCTTTCGATCACTCTGTCTTTCGACCGTGGACTTGAATCTGGAAAATACCTTAATCACATCACTTTTATTCTTGATGAGGTAAGTCCATAACTTTCGACTGTAATCATCTATAAACGTGACAAAGTATCTATTGCCACCAATCAAATCCACCTGGATTGGACCATATACATCAGAGTATATGACTTCAAGTATTGCCTTCGACTTCCTTCCTGCATCCTTGCTGAAGCTATTCTTGTGCTGTTTTGACTGAACACACTCCTCACAGAATTCCCTTGGAATGTCGATTTCTGGTAATCCTGAAACCATATTTCTTATCTTCAGTTCTCTAATGTAATTAAAGTTGAGATGACCTAGTCGAAAATGCCATAACCACGAATCTCTGTTGGTTGTAGTTGCTAGACACGTGTGCTCCATCACATTGAATTCAATCATGAAGGTCCTATTCTGAGACATTAGAGCCTTCAAGATTAATCTACCACCTGCGTCGAGAACTCTCATCATCTTGTCTTCGACAACTACCTTGTAGTTCTTTTCGACAAGCTGCCCTATACTGAGCAAATTACTCTTCATGCCTCGTATGTACAACACATTGGAAATTGTTGACCTTTTGCCATCTTTCCTCATAATCAAAACATCACCAAAACCTTCAGTTGCTAGAGTGTTGTCATTTGCAAACTTCACTGTGTTCTTCGATAATAAAGTAAAACTACTCAATAAAATTCTGCAATTTTCAGCTATCAATTCTAGCACTGCGTAATTCAAACAAGAGTTTATGCAATCAACAACTATTGCAACATTTGATTGGATGATAATATCCTTAATATTTAAACTCATTTCCAATTGTAAGCTCCACCTAATGGCCAGGATTTCCGCAACAGTAGGTTTCACAGATATAACCTCCGACCTACTTGCAGCAAAGTTTGTTCCTTCCTCAAGGTTCTTCATGACACAACCAAAAGTGACCACACCATAGTCAAAAACACCAGCATCAACCTGTATGATTGTGAGTTTGTTTCCCTTCACCATGTGAATAGTTTAAGTTTTCATCTTTGTGGTGATTCTCAGATTCCACTTATTAAATTTACTGACAAGGACAAGAGCCTCATATGTCGTCTACACGAGATTGGATAATTTTAGTTGAAACAATATCAAGGCAAAACTACTGTTTTAATCCTTTAAGTTATTTTAAAATATCAAATTAGTCCCTTAAGTTTTTTTTATAACACTTTGATCTCTTTTTAAAAATCTCCGTTACAATAAATTGCAAACTCATATACCATTTGAACTGGTTTTTCGCGCTGATCATGAATATGTAATCAAATTTATCAAAAAAGTTACGGTTCATGAGAATAAGGTAAAAATGGACGAAATACATAAATAAAAATCATCGATCCGTCCAAAATACACAGTCAAACGTAAAACTAATTACATATTCGTGATCAGCGTGAAAAACCAGTTTAAATGGTATATGAGTTTATAACTTATTGTAACGGAGATTTTTAAAAAAGGATCAAAGTATTACATAAAAAACTTAAGGAACTAACTTGATATTTTAAAATAACTTAAAGGATCTAGAAAGTAGTTTTTCCTAATATCAAATTACGAGCCTGTCAGATTTTATATGCCAGAATGCCCAACAATTGAGTGATAAGAAAATCCTCATGAGAGAAAATGCTCTACCACCATGAACATATCCCTAAGCTAGAAGGGTGCCTGCTACCCAGGATAGAAGAGAAAAAAGCTTGTCTGGCAAAAACACACTCCAAGAAAAAAATGTTCTGCAGTCTCCACAGCAACATGGGAGAGAGGACATAAAGTGTCAAGAATCATACCTTTCTTCCGCAGGTTGCTACGCTAGGTAGGATATCCTTTGCGATCCTCCGTAAGAAGTTACGAATCCTAGTGTTAAAAGGTCCCTTCCAGATGGACTTCCACTGGCTTTGATGAAGAAGACACGGTGGGCCAGGTTGCAACCTTGTAACACCCTTTTCTACCCCATAAATATAATAGCAAACCAATCACATTTATCAGAGTAAAATATTAAACACAATAAAAATCATCTCAAAGGGCGTACATTTCTCAATGACTCAAATAAAAGTCAATGCTCCGTAAACAACAGGTTTTCCCAAAATTACTCAAAAATTGCTCAAAAGGCAGCGGAACTCAAAAAGGCAAAATCCAAAGTTTTCCTTGCGCAACAACATAATCAAAATAACAATAATCAATAAAACATGGTTTAACTCAAAGACCCCAACCCGATGTTACACTATCAGAGCAAGACCCTCTAAGTCTACCAAAAGTCAAAAACTCCAAAAAAATCTTCAACGACATCCACGACTAAACCTGGTCATCTGCACGTTATCCACGTGGAGGCAACATTCAAACAGTTAGGGTGAGTAAAACGATACATAATTATCAATATAGGAATCAACATATAAAATAACATCATTTTCGTATTCAACATCATCATAACCATCAAGGAAACGTCAAAAAGCCATAATATCATAAATTACACCAAATAGTCACATAAATGCAAATGCAACAAGACTCATACATGTGGTACTGTTGCACCCCAAAATTTGCCCTCACAATACAAGACTTTGTGTTCTAAGAAGGTTCACAAGGTTCACAAAGTTCACAATTGGTCAGAAGAGTTGACAATTCCCTCAGACAATGCACCTCCTAAGCAGTGCATCCAAAACTAGGGTTTTGACTTTAATCAGGCTAAATGGACTTCCAAGACTTCAAGTGAGCTTCATAACATCTTATATGTGTATAAGAACCCCCATGACAAGTTTCAAGACTTTTCTCAAAAAATTTGCTCAGTCAGATGATCAGATAAGTCAAAAGCAGTCAATGCAGTTAAAAAGTCAAACTGAGGTCAACTGTGGTCAAACCAAAGTCAAACTTCATGATTTTTTTTGCCAACATCAAAGAGGGATTTGGTCCCAGGGGTATTTTGGTCATTTTACACAAATTCCTTGAAGACGGGCTGTTATTAAAATTCTGAGGCATTTGATACGTATTGGTTTCGAGGCATTTATCTATCACCAGTTCTGATCATATTGAGATTTTAGCGGTTTGGTCAGTGGAATTTAATTACGATTAGTTTTACTGTTGATGCTGAAAATGTTGTGATTACGGCGCCCATAGGTGTTTGGTTATGAAATGGTTGGTTAACATTTTAATCGGATGATGAGATTAGGATTACAAATGAGACGAGTGCACCAATAAGAATACCACTTGGGAATATTTATGTTTTATGCCTATGTTAACGAATTTAAATACTTGTGGATTTATTCACAATTGTTTATATTTTTTAACTAAGAATAAAATATAAATAAATTCAAAGTGTTGGGAATTTTATTTCATAAAGATTGCATTATACAAAAGGGAGATCGTTTCACATTTTTGCTGCTACAAGGAATTACATTAAATCTAAAAATCCTAAGTCCTAAAAATGCTAAGTGTCTTCATGTTGGCCCTCGATCTTCACCGCAAATCTCTGATTAACCTGCACAAAGAGAAACAGAACAAAACAGAAGCAGAGAAGGGTTAGAAGTTTGTTTTCGACACTCTCAGAACAGCGTCATCATCGAGTGCCGGGAGTGGCACAACCGAAGCTGCGTCCTACCCCCGTTACCGATCCGCGCCATCGGCGTCAGATCAAGCAATTTCTGTTCTTATCAATACGGGACAACCGAGAAAGATGAAGAGATAAAAGAAGTTCGGGCCGATAAATGATTAACTGAAAAGGGGCACGTGCCGAAAATTGGATTTTGTTTCTAAGTCAAGCTAAGCACCATTCTATCAAGTAAATATGGTAGCACTATCAAGTAAATGTGGTGATGCTATCAGATAAAACCAGGATCCCAAACTGATGTTCATAACCGAAGTGGATTGAAATCCAGAATTGAACAAGTGAATGCACATCAGAAAATCAGAAATGAAGAACTACACATCCAAGTGCTCAAAAGTCCGAATCCACCTGCAAAAAATCACAACTCAAACTCATATTTTATAGCAAGCAAGAAATCCGAAACCGATATGTGGGCTCAGTTTGAGAACATCACAGCCCCGATCATCAGACAACAACAGCCAGCAGCACAATCAGTTCGTGAATCCAAACACCCCAACCTTAAAATCCACGAAAGATTTGAGAGCATCGGAGAAGTCAGGTCAGCAGCAATAAACTGAATTGGCATATCCAAACCGCATCCGAAAAAACCAGTTCAGTTCGTGTCAAAAGGGATCCACATCTGAAAAAAACAAATCAATCCAGTTATCAAACAAATCAAATAAAATCCAGAAAATCCGAGCAAATCCATATTCGAAAAAGGGTCAAACAATATCCAATCAAGGCAAGTTCGAAAAAGGAAATTTCAACCAAATCAAAAAGATATGTTCTGAAAACCCAGCGAAATCAAATAACATCAGGAAGTGAATCAAAATAAGAAAGTCTCAATCAGGATAAAATCAATACGAACCAACTCTGCATATCCAACAAAATCAATTTCGGATCATCAAATCAAATCAAAGTTGATTCACAAAAAATAACGTAAACATCATGTTACCCAAGCCCACAAAAATCAGAAAGAAGAGAGGTATAAAGTGGAACGAACTCACCAGAAAACCCTAACGATAAAAAACGGCGCTCAACCCAGAAGGAAGAGAACTCATCCGTGACTACCAACAAAAATCCGTTTAGACTCAGAGAAAGCCAAAGTCCTCATCATCGTCATTATCGCGAACCACAGGGAACCCAGTTCGTCCATCAATCTGAAACCGTTGGCCTCAGTTCAGGCATCACTGGCCCTAGCAAAACGAACATCAACAACAATCATCGGCCATTATCACAACGAATTGAGACAAACCGCTACAAACCCTAACAAAAGGGTGAGTAATTTGTGAAATATTTCATGGTTTTCTTTTGTCGTTTTTCAGGAATCTCAGGATGAGGGAGAAGACAACATCGAGAGAATCAGGAATACAAGGGAGAGAATGAAAAAAACCTAAGAGGAGTGAGTGCCGTTTGTCGTTATTTAGTTTTCTTCTTCATCCATTACTATTGTTTCTTTTTCTTCATCGTTTACCGTTATTTCTTTTCCTTCATCTATTACTGTTGTTTCTTTTTCTTCATCTTTTACCGTTATTTCTTTTTCTTCATCTATTACCGTTATTTCTTTTTCTTTATCTATTACTGTTACGTTTATATATATATATAATTTTTAAATTGTTAGAGTTTATATATATAAGATTTTTGATCGAATTATGTCGATACGATGTTTGCACATTTGTGTGCATGACGCGTGACATTTGTGTTAGTTCGATCTGGTTGCGATGATCGCATTTTTGTGTGAGCAATAATACTATTTTTTGCTTAATTTCTTTTTCTTTGCGATAAATTTTGTTTCGTCCGATTTAGATCTGGTTGCGATGAGCGCATTTCTGCGTTAGCAACATTGTTGGGTTATTTGGCACATTTAAAATTCATTATTGCTTTATTATTATTATTATTATTATTATTATTATTATTATTATTATTATTATTATTATTATTATTATTATTATTATCATTATTTATTATTATTATCATTATTATCATTATTATTACCATTATTATTATTATTGTTATCATTAATTTATTAAAATTTGTTATAATATAAAAATCTGTTTTTTTAAAATAAATAACATTAACATCTTTTCCAAATTAATATGAAAACCTATTATTTTTAAGAAAAACTTTTTTTTTTAGATAAATTTAAAATAATAACTAAAATCTTTTTTTTAAAATAATAACTAGAACCGTTATTTATTTTATTTTATTATTGTTCAATTCAAATTTCATTATCATATTGTATCTGCTCCTCTCATGTAACCTCGCGAACTTAACAATCGCTCTTTAAATTCTGCCTTTAAATTTCTGCTTGCATGGTTTAAATTATGACATTATCTCTCTGTTTGCATGATTCAATTATCTCACGCGTTTACTATTATTTCTGTCACATTGCACACATCCGAAGGTTAGGTCTAACTGTTTGGCCGCCACGCCAATAGTCCGTAAAACTTCACACATTCAATTTCAAATCCTCAAAACTACAAACTACAAACCCTAATTTTCACAAATGCCTCGCCGCAGGCAAAATTACAATTTTACCCTTAGCATTAGGTCAAAGAGCCGCCGCGCTCATTTTAGGGTTTCCCGCCGTGGAATCCCTAATTTAACCCTAATTACAACTTAACATTTCAACGTAGAGATTTGGAGTTTCTACACTCCACGTAAGCGTGTCCTTAAGATGCGTTTATTCCCCTTAAGACCTTGACCACAGTCAAGAAGTTTCTAACCTCCCTATTGAGGGGAACTACGATTACTCTGATTCCACTCCCGTAAGGATACGTAGGCACAAGATGCGATGTCTTGCCGAGTAAACTTAGAATTAACCCCCTTTATTATTTATTATTGCTTATTTATATTTTATTTAATTATTTTGCTTATTATTTTGTAATTGTTTCTTGGATGTAAAGTTGTTTAATTATTTAATTATTATTATGGTTAGTAATTAGGGAGTGTAACAACATGTATGTAATATTAAAATAAATTTAGATCACTTTTAAATAAAGATAATTAAAATAAACACGTCACACACGTAAGTCGATTTTAATCGCCGTCTCACTTCCTAAGGATATCCCTCAAGTTGCCTACGAATAATGGTTAAGTGGGGTGTATAAAGCAAGTCCCTCAAATAAAAAAATCATCAAAGTCCCTTATGGTTGCCTTTACGAATCAAGTCCCTTTCGAAAAATGATGATGGTCCCTTATATGTGCTTATTACATCCCACAATGGCCTTCAAAGTCAAATTGTCCCTCACATACCCCTTAACATCCAAAGTAAGGACTACCTACTCCATTATAGTAGGGATAGTCTTACTAAAGGAAAGAATGAAGAATAAGAAAGACCTTTAAACATTAGGGTAGGTTACTCCTAGGTGCTTGCTCACTTCAAAATTGTTTCGCACTTAAACAAATTTTCAACAAGTTTTCAAACAAGTTCTTAACACATCCTTACATGGATTATTTATTAACTATTCTGAAAATTTTCTATTCACACACTACAATTTCAAAACAATTCAAAAGTGAGCTTAAGTACCTAAGAGCCCATGGATAACCATGGATGAAAAGGATGCTAATACCTTCCCTTTTCATAACCTACCCCCCGGACCCAAAATATTCTCTAAGGTCTTTCCTGTTCTTTTATAACCTTTCCTTATGGATAAAATAAAAGTCGGTGGCGACTCTTGCTATCCGCAACATTGTTTAAAGTCAGTTCTCCCACCGTGTTACAGAACTGGCGACTCTGCTGGGGAGCTATTTAAGAGGGGTACCCTTAGGAATTAAGATCACTTTAAATTGTTTGACTTGTTTGCTTTATTATTATATTGTTGGGGTGCTCTTATGTATGAAAGGTCCTAACCCGGATCTAGTGTACCTTAGGTAAATGGCAATAGACCAAGGAAACTGTACGACGTATATCGATACGGTTGATCTGGTGGCCATAGTTAGTGCGACTTCTTGGTTGGTGCTTATATTCCTTAAGTCAAGTTGAGGATAATATTGAGGCTGCCATATGTTGTCAATGCACTAACTGACTTTTAGAACCCTAGTTAACTCATCTTGGCCTTTAGAAAGTAGTGAGGTAACCGGCTTTGGTGCAGACTGAAGTTGGTTGACACTCGATACTACGCTCATTGAGATCTTAAACTTGGAGGGTTTTGGTCGGCAAGTAAGTTGCCTTCTGAACAACCACCCTTGTGAAGGATCAATGATATTGAGATCCCTTAGAACCTGGTTACTTTTGTAGGACAGGATGAACCATCTAACTTCAGGGGAGGGTACTCGCCTTTGAACCTCATGCAAGCCTTTAAACCTAGGGCTATGGTGTGACTTGTTTGTGTGTGCCACATGTTTGTGATTGAGCATGACATCATGACATCATCATGCATCATAAGCATATCATTTTCCCTAACCATTTCAAGGACCAAAGGATTTATCTTTGTTCTTTGTCGCAGGTCATGGCTTCTGCTCGTAGAAACACCATCAGGATCAACTTTGTAGGGATACCTGCTAAGCTCAAGGAGTTGGTTTCCCTAGTGCCTGATCATTCCCAGTTCAACAAGAGACATGGTCACTTATTGGATCTAGTTACTTCAGGGTTCAGTGAAGACATGATGAGTGTGTTGTTTCAGTTCTTTGACCCTAAGCACCATTGCTTTACATTTCCTGATTATCAGCTGGTTCCAACCATGGAGGAGTTCTCTAAACTTCTGGGTATACCTGTTCTTGATCAGAAGCCATTCACAGGCTTAGAGAAGGAGCTTAAACCAGAAGTTATTGCTGCAGCTCTACATCTGAAGAAGTCTGGCATTGTTCTAGAGACGAGAAGTGGAGTTAAAGGTATTCTTGCCAAGGTATTAGTGGATAAAGCCCAAATGTTCTTGAAGGCTATGAGCTACGATGCTTTTGAGGAGATCTTAGCCTTATTGATTTATGGCTTAGTGTTGTTCCCCAATCCTGATCAGTTCATAGACGTTCATGCCATCAACATATTCCTGAGTCACAATCCAGTTCCTACCTTACTTGGAGACATCCTACATTCTCTTCACACCCGTACTACAAGGGCAAGAGGAACTTTGATGTGCTGCATACCTTTACTTTCTAGGTGGTTTATTTCTCACCTTCCTCGCTCAGTAATGAAGAATGAGCAAGGGTTCAGATGGTCCAAGAGGATCATGTCACTTTCTCACTCAGACATCCATTGGTGCTCCAGATCTATGGAGAATGTCACCATCATTGACCGTTGTGGGGAGTTTCCTAATGTGCCACTTCTAGGCATAAGAGGAGGCATCACCTACAACCCATCTCTAGCTTTACGACAGTTTGGTTACGCCCGGAGCGATGGTCCACATGACATGTTGATTCAGGGCATTGTGTTTGATCACGACAACGATCTTCAGGGTTACCATCAGAGATTCATCCGAGCTTGGGGAAAGGTAAACAGGATTGACAGCAAGACACTGGATCCTAAGTACACTATTCCTATGGAGGCTTATCTCAGATGGGTACGATCTCGTGCTCAGACACTCATGATGCCATATCCTGCCGTCCTACCAGTTACCATGGAACCTGCTGATGAAGGAGACACAGCTTATACCATCCTTCACCCAGACATGCCTACTGATATGGAAGACTTGCAGAGATCATGGATCCAACTGAAAGAGCAAAGGGATACTTTCGAGGCTCATTACAAAGCAAGCCAAGCAAGGATCCTAGAGCTAACAAAGCTACTTCATGAGGAACGAAACCTCAACTCATACCTCAACACAAAGAGGAAACGTCCATGGGAGACTTAAAACCCCATCTTTTGTACTTATTTCGTTTTCATTTTTTGTAAGCCTAAAAGGCAAAACAAGTTATTACTAATAAAAAGTTACTTTCTTGTTTGTTTAAGCAAATTTAAATCCTGCGGTCCTTGAAAACATTGCATATGCATTCCCATATCATTGCATCACAGGTTTATAATGGTGCACAGGTTTCTCATCTTCTCGCTGTTTATTTCAGCAATGGCTCTTGAACAATCAGTTAAGGATCTCCAGGCACAGAATGCACAGTTCCAAGAGCTGATCCTGAACCTATCCAAGGGGCAGGATGAATTGAAGACACTGCTGGCCAAGAAGACTAAGAAGGCTAGAAGGTCTGCTGGGTTGCTCAACATGGGAAGAAGGTTCAAAGGTCCTGTCAGGACCAAGGGACAGGTTGAAGACTATGAATCTGAAGAATCTGAGCAGGAGAGAGGCAGTCTCCACAACACTATGGGGGACTCTGATTCTGAGGCTAACTACTACCATGAGCCTAACGAAGACAAATTCAAGATGCTGGTGGATAGAATGGATGCTATGGAATTACAGAAATCATCTGGGCTGGATTTTGAGGATTTGAGTTTGATATCTGGGGTTGTGATACCCATTGGTTTCAAAGTTCCTACATTTGTTGTCTATGATGGGGTCTCTTGTCCCAAATTGCATCTGAGGTCTTATGTCAGAAGAATTCAACCCCACACCGCTGATAAAAAGTTGTGGATCCATTTCTTTCAAGAGAGTTTATCTGGAGCTCAGCTAGAGTGGTATTATCAGTTGGAGAGTGTCAACATCAGAGATTGGAATGACCTTGCTGAAGCTTTCTACAAGCAGTATCAATACAATGCTGACTTAGCCCCCACTCGCATGCAGCTTCAAAGCATGTCTATGGGTGCCAAAGAAAGCTTTAAGGAGTATGCTCAGAAGTGGAGAGACTTAGCTGGAAGAGTTCAACCCCCTTTGACTGATAGGGAGTTGGTTGATATGTTCATGTGTACGCTGAATGGTCCGTTTTACAGTCATCTCATTGGAAGCTCATCATCTGGCTTCACTGAGTTGATCATGACAGGAGAGCGAGTAGAGAATGGTATCAAGAGTGGTAAGATCCAAGTGGGCACTTCTTCATCAGGTGCTGCAAAGAAGCCTCCCACTGGGAAGAAAGAATCTAATGCTGTGTATGGTCAGCCTGATCGTAACAGAAGGCATCAGTCCGTTAGTGCAGTTCATATTTCAAACCCAACTCCTGCAACAACAGAGCAGCCTCAAGGCAACCAACAGAGGGCTAGAAGACAGTTCACGAAGATCAACATGTCAATGGCTCAGGCATTGCAACACTTGTTGAAAGCTGGACTTATTACCCTGAGGGAGGCCCCTCAGAATCCCAATGTTACCTCTCCCAAGTACAATCCCAATGCACGATGTGCATATCATTCAAACTGTCCAGGACATGATACTAATAACTGCTGGGTCTTGAAGAACAAAATTCAGGATATGATTGATGCTGGAGAAATTGAGTTTGATCCACCAGGTACTCAAAATGTGATTACAGCTCCAATGCCAAACCACGAGAAGACTGTCAACGCCATTGATGAAGATGTTGATGAAGATCTGCATGTCTATTCAGTTATGGAGTTGAGCACACCATTGTCTGTTATCAAAAAGAGGTTAGTACAAGCTGGGATCTTTCCAGGTTGTCATGAAGATTGTCTATATTGTACCTATAAGCCGGATAGTTGCTTCATTTTGAGAGATGGGATTCAACGTCTCATGGATAAATATACTATAGTGTTTGAAAGAAGACCAGCATCTGTAGAAAGTATGGTGGATCATCTGACTCAGGGTAAGAAGATTGAAGAGGTTGACATGGTTGACAAAGTACCACTAAGAATCACTTCAAAGGGTCCCATTAAAATCACTCATCAGGGCCCAATCAAGATTACTGCTGAAGGTCCTGTGAAAGTTGTTGCTGAAGCCAGAGTAGCTCCTCTGATCATTACCACTCCTGGTCCTATTCCTTATACATCTGACAAAGCTGTGCCATGGCACTATGGGTCTGATGTCTACATCCATGGTGTCAAGCAGGAGCCTTTACCTGATATGCCTGTTGACATTGATAATATTGCTGGATCTAACAAGATCACTCGTAGTGGAAGAGTCTTCTCTCCTCCAGTTGCTTCTAAGAGTGCAGTTACTCCTGCTGTTACTTCCACCACTGATGCTCGGGGCAAGGGTCCTGTTGTTGAGCCTGTATCTACTGATGTGCCAGCTGCTGATGACCTCTCTAAGCAGATGGAAGAAGTATTGAAAATCATTCGCAAGAGTGATTATGATATTGTTGATCAGCTGGGGCGTACTCCCTCAAAGATTTCTATGCTCTCCCTGTTATTATGTTCTGAGGCTCATGCCAAGTCATTGATCAAGTTTCTAAAGATGGCTCATGTACCCAGTGCAATTTCTGTGGACCAGTTTGAGAATTGTGTTGCTCACCTGACCTATGACAACGGGTTAGGATTTTCTGATGCTGACTTGACCCCTGCCAAGAGGGATCATAACAGGGCCTTGCATATTTCAATTGAATGCAGGGGCACTACCCTGTCTCATGTGCTGATAGACAATGGTTCCTCTCTGAATGTGTTGCCTAAGGAAGTCCTGAACAAGCTGAGTCCTGAAGATACAGTATTGAAGCCCAGTAATATTGTGGTAAAGGCTTTTGATGGTTCTAGAAGAGTAGTGCATGGGGAAATTGATCTTCCAATCAAGGTTGGCTCTCAGGTGTTTACTGCTACATTCTATGTGATGGATATTCGTCCTTCGTACTCATGTCTGCTTGGTCGTCCCTGGATCCATGGGGCAGGTGCTGTGACCTCCACATTACATCAAAAGTTGAGATATCCGGTGAATGGAAAAGTTGTTACTGTCTTTGGAGAGGAAGAATACTTTGTCAGCCATGTAAACACTTTCAAGTATCTGGAAGTAGAAGGTGAATACATTGAAACTCCATGTCAGTCATTTGAAGTGGTTCCCTGGGCTATTAAGGATTGTGTGACTCCTCCTGCTGTGAAGAAGGTTCCTGTGGTCATCAGAAACCCTCCAACAATGGCAATGGCCTCCCTCAATGATGCAAAAGCTGTGGTGGAAGAAGGTGGTTGTACTATTTGGGGTCAGCTTCCTGATATTCCATACAAGTCTGACAAGTTTGGTTTGGGTTTCACTGCAGAGTCCCAGAAGGCTGTCCGTCGTGCCCGTGCTGTTCGTATCACCAATCAAGGGGTTATCAATGCTGAGGGAGATCAAGATGAAGACTACAACTTGGAGGCATGGATTTTTCCTACTGTGGGTGCTGGACTCAATAATTGGACAGCTGAAGATGTTATCCCTATCTCCTTTAGTCAGGAGTAAATACTATTACTGTGTTATGTTTTTAAATTTATAATTTCTGGAACAATTAAAACTTTCAAGCCATGTGCCTTACCCGGGGCACAATGGTGTGCTTGTTACGGGTTGTCATTTCATTTGCATACTGCATTCAATAAAATCAGTGGACGTTTCGTTTTCGTAAATAGTGTGTTCCTTGTCTTTCTTTTTCTTTTATTTTTGCTTTATCAGCTATGTGTTCTTACACACACCCACGTCACTAAAATGCAGATCCTCATCCACTCTGGATCCAGTTGATAACAGTTCTACTATTGCCAATTACAATTTCGAGAATCCGATCTATCAAACTGAAGACGGAGACGAGGACGATTGTGAAATACCTGTAGAGCTTGCTAGGTTGTTACAACAAGAAGAGAAAGCTATACAGCCACATGAAGAGCCAGTCGAAGTTGTGAATCTGGGAACTGAAGAAGACAGAAAAGAGGTCAAGATAGGGGCTGATTTAGAGGACAGTGTCAAGAGCAGGTTGATTCAGATGCTACGTGACTATGTGGAGATCTTTGCTTGGTCTTATGAAGATATGCCAGGGTTGGATACAGACATTGTGGTTCACCGTTTGCCAGTGAAAGAAGATTGTCGTCCAAAGAAGCAGAAGGTTCGTCGTATGCGTCCTGAAATGTCAGAAAAGATCAAAGCAGAGGTAATGAAACAGTTCAATGCAGGGTTCTTGGCCGTAACTTCTTATCCTCAGTGGGTTGCAAATGTGGTACCAGTTCCTAAGAAAGATGGTAAGGTACGTATGGGTGTAGACTACAGAGATCTGAACAATGCTAGCCCTAAAGATGACTTTCCACTTCCTCATATTGATATCCTGGTAGACAACACTGCTCAGCATAAGGTATTCTCTTTTATGGATGGTTTCTCTGGTTACAATCAAATCAAGATGGCACCTGAAGATATGGAGAAGACTACATTTGTGACACAGTGGGGCACCTTTTGCTATAAGGTAATGCCATTTGGTTTGAAGAATGCAGGGGCAACATATCAGCGTGCTATGGTGGCTTTGTTTCATGATATGATTCATCATGAGATAGAGGTATATGTGGATGATATGATAGCCAGGTCTCAGAATGAAGAACAACATCTTGATCATCTGCACAAGTTGTTTGAGAGGTTGAAGAAATACAGGTTGAGATTAAATCCAAACAAGTGTACTTTTGGAGTTAGATCTGGAAAGCTCTTGGGTTTCATTGTCAGTGGAAAAGGTATTGAAGTGGATCCTACAAAAGTGAAAGCTATACGAGAGATGCCAGCTCCCCGTACTGAGAAGGAGGTTAGAGGTTTCTTGGGATGATTGAACTACATTGCAAGATTTGTTTCCCAATTAACTACCATCTGTGAGCCAATCTTCAAGTTGTTGAGGAAAGATCAGGTGATGGAATGGAATGATGAGTGCCAGACTGCCTTTGATGAAATCAAGAGATATTTGCTAGAACCTCCAATTTTAATGCCACCAGTTGATGGAAGACCCTTGATTATGTATTTAACAGTATTAGACAACTCAATGGGGTGTGTATTGGGGCAACATGACGAGTCTGGTCGAAAAGAGCAGGCAATATACTACCTTAGCAAAAAGTTTACCGACTGTGAAACAAGATACTCACTGCTCGAGAAAACTTGCTGCGCTTTGGCATGGGCTGCTCGCCGACTAAGACAGTATATGTTGACCCATACTACCTTGTTGATTTCGAAGATGGATCCAATCAAGTACATATTTGAGAAACCTGCTCTCTCCGGAAGAATTGCAAGATGGCAAATGATCTTGACGGAATATGATATACAGTATACCACTCAGAAGGCCATTAAGGGGAGTGTTGTTGCTGATCATTTGGCTCATCAAGCAATAGATGATTACCAGTCAATGAATTTTGAGTTCCCTGATGAAGACATTATGTCTGTTACCAAAGAACCTGGACAATATGACGGACCTGAACAAGGATCCCGATGGACTATGGTTTTTGATGGTGCCTCCAATGCACATGGTAATGGTGTTGGTGTTGTGATTAGTTCCCCTGAAGGTTGTCATACCCCGATTACTGCCAGACTTTGTTTCTATTGTACCAATAACATGGCT
This sequence comes from Lathyrus sativus, assembly GCA_963859935.3. Classification (NCBI taxonomy): domain Eukaryota; kingdom Viridiplantae; phylum Streptophyta; class Magnoliopsida; order Fabales; family Fabaceae; genus Lathyrus; species Lathyrus sativus. The sequence goes on from OZ012737.1 coordinate 423,437,666, forward strand.
GAGTATGAGGCATGTATCATGGTTATGCAAGTTGCTATTGATATGAAGATTCAGTTCCTTGAGGTGTATGGAGATTCAGCTCTGGTAGTAAGTCAGATTAAAGGAGATTGGGATACAAAGCATGATAATCTCATTCCTTACAGAGAACATGTGTTGTCTTTGATCCCACATTTCAAAGAGATTACTTTTGGACATATTTCACGAAGAGAGAATCAGTTGGCAGACGCATTGGCCACCATGGCATCTATGTTTGAGATCAGCTGGGATGATGAAGCTCCCAAGATTACCATTGATAGATTTGAGAAGCCTGCATACTGCAATGAGATTGACACTGAAGGGGCAGAGGAGAAGCCTTGGTTCTATGAAGTGAAAAATTATCTTGAAGCTCAGGAGTTCCCTGAAGGGGCATCTGTCAAAGATAGGAAGTTCCTGAGAAGGTTTTCTGCTAAGTTCTTTCTGAGTAATGGCATTCTGTATAAGCGTAATCATGATTCAACTATGCTTCGTTGTGTGGATAAGAAGGAAGCTACAGAAATTATGGAAGAGATGCATGATGGGACATTTGGCACTCATTCTAGTGGTCATACCATGGCAAAGAAGATTTTGAGAGCAGGTTACTATTGGTCTACCATGGAAGCTGATTGCTATCAACACTCCAGAACATGTCACAAATGTCAAATCTATGCTGATAAAGTACATGTACCTCCATCTCCATTGAATGTGTTGACTGCTCCTTGGCCCTTTGCCATGTGGGGCATTGATATGATTGGTGAGATCAAGCCTACTGCTTCTAATGGGCATCGTTTCATCCTGGTTGCTATTGATTACTTCACGAAGTGGGTAGAGGCAGCTTCATTTGCATTTGTGACTAAGAATGTTGTGGCTCGGTTCATTAAGAATAATCTCATATGTAGGTATGGTATCCCTGAAAGGATTATCACTGACAATGGCTCTAATCTGAACAACACTATGATTACTGATCTCTGTACGCAGTTCAAGATTAAGCATCACAACTCTTCTCCGTATCGTCCAAAGATAAATGGGGCAGTTGAAGCTGCTAATAAGAACATTAAGAAGATTGTACAGAAGATGACTGTTACTTACAAGGATTGGCACGAGATGTTACCATTTGCTCTGCATGGTTATCGTACTACAATACGTACTTCAACAGGGGCAACCCCATTCTCCTTAGTCTATGGTATGGAAGCAGTTCTGCCTATTGAAGTTCAGATCCCCTCCTTGAGAATTATGAAGGATGCAGGCTTGGATGAAGATGAGTGGATTCAGACTCGACTTGACCAGATAAATTTGATTGATGAGAAAAGGTTAGCAGCAGTTTGTCATGGCCAGATGTACCAGAAACGGATGATCAAAGCTTTTAACAAGAAGGTTAAGCCAAAGGTATATCAGGCTGGTGACTTGGTAATCAAGCGTATCATATTACCACAGGGTGATCCTAGGGGCAAGTGGACTCCAACATATGAGGGACCATTTGTAGTCAAGACAGTGTTCTCAGGAGGTGCCATGATACTGACTACAATGGATGGTGAAGACTTCCCACAACCTGTAAACGCAGACATAGTTAAAAAATACTACGCATAAAAAGAGACCCGCTAGGTTGACAGGCCTAGGCAAAAATAAGGGCATCCCGGCAAACCAAAAGGGTTTGGGCAAAAATTAGGGATATATATATAAAAAGATGTACACCCGGCAAGTCGAAAACCTGAAAAGGCGGCTTGGGCAAAAAAGGGTATCCCGGTGGATTGAAAACCTGAAAGGGCAATCCAGGCAAAAGTTAGGGATTAAAGCGTATGACTATGTCTCGTTTGGATCACTCATGAAACTGCAACCAGTTGTACTACTTACTCAAGCTCAAACAGATAAAGCTCAATCCAATCGTTTCCGTCTCAACAGCAAGAAGATGAGATACTTGAGTGGCAATAGTAGAATTGAAACTCAATAGGATTATTTCCCACATAGCTGATTCTTTTTGTAAAACTTCATGACAAAATTCTCTTACTAGGGTTTATGTCTCCTTGTACAAACTTACCCGTGTATGGGTCACTTTTGATATAAATAAATTCCATCTTTTGAATCCAGATTCACTTTTACCCTATTTACATAAGCGAAACGTCCATTGGTTGTGTTTGAATGTATGTATGCCTTTGAATATGATTGATGTTTACCAGAAACGCATGTATGCTTTTAATATGATTGATGTTTACCAGAAATGCATGAAAATGCAGTAATAGTATTTACTAAGGACGAACGAGGGAAGGATTTCAACGAAGCTTCGCCGGTTCATCTTTACAAGACAGTTACAAACCATCAGTAGGACTAATCCATTTTCACAAAGTCTAATCTCCCCTGGAATTTATATCCATCTCTTTTATCCTCATACGGATATACGGGAAATTACTTTCCAATAAGGGCACGATGAACGAAGACGGGATGTTATACTTATCCTACTATCAAACGAAAACGAAGGTTATCTATACCCTACTATCCCCAACAACGGGAGGTTATCTATACCTTGTTATCCCCAACAACGGGAGGTTATCTATACCTTGTTATCCCCAGCAGACGGAGGGTTATATATTCTTCAACAACGAATCGGGATTTATTTTCCTTGGCCAGCAGTTGTTATACAAGGATATCCAGACACTTCCAGCAGTGTCATAGCATACATACATCATTTACATCATACCATAACATATATGTCTATAGTACATTACCTAAGTGCATCATGTCATACATGCATACATAAAGCGTAAACTAATGTTGTTATACAGAATGCTACCTTGTTTTCAGGTTAATTATCCAACAAACAAGCTTATGATCTTTGGGACTGCTTTATTGTAACCTCAGGGTTACTTTATCCTCTTGATGAGCTTCTTATTACTTTGGGACTGCTTTATTGTAACCTCAGGGTTATTTTATCCTCCTGATAGCCTCTCATGACTTCAAGACTGCTTTAGAGCTACTGATTGCTCTATCCTCCTGAAATCATCCTATTACTTCAAGACTGCTTTAGAGCTATTCATTGCTCTATCCTCATGAGGTCATATTACTACTTCAAGACTGCTTTAGAGCTATTCATTGCTCTATCCTCCTGAAGCCATCTAATTATTTCAAGACTGCTTTAGAGCTATCCATTGCTCTATCCTCCTGAAATCATTACTTCAAGACTGCTTTAGAGCTATTGATTGCTCTATCCTCCTGAAGACATATCACATTATTACTTCAAGACTGCTTTAGAGCTATTGATTGCTCTATCCTCCTGAAGACATATCACATTATTATTTCAAGACTGCTTTAGAGCCATTCATTGTTCTATCCTCCTGAAATCATATCATTGCTTCAAGACTGCTTTAGGGTTATCACTATTGATTGCTCTATCCTCATGAAGACATGCTGCTACATCATTATTATTCCAGACTCCTGACAGCTTTCATCATACACCCATATTTTGAACTGCTCCCCCCCCTAGTGGCATCTTTAAGCCCACTCAATCATATTCAACTAGCCATCTGTACCACTCTAGTGCACTGGTGAGTGCAAATTTTTGGGCTTTTGTGTTCAATTCCCTTCAACCTTCCAGGTTACGACTGGCAAATATACCAATCTAACCCCTCAGGTTTCAGAAAATTGAACAGGGGCAGCTGTTGCACCCCAAAATTTGCCCTCACAATACAAGACTTTGTGTTCTAAGAAGGTTCACAAGGTTCACAAAGTTCACAATTGGTCAGAAGAGTTGACAATTCCCTCAGACAATGCACCTCCTAAGCAGTGCATCCAAAACTAGGGTTTTGACTTTAATCAGGCTAAATGGACTTCCAAGACTTCAAGTGAGCTTCATAACATCTTATATGTGTATAAGAACCCCCATGACAAGTTTCAAGACTTTTCTCAAAAAATTTGCTCAGTCAGATGATCAGATAAGTCAAAAGCAGTCAATGCAGTTAAAAAGTCAAACTGAGGTCAACTGTGGTCAAACCAAAGTCAAACTTCATGATTTTTTTTGCCAACATCAAAGAGGGATTTGGTCCCAGGGGTATTTTGGTCATTTTACACAAATTCCTTGAAGACGGGCTGTTATTAAAATTCTGAGGCATTTGATACGTATTGGTTTCGAGGCATTTATCTATCACCAGTTCTGATCATATTGAGATTTTAGCGGTTTGGTCAGTGGAATTTAATTACGATTAGTTTTACTGTTGATGCTGAAAATGTTGTGATTACGGCGCCCATAGGTGTTTGGTTATGAAATGGTTGGTTAACATTTTAATCAGATGATGAGATTAGGATTACAAATGAGACGAGTGCACCAATAAGAATACCACTTGGGAATATTTATGTTTTATGCCTATGTTAACGAATTTAAATACTTGTGGATTTATTCACAATTGTTTATATTTTTTAACTAAGAATAAAATATAAATAAATTCAAAGTGTTGGGAATTTTATTTCATAAAGATTGCATTATACAAAAGGGAGATCGTTTCACATTTTTGCTGCTACAAGGAATTACATTAAATCTAAAAATCCTAAGTCCTAAAAATGCTAAGTGTCTTCATGTTGGCCCTCGATCTTCACCGCAAATCTCTGATTAACCTGCACAAAGAGAAACAGAACAAAACAGAAGCAGAGAAGGGTTAGAAGTTTGTTTTCGACACTCTCAGAACAGCGTCATCATCGAGTGCCGGGAGTGGCACAACCGAAGCTGCGTCCTACCCCCGTTACCGATCCGCGCCATCGGCGTCAGATCAAGCAATTTCTGTTCTTATCAATACGGGACAGCCGAGAAAGATGAAGAGATAAAAGAAGTTCGGGCCGATAAATGATTAACTGAAAAGGGGCACGTGCCGAAAATTGGATTTTGTTTCTAAGTCAAGCTAAGCACCATTCTATCAAGTAAATATGGTAGCACTATCAAGTAAATGTGGTGATGCTATCAGATAAAACCAGGATCCCAAACTGATGTTCATAACCGAAGTGGATTGAAATCCAGAATTGAACAAGTGAATGCACATCAGAAAATCAGAAATGAAGAACTACACATCCAAGTGCTCAAAAGTCCGAATCCACCTGCAAAAAATCACAACTCAAACTCATATTTTATAGCAAGCAAGAAATCCGAAACCGATATGTGGGCTCAGTTTGAGAACATCACAGCCCCGATCATCAGACAACAACAGCCAGCAGCACAATCAGTTCGTGAATCCAAACACCCCAACCTTAAAATCCACGAAAGATTTGAGAGCATCGGAGAAGTCAGGTCAACAGCAATAAACTGAATTGGCATATCCAAACCGCATCCGAAAAAACCAGTTCAGTTCGTGTCAAAAGGGATCCACATCTGAAAAAAACAAATCAATCCAGTTATCAAACAAATCAAATAAAATCCAGAAAATCCGAGCAAATCCATATTCGAAAAAGGGTCAAACAATATCCAATCAAGGCAAGTTCGAAAAAGGAAATTTCAACCAAATCAAAAAGATATGTTCTGAAAACCCAGCGAAATCAAATAACATCAGGAAGTGAATCAAAATAAGAAAGTCTCAATCAGGATAAAATCAATACGAACCAACTCTGCATATCCAACAAAATCAATTTCGGATCATCAAATCAAATCAAAGTTGATTCACAAAAAATAACGTAAACATCATGTTACCCAAGCCCACAAAAATCAGAAAGAAGAGAGGTATAAAGTGGAACGAACTCACCAGAAAACCCTAACGATAAAAAACGGCGCTCAACCCAGAAGGAAGAGAACTCATCCGTGACTACCAACAAAAATCCGTTTAGACTCAGAGAAAGCCAAAGTCCTCATCATCGTCATTATCGCGAACCACAGGGAACCCAGTTCGTCCATCAATCTGAAACCGTTGGCCTCAGTTCAGGCATCACTGGCCCTAGCAAAACGAACATCAACAACAATCATCGGCCATTATCACAACGAATTGAGACAAACCGCTACAAACCCTAACAAAAGGGTGAGTAATTTGTGAAATATTTCATGGTTTTCTTTTGTCATTTTTCAGGAATCTCAGGATGAGGGAGAAGACAACATCGAGAGAATCAGGAATACAAGGGAGAGAATGAAAAAAACCTAAGAGGAGTGAGTGCCGTTTGCCGTTATTTAGTTTTCTTCTTCATCCATTACTATTGTTTCTTTTTCTTCATCGTTTACCGTTATTTCTTTTCCTTCATCTATTACTGTTGTTTCTTTTTCTTCATCTTTTACCGTTATTTCTTTTTCTTCATCTATTACCGTTATTTCTTTTTCTTTATCTATTACTGTTACGTTTATATATATATATATAATTTTTAAATTGTTAGAGTTTATATATATAAGATTTTTGATCGAATTATGTCGATACGATGTTTGCACATTTGTGTGCATGACGCGTGACATTTGTGTTAGTTCGATCTGGTTGCGATGATCGCATTTTTGTGTGAGCAATAATACTATTTTTTGCTTAATTTCTTTTTCTTTGCGATAAATTTTGTTTCGTCCGATTTAGATCTGGTTGCGATGAGCGCATTTCTGCGTTAGCAACATTGTTGGGTTATTTGGCACATTTAAAATTCATTATTGCTTTATTATTATTATTATTATTATTATTATTATTATTATTATTATTATTATTATTATTATTATTATTATTATTATTATTATTATTATCATTATTTATTATTATTATCATTATTATCATTATTATTACCATTATTATTATTATTGTTATCATTAATTTATTAAAATTTGTTATAATATAAAAATCTGTTTTTTTAAAATAAATAACATTAACATCTTTTCCAAATTAATATGAAAACCTATTATTTTTAAGAAAAACTTTTTTTTTTAGATAAATTTAAAATAATAACTAAAATCTTTTTTTTAAAATAATAACTAGAACCGTTATTTATTTTATTTTATTATTGTTCAATTCAAATTTCATTATCATATTGTATCTGCTCCTCTCATGTAACCTCGCGAACTTAACAATCGCTCTTTAAATTCTGCCTTTAAATTTCTGCTTGCATGGTTTAAATTATGACATTATCTCTCTGTTTGCATGATTCAATTATCTCACGCGTTTACTATTATTTCTGTCACATTGCACACATCTGAAGGTTAGGTCTAACTGTTTGGCCGCCACGCCAATAGTCCGTAAAACTTCACACATTCAATTTCAAATCCTCAAAACTACAAACTACAAACCCTAATTTTCACAAATGCCTCGCCGCAGGCAAAATTACAATTTTACCCTTAGCATTAGGTCAAAGAGCCGCCGCGCTCATTTTAGGGTTTCCCGCCGTGGAATCCCTAATTTAACCCTAATTACAACTTAACATTTCAACGTAGAGATTTGGAGTTTCTACACTCCACGTAAGCGTGTCCTTAAGATGCGTTTATTCCCCTTAAGACCTTGACCACAGTCAAGAAGTTTCTAACCTCCCTATTGAGGGGAACTACGATTACTCTGATTCCACTCCCGTAAGGATACGTAGGCACAAGATGCGATGTCTTGCCGAGTAAACTTAGAATTAACCCCCTTTATTATTTATTATTGCTTATTTATATTTTATTTAATTATTTTGCTTATTATTTTGTAATTGTTTCTTGGATGTAAAGTTGTTTAATTATTTAATTATTATTATGGTTAGTAATTAGGGAGTGTAACAACATGTATGTAATATTAAAATAAATTTAGATCACTTTTAAATAAAGATAATTAAAATAAACACGTCACACACGTAAGTCGATTTTAATCGCCGTCTCACTTCCTAAGGATATCCCTCAAGTTGCCTACGAATAATGGTTAAGTGGGGTGTATAAAGCAAGTCCCTCAAATAAAAAAATCATCAAAGTCCCTTATGGTTGCCTTTACGAATCAAGTCCCTTTCGAAAAATGATGATGGTCCCTTATATGTGCTTATTACATCCCACAATGGCCTTCAAAGTCAAATTGTCCCTCACATACCCCTTAACATCCAAAGTAAGGACTACCTACTCCATTATAGTAGGGATAGTCTTACTAAAGGAAAGAATGAAGAATAAGAAAGACCTTTAAACATTAGGGTAGGTTACTCCTAGGTGCTTGCTCACTTCAAAATTGTTTCGCACTTAAACAAATTTTCAACAAGTTTTCAAACAAGTTCTTAACACATCCTTACATGGATTATTTATTAACTATTCTGAAAATTTTCTATTCACACACTACAATTTCAAAACAATTCAAAAGTGAGCTTAAGTACCTAAGAGCCCATGGATAACCATGGATGAAAAGGATGCTAATACCTTCCCTTTTCATAACCTACCCCCCGGACCCAAAATATTCTCTAAGGTCTTTCCTGTTCTTTTATAACCTTTCCTTATGGATAAAATAAAAGTCGGTGGCGACTCTTGCTATCCGCAACATTGTTTAAAGTCAGTTCTCCCACCGTGTTACAGGTACCAATTCACCAAAGTTTGACGGACACTGGTCCATCAACCTTCCATAGATCCCCATCAATAGGATCGATTCTACCCAAGAACCGGAGCATAATAAAATACTTCACATCTGCACAATAGGACTAAAGCCACAAGAATCAAACACTAGACCGAAGTCCGGAATGCATATGAATGCATGATGCCCACGTCAATATCATCCTCATAATAAACTCATTAGGTGCATCATCATTCATCAAAACCATCATAATAATCATGTCATCATATAATCATAAAAAACTCATGGAATCAATATCATAACTCATCATCATTACTCATAGGAATCATCATACAATCATGTATTAATCACATATGAATCACAATCATACTCAAGGTAATTCATCCAAAAAATCACAGCATCAAAGCATCGAGACAGCACTGCACAAGAACATAATTCGCGGAACTCTACTATGTTCGCTGGACAGTTCGCCGTGTGAGTCTGGGGCGAGTGTTCATCGTGTGAGTCTGGGGCGAGCGTTCGCCGTGTGAAGGATCATTCGTTGTGCGAACTCGGGATTATAGCAAAACACTGTTACGCATCAGCACCAAAACCAACCCCAAAAGTCCCTACGATTTCCTTTCCTCAATGCCCCCAAAACATCCCTAAATCATTCCTAAGGTATTACAACTATAAAGGCACAAAATCTACGACTTATTAGGCCAATTCCGTATCATATTTACGCCTCTAATTCCCATAAAATCTTTACAATTTTCCCATATTCATTAGAGTTCTCATAATCAATTACCCTATACGGTTAAAACCTTAACAACAGATTTTGGCCACGAAGGCCTAATTTCCCTTACTCCTAAATCAGCCTCAAACCTATCAGGCCAACAGTTCAAATCCCTCAAACTCATTAAACTCACTAGAAAGGCAACAACAATTCAATACTCAAAAGCCTCCTAAATCCTTAAATCGGCTTTAAATACATTGAATCATATATTGAAAACAATGAAGGTAATACTCCCCATACTTAAACAACCTCAAAAACAGATTTGGCCATGAAGGCCTAATTTCCCTTACTCAAAAACCTCCTAAATCCTTAAATCGGCTTTAAATATATTGAATCATATATTGAAAACAATGAAGGTAATACTCCCCATACCTTAATTGCTGACTCTAAGTCTTTCTCCTTGGAAACCTCGCGAAGCTTTGCCTCAATCCTCTTCCTTAGAGAACTGACCTCTATTTCTTCCCTTTTCATGGTCTAACAAGAATGAATCCTAATTTCCTCAAAATTCCTTTTTGTTAAACCTAACTTTGGGCCTTAAAATGAGCTTTCCAATTTCACCCTCACTAACTCCTCCTCAAAAGTCCACTTTGCCCTCAATTCACTTATATTTATTTAAATTAATAATAATACCAATATATTCATATTATATACTATTATTTAAATAAATAACTCAAAATCCATAATTCTCAATATTCACACCAACCACTGAAAATCACCAAAAATACGAATATTCATATTTAAATAAATTAAATAAATATTCTAATAAATTTGATGTGTTACAAACCTCTCTTTTGCCTACATACACAAATGATAGGTTGACCGCACGAAATAGACCACATTCTTTTCATAATTCTAGATAAATTCGTCATCAATGTTGCATTGGGAAAGAGGAATACTAACTATGTGGGACGCTTCCAACTGGTCAAAACACGAACAGACCAGATCTTTTTCCCAAACATCAAGCTCATTATCTATGAGGTCACTCACCACAACCTCCCTATCCAAACTACCATCCAAACCAAGGATTTTAAAGCCAGGATTATCAGGGACCCATTTGTCTTTAAACACTATAACTTTTGATCCATTCCCAATCCTCCAACGCGTACCCGACTGAATAAGATTCCGAGCACTCAAAATGCTTATCCACGCATAACTTAGGTTAAAACCAAATTAGCAATTGTCAAAAATGCATCTTGGGTAGTACCCCCCTTTAGGACTTTCCCCCACAAGCGACTATGTGTTTGATAGTAGCCTCCAATAATGCTTTCCCAAGACACTTATGTTGAATTCACTTATGCCACGAAACCCCATGCCTCTCACACCCTTCGCTCTGGCCAACTTATCCCAACTTAATCAATGAAGTTTCCTCTCCCCATTTTTCGAACCCCACTAGAATTTCGTAATTATACTTTCAATTTCCTTGCAAGTAGTTTCCAAAATCTTATAGCAACTCATGATGTAACTTGGAATTGCTTGAGCCACAACTTTAATGAGAACTTCTTTCCACGCACGAGTCAAAAACCTCTCCTTCTAACCTTTTATTTTCTTTTAAACTCTTTCTACAACCATAGCAAAAACTTCCTTTTTTTGACCTTCCGAAGATAACTGGTAGACCAAGATATCTAGAATGGCTCCAAACCGTCCTTACTCCCATCCTTAACCGGATCCAATCTCTATCATCTTCATGCACATTTTGACTAAACGAGGCATTTATATTTATCAAGGTTTACCACTTGTCCAGAAGGGACATGATACTGTTTAAAACCTACAGAATTATATCCACTTCATAAGTGGTAGCACGGGCAAATAACAAACGGTCGTCCGCAAAAAAAGGTGTGTGATCATCAGAGCTTTTTGCGCAATTTGCAGACCATGTAACCTCCCTTCATGTACCGCCTTCTTGATAAAACCCGACAGCACATCTGCATAAAGAATGAATAAATAGGGTGAGAGAGGGTCCATTTGACAGAGACCCTTAGCAGGCACAAAACTTCTGCAAGGCTGCCCATTTAGCAACACCTTGTACGAGACAGTTGAAATACATGTTCTAATTAGATTCACCTTTTGGTCAGGAAAACCCATCGATGTAAGAACAGAAAAGATGAAAGGCTGCTCCAACCTATCATAGGCCTTTGACATGTCCAACTGTAGGGCCATGTGACCCATTTCCCCTTCTTCTTCTTCTTAAGCCAATGAAAACACTCCATAGCTACCAATGCATTGTCAGTGATAAGCCTACCTTGGACTAAGACACTCTATTTTCCATCAATGATTTCAAGTAGGATGTGCTTAATACGATTTGCAATGGCCTTTATCACAATCTTCATTACAATGTTACATAAACAGATTGGTCTGAAATTCCTATGAGTAGAAGGATTCTTGCACTTAGGGATTGACGCAATGTGTGTAGAATTTATACCCCTCAGATCTCTACCATGATTCAAAATATCTAACACCAACTTGATGATATAATCACCAACGATATGCCAATATTTCTGGAAAAAGAGGGCTGGAAGACCATCTAGGCCAGACGCTTTTAAAGGATTCATTTGAGAGGGAGCCTCATTGACTTCCAGCAGTGTAAACTTCTCATCACACCAATTGACATGCCACGACTTCAAATTTCCTTGCACAACCCTACAAACTTCATCAATGTTCATAGAATTAGAGGTGGAGAAAATCTCCTCAAAATATCCAGTAAGTAATCTATCACAATGGTTTTCACCCTTCCACCAGAGCCCCCGATCGTCCCTAAGTTTCTTTATGGTGTTTGTCTTTCTCCTCTGATTAGTTTTCTTGTGGAAAAAATTCTTGTTCTTGTCTCCATGTTGGAGCCATAAAGCTCTTATCTTATGTCTCCACTTAACCTCATCAAAATTAAACATTATTTTATGGAGAACTAGTTAATTTAGTTTTACTAAAATACAAGATAAATTTTTAAAACAGAATAAGAAAGTTGACTAAATGCAAATCAAAGATAAATTAAAAAAAAACGAATCAATTAACACAATTGGATCAAAAAAGGGTCATTGGAATTATCACATTGAATTTTGGGAGAAGAAAAAATATTAATATTAGAGTTAAATATATTTGTGGTCTTTTTAAATATTCTAAATTTTACTTATAGTTCTTTAACTATATTCTTTGAACTTATGCTTTTTTAAAATATTATAAATTTTGCATATAGTCCTTTAACTATATTAGTCCTTTTAGTTAACCTCTTTTGAATGAGGATGACGTGACATGTCCTATAACATATTTTCTTTGACTAGTCATATACGTGGCAATATTTGTATGGCAACATCATTGCCTTCTCGGTTAATGTGTGTTTCTTTTCGAACTTCTTCTCTTTTCTCGACACCTTATTGAATATCCTCGTTTGCTCTTCTAATTGGTTTCCCCTTCTCAAATCTTCCTATATATATTGCATTGTTGGATGATAACTTCTCTTAATATTATATATTTTTTGGCACTGGCTAGCATAATTTAAAGGTTTTTGCGCTTTGATTCCAATGCTCTCGGTAAACTTGGATCCAAGTTGGAGCCCAAGACTGGATAATTATTTTTTCATCTATTCATTACCACTTTTTACTAGTATTATTTATCTGTTAAATATTTCGATATATGATCTAAATGTCTCATTCTTCTCTTGCCTAATAGACCCCAAGCTTTACACAAACTTGGGTTGCCTTCTAGAGGTCGTGAAATGCGCAGAAAGCATCTACAAAAGTTACCCTATGAGTTGAGAGACTTTCCCCTCAGTCCTCTAAATCAGACCACGGGTTCAACCTTTAGGGCTAGGATGAACAAGTTGCATTTTTTCTGGTCCTTTCCTCCTCGAAATATCAAAAGGACGTCAACATGATCCAAATACTCACCGCGGTTGTTTGTCTTGTAATAAGTGTCCCTCCCTAAAAAAATTGAGTTCTCGCCTGATATGGTACTAGTTGATCCTTCTGGTGAAGGAATTTTAAAACAAAATTTTATTCTTTTTCTTTAGAATCCTTGTAGGATGATAAATAAATAGTCTTTTGATGACGTCGACTCTGAGTCTGTTACTGCATGTATCCCTGTTCAGTATGTATTAGGAAGCCCATCTTGGCTCGAGGAAACCATGTTTATGCCTTCAATGACCTCTCGTCCTTCCTCGGTGCCTAGGAGACTCTTCAATGTGGTTGGTGACCATATTACCTTGGAGTCTTAGAGTTTGCAAAAAATGATGATTTTAGGACTCCTCCCTTCCGAAATTGTTTGTTATAAAATTCTAGAACTACATATTGTTTTTTAACTGCTACTAATTGGTCTTTCACCAAATTATTTCTTTCTTTATTTTCAATATGACCTTTTGAGAGTAGGTTGTGAAGAGTGTTACTCCTTATCAGGGTGGATCTATGTTTGCAACACCTGGCGGTTAGATTTCCATAACCATTAGGGGGTGAGGGAGCCTTGACTGCCAAAAGTCATTGAATCTAGATTTTTGGGCCAAATAATGAAGCATTAATACCCTCCTCTTGAATTGGGCTCCTCCTCATGGCTGTGTTTGCCACAAATTATGGACTATAGGACTAGCGGGTTAGTCTTCTTCCTAGGTTTTTTATTTCTTAAAGTTTGGGAAAGTGATTGAAATATTATTTTTCATTCTGAAAGACAATGTTAATGTTCCTTCCTACGAGGAAGCTTCTTTTAAAAACTATTCATGTTATGGTCATCACGAGTCTAAATATCGATCACTTCCTAGTTGCTTGGTTGATTTGGCGGGGGTGGTATATGCATATTGTTACGGTGAGAATCAGATATCAAGCTATTATATTAACTTGAATCACAAAAACATTGAATGTTCACCATCGAACTTTAATTTATCCAAAGGAAAGGGAAAAGATCTAATAAAAACCTAACTGTGCAATGTAATAACAATGCGAAGAGATCTAAAGGTTCGGGGGTTGGTTATACTAATGGAATGTATTAGCACCCTAAGTATCTATAGTATCCTATAGGAACCTCTTGAAAGTAATTGTGTTATGGTAATTTGTTTTCTAATGTTTGAAAATGTTCTACTTTTGGGTTTTATGAGATAAGGGATCTAAGGAGGTTTATTGCTAGTATGCTTGCCAAAACTTCGCAGTCTTATGCCTATGTATCCTAACAAGGATAGAATCAGAGCAATCATAGTTCACCTAACTAAGGGTGAACAACACTTGATAGTAATCAAAGTTCAAAAGAGGAAGGTAAGTTTTTATAACAATAACACTTACATGACTTAACAAAGTCAAAGAGTTTATAAACTCTAACCTAAGACTATGTTGAAAGGTTAAAGACTTAACAAAGTCAAAAGGGGTAGTTGAGGGAATGCTAAACTACCTATGACATAAAGTCAACAAAAGGTGTATTTCCTTTAGATTTAGGCAACAAAAGAAAAGAGAAAAGAGAGAGAGAGAGAGAGAGAGAGAGAGAGAGAGAGAGAGAGAGAGAGAGAGAGAGAGAGAGAGAGAGAGAGAGAGAGAGAGATAATAAGCTAACAACACTAGGGGATGACTTGACAAAGTAAAAATAAACATGAGCATATGGGTGATGATGGATGAGATGAACAAGAATGATGTTAAACATGATATCAAAGTAAACATGACAATAATAAAGGACTACATTCAACATGATATCAATCAAAGTAAACAACACATGATAAAGGTGATATTCAAACATGACATCAATCAAGGTGAACAAAGCATGAATGACTTGACAAAGTTACATGAACATAAACAAGCACATGAGTAAAGATATGACAAAATCTAAGTTAAGATTTTAACAAAATCAAGAATGATAACAATCAATACATGAAGGTAGATGTGGCAACATCTAAGACAAGACCTAACAAAGTCACAAATAAACAATCATGGTAATAACACTAGAATGAATATAAAGCAAAGTCAAAGCATACATGTGATTAGGTTCTAATAAGACCAAAGTAACAACACAAATATGGCATATTAAAGAATGTTTATAATAATAACATGTTAGAATACAATATAAGCACATAAGTAACAAGATATGAGCATGGTAAAAGAATGTGACAACATTGACAACATCATAAAGGATATAAAAATATCAAGGTCAAGGAAACAATATCAACATATGAATTATGTCATGGATATTACAATATAAAACATGGATGAATACAAGTAGCAACACTTAGAGAAATGATTCAAACATGAAACATATGGGGTAACCATGAGATTAGGTCAAGATTAGGACATGGTTTAGGGTTTATTAACACCACTTACTTAATCATGAATACAATTCAAGATTCAACAATCCTTTATGATGTTGTTTAAGAACTAACCAAAGTCATTGTATCAAAGTTAAGGCGAATCATGAACATATGATAAAATATGGTTTAAACACATAACAAGTATGCATCAAAGGTTCACATGGTGTAAGTATCAAATCAAAGTTAAAGGAGGTGTTTCATAATCAAACATGAAGAAACAAGACATGTACACTTAAAAAAGTGTCCATTAAAGTACCTCAAACTTAGGCAAAACATCAAAGAATCATGTTATCAACATCACACAAGGTTCACATAACATTCATGACATTTATAGACATCAATATGATAAAGAGAAATCAAAGAAACATTCAAAAGGAACCAATTAAGGACCTAAAACCACTTTAAAAAGTGCCTCACTTTAAATACATAAAAATGTGTGAAAATAAAATATTTTTGGGAATTTATTTATGGGTTCACAAAATAGGTATCACAAATAAGAGGAATGTAAACAATCAAGTTAAAAGGATAAACATTTAAAGAGATATGGTTAAATGAAAATGGGAAAAAAGGGAAATGGACAAAGTGGTAAAAAAAAGGGAATGGTTCACATGAGACTTGAACCCACGCCCTTCTAGTTACAGACCTATAACTTTGCCACTGGGACACTTGCTTGGCCCAAACAAAACACGCGTGCATTAACTAAAATATGAAATTAAGTTGAAAATCAGGAAAATAAAAAAAGCACAAAAGGACTAGGGCGAAGGGGATTCGAACCACAATCCCTTAACACACATCACACTCCAAACCGACACACAAGCCATTGTGGCGCAATGCCAATTCAACTATAAAATGGAATCCATAAAATAAGTATTAAACCCACGTTTTAAAAATGAAAATTCCGCCTCAGCATCATCTTCATCTCTCACGTGTTCTCTCTTTCTCTCTTTTTTTTTTTCATTTTTTCCTCAAGCATATCTCTCTCATTTCTCCATGAAATTCAAAGTTCCAAAAACCAAAATTGCTTAGAATTCAACAAGGAATTGAATGGCATAATTTTCATAAACTAAAACTCAATTAATATTGCACACGAAGGGCAAAACTAGTCACTAAATCCTAGGTTTCTAACAACCAAAACTACACATACAAGCATGATAAATTACAAACAGGTTATAGGTCATACTCAACACAATGATGTCTACATTTTTGCTTCAATAATCAACCAAAGATGATGAGTTTCAAGAGTGAGAAAAAACCTTACCTATTGGAGTAAGGTCCAATGCCCCTTCTCAAGCTTCCAGAAGTTGTGTAATGGTGCAGTTGATACCCTTAGACCTCAAGGAGAATGCTTGGAGACTTGGTTCAGTTTACAACAGCTTCAAATCCTTCACATGAACCTTCTTGCAAAATGTGAAGTGAGATATGAAAGGTGATGGTATTGATGCTACAAAACTTGTTTAAGGGTTCAAACAAGTTCTAAGAGGTGTTTAGGAGATGTTTAGATGGCTTGTTTGGAAAGAAATTTCAAGGGGAAAAAGATTAGAAGAAATGGACTTTTGAGCTCTTATGAAGTTCTCAAAGTGAATTTATGTGTTTAGAGAGGTTTTTGGTGTATTTCTTGTGTGTTTTGAACTTGTGGAGAGACCTCTATTTATAGGGAAATGTTGGAGGATCAAGGGAGAAACAAAATCACAAGTTGTGGAGTTTTGGTTTGGTTGGATTTTAAGTGTTGGTTTCATGAGAAATTGTGGTTCCAATGTGTGATCCCTTGATTCATGGATGCATGATCTCTTTTCTGCACTTTAGGGAGGTTGCTTCTAAGCCAACTTGACAAAGTATGATCAAAATTAACAAAACATGTGCCTAAAAATCAGATTTGGTGAAAAAAATTTGCTTTGTCAAAATGGATATGCCATTTTTTTGCAAAATGATCCACATATGGTATGTCGAATTGGATAAAGCCTTAGCTACTTGTGTAATGCACTTAGGATCTGTGTAAATCATTAATTATGTGAAGATTTCGAAGCAAAATGACCTGCACAATGAGATCTCATAGGTTTTTCTAGATCTTGCAAGAAGAACATGTCATGAAAATGATAGCACACTCAGAACCACTGCTTCAAGAGTGTTTTTCTTTGATTTTTTTGACGTTTTGTTCTGGATTTGGCTCGACTATTCCCTTGTACCTGAAAATACACAAATAACAATACTGAGCATAAAATATGGAATACATAATTAAAACACAAGCAAAAACATGAAATACTTGACTAACAATACGGTAATATAAAACATAGAAAACCATCGATCACTACTCAATAAAACCCTACAATTTCCAGCTATCGGTTCAAGCACTGCGTAATCCAAACAAGAGTTTATGCAATCAACAGCTACTGCAGCATCTGATTGGATGACAATGTCCTTAACATTTAAACTCATTGTCAACTGTAAATTCCACCTGATGGTCAGAATCTCCGCAACAACAGGTTTCACAGTTATAACCTCCGACCTACATGCAACAAAGTTTGTACCTTCCTCAGGGTCCTTCATGACACAACCAAAAGTAACCACACCATTGTGAAAAACATCAGCATCAACCTGTATAATTGTGAGTTTGTTTCCCTTCACCGTGTGAATAGTTGAAGTTTTCCTCTTCGTGGTGATCCTCAGATTCCACTTGTTAAATTCACTGACAAGGATAAGAGCCTCATTCACCGTCTACACAGGATTGGATAATTTAAGTTAAAACAATATCAAATTACGAGCCTGCCAGATTTTATATGCCAGAATGCCCAACAATTGAGTGATAAGAAAATCCTCATGCGAGAAAATGCTCTACAATCATGAGCATATCCCTAAGCTAGAAGGGAGCCTGGAACCTAGGATAGAAGAGAAAAAAGCTTGTCTGGAAAAAACACACTTCAAGAACAAATGTTCTGCAGTCTCCATAGCAGCATGGCAGAGAGGACATAATGTGTCAAGAATCATACCTTTACTCCGCAGGTTGTTACGCGTGGGCAGGATATCCTTTGCGAGCCTCTATAAGAAGTTACGAATCCTAGTGTTAAAAGGTCCCTTCCAGATGGACTTTCACAGGCTTTGATGAAGGAGACACGATGGGCCAGGTTGCAGCCTCGCTTTTTCCTGCATACACAAATGATAGGCTGACCGCACGGAATAGACCTCATTCTTTTCATAATGCCAGATAACTTCGTCATCAATGTTGCGTTGGGAAAGAGGAATACTAACTATGTGGGACGCTTCCAACTGCTTAAAACACGAACCGACCAGATATTTTTTCCAAACACCAAGCTCATTATCTATGAGGTCACTCACCACAACCTCCATATCAAAACTACCATCCAGACTAAGGATTTTAAAGCAAGGGTTACCAAGGACCCATCTGTCTTTAAACACCATAACTTTCGATCCATTCCCAATCTTCCAACGCATACCTGATTGAATAAGATTCCTGGCACTTAAAATGCTTCTCCACTCATAACTTGGGTTAAAAGCAAATGAGCAATTTTCAAAAACGCATCTTGGGTAGTACCTCCGTTTTAGGACTTTCCCCATAACCGACTATGTGTTTGATAGTAGCCTTCAATACTGCTTTCCCAAGACACTTGTATTGAATTCACTTATGCCACGAAACCCCATGCCTCCCTCACCCTTCGCCCTGGCCAACTTATCCCAGCTTAACCAATGAAGTTTCCTCTCCCCATTTTTCGAACCCCACCAGAATTTCGCAATTAGACTTTTAATTTCCTTGCAAGTAGTTTCCAAAGTCTTATAGCAACTCATGATGTAACTTGGAATTTCTTGGGCCATAGCTTCAATGAGGACTTTTTTCCCCGCGCGAGTCAAAAACCTCTCGTTCCAGCCTTTTACTTTCTTCGAAACGCTTTCCACGAACATAGCGAAAACTTCCTTTTTTTGACCTTCCGAAAATAACTGGTAGACCAAGATATCTGGAATGGCTCCAAACCGTCTTTACTCCCATCCTTAACCAAATAAAATCTCTATCATCTTCGCGCACATTTTGTAAGTGGTAAAAGACAATAGACAACAAGACTTGGAAGATCATGATTAGAAAAAATTAAGTGGTAAAAGATGACCCACATGTAAAATCTGAGAATTCTATGACTAGAAAAAAAGGAAAACATTTATCTCTCTATGAAGCAAATTATGTAACATGTTGTGTGTGGAAACATGTTTCGTAAAACTTGTCAAGAAGATATATCATCACCTTTTCCGGCATGCACTGAGGGCTAAGTATCTCAATATGTTTTTTTGCCATGGATCGACAATTCGATGTTTTTTAGTATATATCGGATATTTTCAACGCGCACAACTATGGAGAAAAAAATTTTAAGTCGAAAAATATCATAACAGACGATAAATATTCTATCAAAAAAAATTTAACATTGTTGCGTGCACTTATAGCATCTCTTACCACTATGGTATGCACCAACTTTTACAATAATATGTAATGATAAATGGAAATATAAATTAAGTTTTTAAATAAGAGAGACTAAAAGACATTTATGGAAGATTGGATTTGAAGTAATGTGCAATACAACTTGATTATCACAAATAAGCGTCATTGGTCTTGCCTCTTCAATTTGAAGTTCCTTGAGCAACTGTTTTAGCCAAATAAGTTCACATGTTGTCATTGCCGTGGTCATATACTTTTCCTCGGCGCTTGATCTTGCAACTATGCTTTGTTTCTTACTTTTCTAGGATATAAGGTTTCCTCCAACAAGTACATAATACCTAGAGGTGGATCTTCTGTCAATGGGTGACCCTGCCCAATCAGCATTAAAGTATCAAACTATTTGGGTATGTCCTTTATCCTCATACACAAGACCTTTTCCTATAGCATATTTGATGTACCTCAGAATCTGGATAACAACATCTGTGTTTTCTGACAAGGGGAATTTAAGAACTGGCTTAACACACTAACTGTAAAAGAAATATCCGAACAAGTGACTACGAGATAATTCAACTTTCCAACCATTCTCTTATACCTTCCTGAGTCAGATAGAGGCTCCCTGTGATTGGGTAGTAGTTTGACACTTGGATCCATGGGAGTATTAGCTGGTTTTACATTTAACCAGCTTGTTTCTTCCAAAATATCCATAGCATATTTCTGCTAAGAAATCACCAAACCATCTTTAGATTGAGCTACTTCAATACCCAAGAAATAGTGGAGTTTACCAATATGTTTTGTCTGAAATTGTTTTGAGAGATGTTGTTTCAACTGGAGTATTCCCTGTTGATCACCACTAGTTATGACAACGTCATCTACATACACAATAAGATAAATACACCGTTGGAGTGAGTGACGATAAAAAACAGAATGGTCAACTTCACTACGGACTATGCCAAACTGTTGTACTACAGTGCTGAATATGCCAAACCAAGCTCTCAGAGATTTCTTAAGACCATAAAGAGACTTGTGTATCCTACAAACCATATTCGATGACTCCCCTTGAGCAACAAACCCAGGTGGTTACTCCATATATACTTTGTCTTCAAGATCACCATGTAAGAATGCATTTTTAATGTCAAGTTAATAAAGAGGTTAATGTCAAATGGCTGCAATGGCTAGAAGAAGTCTAACAGATACCATATTGGCTACAGGCGAAAAGGTATCACTATAATCCAACCCAAAATTTTGAGTGTATCCTTTGGCATCCAAGTGAGCCTTAAATCGATCAATCTTACCATCTGGACCAACCTTCACTGTATAAAGCCAATCAAAACCTACTAAAGATTTCCCATGGGGTAGAGGAACCAATTCCCATATACCACTGCTTTGAAGAACACACATTTCATCAATCATTGTTTGCCTCCACAAAGGGTGATATAATGTTTCACCTAGAGTTTTAGGAATATAAATAAAATACAAATAAGACAAAGAAGTATATTACAAAGGGGAAAGACGATGATAACATAAATCGATATAATGTGGAGAAGGATTTTGTGTTTGACATATACCTTTTTGAATGGAAATCGGAAGATCGGACTTAGGTTGCAGGATCGGATTCAGTGATGGTGAGAGCGTCGGAGGAGAGTTTGTATTGACCTCAGGAACAAGTACGACTTCAGGGATATGTACGAAAGACGTTGGGTGATGGCGCTGATATGTTTGAAGCAGGAGAAGAGTGCGGGGTTTAATCGTAGGGGTATCTAGTGGGTCAGGTTCCCTAGAATGATGGGGGATAATGACATATGGGACTTTTGGAAGAGGTATGGGAATACTTTCCCGTAGAGGTTCCATAGTTACTTGGCTGGAGTCGAAATATGGAACAGACTCGAAGAAGGTAACATCGGCGGAAATAAGGTATCATTGTAGAGTATGTGAGTAGCAACGATAAACCTTTTGGGATCGATGATAGCCAAGAAAGACACACTTTATTAATTGATCTAATAGTTTATCAAGAGCAGGGGAGAGATTATGTACAAAACATGTAGACCCGAAGACTCGAGGAGGAATTGGGTGGAGTGGAGATTTTGGAAATAAGATTGAATGAGGGATTTTATTATTAAGGACATATGAGAGCATACGATTTATGAGGTAACATGTCATGAGCACCGCGTCTCCCCAAAACCGGAGAGGAACATTACCATGGAGAAGTAGGTTTCAATTGGTTTCTACGAGGTGCCAATTTTTGCGTTCGGCTACCCCGTTTTGTTGGAGTGTATGATGGCAACATGTTTGGTGCAAAATACCATTAGATGACATAAAGGTTGAAATTTTTGGGATAAATATTCACGTGAATTATCACTTCTTAAGGTACGAATAGACAAATCAAATTGGGTTCTTATTTCTCGATAAAATTATTCAAAAATGGAAAACAATTCAGACATGTTCTTCATTAAAAATAACCATGTGCAACGTGAAAAATCATCAACAAAAGTTACAAAAAATTAGACTCAGAAGTAGACACGATACGCGAGGGACCCTAAACATCAGAGTGAGCTAAAGTAAAAGGGGACGCACACCATTTATTGACTCGATCGGGAAAGTGACTACGAGTATGTTTCCCTAACTGACAAGACTCACAATGTAAAGTGGATAATTTAGATAAACTGGGAACCAACTTTTGTAGCTTGGGAAGACCTGGATAACCTAACTGTGCATGTATAATGAGTGGAGAATATGTGGTGGAGCATGTGGTAGATGATGTAGAGAAGTAGTAGAGGCCTTGAGACTCACATCCAACGCCAATAATTTATCCCGAACTCCGATCCTACAGAGTAACATTACTATTAGTAAATGTGATAGAATAATTAAGGGAACGAGTTAAATGACTGACATACAATAAATTCAATGGGAAATTAGGTACATATAACATAGAGGTAATAGAAAGAGATGGTAAAATTTAAACAACACCAGTTCCTTGGGATCGGGTTTGAAAACCATTTGCGACAGTTATAATGGGTAAGAAACCAGAGGTAGATAGGGAAGAAAAAAGACTTTTATTACTAGTAACATGTGTTAGAACAAGATTTGTCCATGACATATTATCTTTTAGTTTTGATGATAACAAAATTATTGAAATAACAATGGTTTATTTGATGTGTGTTTTATTTATAAAGGTTCTTGTACATAAATAATCAGAATTTGTTTTACTTAGACACACTTGGGAGTTGCTTCATTGCTAGCTTTTGGTGGTAGAATCTGAAGAACGTTTGTTGGTATGGCTTTGCGTAGATTCGGGTGCTGAAGGTCCAGTACTTAGACAAGTCACTACACTTGGAAATTGTATATCAGAATCTAGTACCACTCAGAGTTGGTGATAAAGCTGGAAGTCGTCCGTAATGTAGAAAGCAAATTGTGTTATCTTATCAGTTTGTTAGAAAGAGTCTACAGATTGCAAGGCTCAAGAAAATCTGACATGATTTATGGATGACTACTTCTAATGGCTCTTTTAGTACGAGAACCTCTTGAAGACTAAGGTTAAACGTATTACACACTGGATTCAGAATCTGGTGTGCATCCATCTTCAACGTCTCTTGTACTATGGGACAAAGACAAAGACACTTGATCAAGTTACTTCCTTAATGGCTAGTTTTCTACAAAGGCTATAAATATGGCTGAAGGTTCTTACTGAAAAGTAGAACAAGGATTCTCCAGACGAAGGAGTAGCAAGATCAAGCAATTATCAACTCTATTGTAATATGTAGGTTTTCTATATGTAGGTTGTAATTGTAAAAGCCTTAAGATTTCCTAAACATTGTATATCTTAGAAATCTTAAGTGCTCTAGGTCTTTGTTATGGTGATTTCCCGTACCTCTAATACTTTTATCATGTACACCTTGTTCTCTATCCTGCTAGGCCTGTTTAGCAGTTTAGATCAAAGTCTCTTGCTATGTGCTTGAGCAAAAGTCTTGTCCCATCCTTAACCGGATCAAATCTCTATCATCTTCACACACATTTTGACTAAACGAGGCCTCAGATTTATCAAGGTTTACCACATGTCTAGAAGGCACCTGATACTATTTAAAACCTCTAGAATTCTATCCACTTCACAAGTGGTAACACGGGAAAATAACAAACTGTCGTTCGCAAAAAAAAGGTGTGTGATCACTAGAGCTTTTCGCGTAATTTGCAGACTGTGTAACCTCTCTTCCTGCACCTCCTTCTTGATTAAACTCGACAACACATCTGCACAAAGAGTGAATAAATAGAGTGAGAGAGGGTCCACTTGACGGAGACCCCTAATAGGCATAAAACTTCTGCAAGGCTTCCCATTTAGCATCACCTTGTACGAGACAGTTGAAATA
Organism: Lathyrus sativus; assembly: GCA_963859935.3. NCBI lineage: Eukaryota > Viridiplantae > Streptophyta > Magnoliopsida > Fabales > Fabaceae > Lathyrus > Lathyrus sativus. The sequence continues at coordinate 423,461,946 of OZ012737.1, forward strand.
CATATTCTAATGAGATCCACCTTTTGGTCAAGAAAACCCATCGATGTAAGAACAAAAAAGATGAAAGGCCGCTCCAATCTATCATAGGCCTTGGACATGTCCAACTTTAGAGCCATGTGACCCATTTTCCCCTTCTTCTTCTTCTTATGCCAATGAAAACACTTCATAGCTACCAATGCATTGTTAGTGATAAGCCTACCTTGGACAAAGGCGCTATGTTTGCCATCAATGATTTTAGGAAGGATGCGCTTAATACGATAAGCAATGGCCTTTGTCATAATCTTCATCACAATGTTACATAAACTGATTGGACTAAAATCCCTGTGAGTAGAGGATTCTTGCACTTAGGAATCAATGTAATGTGTGTAGAATTTATACCCCTCGGATCTCTACTATGATTCAAAATATCTAACACCAACTTGATGACATAATCACCAACGATATGCCAATATTTCTAGAAAAATAGGGTTGGAAGACCATCTGGGCCAGGCGCTTTTAGATGATTCATTTGAGAGAGAACCTCATTGACTTCCAGCAGTGTAAACTTCTCATCACACCAGTTGACATGCCACGACTTCAGCTTTCCTTGCAAAAGCCTACAAACTTCATCAATGTTCACAGGATTAGAGGTGGAGAAAATCTCCTCAAAATATCCAGTAAGTAATCTATCACAATGGTTTTCACCCCTCCACCAGAGCCCCCGATCATCCTTAAGTTTCTTTATGGTGTTTGTCTTTCTCCTCTGATTAGTTTTCTTGTGGAAAAAATTCTTGTTCTTGTCTCCATGTTGGAGCCATAAAGCTCTTCTCTTCTGTCTCCACTTAACCTCATCAAAATTAAACATTATTTTATGGACAACTAGTTAATTTTTTTTTTACTAAAATACAAGATAAATTTTTAAAACAGAATAAGAAAGTTGACTAAATGAAAGTCAAAGGTAAATTAAAAAAATACAAACGAATCAATTAACACAATTGGGTCAAAAGAGGGTCATTGGAATTATCACATTGAATTTTGGAAGATAAAAAAATATTAATATTAGAGTTAAATATGTTTGTGGTATTTTTAAATATTCTAAATTTTACTTATAGTTCTTTAACTATTTTCTTTGAACTTAGGTTTTTAAAAATATTCTAAATTTTATGTATAGTTCTTTTTTCCTCGAATTTTGGTCTTTTTAATTTTTTTTTATCTATATTAGTCCATTTAGTTAACTTCTTTTGAAGGAGGATGACGTGACATGTCTTATAACATACTTTTTTTACTAGACACATATGTGGCAATATTTGTATGAGAATGATGCTCACATGATGTGCCATATGGCAACATCATTGCCTTCTCAGTTAGTGTGTGTTTCTTTTCGAACTTCTTCTCTTTTCTCGGCACCTTATCAAATCTCCTCGTCTGCTCTTCTACTTGTTTTCCCCTTCTCAAATCTTCCTTTATATATTGCATTGTTGGCTGATAACTTCTCTTAATATTATATTTATTTGGCACTGGCTAGCATACTTTAAAGGTTTTTGAGCTTTGATACCAATGCTCTCGGTAAACTTGGATTCAAGTTGGAGCCCAAGACTGTATAATTATTTTTTCATATCTTCATTACCACTTTTTACTAGTATTATTTCTCTATTAAATATTTTGATATATGATCTAAATGTCTCATTCTTCTCTTGCCTAATAGACCCCAAGCTTTACACAAACTTGGGTTGCCTTCTAGAGGTCGTGAAATGCGCAGAAAGCATCTACAAATGTTACCCCATGAGTTTAGAGACTTTCCCCTTAATCCTCTAAATCAGACCATGGGTTCAACCTTCAGGGATAGGATGAACAAGTTTCATTTTTTTTGTCCTTTGCTCCTTGAAATATTAAAAGGACGTCAACATGGTCCAAATACTCACTGGGGTTGTTTGTCTTATAATAAGTGTCCCTCCCTAAAAAAATTGATTTCTCGCCTGATATGGTACTAGTTGATCCTTCCGGTGAAGGAATTTTAAAACAAAATTTATTCTTTTTCTTTAGAATCCTCGTAGGATGATAAATGAATGGTCTTTTGATGATGTCGACTTTGAGTCTGTTATTGCATGTATCCCTGTTCAGAATGTATTAGGAAGCCCATCTTGGCTAGAGGAGACCATGTTTATGCCTTCGCTGACCCCTCGTCCTTCCTCGTTGCCTAGGAGACTCTTCAATGTGGTTGGTGACCATATTACCTTGGATTCTTGGAGTTTGCAAATAATGATGATTTTAGGACTCCTCCCTTCCGAAATTGTTTGTTCTAAAATTCTAGCACTACATATTGTTTGTTAACTGCTACTAATTGGTATTTATTTGCAATATGACATTTTAAGAGTAGGTTGTGAAGAGTGTTTCTCCTTATCGGGGTGGATCTATGTTTGCAACATCTGGCGATTAGATTTCCCTAACCATTAGGGGGTGAAGGAGCCTTGACTGCCTAAAGTCATTGAATCTAGATTTTTGGGCCAGATAATGAAGCATTAATACCATCCTCTTGAATTGGGCTCCTCCTCATGGTTGTGTTTGCCACAAATTATGGACTATAGGACTAGCGGGTTAGTCTTCTTCCCAAGTTTTCTATTTCTTGAAGTTTGGGAAAGTGATTGAAACATTATTTTTCATTCTAAAAGACAATACTAATGTTCCTTCCTACAAGGAGGCTTATTTTAAAAAATATTCATGTTATGGTCATCACGAGTCTAAAGATCGATCACTTCCTAGTTGCTTGGTTGATTTGGCGGGGTGGTACATGCATATTGTTGCAGCAAGAATCAGATATCAAGCTATTATATTAACTTGAATCACAAAAACATTGAATGTTCACCATCTAACTTTAATTTATCCAAAGGAAAGGGAAAAAGTCGAATAAAACCCTAATTGTGCAATGTAATAACAATGCGAAGAGATCTAAAGGTTCGGGGGTTGGTTATACTAATGGAATGTATTAGCACCCTAAGTATCTATAATATCCTATAGGAACCTCTTGAAAGTATTTGTGTTATGGTAATTTGTTGCTAATGTTTGAAAATGTTCTACTTTTTGGTTTTATGAGATAGGGGACCTAAGGAGGTTTATTGCTAGTATTCTTGCCAAGACTTCGCAGTCTTATGCCTACGTATCCTAACAAGGATATAATCAGAGCAATCATAGTTCACCTAACTAAGGGTGAAAAACACTTGATAGTAATCAAGGTTGAAAAGGGGAAGGTAAGTATTTATAACAATAACACTTACATGACTTAACAAAGTCAAAGAGTTTACAAACTCTAACCTAAGGCTATGTTGAAAGGTTAAGAGCTTAACAAAGTCAAAAGGGCTAGTTGAAGGAATGCGAAACTACCTATGACATAAAGTCAACAAAAGGGATATTTCCTTTGGATTTAGGCAACAAAATAAAAGAGAAAAGAGAGAGAGAGCTAATAAGCTAACAACACTAGGGGATGACTTGACAAAGTCAAAATAAACATGAGCATATGGGTGATGATGGATGAGATGAACAAGAATGATATTAAACATGATATCAAAGTAAACATGAAAATGATAAAAGACGACATTTAACATGATATCAATCAAACTAAACAACACATGATAAAGGTGATATTCAAACATGACATCAATCAAGGTGAACAAAGCATGAATGACTTGACAAAGTCACATGAACATAAACAAGCACATGAGTAAAGATATGACAAAATATAAGGTAAGACTTTAACAAAATCAAGCATGATAACAATCAATACATGAAGGTAGATGTGGCAACATCTAAGACAAGACTTAACAAAGTCACAAATAAAAAATCATGGTAACAACATAAGAATGAATATAAAGCAAAGTCAAAGCATACATGTGATTAGGTTCTAACAAGACCAAATTAAGAACACAAATATGGCATATTGATGCATGTTTATAACAATAACATGTTAGAATACAATATAAGCACATAAGTAACAACATATGAGCATAGTAAAAGAATGTGACAACATTGACAACATCATGAAGGATATAACAATATCAAGGTCAAGGAAACAATATCAACATATGAATTATGTCATGGATATAACAATATAAAACATGGATGAAGACAAGTACCAATACTTAGAGAAATGATTCAAACATGAAACATATGGGGTAAGCATATGATTAGGTCAAGATTAGGACATGGTTTAAGGTTTACTAACACCACTTAATCATGAATACAATTCAAGATTCAAAAATCCCACTTAATCATGGATAAAATTTATACATGGTTCAAGACATAAGGTAACGACCAAAGATTCATGTCAAAGGGTCATTATGGTTACAACAAGTCTAAGCATACAAAAAAGGTTTAAACCTAATAAGCATGAAGTTTAAGAACTAACCGAATTCATGGTATCAAAATTAAGGCAAATCATGGACATATGATCAAATATGGTTCAAACACATAACAAGTATGCATCAAAGGTTCAACATGGTGTAAGTATCAAACCAAAGTTAAAGGAGGTGTTTCATAATCAAACATGAAACAAGACATGTACACTTAAAAAAATGTGCATTAAAGTACCTCAAACTTAGGCAAAACATAAAAGAATCATGTTATCAACATCACACAAGGTTCATACAATATTCATGACATTTATAGACATCAATATGATAAAGATAAATCAAAGAAACAGTCAAAAGGAACCAATTCAGAACCCAAAACCACTTTAAAAAGTACCTCACTTTGAATACATAAAAATGTGTGAAAATAAAATATTTTTTGAGAATTTATTTATGGACTCACAAAATAGGTATCACAAATAAGAGGCATGCAAAAAATCAAGTCAAAAGGATAAATATTTAAAGAGATATGGTTAAATGAAAATGGGAAAAATGGGAAATGGACAAAGTGGTAAAAAAATAAATAAGGGAATGGTTCATATGAGACTTGAACCCACACCCTTATGGTCACAAGCCTAAAACTTTGCCACTAGGACACTTTCTTGACCCAGACAAAACACGTGTGCATTAACTAAAATATGAAATCAAGTTGAAAATCAGGAAAATAAAAAAAGCACAAAAGGACTAGGGCGAGGGGCATTCGAACCCCAGTCCCTTAACACGCATCACACTCCACATCAACACACAAACCATTGTGACGCAATGTCAATTCAGTTATAAAATGGAGTTCATAAAATAAATATTAAACCCACATTTTAAAAATGAAAATTCCGCCTCAGCATCATCTTCCTCCCTTACATGTTCTCTCTTTCTCTCTTATTTTTTCATTTTTTTCCTCAAACTTTCTTCAAGCATATCTCTCTCATTTCTCCATGAAATTCAAAGTTCCAAAAACCAAAATTGCTCAAAATTCAACAACGAATTGAATGGTATAATTTTTATAAATTAAAACTCAATGAATAATGCACATAAGGGCAAAAACAGTCACTAAACCCTAGGTTTATAACAACCAAAACTATACATACAAGCATGATAAATTACAAACAAGTTATAGGTCATACTTAACACAATGATGTCTACATTTTTGCTTCAATAATCAACCAAAGATGATGAGTTTCAAGAGTGAGAAAAATCTTACCTACTGGAGTTGTGTAATGGTGCAGTTGATACCCTTAGACCTCAAGGAGAATGCTTGGAGACTTGGTTCAGTTTGTAACATCTTCAAATCCTTCACACGAACCTTCTTGTAAAATGTGAAGTGAGATATGAAAGGTGATGGTATTGGTGCTACAGAACATGTTTAAGGGTTCAAACAAGTTCTAAGAGGTTTTTAAGAGATGTTTGGATGGCTTGTTTGGAAAGAAATTGCAAGGGGAAAGAGATTCGAAGAAATGGACTTTTGAGCTCTTATGGAGTTCTCAAAGTGAACTTATGTGTTTAGAGAGGTTTTTGGTGTATTTCTTATGTGGTTTGAACTTGTGGAGAGGCCTCTATTTATAGGGGAGTATTGGAGGATCAAGGGAGAAATAAAATCACATGTTGTGGAGGTTTGGTTTGGTTGGATTTCAAGTGTTAGTTTCATGAGAAATTGTGGTTCTAATATGTGATCCCTTGAATCATGGATGCATGATCTCTTTTCTGCACTTTAGGGAGGTTACTTCTAATCCAACTTGACAAAGCATGATCAAAATTAACAAAGCATGTGCCTAAAAATCAGATTTGGTGAAAAAAGTTTGCTTTATCAAAATGGATACGCCACTATGTGGAATTGGATAAATCCTTAGCTACTTGTGTAATGCCCTTAGGATCTATGTAAATAATTAATTATGTGAATATTTAGAAGCAAAATGACCTACACAATGAGATCTCATAGGTTTTTCTAGATCTTACAAGAAGAACATCTCATGAAAATGAACCAAAGTCCAAGTTTCTAAGGCCAAATTCCCTTCTTCAAAACTCCTAGCTCAAGTATGATAAAAATGTATTCTTGGTCTCTTTAAAAATCTTGAAACATCCTTTAAAACTTTTATGTTTGGATTTTTTCTTGAATCAATTGGGATCATGGTGAAAAATGGCCAACAAGTGAGCTACTTTACAAGGCAGATTTTGTTGAAAATTTTTCTAAGTGTTTTAGGTTCAAAGAGGTAAAGAATCATCCACTTCATGGATAATATCTCTCAATCTACTTTTGAGAAATCATCCTCAAGGACAAAGTTGTAGTATGTAACAAACTCTTCAATTTGGTCTTTGGAGCAAAGAAAATGATTGCTTGGATTGGAAGTTATGACTTTGGCAAGTTGGACAAAAATAAAAAACTTTCATAACTTTGAAAAAATTTAATTTCTTCATTGTTGCCCTTTTTGCAAGTAACCTCATTTTTCATGATTTCTCTTGATCAATCATGATCCAAATCACATATTATCATAATTCTTAACTTGAAGAAACCATGTTGGATCAAAAAAAGTCAAAAGTCAAACTTGACTTTGATCAATGGTTGACTTTTGTATCAGATGAACTTGAACTTTGTGATCTTCAATGAAATCAAATCCTTGGGCTATTTGAACATTATGGATGAATTCCAAAGGTGTCTTTGAGTGTCTTGAATCATGCCTCAAGGCTTGAGATCATGTCTTGATCAAAAGTCAAACCTAGACTGAATTAGGTCAAAACCCTAATTTGGGTGCACCATATGACTTGAGACCTATTAATCATGATCCAATGAAACTTTGCATTTGATTATTGATGTAGGGAAACTCTTGATCACGAGAACTTGATATGTTGATGATCAACCCAAAACTTTGACTGATCAACCAAATCTCCTTGAAGCAAATCCTAATTCGCAAATGGAAAAAAACAAGACAATATCTAATAATTGAGAGGGTTAGCTATGCATTAATGACCTACCTAAAATGTGTTGGATGCTATGCAAATGATAATGGAATCTAAGAGTAAAATTTGGGGTATGACGATTGTCCCTATTTAAATAACTTTATCGGATGACATGAGTGATGATAATCCACATAAAATTAGAATAAAAGATGACCTATTATAAAAAGTTAAATTCTTATAAAAATAAATAACACTTGGACTATAAAAAGATTTTTAAAAAAATTGCCCTAATAAAAACCAACCTTGTGGAAAAACTTATTTAGTCATTATAACTCTTTGCATATTTAATGGTAATAAATTATGAGTCTATGTGTTTTACCTTTAAAACAATAGATTTTTTCTTTGTATTTTTAAAAATAAATTTTACAAAACTGTTTTTCAAAATATTATCAGTTTTTTTACACTCATTTTTTCTAAAATTAAAGACTAATTTTGACATCCTATAACATAAATATACATTATTAAAGATCAAAACAGAGTCGAAATCACTTTTTTTTTTCTTTTAAAAATTGTCTCAAAAATGATTTTTATAAAAAAATATTTGAAATAGTTTCAAAATTAAATTTTTTTTTGAAATTTTGATATCCAAATTTTTTTAATAAAATGATAAAATATATAAAATAATATTTTAAGAATAATTATTCAAAACAAATTTTTATTTAAAACTTGTATGAAAAAAAAATTTACACAAAATTATATTATACTATAAAAATCATTTTAAAACAAAAAATCAAAACAAACAAACCCTATATCTTACTCATAGACAATGCTTCATACTCCTACAATTTAATTAATCAATTTTTTTACGGACCAAAATTAAATAATTTTTATGATACATTTTAAATTTAAGGTTTAGAAAATAAAAAATATATTTTGCGAGAGCATTTAGTCCCTCCTCCTCCTCCTCCTCAATCTTTAATAACAAAATTTTATTAACTTCTAGTTTCCTAAAATATAAACCAATTTCTCAAAACAAAAAAAAAAAGGTTCAATATATAGTAGTATTAGGTAACCGCTCAAAATAAATTTCTTAGAATATAATAGTCATAGGTTTAGAGATTATGCATACTTCCTAAAAAAAATAAAATAATGCTCATCAAATTTATAACCTCAACCACTAGGATAGCAACACTTTCAGAAAACAAACATGAAGTTAGAATTAACTAGTGTAGCTAAAAAAAACTATTCCCTCTAGCATCAACATTTAATGCAAGCAAAAGTCCAACCAAGATTCAATCCTTTCAAATAGCCTCTCAATAAGAGGATGAAAGCAATGTGAGAGCTGGCAAAAAGGGATAGGGTATGAAGATATTGATGAGCAAGTAGAGAGTGGGTGTGATGGTGGAGCCATATGGATATGATGAGACTATATTTTGTGTATAACAAGAATGAATTTTTGTTGGGAAGGGCATAGGGGACCCTTTTCAAACTCACCTATCTATCTATCCATTCATATTATTTATTATGTTCTATTAAGTCTTGTGGCTATGCTTCATTTTTGAGCAAGTGCTTTTTGTTTTATTTTTTATCTACTTAGAAATTATCAACTATTTCTTATTGGTTGCCTATTTTCTAATATTTATATAAGAAATAGTAAAAAGTGGCCAAACAATAAATCCAAAATTGGCTTTATCATTCATATCTAAGTGGCACCCACCTTTTATTTTGTTTGTTCCATGACATGTAAATGGGTCCCTATTAATAATTTCTTTTACATGCTTAGAAGATTGAAGAGCATACTTTGTCAAAAAGGCCTCTAGCCATTGACCATTACAAACCCTTATTGGGCTTCCTATTTTCTAAAAATTACACTATACTACAAGGAATAATGGACCTTTAACAACCTAATATACCCACACAATTGTTTTGAAAGGGAAAATTTGAAGAGTTACTCATGACTCTTGGTCACATAAGTCCAAAACATTTCAAACTATTCTTATTTTCCGACTTTTTTTTCAAAATACTCTTTTTTGAAATCAAAAATGCCATAATACTCCACTCTGAATTTTAATTACGCAACTGTCCCATTTCAGTAGAAGCTCGTCCACTGAATGGGCGAGAATGTGCAGCGAAAATGGGACTGTGTGAGCTCGTCCACTGAGTGGACGAGCTAGTGAAGGACACAATTTTTTTTCTTCTGATTTTTATTATTTAATGTTAAAAAATTACACATCTTCACTAGCTCGTCCATTGAGTGGGCGAGCTCACACAATCTCATTTTCGCTGCACATTTTCGCTCATTCAGTGCATGAGCTTCTACTGAAGTGGGACAGTTGCGTAATTAAAATTCAGAGTGGGGGTATTATGACATTTTTTATTTAAAAAAAGGGCATGTTGGAAAAATAAACCTCATTTTCCACATCCATCAAGGTAAGGTTTAATAAATGAATAGGTATGAAAAATCAAATTTAGGTATACTTTCACTAGTTTAGAATATAAACAACACAAATAACAAGTTTGGTGCTCTAAAATACAAGTAAAACTTAATTAATTTTACTCTATTAAATATATTATTTCTAAAATACTTTAATTAAATATAAATTATTTTTACAATAACTTTCTTTATTTTTATAACAGTTAAAATGTAAGCTTTTTCAAACTTTCATTCGAAATTGTCCTATTGCGCAATTTGTGGAGAACTAATCCATCTCATAATTCTTCACAAACACACAAGATCTAGAGTTTTGTTAGATAAGCTATGAGAAGTTGATTTATTAATGGTTGCAATAATAAATTCTCTTCTTAGCAAACAGATATCACCTTGAAGTACAATATTTGGATATGGTTGAGTAGGACTCACAATAGCATTGTATGATTAACCATCATGGAACAAAATCCCCAAGTTTTAAACTTTTCCAAGAAATTATGAGTATCCTTAATAGGAAACAAGTTCATTTTCCTTGAATTTTAATTTAATATAAGCCTTTAGCATAAGCCTAAATTCACACTTAACAAATCATATGCAACTTCTAGCTAGATATATTTCAAGATAGAAGCTAAATGTACCTATATACATGAAGAATGTCTCACCTAGGTAGGTACATATTATATTGTCCACACTCCACATGCCTTCCAACCAAAAATATACAGACTCAAAAGGTTAATTATACATTGATTTAAATGTTTTTTTTTTTTGTCTCCGTAAGTTAAGAGAATTTTTTAGTTTAATCTTTATAATTTGTTTTTGTCTAAATCTCTATATCTCACTTTTTGCGTATATTTTAGTCTTTAAAGTGAAAGTCCGCAGAAAAATTTGAAGAAAAATTCGCAGGTAACTTGCGAATTTTGACTTTATGAACTAAACCTTACGCAAAAAGTGAGATATAGAAACTCAAACAAAATAAATAAATTATAAAGACTAAATTTAAAAACTCAAGAGACTATTTAAGTTTAAACCATTTTATATATTGACTCATAAAGTAAATTATAACTTGTACTATAAATTATCAAACAGCTTTTATTTGTAGTGTAGCTTCATTGCAAGTATAGCAATCACAATGTTTAGTTTCTCATGATTGATCTTCTTGGTCAATATTCATGAATTTCTGAGAAGTCCACCAATATAGCCTATCATTGTTCCAACTCTGACCAAGGGATGATGATTAAGATTTATAAGTTTGTCTATAAAAAGCTAGATTGCAAAGATAGTGCTACTAACTTGTATGCATCACAAGCCTATAATGGGTTGTTATGAAGTGCTGTCAGCGCAAGAAATGCAAGTTACAAATAATTGAAAATAGTAAATCATTTGAACAAGTTTGGAGCATTTTTATAATACAACTGATGATGAAATAAGCAAAGGTTTGAGTTAGTAGCGTATCAAAGACTTTAGATTAGTAGATGCAAAATTTAAATTTTATAATAATTCAAAGTTTTTGGATTGGATATGGAGAATTTTTTACACAAATGCCACACGTTGAAACGAAAAATACCATATTGCCACATATTGAAAACAAATTGCAAAAATGCTATTTTTTTTACTATGGTTTCGTCCATTAGAAGGGCGACCCAATAAAAATCCAGAAATGGTAGTTGGGGTTTGGCCATCCAATGGCCGACCCTATACTACGTGCTTTTTTTTGTTTTTTTTATTTTATTTTAAAAATAAATATATAATATATATTATTATTTTATATTTTAAATTGTTTTTTATATAACTTAATTAATAAAATAATTAATTAGATAATATAAAAAGTATTTAATAATATTTAAAATTATTTAAATTGCTTAAATTATTAATTTTTTTAATATTTTAAATCATATAACTAATTTTAATATATAAAAAACAATTTAAAATATAAAATAATAATATATATTATATATTTATTTTTAAAATAAAACAAAAAAATAAAAAAAAAACACGTAGTATAGGGTCGGCCATTGGATGGCCGATTCCCAACTACCATTTCTAGGCTTTCAATGGGTCGTCCTTCCGATAGACGAACCTATAGTAAAAAAGTGGCATTTTTGTAATTTTTTTAAATGTGTGGCAATATGGTATTTTCCATTTCAATGTGTGGCATTTGTGTAAAAAATTTGGATATGGGTTGTGTCAAAAAGACTCACATAATATATTAGAATTTAATTAAAAATTTAATTTCTGATCACCCGTCAAATCGAATGACGATTCTGATATTATTAAAATGTGTAAATTAAAGGTTGGACACAAAATTGTGTTTGAGAGTCTCTCACTTCTTATAATAAAATTCAGCTTTCGATCTTTCAATCTTCCATCAAATAGATAAACGATAACAATAATATCACTTGTCGAAAAATAAAAAAATATCTGGTATCATAACCAGACAAATACTTTAAGATAAAAAAAATATATATATATTTATCTAAAACTTTAAGATATTAAATAAATAAATCATTTCTTTTATATATCTAATTAACTGCTCAAATTTAAATCCATCCGGTTGAATATGAATACACATCATTTAAAGTATAGTTGATTGTATAAAGCAGCAAACATGATTGGAAAAAGATATAACCAATCTCTGACTCCTAACTAATCATAGATGTAAGTTTACATTATTTATGACAGTTTTCTGTTAAAATATGGTGTCAGATATCGGTTAGCATGTGCTATGTATCTCATTGATTCCCCATGATAGAGTGATAAAGATCAAAGTTGAATTAATAAATTAATACAAATTAACAAGCCACTAACACTGTATTTATTGTGTTAATGCTAAGTTATAATAATAATTATTATTATATCATGGACCCAATGAACATGGTGTGAAACTCAAAATGAGAATGAGATAACACGCGTTCATTATTTAACATGATAGTGGAAAAAGATGACCCACATGTAAACACTATGAGAATTCTATGACTAGAAAAAAGAAAAACATTTATCTCTCTATGAAGCAAATCATGTAACATGTTGTGTGTGGAAACATGTTTACTAAAACTTGTTAAGAAGATATAGCAGCACCTTTTTCGGCATGCCCTGAGGGTTAAGTGTCTCAATATTTTCTTGCCTTTGATCAACATTTCAAGGGGTGAGATTTTTCTATTGTTGTTGGGGATTAAAGATATTTAAGACCACAATTAAGCAACAAAAGCACACTCAAATAAAAGATGTTTGAATGTTTCACTTTGTTTGAAACAGAGGTTGCAATTTGAAGGAGTGTGGCAGCCTTTATTAACAAGATGTTCATCGATAGGGAGTTTATTGTGTATGAATCTCCGATCAAACATTGATTTGGATGGAGGAATACAAGAGTTTCAAACTTGTTTGCTCTAAATCACCAACTGAAATGTGGCAAGCATGAATATTATTTCTAAGAGTAGGGAAAGACAACTTGAGATTATTAGGTAGCATCTAAAGATTGTTAATTTGAAAACTTACTTTTATGGTAAGTGTTGTTCTTTTTGGATTGGATGCATTATACAAAACAACAATGAAGGTTTCAAACTGTTTTGGAGCAGAAGGGTACGTGTGAGAACCGATGTCCCATCATGTGTGCAACATCTATCCCCTGTCTGCAAAACAAGGATACTGTTTTGTGTGCTCGTTTTTGTTCATGGAATGCATTTTGATGATGTATGCAACAAGTAGTATTTCTATCTTTTAGAAATATAGTTTATTTGATTAATTAATTAGATTAAATTTAAATTAATTTGATATAAATTTAAATTTAAATCAAATAAAATTTTATTTTGTGGAGCTGATTTGGAGCAACGAATCTAAAAAAAAAATCTCCACTATTTTTGGACAAAATCATATTATTATCAAAAGGAGAAAAATCCATTATGGACTGTTATCAATAGAGACTTTGTCCTACCTTGAAGATCACGAAGCAAAAGAGAAAGTTTAGAGACTTAGACTGAGTTTGTTTCTTGTATTCCATGGTAAGCCTCTCATAAGGATTATTGTTGAATCTACTATTGTATACCACTTTATGTTTCAGTAACTTGGCATTTTTGTTGGCTTGTCTTAGTTGAGTTATAAATTTAACAATATTTGTGTTAATGATTAAGTTGATCACTAGGGGTTAGTTATTGAAGAAAGTTAATGGATTCTCATATTTAGGAGGAGAGCTAAATGGAAAGTCATTAGGATTAAAGAGATGAATATAACTTCATAGAGTTTTAAGGTTCTTGTAAAACTAGTTGTTCTAATTTGAAGTAGTGAATTTACTTTCTTGGGTAAAGTACCCCTAGACGTAGGTGTGGCTTCACTGAACTGGGTTACCAATTTCTTGTGTTATTTTATAGATTTCTGTATTGTTTATTATTGTCGTCAAACTGATCTTAAACTAGTTTTAAAAGTTAGAAAAGTTGTCTCAACATCTTATCAAACATTTGTCCCATGAGTAACATAATTTCAATGGACACCATAGCAAGCATCATGTTCTGTTTGGGTGACCTATAGGGAAGATATTTTATGTTCATATGGGCATCACTAAGGATGAAGAGTATGTCAATAGACCACCTATTTTGGATGGCACAAATTATGATTATTGAAAAACCAAGATGGTGGGCTTTCTCAAATCCATAAATAACAAGACTTGGAAGGTCATGATTAAAGTTTGGAAACATCATGTGGTTTCTGCTTATGATGGTACAACAAGTTTGAAGCCTGAAGCTGATTGGTCCAAGAATGATGACACTGAAGCGCTTGCAAATGATAATGCATTGAATAATATATTAAATGGTGTTGACAAAAATATGTTTAGACTCATGAACATTTGTATGGAAGCTAAGGAAGTTTGTGAGCTTCTTAAGACTGCTTATAAAGGCACATCTAAAGTGCAGATGTCTAGGTCGCAACTTCTTACAATTGAGTTTGAGAAGCTAAGAATGATGGAAGATGAATCCATATATGATTTCAACATTAGACTTCAATATATTGCCAACAAATCTTTTTCCTTAAAAGAGAAGATGTCAGAAGAGAATCTGGTCTGAAAGATCCTTAGATCTTTATCTCAAAAGTTTGACATGAAGGTAACAACCATTAAAGAAGAACAATATTTAAGCACCTTGAAGGTGGATGAACTCATTGACTCTCTCCGAACCTTTGAAATTTCTATAAATGGAAGATTAGAAAATAAGAACAAAGTGTGTCCTTTGTATCCAACCCTCAAGAAAATGAATATCAAAGTGAGGAGGATACTGAAGAAAGCTTTTCTAACGCTATAACATTTTTTGGAATAAAGATCAACAAAGCTTTAAGAAGGCTGGATAGAAGATGGAGAACAAATGTGCCAAACAAGATATCTGAAATCAGCCCTCAGAGCAAGAGCAAAGATGATGACAAACTCAAATTTTTTATGAAAACAGAAAAATGAACTCTTAGTTGCTTGGTCTGATTTAGTTGACAAAAATGAAGGAGAAACTGTTAACAGAGTCATGGAATTCACTAGAAAACATGAGTCTGAAAGAGACTCTAGTAATGATGACATGACTAAGGAAGAGTTAACTGACTCATATGATCTTCTTTACACCAAATGGGAGGAAGCGTTTATGACTATTTAGAAATAGAAGTCAACCATTGCAAGAAGAAGTTACTACCATCACATGTTTGGAAGAAGAAGTTACTTTGCTGAATTCCAATATTGAACACATGACAAAATTTGTACATATGTTGAATAGTGGTTCTGATATGCTAGATGAGATCTTGGATATTGGAGAAAAGAAGGTTATTGGGCTTAACTTAAAAAAGGAAGTCAAAACTTTCCCCAATAAAATTATGGCTCCTTAACGAAAAATAAAATTCCCGTTGAAGAACCACATGCTAGAGTATCGTACCCAACATGTGTACCCTCACATCAGAAGTAACAAAAAATCATATATAAGGTGTTACTGTAACACCCCACTTTACAAAACAAATAAAATACAAACATTATAAATAAACATCAGAGTTTTCAACTCCCAAGTGGGATATAACATCACAAAATCCAACATACTCTTCATTCGAAGGTTTTCACAACAAAACAGCAGGAAAAAAATGTTCATTAATAAAATACATCAAAGTCATGATACGTCACAGGAAAATAAAACAAATTCAACATAAAACAACTAAACGCTCAAGTCCCGTGCTACGTATCAGAGCATCCTAAGACTCGACTTGCACACTACAATCCAAGCTAGCTAAGTACCTGGGTTATCTGTACTTTCGAGGAAGCACAGACCACAACAACAACATAGGGGTGAGAAAACATGATCAAAATATATCGGTAAATACATACATGAAATAAAGGTAGTAAATACACCAATCAAATAGTTTATCACCCAACATTCAACAAACACGACATATAGTCCACCATCCACACCATACACCATAATGCAATTATGCAACGCGACACCATGCATGCGGTACCGACTCATTGGTTCATTCTATGGAACCCGGATAGATCACATACACCCGCCCTTGGCCATGATCCGTCCTCACCATTCCCCACTCAAAGGAATACGAATGAATCACATACACTCCCCTGAGAAATGACTCATTCCACCACTACACCATGATATGCATAACACCAAATGCATACTGTTGCACCCTAAAATTTGACCAACTTGTTTTTACCTGATTTGTGTTTTCATAGCTTTATCATTTGCATAGTAGATCATGTACATAGTTCATTCATTTGCATAGCATAGCATGGGCAAGCCATCCAACAAGGGATCAAGTGTCATTTTCATCTCAAGAAGCATATCCAAAAGGGGTTTTATTCAAGCCCAAGTCTATTCAAGTCACCAAGAAAGAAATTGAAGCTTTGAGAAGTTAAAAGGTCAAGCAGTCGATCTATCTTCTATCTTGAGGGTATTTGAAGATCATCAAAGAGGTTGTGAGCTATGAATTGAGGCATGGAATGTGTATAGACCTAATGGAATACCTAAAGGGTCATTTTGAAGATGAGACAAGTCATTGGTATGGTTACAAGAGCTACAGTTGAAGACAGTTAACTAGGGTTTCATCTAGGTCAACCCTAGGTCAAAAGCTTGATTGAAGGGCATCCAGGCCTATTTGAAGGATGTGGGATTCATCATTTGATATGTGGATATAGATGGGGTGTTGTGCCAAGGAGAAATCAAAATAAATCAAGAAGAAGAGAAGTTACTAAATTAGGGTTTCAGTGTAAAATCCCCTGATTTAGGTCAAACTTCCAAGCAAAATAATTCAAAATACAAGTCTCAAATGGATCTTTGGCCAACATGAAACTTGTATAGAATCTCAATACCTTTAATTTCAGTGGTGGAAGTCATCAAGGAGATTTATAGAACTCAAGGTATGGTTCTTGCAAGTTACAGGTCATCTGAGGACACTGAAATTTATCTGTGAAAGTTACTTGACTTCTAAGCAACTTTTTCCCCACAAGGAGTTTTCAAATGGATTTTTGGTGAACATGAAAGTTGTTCCTCATGATCTCCCCTTTCCAAAAAGGTATGGTATGCCTCATTATGATTTGAGAAGCTCTACTTATGATCTTGACAAGTCAGGGGTATTTTGGGAAAGTAAGATTATAGGTCATTTCAAGCATGTGCCTAAAACTCCTACTTGCAAACTTCAAAGGGAAAAATGTTCAACATCAAACTTTCTCAAAATGATGTTTTGAGTCAAAGAAAGAGGTCATGATAGTTTGGAAATTCATGGAACTCAAAATGACAAAATTGGCCAAACTAATGGTGGAAGTTAAGGCATAAAAGTGACCATTTTGGGGATTTTTCATATATGATCAAAACAAGGCATGTGATATACCAAATTGAAGGGAAAACACATTTTGAGATCATTGGAATCATTAGAATTTTCATTTGAGATCAAGAAATTGGACTTGTCATTAGTTGCTTGTAAAAGAAGATACACTTGCCAAATCAAGCTAGGGTCAATGTACAAGGCAAAGGATCATTCAAACACTTTCTATTTCTCATTTGGAGAGAAATTCAAGCCACATTGGGGTGCTGTAACAGAGCAAGTTGTGACTGTCATGTTGAACTCACCATTCCAAAATCTCATAGCATGAGATATTCATTTTTCTCCTTGGATCATTCCAGTTGCTTCTAGATACTTCCAACATCATCTATAAAACCATTAGAACTGATCCGAATAGAGGTTGGGCTTCATTTTGTGCAAAACTCAGAGATTGAACTTCACACTTTCTTCTTGCAATTCAATTTCGAATTCTCAAGTTTCTTCACCATTCTTTCCATTTTTTGATCCAATTCAATTCCATAATCATCACTGAGTGTGTAGCAATCAGAATCAGAGTGAATCATTGGCTGGATCGTGTTCTTGAGGTTTCACTTTTCCAACTGCAATTGAAATTCTGTTATATTGATGCAAGCTGTTTGAGCAAGATCCAATGCATACAGAAGCAATAATTCAACACACTGAAGGATTCTGGAGAGTTTCAAGCATCGGATTGAAGGTTATCACCATCTGTTTTCATCATTTACACAGGTTAGTAAACTTCACATTCTGGCTCAAATTAGGAGTAGTTATCACGAATTCTTAGGTTAGATGATTAGTAGGTGGTTAGGTGGTTGTTTCTGGAAAGTTTGGATCAATTTAGTGATGATTGTTAGGTTGACATAATTTCTGTTGGGATCAAGAACTCATTGGATATGGATCTATAATCTTAGGTCTATAGTTAGAATTGATCAGTGTGAGACAAGGAAGAGATTGAGCACAATAATTTTAAGATTGGTGTTGATTGATTTTTGAGCTATTTTTGGAGTGAAGATCGTGTTTGATGTTAGAAGTCATGTCAATTAATTCTGAAACCATGGATGAAATCAGGGAAGAAATTGGATCATGTTAGGGTTTTAGTTCGTTGATTTTGGTTCAGTATTGAGGGAGTTCATGTGTGGATCAGAGTAGGTTCTTGCTTGTTCATCAATGGAGTTTTTGGCTCCAACGTTCATTCAAATGAGGAAGACGGGTTTTGGACCTTTGGATCATGTTAGAAGTGTTGACTGAATTATCATCGTGTGGTCCAGATTGAGCTTCAAGTTGTGAAGGCTGGCTGATGCTGAAACGCATCGTTTCATTTAACAAGAGGCATTGGGCTTAAGTTGGTTGTTGATGTTGGCACCCCCTTTCGTGGCCCAACCTTGCATCACACTATTTCTGGTTACTATCCACACCACGAATTTGTTGATTTTCTTTAGCATTTTCTGAATTGTTTTTATGTTGGATTATGGGCTTAAGCATAATGATAGCCACACACCCAGTAGATGGCCCAACCAGTTTTACACGTATTCTAGTTACTTTTTTGCACCAAGTTCTTTCTATTTTCTTTTGATTTTCTTTTTGTTTTCTGAAGTGGACATGGGCCTAGGGCGCTTTGATAAGCGCACCCCCCAACTGGGCCCAGGTGATTACTGCGTTGATTCTAATTACTATCTGCACCTCCTGGGCATGTTCTTTTTATTTCATTTTATGCATTTTATTTCACAACTTTAGAAAATCATAAAAAATGGAAAAATAGTTATTTTAATCTGGGAATTTTTGCTATAGGTTAGTTTGGACTTCAAGAAAATTGTAAATAAATAAAAATTTGGTTTTAGGTTTTTTCTTTATTTTTGTTAATATTTTACTTTTAATTGCTTTTTTTATTGAATATAGTTTATACATGATTTTGTAGATTTTATCTTAGGTAGTTCCCCTGAGTTTTTTAGACCAATCTTTTTAGGGCAACTAGATATGAATATTAGATACCCCTGGATTTTATTCCATATTTTTAGGATTATTTTTAGTTAGTTTTGATTAGAGAACTTTAAGTAACTAGATTAGGGTTTATACACAACTTAGGTGCATTAAAACATTTTCTTTTGGTTTTTTTTTAGATTGAATTAGAGTATGGGACCTATGGGGTATATAGGGTAGATATAGTATTTCCCTTAGAATTCATATTAGGTTTGTAAATACTATTTTACTATTTTTAGTATATTTTGCAAATTGTGTGATTGTTTGGTGTTCCCACTTGGGGTTTTTGTTTGAGGGAAACAGTCTGTTACAATGTCAACTATACATAGACTTCCTTTGGTCGTCAATGAACTGTTTGACATTCAACTTATTCTGATAAATCAAATCATCTATGAGTGCTTGCCTTGAAGAAAGAAGCCATTGAAGATAGAGATGAAGATCAAAGATTGACAAAGATGGAGATTATTCATGTCAAAACTGTGTAGCTGTTAGAGCTAGGGTTTACTGCTGTCTGGAGCTATCTGTTGTCCGATGCTGTCAATTGGTTAAGATTCTGTGCTTGCTTGAGCTTGGTGATTTCTTGGAGATGGAATCTTGTTGTAGCTTGGGTAGATTGCTGTTTATCAACTGTCAGAGGTGGAAGTCTTTCAGAGCTGCTGCTGTAGGAGCTGTTGAGCTGTCAGGGCTGGTTTGGGGCTTTACTTTCTTTGTTGTATTGTTTGTTAATTTTCCCCTTAGGTTTGAAGTGAAGTTGTTTCACTTTGCCTATTGTTTTCTAGGTTCGAGGTTGAGTGGGACTCCCTTGCCTCACTTGTACTGTTGCATTCATGCATTTTACTGCTTTACTGTATATATGTTGTGCTTTTCCGTTTATCCCTTAGGATCTCTGTTTCTCTCTGCGCAAGAGAGGAATATGACAGACATTAGGTTCTCATCCATGCATGACAACATTAGGGTAGATTTTGATTCCCATTTTAACCATAGGTGTTAGAGTTGCTGTCTCTCTTCTTTCTCAAAACAATCAGAAAATACAATAAAAGGATAAACATCAATAAAAAACAGTTCTTGCGTAAAAGACTGTAAACCAATCAAAAACGTCATTTTTGTCCGCTTGGACCCATAATCAGGAGAAAACCTTTTTCAGAAGGAATAAAACAATCAAGACAGACTTGTGTCGTACGTGGCCCGAACTACGTTTGCTCTGATCTTTCATGCCGTATGAAAGTACGTAGGCATAGGATGCGATATCCTAGCGAGCAACCTTCCCCTCCTTTCCCGTAGGTAGGCGAACTACGTTGACTCTGATTTCTCGTTCCAGACGGGAATACGTAGGCATAAAGTGCGATACTTTGCCGAGTTATTTTATTTTCTTTTAACCTCAGACCTGTAGAATAGATAGAATAACAATTCGTACTAGAAAACAAGCGTGGATCCCGTCGAGTACGACGGACGTGAGGGGTGCTAATACCTTCCCCTTGCGTAACCGACTCCCGAATCCAGGATTTGGTTGCAATGACCATTCCTTTCCCGTCTTTGCGGTAGGTTTACTTCGAGCGTTTCCTTTCCCTCCGTTGGGATAAATAACGCACGGTGGCGACTCTTCTGTTCAGCCGGCGCCGATTTTCGCAGTAGCGATAGCTGGCGACTCTGCTGGGGATAAACGGTTCCCTATGCGAGTCAATCCTAGCGCTTGTTTTCCCGTCGAGGATTTTGTATGGATTTACGTTTTCTGTATTTTATATTCAGCATTATATTATTGTGATTATTGCTGTGGGTATGAGGGGGTTCTATGATTGAGAGATAAGTCGGACCTGAGCTTGAGTGCACCTAGAATTAGAGTGGAAATTAGTGGGTGCGTGCATGCTTTGCATGTACTAGTGTCTCATGAAATCCACGCTCAGACGAGGTTCTTCTGGTTGGCTTCTTTTTCAACCCTTTGGGTTGAAGGGGTTGTTGGTAATTGGATTGTCGACTCTGGGGACCGATCATTTGGAAGTTGGCTAAGTGAGGCCTCTTCAGGACATGATGATGCCACACCTTCTGGGTATCGTATCATCAGTCTTGAAAGTCTGTGACGCTAACGACCGCATAGGATGCCATACCTTGTGTCAGTTATTAGGACACCTACCTGTGAGAGGGGTTGGGACCTGCAGGTAACTTGACCTCCAGATTACCGGTTTTCTTGATTGAGATTTAGTGGTATTTGAGGACAGTGTTATTAGGTCTGTCAGAGACCAGGTTGGAGCATTGTGGATGGTCTTGAGCAGTTTGTGGGTCTATTTGAGGCCAGTGTTGTGGATTGAATTTCTCAGCCAGGGGCACGTGATCCCTTGTTGCATTGCTTGCATATTGCATTGTTTGCATCATCATGTGCATATCATTAACGTGTGTCTGTGCTGCAGGTGCATTTTCATACTTCCCGATTCTAGTGCTCCGGACTTCCACCTGTTATTATGAGTACTTTGAGGAAGACTGTTGCGTACAAGTTGCCTACTCCCGATGTTTCTTCTTTACTTGGTTTGATATCTCTAGCTGATGATGAGGTGAAGAGAAGCTTCAGGAAGAGTTATGGGAAACTGCTCAGGCTGGTTTATAAACCATCCATGTATGAGCGTAACGGATTGTACGCACTGATGCAGTTCTATGATCCCCCGCTGAGGTGTTTTACTTTCCCTGACTTAATTCTGGCTCCGACCATGGAGGAATATGCTGAGATCTTAGAGTTGACTATTCAGAACAAGGTGCCTTTCATTCATATGGGTGCTGAGCCCAAGCTGGAGGATTTGGCTGTTGCTTTGCACTTAGACTCCTCAGAACTGCTGTTAACCTCGTGGAATGGAGTTTTTGGTTTTTCTCTCAAGTTCTTAGTTGGGAAAGCACAAGAGTACGCCAAGAGTGGTTGTTGGGTTGTGTTTAATACTATCCTTGCTTTGTGTATCTATGGCATTGTATTGTTCCCTAATATGCCTGATTTCGTTGATTTGGATGCATCCCATATATTTGCTTCAAGAATCATGTGCCCACCCTGATTGGAGATTTCTATCACTCACTGCATTATAAGAATGAGAATAGGAGGGGCAAGAACGTCTCTTGTTGTGTGCCTTTGCTGTATATGTGGTTTGAGAGTCACCTGCCCAAGAAGGGTATTTTTGCTGAGTCTGCAGATACAGTGGATTGGTCTGAGCATCTGATGGGACTTTCTTCAGAAGATGTTGTCTGGTTTGACAGAGCTTTAATGGGATCTGAGATTATCTACAGCTGCGCCGGATATCCTAATGTTCCTCTGATTGGGAGGAAAGGGTGCATTAACTACAATCCATCATTATTGATCAGGAAATTCGGTTATGCTTTGAAAAGCCTGCCAAAGGAGGAAGAAATACAGGAATCTCTGTATTTCACCGGTGACCTGAGTGGGGAATTATTGGCCAAGCTTCAGCACGCTTGGAATCATATCTGCAGAAGAGGAAAACCATTGCTAGGCAAGAATGATTGTCAAGCCTATATGCCATACAAGGTGTGGATTCAAGAGAGGGTAAGACAGGTGCAGATGCCTTTTCCGGCAATATCACGTCCTGTTCCCATTCCAGTGGAGGAACCAACTACTGTAGCTATTGAGGTCTATGAGCGGGTTGTGAAAGAAAAAGAAGACTTGATAAAGATCAATGGAGAGTTAGAGAAGGAATTGGCTCAGATGCGGAGTGAGAAAAACAAAGCTGTGTATTCCTTCCAACAGCAGACTGAGTTAGTAAACAGGCTAGGTGCTGAACTGACAGAAGAGAAAAAGAAGCGTGAACGCCTGGGAAAAGAATTCAGAAGCTCTCATGATATGTTAGAGTCCAAGAAGAAGTCACTCGATGCCGCCTACCGGGAAATCTCTTCGTGCAACAAAACGTGGAATGCTACGCTAACCAACAACAAAAAGAGGGAAGACAAATTGAAGCAGCAAATTTCTGAACTCGAAGATCAGTTGAAGGCTAGCAAGAGAAAGTATGAAGAGGAAGTGATGGCAAGATATAGTCTTCAGAACTCATTGAACAAAGCCATCGAGTGCAAGAAGGAGGCTGTGTCTCAGAAACGGAAGTTAGAGGATCGCTTCGGAGAAGGGGCACGGGAGGAATCTGCTGGTGATTTACGACGTGTTCTCAAGCGAAGAGATCTACTTGTCGAGGGTTTGCTTACTCAACCAAATCATCCCGAGACTAAGAGGTTATTAGAGGAGTACCAGGCGTATGGTTGCACTTGACTATTTCATGTATTGATGTGTATGCTTTATTTGCATTGTGCTGGCCATCACCAGGATTGTTGGTTGAGGTCATGCCTTCTTATTGTACGCTCATTGATATTGTATTCCTGACTTGATGGGATTCTCTGCAATGTATGAGATGTTTTTCTATGATTGGGTTCTGAACTTCTTATTGCTGTCACTGTCACCACACTGATACATTAGCACTAGAATTGGGGAGTGATATTCCCTAATGCACAGACACATGTTGCATTTGCATACACATTCATATTGCATTACAGGTGATTATTGAACTGTATCTCATTTCCTGCATTCTCCAGGTTTTTCCAGGATTGAAAGTCAACGTCCTCACCGATACTCTACTCGTACCAACTGCAAAAGAGTTATGGACCAGGTGCAGAGCGAGACGCAGGACATGCGTGAGAAGCTGGCGCTGTTCATGC
Organism: Lathyrus sativus; assembly: GCA_963859935.3. Taxonomy (NCBI): domain Eukaryota; kingdom Viridiplantae; phylum Streptophyta; class Magnoliopsida; order Fabales; family Fabaceae; genus Lathyrus; species Lathyrus sativus. The sequence continues at coordinate 423,486,120 of OZ012737.1, forward strand.
AGACGATGGAGACAATTGTGAAAGGGCAGGAAAACTTGCAAACTCTGGTGTAGCCATTGCTAGCGAGACATGTCGGGAATGGACACGAAGACCACAATTCTGTACGTGTTGACACCATTCACGGGGATGGTACTCCTACACCGGTAGCTCCACCTGTGGCGAATATACCTGCTGTGAATATGAACAATGGCGCTGGCGCCGGGAACGGTAATACAAGAATCGGTAATGAGACTGTCATTAACAACGTTGGATTCGGAGATGCCAATCTGGGCGGTGATAATATTGGAGGTAATGGCTTCGGTAACAACGAATTTGGCTATAACGACCAGGGGTTTGATTATGTTAACCAGGATGGGAAGTTTGGCTTCAACGCTCCGGGTTTCGGACATGATGGATTTGGTAATGCCAATCAGGGCTATGGTGGATTCGGTAACGGAAATGGTGCTGGAATGATGCCTTTTGGACCTACCGGGGTCGCTCAAGGGTATGGTAACAGGGGACGGGGCCCTGTGATGAATCAGACTAGATTTGGTCGTAACAATGGGTATGATGGATACGGAAATGAGAATGGTAATTGGATAGAAGACCAACAAGAAGATGATTTCTCTGGTAGAGGTTTTGAAGGTCCTGTAGACAACACTCAGCAAATCAAGATGCTCGAGGAGCAGATGAAAGGTGTTGTGAATCAAAGTGCTGTTGGTTTAGATATGACCACAATGGGTTTGGTGCCTGGCCTGAGGGTACCGCTGAAGTTTAAAGCTCCCACATTTGACAAATATAAGGGAGATACCTGTCCGAAGGTGCATGTGAGGTCATACTATAGAAGGATGTCGGCTTATTCGAACGATGAAAGAATGCTGATGCATTTCTTTCAAGACAGCTTGTCTGGTCCTTCCCTTGAATGGTACATGGGATTGGAGCCTGCTCAGATAAAGACTTGGAAGCAACTGGCTGAAGCGTTTGTGGCTCATTATAAGTACAATAGTGACCTAGCACCGAACAGGGTCCAGTTACAGGGGTTGTCGCAGAAGAAAGATGAGAGTTTCAAAGAATATGCGCAGAGATGGCGCGACATGGCTGCAAGGGTTCATCCTCCTTTGGTTGAGAAGGAGATGAATGATATGTTCATAGGAACGTTCACCGGTATGTTTTATGATAAGCTGTTTCCCGCTTCTTTGGGCAGTTTCTCGGATCTAATCTTGATGGGCGAGAAGGTTGAAAGTAATATTAAAATGGGGAGATTCCAAGCTGAGGAATCTACTTCAGTTGGCAGTAACAGAAGAGCTTTTGGTGGTCGCCGTCAGGGTGACACAAGTGCAGTATTCGGGGGCCGAGGCCGAGGCCGGGGCAGAGGACGGAATCAGTACAATCATCCGTAACAGGTGGCAAGCGTCACAATTCCATTTCATCAACAACCAATACCACTACAGCAGATACCACCACAGCAGCAGCAACAACAACAGCAGCAGAGGCCAAGTCACGGACATAGGAGATTTCCTAACACGAAGCCGAAAAGAGTATTTGATGTACATCCTTATACGTATGTAGAGTTACTCCAAACATTACTGGGTTTGAATTTGGTGGAAAAGAGGACTATGGCGCCAATGACGGGCACTCCTCCGTTTGGTTTTGATACGAATAAGCACTGCGAGTTCCACTCCGGGGCTCCTGGCCATGACATAGAGACTTGCCACGCATTCAAGCATGTGGTGCAAGATCTGTTGGATAGCAAGGCCATAAATTTTGGACAAGCAGGTCCGAACATAGTACAACAGCCCATGCCCAACCATGGGGCAAATGCTATTTTGACTGAGGAAGGTTTGAACCTGATCATGAATGTTGATGAACTAAAAACACCATTGTGTGAAATAAAGAGCAAGTTATTGAAAGGAGGTGTGTATCCGGGCTGCGATGAGTTTTGTCTAGAGTGTTGGACCCAAGCTGGGGGTTGTGCTGAATTGAAGAAGGGTATTCAGACCTTGATAGATGAAGGCACGTTGCAATTCGACAGAACGGCAGTTGAGAAATCTGCAGAAGTATTAGCTGATGAACAAAGTGATGTAGCTACGGTGACAATTCCCCGAAAAACGATAACTATAACGGCGCCAGCCAGACGACCGACGATCACTATCACAAAGGCAGGGCCAACACCTTATGAGAGCACTAAGGCAGTACCCTGGACTTATGGGCTGGAAGCGTATTGTGATGAGGAGAAAATCGATATCAGTAAACAGCCAGCTGGGGTTGTGGACAATGTCGTCGGGACTGGAGGGATGACAAGGAGCGGGAGAATTTTTATATCGCCTGAGGTAGAGGCTGAACGATTGGCAAAAGGTAAAGGAAAAATGAATGAGGATGTTTCGGTGCAGAAGAATGAAAAAGAAATGTCACTGAAAGATGTAGAAGAGTTTATGCGTCTTATCCGTAAGAGTGACTATAAGATTGTTGAGCACCTTCAACAGACGCCGTCGAGGATATCCATATTGTCGCTGCTATTGTGTTCCGAAGCCCATAGGAATGCATTATTGAAAATTCTGGACACGTCGTTTGTACCCCAAGATGTTTCTGTGAATCAGTTGGAGGGGGTGATGGCGCACGTGAATGCAGGCCATAGTTTGGGGTTTACGGATTTTGATTTAACCCCGAGGGGAAGAGAGCATAACATGGCGTTGCACGTCTCAGTTGAATGCAGGGGCACAGTCATGTCCCACGTGCTGGTAAATACTGGGTCTTCCTTGAACGTGCTGCCAAAGAAAGCAATGATGAAATTGGACATCAGGGGGATCATTTGTACGCCTAGTGACTTGGTGGTCAGGGCATTTGATGGTACACGAAGGTCAGTCTTTGGATCTATAACGTTACCCCTGCAGGTGGGGCCAGAGATTTTCGAAACTGAATTTTACATTATGGACATCCAGCCAGCATATAGTTGTCTTCTTGGACGACCATGGATCCATGGCGCTGGGGCAGTCACATCTACCTTGCACAAAAAGCTGAAATACATGGTAGGGGACAGTGTGGTCACAGTTTGCGGAGAGGAGGATATACTGGTCATCCATTTGTCGTCATTCAAGTATGTAGAAGTCGACGGCGAGATTCATGAGACACCCTGTCAAGCCTTTGAAGGGTTGTGCATTAAAGACAAAGTTCCAGGGCCGAGTAAGGCATCAGAGGTGGCAGTATCGTCATACAAAGAGGCTCAGGCTCTAGTGAAGACTGGTGAGACCAAGGGCTGGGGCAAGGTTCTGGATATCCCCGTGAAGATGGACAGATTTGGGCTAGGGTATCAACCTTCATCATCAACGCCTGCTGCAGGGGAACCCCGTTTCAAAGGACCAATAACAATCACGGCTAGTGGAGTATATCACGAGACCATCAACGCTGTTTCAAATTCCGAAGAAGGAGACAGCGACTGCGACATGGACGCCTGGATTCAGCCGAGCGTGCCAAGACAAGGGCTTTGCAACTGGTCTATTCAGGAGACTGTTCCTGTGACCACTAAACAGTAATACTTTGTTTTCTTAATTGTTGAACAATCCGGTGTCCTACCCGGGGCATCGTGATTTTGCTTAGGGTCGTTCTGTTATGTACATTGCACTGTTTAATCGTTAAATAAAAAGGCGTTTTTCATGTACAAATATTGTGATCTCTGTTTTTCCTGTTTTTATTTTTTTACAATAAAATGGCAACGTGGTTATTCGCTTTGTATGTATTTTGAAGCATTTAACCATTTCCTTTGCAGGATTACTATTTCAGATGACATCTATGAACCGCCTATGACTCACTTCGACTTTGAGCATTCGATATTTCAGATCGAAGAAGAGATTGTTGAAGATGGTGACGTTCCAGAAGAGTTGTCCTGGTTGGTAAAACAAGAAGAACGAATCATTCTGCCTCATGAGGAGGTCATTGAGATCGTCAATCTGGGGTCGGAAGGGGTTGAAAGGAACATCCGTATAGGGGCCGCGCTGCAGAGCAACGTCAAGCGAAGATTGGTTGAAATGCTCAAAGAGTACAGTGATATTTTTGCTTGGTCGTATGAGGATATGCCTGGGCTGGATACGGATATGGTTGTGCACCGTCTGCCGCTAAAAGAAGAATGCCCGCCGGTTAAGCAGAAGCTTCGAAGAACTAGACCGGACATGGCTGTGAAGATCAAGGAGGAGGTTCAAAAGCAGTGGGATGCTGGTTTCCTAGCTGTTACAAAATATCCCTCATGGGTCGCTAATATTGTGCCAGTGCCAAAGAAAGATGGTAAAGTGAGAATGTGCGTGGATTACCGTGATTTGAACAGAGCGAGCCCGAAAGATGACTTTCCACTTCCTCACATCGATGTGCTGGTCGACAACACCGCTCAATTCTCCGTATTCTCCTTCATGGACGGCTTCTCGGGCTATAATCAGATTAAAATGGCGCCAGAAGACATGGAGAAGACTACCTTCATTACGCCTTGGGGAACATTTTGCTACAAAGTGATGCCCTTCGGATTGAAGAATGTTGGGGCAACGTATCAGCGTGCAATGACGACTCTCTTTCATGACATGATGCATAAAGAGATCGAGGTTTATGTTGATGATATGATTGCCAAATCCCAGACAGAGGAGGAACATTTGGTGAATCTGCTGAAATTATTCAAAAGGCTTAAGAAGTTCAGGTTGAGACTGAACCCTAACAAATGCACCTTCGGGGTGAGATCGGGTAAACTGCTGGGGTTTATCGTGAGTGAAAAAGGAATAGAGGTTGATCCTGCAAAAATAAAAGCCATACAAGAAATGCCGATGCCTAAAACAGAAAAAGAGGTGCGCGGGTTTTTAGGGAGGTTGAAATACATCGCTCGGTTCATATCTCACCTAACAGCTACGTGTGAGCCGTTATTCAAGCTATTGAAAAAAGACCAGGCTGTAACATGAAATGAAAATTGTCAAAAGGCGTTCGATAAAATAAAACAGTATTTGCAGGAGCCTCCTATTTTGATACCTCCAGTGGCAGGGAGACCCTTGATTATGTATTTGACGGTTCTTGAGGGGAGTATGGGTTGTGTTCTCGGTCAACATGACGAGACAGGGCGCAAAGATCATGCGATATACTACCTGAGTAAGAAGTTTACTGACTGTGAATCTCGATACTCAATGCTCAAAAAAACTTGTTGCGCGCTAGCCTGGGCCGCCAAGCGTTTGAGGTAGTACATGCTGAATCATACAACCATGCTCATCTCGAAGATGGATCCTATCAAATACGTATTTGAAAGGCAGGCACTGTCTGGGAGAATTGCCCGTTGGCAGATGGTTTTGACCGAATATGACATCCAGTATGTCTCACAGAAGGCTATAAAGGGGAGCGTGTTATCGGAATATCTTGCTGAGCAGCCTATTGAGGATTACCAATCGATGAGGTTTGACTTTCCTGACGAGGATATCATGTACCTGAAGATGAAGGATTGGGAAGAACCGTTGCCGGATGAAGGGCCAAAGACGGATTCCAAATGGCAGTTGATATTTGATGGAGCTGTGAATTCCTACGGTAGCGGAATAAGGGCAATCATCACTACTCCACATGGGTCGCACATCCCATTTACTGCTCGATTGACCTTTCCGGTTACCAATAATGAAGCCGAATACGAAGCTTGCATCATGGGGCTTGAAGAAGCCATTGATTTGCGAATCAAAAACCTGGATGTATATGGAGACTCAGCTCTGGTGGTGAATCAAATAAAAGGAGAATGGGAGACACGTCAGCCCAACTTGATACCGTACATGAATTACGCGAGGAGATTGTTGCCTTTCTTTGACAAGGTTGAATTGCATCATGTGCCGCGAGCCAAAAATCAGATGGCTGACGCACTGGCCACATTGTCTTCCATGTATAAAGTCAACTTCTGGAATGAGGCTCCCAGAATTGTTATCTCTCGGCTCGACAGACCCGCCTTCGTATTTGCTATTGACGAAGCATCTGACGATAAACCCTGGTATTTTGATATCCAGAATTTCCTGAAGAATAAGGAGTATCCGGATGGGGCGTCCAGTCGCGATCAGAAAACTCTCAGGAGATTGGCTGGTAATTTCTATCTGAATCCGGACGGTGTCCTATATAAAAGGAATCATGACTTGGTGCTGCTACATTGTGTAGACGAGAAAGAGGCGAAGTTGCTTATGGAGGAAATACACGAGGGTACATTCGGTACACACGCTGGTGGGCATGCTATGACGAGAAAGCTGCTGCGAGCAGGTTATTACTGGCTAACTATGGAAACTGACTGTTTCAAGTTTGTGAAGAGGTGTCATAAATGCCAGATTTATGCGGATAAGATCCATGTGCCTCAGAGTCCTTTGAACGTGATGTCACCACCGTGGCCATTCTCGATGTGGGGAATTGACATGATTGGAAAGATCGAGCCGACGACATCTAACGGACACCGTTTCATTTTGGTAGCAATTGATTATTTTACCAAGTGGGTGGAAGCGGCATCATATGCAAATGTGACCAAGCAGGTGGTAGTCAGGTTTATCAAACGAGATATCATTTGCAGATATGGAATCCCCGAGCGGATTATTACCGACAACGGTTCGAACTTAAATAACAAGATGATGAAGGAGCTGTGTCAGAGTTTCAAGATCGAACATCACAACTCTTCTCCTTATCGACCCAAGATGAATGGCGCTGTTGAAGTGGCCAATAAGAACATAAAGAAGATTGTTAAGAAGATGGTGGTGACCTATAAGGACTGGCATGAGATGCTACCTTTCGCTTTGCACGGTTATCGTACGACGGTACGCACATCAACCGGGGCAACCCCGTTCTCGTTGGTATACAGAATGGAAGTAGTGTTAGCGTTGGAAGTTGAGATTCCTTCCCTGAGGGTATTACAAGATGTCCAACTCGACGAGGCAGAATGGGTGAAAGACAGATTGAACCAGCTGAGTTTAATGGATGAGAAGAGGCTAGCTTCTCTAGCATACGGTCGTTTGTACCAGAGCCGAATGAAGAAAGCGTATGATAAGAAGATACATCCTCGGAGCTTTCAGATGGGCGACCTTGTGCTGAAAAGGATTCTCCCGCCACAGGTTGATCACAGGGGCAAGTGGACCCCCAACTACGAAGGGCCATACGTTGTTAGAAAAGTCTTTTCAGGAGGAGCATTGTTGTTGTCCACCATGGACGATGAAGACTTTACGTCGCCTGTGAATTCGGACGCAGTTAAAAAATACTTTGCTTAAAATTGACCCGCTGGACAAAAAAAAGAGAGTCCAGGCAAAAACAGGGCATCCTGACGAACCAAAAACAGAATAAAAGGTTCGGGAAAAAATTAGGGATAAAATTGAAAAGATGTACACCCACGAAGTTGAAAACCTACACTGGGCGGCTTCGGCAAAAAAGGGTATCCCGGTGAACTGAAAACCCGTAAAGGGCGGTTCACGCAAAAGTTAGGGATTTAAAAAAGCGAATGACTGCGGTCCGAATTTGATACTACGCTGCACATTGGTGTGGGAGAATATACCTGAGAGTTCGATTATCAGAGACAATCTCTTCAGAAGTTTGAATACCAGGAAAGCGCCAGAGTCAGGCGAGTCATAGGAGGATCAGCTCATGATGTTCGTCTGCATCACGTTGCCGACATATGTGCAAATTTGAGTTGTCACTGTATTTATGCTTCCTGTGCATACTTGTATATTTGTTGTGCGTAACTTCCTCTTTTCAGGAGTTACATCCAGTGTACAAAACTCTGCCCATTCAGGGGCCCCATTAATAAAACATGTTATTCAGTATTTGATTCTTGTTCTTTACTGTTTTGTATGTGAAAAGCGCCAATGTTTAATAAAACTAGCAAGTGCATAACGTTGCTGGCCCTTGCCAATAATTGCTAAAACTTCGAATTGACTGAAAATGATGTCACTAACGCTAACCTGAATAGATTTGGTTGTATAGACTTGTCTTGTCTCGTTTGTGGTGTTGCAGGGTTCTTGACCATACGAAGTGGACGATCAGAAGATTGCAGTCCTAACTAGAGGCTCGTAACGAAAAGACTTGATCGTTATGTGAAGTGAATCCCCATGCAGGTCGCACTTCATTCCCTGGAGCTGAGATGACAATGTTCCTTATTGAAGAAGGATCAAATTCCCCAGCTAGTCGCAGCTTATCCGAAGGACATTCTCCAGCAGGGTCGTTTACCCTCAGCCGAGTTTGGTGATTCCAAGATTGTAGGCTGTATTCAGACAGTGTGGTGTTCCCCAGAAGGATTCCCCATCCCGAGCAGAGTGGTTTAGCCTCAGAAGACTAATAGTTCCAAACTTGTGAGCTGTACTCAGACAGTCTACTCTCCCCAGTAGAGATTCCCTTCCCAGTAGGGTCATTTATTCTCCGCAACGGAGTCAGTTGATTTTCCCCAAGAGAGTCGTTTCGTCCTCAGCGGAGTTTTCTCTTTTCAGCAAGTGTTCTCTTTCCTCCCAGTGGAACTCGAAGGTTAAAACTCTCCCCGACAGAGTTGGTTGTGTGTCCTGGCATTTATTTTGCCGGAATACGTTGTGATACCCGTTCACTCCCCAACATGGTGGCATTTGTCCTCGACGACAGATTTGATGAAGCAAGCTTGTCAGAGCTTTTCCTAGCAGCTAGAGCCTGCATTTGCATTGGCATATAGTGTCATATTTGCATCTACCAAATAAAAAATGCGTAGCATTTCCATGTTGTATGGAGCATTACGCCATTATCAAACATACGCATTATGAAACATAGATCAGGTTGGTTAACCTTTCGCTTTCAGGTGTGCTTTCTCAATAGGAGTATGGAGTTCTAAAGCTCAGATATTACCAGACAATCGAGGTCTCGCCGGGAGACGTGTGATGATGTGATTCAGTTTATTATTTTCCCACGGAGTTGCCAATTGAGGCGTTATTGTATCCGGCCAGCGGAATGTTTTTCTTCAAGTTTGTTGTTGCGGCGGCGTTTCAGGTATTAATAGAATCAAAGTTCAGAAGTAGCCACTTGTTATCGAGACGAGTGTTTGACAGTTATTTTCGGAATATCCCCAGTGGAGTTAGTTACTGCAAAGGATAGGCAAAGAAGCTATGTCCGAGAAGATTTCCTGTGTGATGGGCAGAAGTATTTTCCTGCGTGATGGGCAGAAGTGTATTTTCCTGCGTGATGGGCAGAAGTGTATTTTCCTGTGTGATGGGCAGAAGTGTATTTTCCTGTGTGATGGGCAGAAGAAAATTTTCCTGTGATATAGACAGAAGTGTGTTCCCGTATTGGATAGGCGGATGAAGTTTTCCTGTGATGTAGGTCGAAGAGTGTTCCCGTATGGGATAGGCGGATGACGAAGATTTCATGCAATTTAGACAGATGTGTTTTCCCATATTAGATAGACAGATGTGTATTTCCTGCAATTTGGACAAAAGTATGTTCCCGTATTGGATAGACGGATGAAGGGTTCCTGTGATATAGACAGAAGTGTGTTCCCGTATTGGATAGGCGGATGAAGTTTTCCTGTGATATAGACAGAAGTGTGTTCTCGTATTGGATAGGCGGATGAAGTTTTCTTGTGATGTAAACAGAATAGTGTTCCCGTATTGGATAGGCGGATGAGGTGTTACTAAATTGATGCATGTTTCCCGTGAGAGATAGGCGGATGAACTCCTCAGTATCTAAACGGATGATTCCCCGTAAGGAACATAGTATGTGTCCCATGACAAGACAGAATTACATTCTTATATACGACAAAAGTACTTCTCCCAGTGAAGTCAATAAGTTTATTCCGATATTGACAAGATAGTGTTGAAATCAGATTTGTAGATAGTGTTCCCCAAGTAGTGGTGCAGTTTATTTCGCAATTTATTTTTGCAGTTGGCAAATTTCCGGGTTTATTGGTATTCAACCGTCTCGTACCTCGATTGTCTGAAGGCTCCAGGAGTTTCACCCAGTTGGGTCCAAGCCGTTTGAATAGGGGCAGCTGTTGCACCCTAAAATTTGACCAACTTGTTTTACCTGATTTGTGTTTTCATAGCTTTATCATTTGCATAGTAGATCATGTACATAGTTCATTCATTTGCATAGCATAGCATGGGCAAGCCATCCAACAAGGGATCAAGTGCCATTTTCATCTCAAGAAGCATATCCAAAAGGGGTTTTATTCAAGCCCAAGTCTATTCAAGTCACCAAGAAAGAAATTGAAGCTTTGAGAAGTTAAAACGTCAAGCAGTGGATCTATCTCCTATCTTGAGGGTATTTGAAGATCATCAAAGAGGTTGTGAGCTATGAATTGAGGCATGGAATGTGTATAGACCTCATGGAAGACCTAAAGGGTCATTTTGAAGATGAGACAAGTCATTGGTATGGTTACAAGAGCTACAGTTGAAGACAGTCAACTAGGGTTTCATCTAGGTCAACCCTACGTCAAAAGCTTGATTGAAGGGCATCCAGGACTATTTGAAGGACGTTGGATTCATCATTTGATATGTGGATATAGATGGGGTGTTGTGCCAAGGATAAATCAAAAGAAATCAAGAAGAAGAGAAGTTACTAAATTAGGGTTTCAGTGTAAAATCCCCTAATTTAGGTCAAACGTCCAAGCAAAATAATTCAAAATACAAGTCTCAAATGGATATTTGGCCAACATGAAACTTGTAGAGAATCTCAATACCTTTAATTTCAGTGGTGGAAGTCATCAAGGAGATTTATAGAACTCAAGTTATGGTTCTTGCAAGTTACAGGTCATCTGAGGACACTGAAATTTATCTGTGAAAGTTACTTGACTTCCAAGCAACGTTTGCCCCACAAGGATTTTTCAAATGGATTTTTTGTGAACATGAAAGTTGTTCCTCATGATCTATCCTTTCCAAAAAGGTATGGTATGCCTCATTATTATTTGAGGAGCTCTACTTATGATCTTGACAAGCCAGAGGTGTTTTGGGAAAGTAAGATTACAGGTCATTTCAAGCATGTGCCTAAAACTCCTACTTGCAAACTTCAAAGGGAAAAATGTTCAACATCAAACTTGATCAAAATGATGTTTTAAGTTCAAGTAAGAGGTCATGATAGTTTGGAAATGCATGGAACTCAAAATGACAAAATTGGCCAAACTAATGGTGGAAGTTAAGGCATAAAAGTGACCATTTTGGGGATTTTTCATATATGATCAAAACAAGGCATGTGATATACCAAATTGAAGGGAAAACACATTTTGAGATCATTGGCATCATTATAATTTTCATTTGAGATCAAGAAATTGGACTTGTCATTAGTTGCTTGTAAAAGAAGATAAACTTGCCAAATCAAGCTAGGGTCAATGTACAAGGCAAAGGATCATTCAAACACTTTCTATTTCTCATTTGGAGAGAAATTCAAGCCACATTGGGGTGCTGTAACCGAGCAAGTTGTGACTGTCATGTTGAACTCACCATTCCAAAATCTCATAGCATGAGATATTCATTTTTCTCCTTGGATCATTCCAGTTGCTTCTAGATACTTCCAACATCATCTATAAAACCATTAGAACTGATCCGAATAGAGGTTGGGCTTCATTTTGTGCAAAACTCAGAGATTGAACTTCACACTTTCTTCTTGCAATTCAATTTCGAATTCTCAAGTTTCTTCACCATTCTTTCCATTTTTTGATCCAATTCAATTCCATAATCATCACTGAGTGTGTAGCAATCAGAATCAGAGTGAATCATTGGCTGGATCGTGTTCTTGAGGTTTCACTTTTCCAACTGCAATTGAAATTCTGTTATATTGATGCAAGCTGTTTGAGCAAGATCCCGTGCATACAGAAGCAATAATTCAACACACTGAAGGATTCTGGAGAGTTTCAAGCATCGGATTGAAGGTTATCACCATATGTTTTCATCATTTACACAGGTTAGTAAACTTCACATTCTGGCTCAAATTAGGAGTAGTTATCACAAATTCTTAAGTTAGATGATTAGTAGGTGGTTAGGTGGTTGTTTCTGGAAAGTTTGGATCAATTTAGTGATGATTGTTAGATTGACATAATTTTTGTTGGGATCAAGAACTCATTGGATATGGATCTATAATCTTAGGTCTATAGTTAGAATTGATCAGTGTGAGACAAGTAAGAGATTGGGCACAATAATTTGAAGATTGGTGTTGATTTATTTTTGAGCTATTTTTGGAGTGAAGATCGTGTTTGATGTTAGAAGTCATGTCAATTAATTCTGAAACCATGGATGAAATCAGGGAAGAAATTGGATCATGTTAGGGTTTAGTTTGTTGGTTTTGGTTCAGTATCGAGGGAGTTCATGTGTGGATCAGAGTAGGTTCTTGCTTGTTCATCAATGGAGTTTTTGGCTCCAACGTTCATTCAAATGAGGAAGACGGGTTTTGGACCTTTGGATCATGTTAGAAGTGTTGACTGACTTATCCTCATGTGGTCCAGATTGAGCTTCAAGTTGTGAAGGCTGGCTGATGCTGAAACACATCGTTTCATTTAACAAGAGGCATTGGGCTTAAGTTGGTTGTTGATGTTGGCACCCCCTTTCGTGGCCCAACCTTGCATTACACTATTTCTGGTTACTATCCACACCATGAATTTGTTGATTTTCTTTAGCATTTTCTGAATTGTTTTTATGTTGGATTATGGGCTTAAGCATAATGATAGCCACACCCCCAGTAGATGGCCCAACCAGTTTTACACGTATTCTAGTTACTTTTTTGCACCAAGTTCTTTCTATTTTCTTTTGATTTTCTTTTTGTTTTCTGAAGTGGACATGGGCCTAGGGCGCTTTGATAAGCGCACCCTCCAACTGGGCCCAGCTGATTACTGCGTTGATTTTAATTACTATCTGCACCTCCTGGGCATGTTCTTTTTATTTCATTTTATGCATTTTATTTCACAACTTTAGAAAATCATAAAAAATGGAAAAATAGTTATTTTAATCTGGGAATTTTTGATATAGGTTAGTTTGGACTTCAAGAAAATTCTAAATAAATAAAAATTTGGTTTTAGGTTTTTTCTTTATTTTTGTTAATATTTTACTTTTAATTGCTTTTTTTATTGAATATAGTTTATACATGATTTTGTAGATTTTATCTTAGGTAGTTCCCCTGAGTTTTTTAGACCAATCTTTTTAGGGCAACTAGATATGAATATTAGGTACCCCTGGATTTTATTCCATATTTTTAGGATTATTTTTAGTTAGTTTTGATTAGAGAACTTTAAGTAACTAGATTAGGGTTTATACACAACTTAGGTGCATTAAAACATTTTCTTTTGGGTTTTTTTTAGATTGAATTAGAGTATGGGACCTATGGGGTATATAGGGTAGATATAGTATTTCCCTTAGAATTCATATTAGGTTTGTAAATACTATTTTACTATTTTTAGTATATTTTGCAAATTGTGTGATTGTTTGGTGTTCCCACTTGGGGTTTTTGTTTGTCTGCTTGGGATTTTGGGTTTTCATTTGGGGTATGGGCTTGGTATGGGCTTGTGGAAGCATGAAGACATCAAAGGAGAAGATTGAGGATAATAATCAAATGTTGAAGCATGAAGATTGCTTGGATTGAAGATGTTTTGAAGACATAGGATAATAGGAGTAAGCAGAGCCTTAGAATAGACTGCATTTTTTGTACAAACATGGATAGCTTCGTGTGCTTCCATTCCTCTCTATGACATAAAGTCCCTCCATGGTATTCACCTCCCTCCTTTGGAGGGATAAGTGGCCTTACCTTAGAGGTAGAACTTTGAGGGAAACAGTCTGTTACAATGTCAACTATTCATAGACTTCCTTTGGTCGTCAATGAACTGTTTGACATTCAACTTATTCTGATAAATCAAATCATCTAGGAGTGCTTGCCTTGAAGAAAGAATCCATTGAAGATAGAGATGAATATCAAAGATTGACAAAGATGGAGATTATTCATGTCAAAACTGTGTAGCTGTTAGAGCTAGGGTTTACTGCTGTCTGGAGCTATCTGCTGTCCGATGCTGTCAATTGGTTAAGATTCTGTGCTTGCTTGAGCTTGGTGATTTCTTGGAGATGGAAGCTTGTTGTAGCTTGGGTAGATTGCTGTTTATCAACTGTCAGAGGTGGAAGTCTTTCAGAGCTGCTGCTGTAGGAGCTGTTGAGCTGTCAGGGCTGGTTTGGGGCTTTACTTTCTTTGTTGTATTGTTTGTTAATTTTCCCCTTAGGTTTGAAGTGAAGTTGTTTCACATTGCCTATTGTTTTCTAGGTTCGAGGTTGAGTGGGACTCCCTTGCCTCACTTGTACTATTGCATTCATGCATTTTACTGCTTTACTGTATATATGATGTGCTTTTCCGTTTATCCCTTAGGATCTCTGTTTCTCTCTACGCAAGAGAGGAATATGACAGACATTAGGTTCTCATCCATGCATGACAACATTAGGGTAGATTTTGATTCCCATTTTAACCATAGGTTTTAGAGTTGTTGTCTCTCTTCTTTCCCAAAACAATCAGAAAATACAATAAAAGGATAAACATCAATAAAAAACAGTTCTTGCGTAAAAGACTGTAAACCAATCAAAAACGTCATTTTTGTCCGCTTGGACCCATAATCAGGAGAAAACCTTTTTCAGAAGGATAAAAACAATCAAGACAGACTTGTGTCGTACGTGGCCCGAACTACGTTTGCTCTGATCTTTCATGCCGTATGAAAGTACGCAGGCATAGGATGCGATATCCTAGCGAGCAACCTTCCCCTCCTTTCCCGTAGGTAGGCAAACTACGTTGACTCTGATTTCTCGTTCCAGACGGGAATACGTAGGCATAAAGTGCGATACTTTGCCGAGTCATTTTATTTTCTTTTAACCTCAGACCTGTAGAATAGATAGAATAACAATCCGTACTAGAAAACAAGCGTGGATCCCGTCGAGTACGACGGACGTGAGGGGTGCTAATACCTTCCCCTTGCGTAACCGACTCCCGAATCCAGGATTTGGTTGCGATGACCATTCCTTTACCGTCTTTGCGGTAGGTTTACTTCGAGCGTTTCCTTTCCCTCTGTTGGGATAAATAACGCACGGTGGCGACTCTTCTGTTCAGCCGGCGCCGATTTTCGCAGTAGCGACACATACAAATTAACACAAGCATACATTGTGCATACGATTCTCAGATCAAACCACCATACATCACATATACATAGATATGTCATACACCAATCAATCAGACACTTACATAAAGTATTAAGGAGTTCACTTCCTATCACCATACACACACTCTTCATCATTCAATCACCATCCCTACACTTATCATGATCAAAGGGATCTTACAAGGCTAATGCACACAGAAAAACAGTACCAAAAACTATATTCTGCTGTCACGTTTGCTGGTTCATTCACCAGGCGAAACCCCACAGCGAATGCTCGTTATGGCTCGCCAGGCGAACCTGCTCACGAAGCCCCTCTCAACTATCGTGCATTCGCCAGGCGAACCTTCGCTGGCCATACTCGCCAGGCGAACTTTATACCCTTTAGGTCTGGGAGTTTATTTGGAATTACTTGCCACTGCTCGCTAACATTCGCCAGGCGAACCTTCGCCAACACTCGCCAGGCGAATCCCAGTGAATGCTGCGATACCCCAAAATCCCCACTGTTATACAATGCTATCTGAGCCAATTCCAAGCCTAACATGCTCGCCCCAACTTCTATCCTATTAACAGTAAAAATATTACATACTACCCTCATCAATTGCTCCCCAATTTCCACTACAGAACCAACCTTCAGGTATACCTCCAATACCTCTGAAGTCACTCAGAACTTCCCTAAAACCGTAACCTTAGCCTATACCCCCAAATTCAACAATATCAATAACAATTCATCAACATCAAGCACCAATTTATCATTATCAACAACAATTACAAGCATGCCAATATACAACTTCATACATCGACAAATCCCTACCGGGTTAAGGAATCCCCTCTACCCAATTCATGTATATACCATCCCAATCAGTTTCTCCCCCCTTACCTCGATAGTTGTTCCAATTGGTGAAGAATTCCTCCAAAGTTGGACAACTCTGACCTTCCCTCTTCCTCTCTGTTCTTCGCTCTTCTCCTTTCTCCCAATTCTCTTCTCACGGTTCTATCGTGACTTTTTACTTTCCTCTCTCTCTAACTCCCTATTATCTCCCCCAACTCCCATTCTATATTCTTAATCCCAATATTAATAATATTATTACTACTACTAATAATAATAATACTAATATTACCACTAATACTAATAATACTAATAATAATAATAATAATAATAATAATAATACCACAAATATTACTATTTATTATTAAATCATTATATTATTACATCAACTCCACATTTATCAAATAATCCTTATAAATCAAGGATACCCACCAACATACTCCATCACACCCCCACCTAAGGACACACCAAAATACAACAATTAAAATAACACTAAAATGACTAAATAATTAAAATGGGTGTTACAGTTACCACTATGGCATATATGGAAATATAAGACGATTTTCTTATAGGTTGTATGAATATCCTAATTCTTATATTCAACTAAGGCCCAAAGAGAAGAAAAGAAAGAATACTCGAGCTAAGAAGAAGTGGAAACCCTAAGAAACAAACATTTGCCTTATAACTCATACATCTCTTAAAGTTTCTTCAAGAGAAGATTGATATTTTGATAGTGCGTGTTCCATACATATGAGTGGTGAAAAGACATGCATTGAAGAGATAAAACCCTACTCAAATAGTTATGTTACTCTTGATGATGGAGCAAAATGAAAAATTAAGGGAATATTCAAAATAATTTGTCCAAGTTTACTTTGTCTTGAGAATATGTTGTTGGTATAAGGTTTGGCTGCAAACTTGATCAACATTAGTCAACTATGTGATCAAGGACTTAATGTGAAATTCAACTAGTCTTAATGTATTGTCTCCAGCAAAGAGCAATGATTTTCGATACAAGGTTTCAGATCTAAGAACAATTGTTATATGTGGATATCACAACCCTCATCATGCTTGACGTCTAAGGTTGATTAAACAAAGTTATGGCACCAGAAACTTGGACATATTAATCTCAAGGGTATGAAGAAAATAATAAATGGAGAAGCCATCAGGGGTCTACCTAAGATGAAAATTTAAGAAGGACAAATATGCGAAGATTGTCAAATAGGTAAACAGACCAAGATGCCCCACATGACGCTTCGACATCTAAACACCTCAATGGTACTTGAATTACTTCCCATGGACCTCATGGGACCTATGCAAGTAGAAAGTCTTGGTGGAAAGAGATATGTTTTTATTTATGTGGATTATTTTTCAAGATATACATGGGTTAACTTTATTAGAGAAAAATATAATACTTTTGATGTGTTCAAATATCTATGCCTTCGTATCCAGAAGGAGAAAGGGAGTGAAATTGTCAAAGATAAGAAGTGACCTTGGTAAGGAATTCGAGAACTCCAAGTTCTCTGATTTTTGCTCTACTGAAGAAATTAGTCATGAATTCTCAGTACCTATCACACCTAAACAAAATGGAGTGGTAAAATGCAAGAATATAACTCTATAGAAAGGTGCTAGAGTTATGTTGCATGCCAATAATCTTCCTTATCAAATTTGGGCTGAAGCCATGAACACTGCTTGTTACATCCACAATAGAGTAACTATCAGATATGTCACCAAATCTTCTATATATGCGATTTGGAAAGGAAGAAAATCAAATGTCAAATACTTTCATATGTTTGGTAGTAATTGCTACATTTTTGCAGATTTTGAGCAAAAGAGAAAGATAGACCTACAAAGTAAAAAAGAGGCATTCTATGGATAATCTATCAATATGAGAGTCTACAACACTCATACCAAGACTATGATGGGATCCATTAATTTTATTATTGATGATAATCCTGAAGAAAAAAGATTTGTTGAAGATGAAGATGATATTTTCCCCCAACAGACAGATGTCCAAAACAAGGGGTCTGACATTGAGACTAAAAGTGCAAATTCTAAAGAAATTCATATCAACAAAGGAATTTCCATTATAATTGAGAAGGATCATCCTATTGATAATGTCATGGAAAATTTGAATGAAGAAGTCGTCACCATATCCATAAATTTGATTTACAACTATATGTTTCAGTAACTTGGTGTAATTGTTGGTTTGTCTTTGTTGAGTTGTAAATTCAAAAATCATTGTGTTAATGGTTAAGTTGTTCATTATGGGTTAGTGATTGAAGAAAGTGTGTTAGTTCTCATATTTAGGAGGGGCTAAATATAATGTTACTAGGATTAGAGAGAGGCATATAACTTAATAGGGTTTGAAGGTTCTTATGAGACTAATTAATATAATTCAAAGTAGTGAATTTCCTTTATTGGGTAGAGTGCCCCCCTGATGTAGGTGTGGTTTCACTGAACCGGGTTGCCAATTTCTTGTGTTATTTTATAGGTTTTTGTATTGTTTATTATTATTATTGTCAAAGTGGTCTTAAACTGGTTTTAGAATTTGGACAAGTTGTTTCAAAATCTGGTCCAACATCTTTCTCATGAGAAACAAAATTTTGGTAAGATAAGATTGGTCTAGAATGGGAATGTTTCAAGTTTGAGATAAGATAGGAACACATACCAAGAATAAAGCTAGAAATTAACTTGTATGAAATTTCCTAGGATCCAAGCTGAATCATCAATGATTACTGGATATGAGCTTTTTATTTGTACTCCAAATGGAAGATTGAATGTGGTTCCATATTGGTTTACCATACCTCAAAGCTCTATCCTTGAGTAAATTGGCTAAAATCTCATTGGACTTAAGTAAATCCTAACTAAATTTCAGGTTTGTGACTTGAATTAAGATAGAAAGGGACTTAAGGCCAAGGTCACCATCATCAAGGGATCTGTAACATTTTGTTGCACCCCAAAATTTTCCCAACCTTTTTTCTTTAGCTGGCTTGTGTTTCATTTCATTTCTTTCTAGCATTTGCATTGCATATCATTTTTCATTGAACAGGGGATCAAGAGTTTGTGCATATCTAGAGGAGTATATTAAGAGGTTTGAGCCTAAGAAAGGGGTGTTACTCAAGTTTGGATGGTCATCAAGTCATCAGGAAGTGGGCAGTGGTCTTGTGAAAGAAAGGATGGATGTATGTGGGTCAGCTCCTAACTTGGAGGCCAGTTCAAGATCATCAGAGGGTTGTGAATTCATGGTTATGAATATAAGATATTTAGAGAGCTCATTGAGTGCCTTGAGGATCATTGTGGAGCTCATCCAAGTGTTTGTGCTTAGTGTGAAAGGTTACAGTTGAAGGTGTTGCAATTAGGGTTTCATCTGGCTAGTCTTCAGTCAACTGTGGAATTGAAGGAGATTAAAAACTCAATTCAAAGTCTCTATGGTCACGGTATGTTGTGTTAGGATACATGAGATAGCATTTCAAGTTCAATTCCTCAAGAATCAAGTCTATGAGAAGTTACTAAATTAGGGTTCTTAGGGTAAAGTCCCCTATTTCGTGTCTAACTTCAAGACCACCTATCTCAAGATACAAGTTTCATCTCAACTTTTGACCAACATGGAACTTGTAGAGAATGTTTTTAGATTTCTTTTGAGTATTAGAAGTCCTTGATTGGATTTATAGAACTCAAGTTATGCTCCAGACAAGTTACAGGTCATCAGATGAATGTGATTTTGGTCAATAAAAGTCAACCAACTTCCAAGCCATTTTTTACCTAGAAGGATGTTTCTCCTCATCTTTTGGCCAACATGAAATTTGTAGGTCTTGATTTTAGATTTCCAAAATGTACTATAAGTCTTTCATCTGATTTCTAGAACTCAAGTTATGAGGTTTACAAGTCAAGGGTATTTTGGGAAAGTAAGATTATAGGTCATAAAATTATAGGTCCATTTCACCAACTTGCACACTTCAAATGAAGATCTTTACAACATAAAAATTGCTCCAAATGGTGTTATTTGTTTAGTAAAACATTGATAAGTCATGGAATTGGCTTGGTTTGAAGAATGGATATGTGAATTTTCATGAAAGGAAGCTTAAAAGGGCAAAATGGGAATTAATTCATTATTGATCAATTTGGTGCAAATAAGTGCATTTTTTTGAGTGCAAACAACACTTTGAACATATTGGCAATTTTAGATTTTGAATGTGAGGTGTTTAAGTGAGCCATTGTCAAGATTTCTTCATCATGAAGTTACATAACCAATCTCAACCATTGATTGAAAACAAGGGAATAATCTCAGCTTTTCATTTTCACCACCTTGCAAGCAGTGCACTTGAAGCAATTTGGAGGGAAAATAGAGGGGAATTTGTGCAAAGCCATGAGTGAAAAAGTGAAGGAAAGTTGAAAATTGAATTGGATGAATTGGGCCATGATTGGTCCAGATAGTGATCCAAACTTCTTCTATATAAGACATGGATCAGATTCAAATGGTTTTTGGATGGCATTTGGAAGGAAAAGCAGTGAGAACGGTTGAAGAAATTGGAGCTCTCAAGTGGAATTCGAATTTGAAGTTTGAAGCAAAATCAAAAGGAACTAAGCATCCAGATAGCTGTAGCATACATCCTTGATTGAATCTGCAGCATTTGAGGCAAGAATTCAAGCTTGAAGGTGACTTAAGTAAAGCTTCTGGTCAAGTTTCTTCCATTCACGATTTCTCTTAATTTAAGCACAATTAAGTTAGATTAGACATGAGGTTAGGTTGCTGTTGATTCATAGATGGATTTAGGTTTAAAATCGTGGTTAGTTGAGTTGATTTTCCTAGATGTGCATTTTCTGTTTTGATTCGTGTTGGCTTGATCTTTGGAGAGAAATGAAAATGGAGTAGATCACGATGATCCTTGTGAGTAGAGGAAGAGATCCATGTGAATTTTTTTAAGTTTGGTGAGATTTGGAATTCTGGTGTTGATGAACTCGCCGGAGAAGATGACCGGAATCTTCTCCGGCCGCCACAAGTTTTGGCTCCTTGCTTGTTCAATTTAAATGAAGAAGAAAGCCAGCAGTCGTTGGATGATGTTGAATTAGCTGACTTAGTATTCAGATCTGACGCGTGATATTGAGTCTGAGACCCTTTGACTTTGACCTGCTGACATGGTGAGATGAGGAGCGGTGGATTATCATACTTTTTGAATAAATTGATAGGATTAAGACCTATGGTAGTCCGTGTTTGACTGATTACATACAATTACATTCAAATCTTCATTTATTTGCTGGCACGCTGTCATCCATGTGATGGCTTACTTTTTGATCAGATGGATATGATTGAGTCCCATTGGTAGTCCATGTTTGACTCACTGCACGCAATTCCTAGATTTATTTTGTTTTGTTTTTGCTGATGGGCCTAGCGCGCTTGCTAAGCACACCCCCTGTTTGGGCCCAGATTTGTTTTGAACTATTTTCAATTGCTATTTGCCACGCCTATTTGTCATTTTCATTTTATTTTCTTTTGTTTTTATTTTATTTTCTGTTTACAATTTTAATTAATTAAAATAGCTCCAATACATATAAAATTCACCAAAAATATTTTTTTATCAACTTTAAGATGTTCACTATTTTTTGGACATTTTTATTTTATTTCTCAATTTTATTTTCAATTAAAAAATGAATTAAGTATTGGAGTTGTTCTAATTGAATTAAATTGTAACACGTGTTGTGTTTGCATTTGTTTCTCTCAATCCTTTTTGATCTAATGATTGAAAATTAATCCTCATCTCAATGATGAGTTGATCAATTTTAAAGGACCATTTTGCCCTTGGTTGTTGACTTTTGGGTTGACTTTTGTGGCTTTTCTTCTTGCATTTGTTTCTCCCATTTCAAAGTGGTACATCTAAATAATTTGATTCTTTTGATGGTGCTTTGAGAGGATATTTGTCTTGGTTTCTTGGCCTATGGTTGCCAACTTGTGTAGCTTCTTTGTGTATTTTATTTGGTATTTTTTGAGCCCTTTTCCTATTTTTGAAGTGACTTACAAGTTAGGTCATTCCATAGGACAACTCACACAAGTGCTTGACCTAGTTTGGATTGGAAATGACCTTTGTGGATCCAATAAGCTCTCAACTCTTCTTGTTTCACATTTTAGACATGTTGAGCTTGCTGTATTTTCATTTTTAGGTCAAAATTATATTCATTGCTTGTTGATTGATGCCTTTCTTTTTGTGCTTTCAACTTGAACTCCTATGTGATACATGTTTGTTTCCCTTGTGCTTTTTCTTGCATTTCTTCTTGTTTTGTTTTGACTTTGATTGTGAGCTTTCTTCTCTTCACCTCCCTTTTGTCCAATGACCTTGGAGTGTCATTTAAGGTGGCTTGGTCCCTCCTTTGGAGGTATTTGAAGCATACCTAGAACGATGAATCCTTGAGGACACTTTTGGTGTTTCTTTGTGTTGATAAGTGATGCTTATGGTTGATTAACTATTATGGGGTCCTTGCTGCCTTCATTTGGTCTCCCATCCTCACTTGGCTTTGAGGTTTGTTTTACCATTCATTTGGTTTGATTTTATTGGTGTGGTTGATGTTGCTTGACTTAGGTCATTTCATCCCTTTCTTTTTAGTGCATCTTTGTGTAGTTTGCTTGTGTTTGTTTAATTTCTTCTTATGCACTTATACTTCTTCTCTTTTCTTGCATTTCCATATGCATGCTTGGTTGATATGAGCTTGTGGTGGCTACTTCCCCACACTATTTTCCTCCCACTATCATTCTACTTGTGCATTCTATGTGTGCATTCTTTCATTTGCATATGCATTTCCTCTTCTTCTCCCTCTTCTTTAGCTTTTCTTTGCCATGCTCCCCATGATTTCTCTAACCTCTTGAGATTATGATAGACATTAGGTGCCTAACCATGCATGATAACATTAGGTAGTTCCCTTTCAAACCTCAACTTTAGGTTCACTTTGCATGATAACTTTTAGGATTGACTAGTCTCCCATTAGTGTTCTTTCTTCTCTTCTCATCTTCAAACATTCATAAAACACTTAATAAAGAATGACAAGTGTAGCACGCTACGAGCCTTAAGCTACTTGAGAAATGGTAATTGAGGGGCCTCCTCTCAAGGACCTAGAGTGTTTAGTGTACACCCTTTGGGTGATATACGACGCATTCGCTCTTAGGTCATAGTCTCTAGTGCGATATGAGTTGCAAATCAAATTCAAAATATTTCTTCTCTAAAAAACACAAAAACAATTCAAACTCTTTTTCACCCTTTGGGGTTCTTAATCAGGAAAATCATTTTCATAAAAAGAGTGTCGTTAACTCTTAGTTCTACCGCAAACGGTAACGCCTAAGTCTCCAATGGTCGAGCTGCATACACCAACTGCTAGAACTATTTGTTAACCCTACTCGGGCTTAAAAAACTGTTGAACCAACCTGTGGTCCCTTTAACCCAAACTACGTTTGCTCTGATATTTCGTACCAAGAGAAAGTACGTAGGCACGAGACGCGATGTCTCGGCGACCAACCTTCCCCCTTTCTCTAGCCGCAGTTAGGAGAACTACGTTGACTCTGACTTTCCCATTGCACGAGGGAGTACGTAGGCACAGAGCGGCGATGCTCTGCCGCAGTTAGGAGAACACCCTTTTAGATAGACAACAAAGCATGGATCCCGTCGAGTACGATAAACGTGAGGGGTGCTAATACCTTCCCCTTGCGTAACCGACTCCCGAATCCAGACATGGTTGCGATGACCTTTTCTTTCCCTTTTTCTTTAGGTTTTTGTGATCGTTTCCTTTCCCTCTCTTTGGGATAAATAACGAAAGTGACGCTCTTCTATTTTCTCCGCCGGTGGTTTTTCGCAGTTGAGATACATTTCCACCAAGCGACAACCATAATCTTCCTTTGCTCAATATCTCCACTCCATATAATACTCCTCATCTATGTTTCTAAAATCTTGATCAACTTAATTGTCCAGTCATAGATTGAACGTTGTAGATAAACATATTATGGATAATTGACTTTTGAAGTTGTATTCTACCAACTATGGATAACATGGAGGCCTTCCAAGAACATAAATTGATTTTATTTCTAAACAAAATGAATTGAAATTTTTTGGATTTTGGATTTCTTATAAAAAATATGTTCTCTCAGATAAGTGAAGAGGATTATGCCAATAGTGATGCCTAACAAATAAGAAATTTGCATGTGTTTGTCAATGCTCATTTTGTAACAGCCCAATTTTCAATAATTGATTAATTGTACTAATTAATTGATTTATGTTACTTATTTGATTTAAATGAATTAATTGGATTTATTTCAATTATATGAGTTAATGGATTTAACTGGTATATTCTATTTGGTAGAATAATGTGGATTTACTAGATATTCTCTAATTAATGATGAGATGAGATATTTTATGAGAAAATGGATTGGTAGATACTTTGAGAAGAATTATGATGGAAAGAAAATAGAAAGATATAAAAGGAAAGTAGAGGGAAAGGAAAGAGAAGGATATATAACGTAAATTGGAGAGAAAAGAAAAGAATAGAAAACATAAGAGAAAGAATAGAGAAAGAAGGAGAAAGAGGAGAAAAGAGAAGGAGAAGAAGGAAAAATTTGGAAAAGCTCAAGAACAACTTCTAGCTTCGATTTAATCAAGGTAAGGGTGTGAAATATCATCATCTTGTTAATGTATATGATTGTGTATGGATTGTATGAGTTGTTTGGATGGTTTCTCCATTTTTTCCATTTTAGGTCGAAATGAGTTTAATCGATAGAAACTGAGTTTTATCGGTTAGAATCTGGAAGGAATGATGTAGATTAGTCGAGATATGTTAGGCTAAGTCTACTGGAATGAGTTTGGTTGGAATCGAGTGAATCGGGAGCTCCAGATGAATTCTGGACAGTTTGGAGTTTGGTGTTCGCAGACATTCGCTAGCTTGTTCACTAGGCGAGCAAGTCGCGAACGTTCGCTAGGTCCTCGCCTAGCGAGCCTGTGGCGAACGGTCCTAGACTTGGGACATAATGGAATTTGGACTTCCTCGCTGGTAGCGAGTTGCTCGCTAGGGCCTCATTGTGGCGAACTGGTAGCGAAGCCTTCCAGTGGCTTCTGTTTGTGTTCGCTAGCTTGTTCGCTAGGCGAACAGGTAGCGAATGTTCGCTAGGTACTCTCTAGGCGAGTCAGTAGCGAACGTGACAACATTTTGTTTCTCTTGTGGTTCCATCCAATGTTGATTGTGTGGTTCAGTTGTATCCAATCCTTGTTGGAATTGAATAGTTAAGCTGTTGTGATGTGCTGTGGGTAGCCGTATGGCGTGAATCCTAGATGGTGAGATGAATTATGAATTGTGGTCGTTTGCCGATTATGTTGCATTATTTGAATTGATTAAATGGATGAGGAATATGATTGAATTCGTTGCCATTGGCGCGATATTGTGAATGCATGGGAACATATTGCGAATATGTGTGCATTGTGTGATAGATGTGAGGTCGGTGAGGTACACATTAGAGTAGAATGATGAGATATCATTACTAGTGGCGAGATCATTAGGGTAGAATGACTAGATGTTGTTCCTAATGAGGTGTAAGTATTGGTGTACTAGGGTAGAATGGCTAATAATGTCATTCCTAGTGTGGAACTCACTGGGGTAGAATGATGTGATATCGTTCCTAGTGAGAAGCTCATTGGGGTAGAATGACTTGATGTCGTTTTTAATGAGATATGAGTGCTTGGATGCATTGGGGTAGAATGACTTGATGTTGTTTCTAATGCAGTACAAGTGTTGGTGCGCACTGGGGTAGAATGGCTAACGATGTCATTCCTAGTGTGAGACTCATTGGGGTAGAATGACTTGATGTCGTTCCTAATGAGGTATGAATGTGAAACTCACTGGGGTAGAATGATTTGATATCGTTCCTAGTGGAGTAGTTACTGGGGTAGAATGACTATGTGTCGTTCCTAGTAACGTAAAAACCGTGGTAGAATAATCGAGAGGTTGTTCCTGGTGGAGTACGAGCGATGTACCATAGTCTCGAATAGAAAATTATGAGAGTGACGAGTTGTATAAACCACATGGTGTGGAAGTGATTTGTGATAGGAGAGAACGGTTGTGTATGAATGATTGAGTCGAGAATTATGGATGTGTACATGATGAAACATGTTTGGCGATTATCCATTATTGGTTTATGCATATATTTTGATGCATATGATGATTGTGGTGAGGAGTGGTGAGAATGTGAAATATATGTATTATTATGTTTACGAATATATACATATGATTATATGCATTGATTATTATGGTAATATTTCTCACCCTTCTGCTATTTTATAATGCTCTATGTGGCATTGCAGATTAGGATGGCTGGAGATCCTTTTTGTGAAGTATAGCTTCATTCTTTTGGTTGGTTCGCTCTTATATGTAGCACTGGGTAGTTAGGCTTGTATAACATTCTTTTGGGATACAATGTGTATATGTATCTGTTGGCAGATGTTTTGTAACATGAGGATATTGTGAATCAACTTGGTGATATGTAAATTATATGATTACATGTTTAAATGATTCAATGTTTAGATTTTCCGCTTTTAATTCTAAATATTGAAATGTGGGTGTAAGCACGAAGTTCCTCTGTTAATAGCTACCCCACTGTTGCATGTCTTTTATAGAGCAGGTGTTGTATGTTTTGGTGTATGATGTGGCATGTCTCTTTTATACCATGTTTTAAACGTTACTCTGATGAAATTTTGAATACGTGCTTAATTGTTTTATGGTTTATTTGGGGGTATAGAAGGGGGTGTTACACATTTCCCCTGCATAAATTAAGGACTTAGCAATATTACACACTTGGTCCGAGAAAGGTGCAATATATCCAAAAGCTTGTCAATTACATTAATTGTCATAATGCATCCTCTTCAAAAAAAAATCATTATGTCATTTGCATATAAAGTATGAAAGGGGACATTGACATTCCTAGTTCCATTCATAAGTTTGATTTTGGAAGTAGCAAGCATTGAGAAATTCCTCTATTAAAAATTCTTCTTCAAGGCAAAAAAAATAATATAGGATAGGGGATCACCCTTTCTCACACCTCTTTGACAGCTAAAGAAACCCCCCCCCCCCCTTGTCTACCATGTATGAAAATAGGGATGAAAGCTTATTGAAGGATGATGTGAATCCAATGATAGAATTTTCTACTATAGCCAAAGAAGTTGAGAACCTTGTTTAAAAGATTGATGGCCTCAGAAGTTAATAAAATATAATAATTTATATTTCGTTCATTAATGAAACTTTTGTGCTCCTAGGAAATGATGTGAGACATAATATAAGGCATTCTATATACAATAATCTTGGTGACAATTTTGTGCATGAAATTGGCTAGAGCAATGGACCTAAACTGATCAATGGTGTTGGCATTGTGAACTTTAGGAAAAATGATAATAGTGTTGGAATTGTTATTAGGGAGAAACTAATCATCTGTGAAGAATTGTAACTTTTATTACATCTTCTTTGATGGTGTTAATAAGTGTGAAATAAGAAACCTTCAAAGCCATCAGGCCCATGAGCACTTTCCCTCTTTAGGATAAAAATGGATCCCTTAATCTCCTTAGTAGAAGGAGTGATAGTGAGCAAGGAGTTGGTATGATCATCTGTAACACCCCAAAATTTCCCCTCCCGTTTTAACCTTAACTGGCTTATGCTTCATTCATTTGCATCACCAATCATATGATGGAATCAATGCTTAAGATGTGGGATCAAGTTGTTTCTATGGCTCAAGACTTCCTTTTATTCCAAGTTTTTAAGCAGCAAACATTAGAGGCTCTAAAATTTATTTTGCTCGGTGGTTTGGTACCAGATCGTATTTTTTTAGCAGGATATTTTGAGTGCAAGAGGGGATTCACAACTTATTTCAGGAATTATTTGGATGCAATATCAAAAGATAAGCTTCAGAGGGGAAAATATGCTCAGAACAAGTGGGAACGGTCAATGCCCCAAGCTTCCCTCAAAAAGGCGCAAAAAAATCAAATTTTGGGTGTGTTAATCGATTAACCATTTTTACCTTGCAAATGGTTAATCGATTAACCAATGAATATTTTTCCTAGAAATTTCAAATTTTAGCGCTGCAGCATTTGTTATCTCATTTAAATCACTTGAATCCTCTTTTGCATCAGTTGCAAGGATCTAGAATTGATTCTAAAATTTGGTCCATTTTCAAAATTAATTGCACTTCCCTAAAAAAATTCAAATAATTTCATTCCTAATCCCAAACCAAAATTCTAACCCACACTCCAAACCTCATTTACACTCTTAACCTAGAGCTTATTTAAGTAAATATTCTCCTAACCTCACATAACTTCACTCATTTTTCTAATTTTTCTACTCTTCACATCCCAATTCTCTCTCACTTTTTCACTATCCATTTTCATCTTCAACCTTCACTAAAGCTCCATAACCAAAAAGCTTCACAAATTGTACATTGCAATTGTGAACTTTTGAGCTAAACCTCCATTACATCATCATCCATTGTTCAATTCTGAATTTAAAGCTTATTTGGATCTTGATCAAGTTTTGGAATCACTTGAAGATCTTTTGGATTATTTTTAGATACTTACTTTGATTTTCAACTTTTCTTGCTAGAAGTTCATTGGATCTTGGATTTTTTGTGCTTGATATGTCTAATTCCATTTGTAATACTTACCAAAGCAATTCTCCGCTTTGTAGATTGGTAATTTTTAGATCCAAGCTTGTTCTAGCTTATTTATAACTTTCACAATGTAGATCCATTGATTTTTTTATGTGAATTGATCCATTGATTGATTTAATTATTGATCTTGTTGTTTGATTGATGCAATTAGTGTTTGATTGTTGTTATTTAATGTAATTTTCGTGCATAATTGCATGCTATTACATGTTGCATTTGAACCTTGAATTAATGATGAAAAAATGCTTTTAAAAATTCATTTTCTACTTTTACAGCAGGTGTAGTCGATTAACATATGTGTTAATCGATTACACCCTTTCACAGTGCTATTTTCAGCCTCTGGACAGTTGTTAATTGATTAACAGCTATGTGTTAATCTGTTACACCTTTTTACAACGCTATTTTAGCTTTTGGACAACTGTTAATCGATTAACAGATAGGTGTTAATCGATTACACCTGCTATAAAATGTGTTTTTTGTTTGTTTTTGAGCTTATTTTGATTCCTTTCCACATGTAACTTCCATGGCTTGATATATTTGATATTTGTGGAATTTTCTTGAGTTGTTTGACCACCGTTTGCAGTACGTATGTGAATTTTTGATGCATGATTTGTTGATTATGTAATTGTTTGTATTCTGGACGCATGTGCATGATGCACACTTGTTTTCATGTTGATTCTTGCTTGATGTTGCATATTCATGATCGTCCATGTTTGCTTTCTTTTGTTCCAATACTCATCCGTATTGACCTTCAATACTGGTCTATATTGATCATCAAAACTCGTCCGTGTTGGTTTCAGTTCCATCAATATTCACCAGCATTGGTTCTTACCAGTCGTCTGTGTTCGCCTCTGTTTCGTCAAAATTCGTTCATTTTGATTGTTGACACTCGTCCATGTCTGTTTCTAAGTTATCAATACTTCGTTCGTATTGATCATAAACACTCGTCGTGCTCTTCAACACTCGTTCGTTTTTTCTATCGTCCGTATTGGTCTAACACTCATTCGTGTTTGTTCCAGTTCATCCTAGACATTCATTATGTTCTTCTAAACACTTGTAGTGTTTGCTTCAGTCTCATCAATACTCGTCTGTATTTATCTTAACACTCATACATGTTTATCTCTATTAATTTCTAACACTCATCCGTGTTTATTCATCCTTTGCAATACTCGTTCGTATTATCTTCAATGCTCGTTGTGTTGGTTCCGGTTTCATTCCATTAATGTCAAGATTTGTCAATACTCATCCGTATTAATCCTCAATACTCATATGTATTGATCCTCAATACTTGTCCGTGTTGATTTTGCAATATTCATCTATGTTTGTTTCATTATTTTTCAATACTCGCCCGTATTGATCTAAAACACTCGTCCTTATTGCTTTTCAACACTCGTCGTGTTTGCTCTAGATTTATACTCATTTGTGTTAATCTTCGACACTCATATAGTGTCTATCCCCAGCGTAGCTGGCTCGTCAGTGCTAACCTCTTTTGTTTCGATGCTCATCTGTATTGACCTTAGTACTCTTCGTGTTTATTCTTTGACATTTGTCGTTGTACATCCCTGTTGAAGCCATCACTTGTTTGTGTTGACTCTTTTCACTGCAGATCTTGATCATACCTCTTTTGCTTATTCCCTAGTAGAGTCGTCTCTCCCTTTGCAGATAGCAAATTTTTATGGTTATTTTGGTATTTAATCCCCTTCAACCTTGAATGTCTGAGAGGCGTTACTCTTCACACCTTCAAATTTAAGTTGATTGAATAGGGGCAGCTGTAACACCCCAATGTTTTCCCTCTCGTTTAAACCTTAACTGGCTTATGCTTCATTCATCTGCATCAGTTAAAACACTCGAACCATTTTGTGGTCATGTTATCCCGAACTACGTTTGCTCTGATTTCTCATACCGGATGAGGATACTTAGGCACAAGATGGCGATGTATTGGCAAGCAACCTTCCCCACCTTCACCCATAGTTTTCCGAACTACGTTGACTTTGACTTTCCCATTGCACGAGGGAGTACGTAGGCATAGAGCGACGATGCTCTATCGAGTCTATTTTCTTTTCTTTTGTCACTGTGTGCCAGCCTTTGATAGATTAACACCCTTTTAGATAGACAATAAGCGTGGATCCCGTTGAGTACAACAGACGTGAGGGGTGCTCATACCTTCCCCTTGCGTAACCGACTCCCGAACCCAAGATTTGGTTGCGATGACTTGTCTTTTCCCTTTTTCGTAGGTTTTCTCTGATCGTTTTCTTTCCCTCTCTTTGGGATAAATAACGAACGGTGGCGAATCTTCTGTCTTTGCCGGCCCCCTTTTTCGCAGCGATGCGACACCAACCAACAAAAGAAAGATTACAAGAATTATCACAAGGCAAGAACTATACTGCTGAATGTTATCTCTTATACTGAGTATGAGAAGATAACAAATAGAGATACTGTCAAGTCTATTTTTGATTCTCTAAGAATGACTCGTGAAGGAAATGCTCAAGTTAAGGAGACAAAGGTGCTTACCTTAATTTAGAAATATAAGGCATTCAAAATAGAGGATGATGAAACAATTGAGAATATGTTTTCAAGATTTCAAGTGCTAGTCCTAAGACATAAAGTTCTGGACAAAGGATACTCAACTGCTAATCATGCCAAAAAGATCAATAAAAGCCTTCCTAAGAAATGGAGACCTATGGTAACTGCTCTCAAACTATCCAAGGATCTTAATAGTATAAGTCTTGAAGAACATATTAGTTCTTTAAGAAGTAATGAGATAGAGCTGGAGAAAGATGAATCTCAAAAAAGAATAAATCTATTACTCTTAAGTCTAAAACTGAAAAGGCAAAGGCTTATCAAGCTGAGGAAGAATCATAAGATTCTGATGAAGACTCAGAAGAAGAGCTATCACTTATCTCCAGAAGGGTCAACAAACTCAGGAAACATAAGTAAGGGAAGTTCAGAGGATTAAGAAGAAACAAAATTTGTGCCGACTCATCATCTGGACAAAAGAAGTAGAGCTCTGGAAAAGAAGTCATTTGTTATGAGTGTAATGAGCCAAGTCATTACAAGAACGATTGTCCAAAGCTTAAAGACAAGAAGCTAAAGAAGAACTTCACCAAAGTCAAGAAGGGACTCATGGCAACTAGGGACGACTCTGATTCTGAAGAAGAAAAATTTGATGAAGAACAGGCAAATGTTACACTAGTGGCAACAACAGTTAACATTGAGGTCTCTGAAGAACCATAAGATAAAACACTATCTGAATCAGAATCAGAATCTGACTCAGAGGTATTATCTAAACTCTCTCGTTGTGAATTAGAGTCTTGTCTTTCAGAAATGATGGAAAAATATCAAGCTCTTCAAAGAAAATACAAGGATCTTAAAAAATATCATGTAATTACTTTTGAAGCCAGAGATAAGCTTGAATAGAATAATTCTTCTTTGAATGAAAATGTTTTTTCTTTAAAAAATAGTAACTGTGCCTTAAAAAACAAAGTTTCTAAACTAGAAGAAGACTTAGTCTCAAATGTCTCTGATACTTGTTATGTCAATAAGTATGATAGAACATTCCAACACTTTCTAGATAAAAGCATAGATAGAAGTAAGATTTCTTCCATGATCTATGGAGTTAGCAAAAATGGTAAGAAAGGTTTGGGGTGTACAGAGTCATTTGAATATGACGAAAGTCAACCTGTAAAACCAAAACCTCTCTATCATCATTTTGTGCCTTCTAGAACTGAGCTTGATTGTTCTGAGCTTGTGAAAGCATCTTCACAGACACAGAAATCTATTTCTAAATCTAAATATCATGCACAAACTCCACTTGATTATCCTGTTGCACATAAGCCTAAGGTTATTAAATACTCTATGATAACTAACAAAAGAGGACCCAGAAAGTGGGTACCTAAGGATAATATTATCTATGTTACAGATATCCTTAGTAGCTCAGTTGAAAAACCAATCATGGTACCTGATCAGTGGTTGCTCGCGAAAAATGATGGGAAGAAGGCATATGTTCCAAAGTCTGGAGGCTTCGTCAGTTTCGAAGGAAACCAGAAGGGTAAAAATCATTGGCTCTGGAACTATTGGTAATGGTAAACTTCCTTCTATTACAAATATTCTTTTAGTCGATAGTTTGATGTATAACTTATTGTCTATTAGCCAACTTAGTGACAATGGTTATGATATCATTTTTAAAAAAAATTCCTGTAAGGTTGTTAATCAGAAGGATGGCTCAATCCTTTTTAATGGAAAAAGGAAAGACAACATTTACAAGATTAGACTTTCTGATCTTAAGGAACATAATGTCAAATGCTTAATGTCTATTGATAAGGAGCAATGGTTATGGCATAGACGTTTGGGCCATGTTAGCATGAGAAATATTTCTTATCTAAATAAGCTTGAATTAGTCAGGGGCTTATCGAATCTGCAGTTTTCTTCAGATGCTCTTTATGAAGCATGTCAAAAAGGAAAGTTCTCCAAAACTTCCTTCAAAGCGAAAAATGTAGTTTCTACTTCTAGACCGTTAGAATTTCTACATATTGATTTGTTTGGACCCGTGAAAACTGCTTCAATCAGTGGAAAGAAGTATGGATTAATTATTGTTGATGACTATAGTCGTTGGGCATGGGTAAAATTCTTGAAACACAAGGATGAGTCACATTCTGTATTTTCTACCTTTTGCTCACAAGTGCAAACTGAAAAGGATTCCAAATTTGTCAAAGTTAGAAGTGATAATGGTGGAGAATTTGAGAACGGATACTTTGAGAATATTTTTGATTCCCATAACATTTCCCATGATTTCTCCTATCCTAGAACTCCATAACATAATGGAGTATTGGAAAGGAAGAATAGGACTTTGCAAGAAATGGCTCGTACCATGATCCAAGAAACTGACATGGCTAAGCATTTCTAGGCAGAGGCAGTAAACACAACATGTCATATTTAGAACAAGATTTCTATCAGACCTATTTTGGGTAAGACTCCATATGAACTGTGGAAGAATAGAAAACCTAACATTTCATATTTTCATCCTTTTGGTTTTATATGTTTTATGTTGAACACTAAAGAGAATCTTGGCAAGTTTGACTCAAAAGCTCAAAAGTGTTTATTGTTAGGATACTCTGGATGCTCTAAAGGCTATAAAATCTATAAATACAGAAACACGAATTCTTGAGGAATCAATTCATGTTAGATTCGATGATAAGCTTGACCTTGAAAAGTCAAAGCTAGTTGTAAAGTTTGAAGATCTGAAAATTACCTTATCAGAATCCAAGAAGGAAGATTCTAATGAAGAAGACAAAGACGTAGAAACTACGGAATCAGATACAATCGCACTAGAAACGGTAAATAGTCCAACTCACTAGAAGAAAAATAAAATAAAGACTTCTCATTCTGAAGAATTGATTCTGGGTGACAAAGTCGATCCAGTTAGAACTCGTTCATCATTCAAACCTTCTGAGGAAACTCTTATAGGTTTAGTGTCATTAATAGAGCCAACAACAATTGATGAAGCTCTTCAAGAGAATGAGTGGATTCTCACCATGCAAGAAGAACTAAATTGATTCACCAGAAACGATGTTTAGTATCTTGTTCAGAAACCTAAAGGTGTCCAAGTTCATTGGAACAAAATGGGTATTCAAAAACAACCTTGATGAGAAAGGTGAGATCGTAAGAAACAAAGCACGACTGGTAGCACAAGGTTATAGTCAGCAAGAAGGGATAGACTATATTGAACCCTTCACACCAGTTTCCAGGTTAGAATCTATTCGTTTATTAGTTTCTTTTGTTGTTAATGATAACATCATTCTTTATTAGATGGATGTAAAGAAGGCATTTTTAAATAGATATATTTCTGAAGAAGTGTATGTACACCAACCTCCTGGTTTTGAAAGTTCTGAAAACCTTGATTTTGTTTCCAAACTTAAAAAATTGTTATATGGTCTAAAAGAGGCTTCAAGAGCTTGGTATGAAAGGCTAATTAACTTTCTTTTGGAAAATAACTTTACCAGAGGAAAAGTGGACACAACACTCTATTGCAAAACCTTAAAAAATGACATTCTGGTTGTGCAAATTTATGTTGATGATATTATATTTGGTTCTACTAACTTTTTTGTGCAAGGAATTTTCTAAGTTAATGCAGACTGAATTTGAAATGAGTCTAATGGGAGAACTCAGATTCTTTATCGAAATTCAGATTGGTCAACATTTAGAAGGAATATACATTCATCAGAGCAAATATGCAAGAGAACTTCTGAAGAAGTTCAACATGTCAGATAGTAAACCAGCAAAGACACTTATGCATCCTACATGAATTCTGGAGAAAGAAAAAGTAAGTAAAAAGGTTTTTCAGATGCTCTATCATGGTATGATAGGCTCTCTTATTTATCTAACTGCTTCTCGTCAAGATATTTTATTCAGTGTTTGTCTCTGTGCTCGTTTCCAATCAGATCCAAGGGAAACTCACTTAACAGATGTTAAGAGGATCCTAAGGTATCTAAAAGGAACAACTAAACTTGGCTTGATGTATAAGAAAACATCATAGTACAAGCTTCTAGGTTATTGTGGTGCAGATTATGCTATAGACAAAATAGAAAGAAAAAGTACTTCTAAAAACTGTCAGTTTCTAGGTAACAACCTCGTCACCTAGGCTAGTAAAAGACAATCAACCATTGCACTATCTATTGCAGAAGCAGAATATATCTCAGTATCACTGTGTAGCACTCATATACTTTGGATGAAGAACCAACTAGAGCATTTTCAAATATATGAGAGTAACATGCCTATTGTTGCGGTGAAAATTGGATATCAAGCTATTAAATTAACTTGGATCTTAATTCTTTTACAACCAAACTTTATTTTATCCAAAGGAAAGGTCTAAAGAAAGAAAAACCTTTTTTGCAATGTAACGACAACGCTTAAGAGATTCGGGGATCGGGGGTTGGTTATACCTATGGAAGGTGTTAGCACCCTAAGCATCTGTAGTACTCTACAGGAACCTTTTGTTTGATTGCTTGCTAAGTTTGTGAAATGTGTTATGGATTGGGAAAAGGTATAAGTTGAAACCTAAAGTTATATACACTAAGTTTGCTCGCAAAGATATCACATCTTCTGCCTATGTATCCTAACTAGGATAGAATCAGAGCAATCGTAGTTCACTTTACAAGGGAAGAAGAACACTTGATTATGATCAAGGTTCAAGGGGGGAACAAACATGACAATGCTTGTGTGGAGTTTGACAAAACTCCCTAATCTAAATTGTAACACTCAAAAGGGGAAGTAAGAAATCATGACGATGATCCTTATATAGAGTTGACAAACTCTTTCCTAGGGTTTTAGTTGAAGAACACTCCTAGTACAGGTGGGTTTCTTAGACTTAAAGCAAAGTCTAATGGATTCTAAACTAAGGTTAAAGTGACTTCTCAAAGTCAAGATAATGGTTGAATGAGTTATCCATAACATAAGGGTTATTGGAAAGATCTTTTCCTTTGGAGAGAGAGAGGGGAGGCAACTGGGATGAGAGCTAACAAGCTTCATCACTTGGGGAAAAAGGAAAAAACTTAACAAAGAAAAATATCATGGAGAAAAATAATCATGGTGACAACCATTAAATGAACATGTTTAATGTAAAAACAAAGATGCAATGATGACAATCAAAGCAGATGAGTAAGCAAGAAGTGTGACAATAAATCGAGCTTAAGTAAATGCCACAGGGGGGTAAAATAAACATGGTAATAACCAAATAAAAATCCTAGCATGTTAACTAACATCTAAGGATATGAGGGCAAGCAAAACCTAAGCATATACAATTACAACAAGAGAGAAATTCATCTGCATATGTGAAAACGATCGTAAAACGCACCTAACTTGCAAATAGTCAAAAGGGATGAAAAATTAGGCAAACATGGAATTTGAAAATATGGCATGAAAGTAGACATCAAAACAAACACAATGCAAAAATAATGGGTGAAAAATGATTAAAAATGAGTGAGATATGAATTTTTGAAAATGGGATGACAAAATAGCAAAATTGGTAAAAGGGTTGCCCTCCTCAGGGGTCGAACCCAGGTTTAGTATGTGCAAGGCGTGTTTTTGGCAATGGCCTTACCACTGGGGTGGCTATACATCCGTTGATGAAAGCCACCCCATAAATATATATGGGATGTTTCAAAACCAGGCTGGGCACAAAAACATGAACAAACTTGGATTTGCATTTTAGCCATAACTTCCTCAATTCTTGATGTTTTTTCACAAAATTTTAGTGTAACTTGAGTATTTTTTCATGAGGAACAAGATGACACTTTTAGTTTTTTGAAATTCTTCCTATATTTTAAAACCCGATAGCACATGTATGTTGAAGTTTTGAAGTGCATTTTGATATGTAAAACCTGTTCTAAACATTTCCAACTCAAACCAAACACACACACACACACACTATAAACATAATGATGGATGATTTTGAATACCAAGATTGAGCCTAAACAAACTGTGACAGAAAGTGAGGTTCAAGTTGCAAATTTGTGTTTGTGGTGTGCATGAAGATGTTCAAATTCAATTCCAAACAATTTTATATCATTCCAATCATATACTCACATCATACAAATGCTTATGAATGAATCTAAACACAAATTCAGATAGAAAACAAGATGTTATGGGAAATAGTGTTCAGGTTGCAACTGTCATGAATAGGATGCATAATGATGTTCAGTTCTGATTCTAGGCAGTCTCAAATTGGATTAAATGCACACACATATTGAAAACATGATAATGAGTGAATTCAATCAAGAGTTTTGGATCAGAGCAGTTTAAAATAGGAAATGGTATGCAAGCTGTCAAACTGTCATGTGAGATGCATGATGAGGTTCAGTTTTGATTCCAAACATATTTAGGTAAAATGAAACATATACACACTACACATACATTGTATTGAGTGAGTTTAAGCCAAGAAAACAAGCTCAAAATGGTCTGTGGTGAAAATGGCCTTCTAATTGCAAAATTAACATGTGTGATGCACCAAAGAGTACAATTCAGGTTTTATGCATATCTACACCAAGTGAATCACATATGCATCTTGAAAATATGTTAACAGATGAAATTAACCAAAAGAGATGGTTCAAAACAGACTGTAGCAAAAAAAATGGCATTTAAGTTGCTCTTTGGTTTTAGGATGATGCAGTAGATTGCTCAAAACCAGATTTAGGTACATTTTGATCATATGAATCACATGCACATTCCTCATATATACAAACAAGTGAGTCCAAGCAAGAAAAATGGTTCAAACAGGGCTGGTATGAAATTTGGTGAGTTAAATGCAAAATGATGCTTTTAAATGCAAGTTGAATGACCAATTCAG
The DNA here is from genome assembly GCA_963859935.3 of Lathyrus sativus. Lineage (NCBI taxonomy): Eukaryota > Viridiplantae > Streptophyta > Magnoliopsida > Fabales > Fabaceae > Lathyrus > Lathyrus sativus. Next base: position 423,524,017 of record OZ012737.1, read on the forward strand.
TTTCTATGCACAAATTGACCAAATTAATCACTTACACACATTGAAAACATGTTATGGGATGAATTTAAACAAAAGGTATGGCTCAAAACAGGCTGACATGAAAAGTGGTGATCAAAGTGCAAGTATGTATGTGTGAAGATACATGATGATACTCAATTCTAGTTCTATGCACATTCAGGTCAAATGAATCATACATACACCATACATACATGATATTGAGTGGAATAAAACACATTTTGAAGTTAAAAGAATGCTGTCATGAAAAATGGTATTTCAAGTGTAGGTTTGGTGCTTGTGTAATGCATGAGCATGTTCAATTTTAGTTCAAAATATTTTCAGGTTGATTCCAACATATACACATCACATATTCATGATATTGAATGAATTCAAACACAATTTGGGGCTAAGAGAAGACTGTCATGAAAAATGAGGGTTTGAATTGCAAATTGGTCATTTTTTATGCAAACATGAAAAAATGCTATTCAACATTTTAAGCACTAGTGATCAAGTTAACTTCACACACATATTGAATACATGATGTTGGATGAATTTGAGCACAAATCTAACCACCTCTAGGCCTGAGATCACAGCTGGGGGGTTCATGGCAGAATTTTGGTACAAGACATAACATTTCCAACATAATGAACCAAAAATGCTAAAACATGGAATTGTGGTGTAAAGCAAATATGGAGTGTCTACATACCTCTAGTAGACTGTGTTGAGCAGGTTTGATCAATAAGAAACCCAGAGAAAACTTCAAATGCACCTAGCTTTGGAGATTTCTTCTTTTTGAAGCAAGGATGTAAACTTCAAGACAGTTGGAGAAATAAAATCCACCAATGATCCTTAACACTTTAGACATTTGATAAATGATATATGTGAGGTGTTTGAGTGATTAGAACATCAAGCAAATACCTAGAACAAGTTTTGACAGATTTTGTGGCTTTTGGTCAAAGTAACTTGGTATGGAAGTTGACTTTTTGAATGGGGAGGTTTTTGAGTGGTTCAATGGTTGGAACACCTTCTATATCATATTTAGAGATTGTGTGGATGATTGTTGGTGAGTTTGAGTGTGGAGAAATGGTTTTGGCAGCTGGACTGTCAAGACAGATTTTTCATGGTTTTGTGATTTTGTGATTTTGGTGAAAATGAATCAAAGAGTGGGAAAATGAGAGCTTTGTGTTTCTCTGGTTTTTTTTGGAGAGATTTATGATGATGGATGAGGTGTAGATGTCCTCTATTTATAGGCAAAGGAATGGTATGGGCAGATTTGAAGATTTCCTTCATAGGAAGGAAAGGTTTGCTTTTTGAATCAAACCTCCACAAAGGGGTTTTCTTGGCAGATAGGTAAGCTCAATAGTCAAGAAAAATGATGAGTTTGAAAGGGCTAAATGCAGGCTAGAAAGTGTAAGCTTGTGGCTGGTTCATAATTGCTTTTACACCTCATGCTTACCATGTTCACTTTAAGTGCAAGTTGCATTGCAACTTGCAAGCCACTTGCAAGTTTGGATAATTTCATAATTTCTGCATTTCTTTTGTTCTTTCATGCTACAAACCCTCTATACATCAGATAAAACATGTTTCACAAGCTGAGATTGGTCAGATTTGAGGAAAGAATGATTTTTGAACATTTGACAATGTGGGACTTAAAGTGTGAAACCACCAACTTGCCATAACCATAACTTTCAGCTCACAAATCCTTTTGAGATGTTATAGTACTCTTTAGAAATCTCTCAAATAGCTCTAAAACATTCATGTTTTTATGAGTTTCAATTTCCCAAAGGAACGTGGCCAAAAAGTCTCTCAAAGTTGCTAACAAATGAACTTAAAAAGTGAAAATTCTCTAAGTCTTTTTCCTTCTTGAAATGAATTTGATCATAACTCCAAATCTATGCATTTTCTGATCATGGAACACTTAGGGACTTTTGTAGGATTTGTCAAGAGCTTTCAAATGAGCTTTGAACCACTTCATTTGGATGTGTGGTTAAGGAGTTATGGTTTAACCCCTTTCAAAACCCTAATTTCCTGATTTTTTTCGATTACTCCTTCATCCTTGATCCAATGGTCATGCAAATTTATAGGCAAGTGCAATATGATATAAGGAACATTTTTGAATCAAACTTTGAAGTCCAATTCCTTAAATTTGAAGAGTTGACTTTTTGGTCAACCGTACGATCGATCGGTGACTACCGAGTCGTCTGTTGTCACTCTGGACCTCCTGAGACTTTGAAACTTCTTTAGTGAACTTTATTAAGCTATATGAACTTCATGGATCATAATCCCACCATTAAAACACCTTCTAACATCAAAGTCAAACTACAATTGACTTTTACTAGTCAAAACCCTAATCGGGTGCCTTGAAATGCACTGCTCTTGATTTTGGGGTAACTGTTGCACCCTAAAATTTGCTCAACCTTTTCTTACTTGGTTTATGTTTCATTGCATTAACATTTGCATAGTTATATCATTTGCATATCATGATATCATTCATATAGAAGGGGATCAAGTGTGATTCTTATCAAGAGAAGCCTAGCAAGAGGTCTTATTCAAGATTGAGAAGTTATCAAAGTAATCAGGAGGTCATTTGAGTGCCTAAGGGTTTAGATGCTTGCATGTGGATTTTCTCCTAACTTGAGGATCAATTGAAGACCATCAGAGGGATGTGAAGTGTTTAATATGAGAATAGGATGTGTATGGAGCTCATAGAATGCCTAGAGGTCCATGGGAGAGCTCAATCAAGTCATTGTATCAGATGCAAGAGCCACAGTTGAGGTGCAAACAATTAGGGTTTCATCTGGGTCAATCCTAGGTCAACTGTGCAATTGAAGAGTATCAAAGCCTACTTTTAGGTCATGGAGTTCATGAAATTATATGATGAGACATTTGTGGTGTTGTGCCAAGATCAAGTCAAGAAAAGTCAAGAGTGTGGGAAGTTGCTAAATTAGGGTTTCAGTGTAAAATCCCCTGTTTAGTGCCTAACTTCAAGACTACATAAGTCAAGATGAAAGTTTCAAATGGATCTTTGTCCAACATGAAACTTGTAGAGCATCTCAATACCTTTAATTTGAGTACTAGAAGTCCTCGAGTGAATCTATAGAACTCAAGTTATGGTCCAGACAAGTTATAAGTCCTCAGATGCCTCTGAAATTTGTCTGTGAAAATCAACTGACTTCAAAGCTATTTTTGACCTAGAAGGACGTTTCACTTGAACTTTTGGCCAACATGAAATTTTTTCCTCATGATCGTAGCTTTCTAAATTGTACAAGAAGTCTTCCATATGATTTATATAACTCAAGTTATGAGGTTTACAAGTTAGGGGTATTTTGGGAAAGTGAGATTATAGGCCATTTTCAATCATAGGTCAAAATCTCTAACTTACACTTGTCAAATGGACTTTTTTTCAACATGAAACTTGTTCAAAATGTGGTTTTTAGGCTAACCAAGAAGTCATGATGGATTGATTGGGCTCATAGCAAGACTTGGTTCGAAATGGCTTGAAAAGGAAGATTTTCAAAGGATCCAAAGTTGAAAAATCCAAATAATTGGTTAAGTGACCAAAACATGTCAAATAAGTGCTCATTTTGATTGTAAATTTCATTTCAAACACAATGACAGTGGTGGATTTTTGAGTTTAGGCCAATTTTCACAAGTTACAATGGTGTTGCTTCATGTGCAAGTTACATATCCAAAACATTCACCAAGGCATTTCAAGTGTTCATTTTGATCTGAATGCATTCACAAGGCAATTTGCAAGTGATTAGAAGATTCTAGAGGAAGCTACATGGCCAGAATACACGACTGTCACATGGCATTTGAAGGAAAAATCAGAATTTGTGAACTACTGAATTGGGCCTCATTCAAGCTTCAAAAGCCCACAAACTCACTCTATATAAGCATATCATTGATTCCATACTCAGGTTGGAGCTCATTTCGTGGTGGAAGCTGAGATTGCATTTGAAATTTCAAGGGAGCAAGTGAGAATCGGGTTTTGATTTCCAAGCTGATTCAGAGCAAATTGAAGGTTGAAGACTCTTTCTCTTGCATCATTGATTGTGTCTGGAGAGTTTTGAAGCAAGAAACAAGCTCTAGATACCTCTGTTAGTGGATCTATACCAGGTATGTAACCTTCAAATTTCTCATAATTCTAGGGAGATGTAGATCAATTTGCATATGTGGTTAAGATCTAGTTAAGGAGTAGATCGTTTCTGGACATAATTTTGGATAATTAGAGATAAACTTAGGTGATATGTGATTTGTATTTGAGCACGGTTTGACCTGATCTTAAGGCTAGAACATGATTTGGATAGATCAGAGTGATGTATGAAGCATGACGATCAATCCTATGGTTTTAGATTTTGATTTGGTGATGATCAATTGGAATGTGATTTCTGAAACTTGAATCGGATTTTAAAACCTAGCATGATCTAGAGAATTTGGATAGGATATCTGAGATCCTTGTGAGTTTCTGATGAGTTTGATGTGAAGTTTGATGAATTTTGGTTGCCTGTGAGTACCTGCTCGCCGGAGAAGACGACCGGAAGTCTTATTCGGCCACCACACTTGAGCTCCCTCCGTTTGACATTTGAATTGGAGAAGATAACCTCAGAGACGTTGGATCTCGTTTCAAGATGGACTTATTCCTCTCATCCCACGACTGTGACTTGTTTCTTTTTGCTGACTTTTGACCTAGTGAAACGTAGAGTTTCATTAATATGCTGGCAAGCTCCTGAGCGCTAGATCCCTTGACTGGTCACTGCATCCAACGCGCCACATTTTATTCTGGTTTTTATTTTCTTTTCATTTCTTTTATTTGGTTTTTTTATTATTTTAAATGCTTATTGGTTCCAAAAATCACAATAAATCCATTTTTGATCCAAAAAATATTTTAAAATATCTCCATGCTCCTGATTAAATTTGTGATTTTATGGGATCAATAAATTGCATTTTCATGCATTTTTCAATTTTATTTGATTTTTCTCATTTTGTTTATTTCTTTAATTTTTGCATAATTGTTCATCTGCCTTGTTAATTTTGGTGTGACCTTTTGGTATTGAATCTGGCTGTGATTTTTGAGTATGTTGTAGGTTAGATGTGTATGCTCCCTTAGGATTTTTATTAGATTTTTTCAACAATTTTAGGTTCTGTTTTAGATGAGATGTTTAGAGCCTTCCCAAACTTGTGGTTTACCTTGACATATCTCAACTTAGGAATTGTTTAGTGGACCTAGAAGTTCATTTAGGCTTTGTAATTGAACCCTAGAATTTTAAAACATGCATGTTCCCCTAGGAAATTTATTAGAATTTTACAATTTAGTTTTCTATTTTAGATAGAATTTGCAACTTTGTGTTGCTTGTGGTGTTCCATCTTTGGTGCCTTGCTTTGTTTGGTCTTGTTGGTGGCTTTGGAGCTTGAAATGCTTGGATTCCTTTTTGGAGGAGCTTCTGGACATCTTATAGCTATTATGGCTTGGCTTGTGGAGCTTGGAGTTGAAGTTTTCTTCCTCTTTTAGGAGCTTTTTTAGGAGCTTATAGGATTAGGGTTTTAGGAAGAGCCATTAGAACTAGTCTTTCTTCTTTCATCAAACATAGAATGCATTGTTTGCTTCTATCCTATCCTATGATGCAAAATCCTCTTAAGGAAGCTCCATCTCTCCTTTGGAGGGATGAGTGGCATGCCTTAATGAGTAGAACTTTTGAGGATGCACTTTCTTTTCATGTTGGTTCCTGATAAATTCCTTTGGTTTTCATCAGGTTTCCTAACATTGTAACTTGATCTCAATGATGATTTCTCTTCTTGTGGAGCTTGCTAGAGTTTGAAGATGAAGAATTGAAGAAGCTTGAAGATAGGAGCTAGCTTGAAGATGAATTTTCCTTGCTGTTAATTCAACTTTGCTGATCAGAGCTGCTGTTGAAGGTTGAAGATGCTGTCTGTAGAAGATTGTTGCTGCTGCTTGGGCTGCTTCCTCTGTTTTTCTTTTGTTGTTTTGTCTGTTTGGTTGTGTTGCCTACCTTTAGGTTTGAGGTGGAGCTTGTCTCTCCTTGCCTGTTGTTTTCTTAGGTTTGAGGTTGAGCCGGACTCCCTTGCCTCACTTGTACTGTTGCATAGCATGCATTTTACTGTTTATTGTTTACTGCTTGCTTTCTTTTGCTGTTTTCCCATAGGATCTCTGATTTCCTCTGTGCAAGAGGAATTATGACATACATTAGGTTTTTAAACCATGCATGATAACTGTAGGTAGATTCCCTTTCAACCATTGTTTTAGGGTGTCTTTCTCTTCTCATCTCAAAGCAATTCAAAAATACAGTAATAAGGTTAATTGAAGTGTACGTTACGATCCTTAAGCTATCTGGGAAAAGGTTGGTGAAGGGTCTCTCTCCAGTAATCTGGATGTTTAGTGTGGTACCCTTTGGGTGATATACGAAGCGTTCACTCCTGGGTCATAGTCTCTAGTGCGACTGAGATTGTGAACATCCTAAAAACAGTTCTTTCGTAAAAAATTCAAACAAATATTCAAACTCTGTTTTTGTCCTCTTGGACCCTTAATCTGGAAAATCCTTTCATAAGAAGATAAAAAACTGTCAGACAAACTTGTGTCTTCTGTAGCCCGAACTACGTTTGCTCTGATCTTTCATGCCGTATGAAAGTACGTAGGCACGAGATGCGATATCTCGGCGAGCAAGCTTCCCCCCTTAACCCGTAGTTAGGCGAACTACGTTGACTCTGATTTCTCGTTTCAGACGGGAATACGTAGGCATAAAGTGCGATACTTTGCCGAGTCATTTTCTTTTCTTTTTAGACCAGACCTTTAGAGTAGATAGATAAACACACCCTTAGACAGAAAACAAGCGTGGATCCCGTCGAGTACGACGGACGTGAGGGGTGCTAATACCTTCCCCTTACGTAACCGACTCCCGAATCCAGGATTTGGTTGTGATGACCATTCCTTTCCCTCTTTGCGTTAAGTTTTCTCTGAGCGTTTCCTTTCCCTCTTTTGGGATAAATAACGCACGGTGGCGACTCTTCTGTCATAGCCGGCGCCGATTTTCGCAGTTTGAATCTTACCAATTTTAATACCATATTCAATTCGTTCTCCCATGAGTATCATGTCAGAGAAACTTCCCATCGAGCAATTGAGCAATTTATCATAATACATCCCAGAGAATGTTCCAACAAAAATATCAATCAATTCCCTTTCAACCATAGGTGGTTGGACCCTTGCCGCCAGATCACGCCAACGCTGGGTATACTCCTTGAAACTCTCCCCGTTCTTCTGTGAAAGACTTTGAAGCTGGACCCTATTTGGCGCAAGGTCACTATTGTATTGGTAATGTCTGACAAAAGGATCAGCCAATTCTTTCCAACTTCCGATCTGTGCAGGCTCTAGTCCCATGTACCATTCCAGCAGTAGTCCCGACAAACTATCTTGGAAAAAATGCATAAGCATCTTCTCATCGTCAGAGTAAGCAGACATCCTCCGGTAATATGAATGCACATGCACCCGTGGGCATGTATCCCCTTTATATTTATCGAAAGTGGGAGCTTTGAACTTCAATAGCACCCTCAGCCCAGGAACCAGCCCCATGGTAGCCATGTCCAAACCTGCAGAATTTTGATTGGCTATACCTCTTATCTGCTCTTCCAGCATTTTAGTCCTCCGATCATTATCAGTGGGACCCTCAATACCCATGCCTTTCCCAGAAAAGGCATCTTCCTGACGATCTCTGTCCCAGTACGGACCCTCATTACCATACCCGTCATAAGCAGCATTACGACCATGACCATGACCACTTTGGAAGGACCTGGGGTCATACCTCAGATTGCCAAGCTCTTGATTAGCAGCCGCTGTCCCAAAGCTAGTATTGAAAGGACCCATCCCAGCACCGTTGGTATTCACATTGCCAAACCCAGCATTGCCGTAGCCATTATTACCATAACCTTGATTGTTATCGCCCAACCCTCCGTTGCCAAAGCCCTGATTATTAAAGCCATCATCAACATCCCGATTGCCAAAACCAAAACCCTGATTGTTGTCATCGAAACCAGTATTGATACCAACATTCCTGTTGGTTTCCACGTTCCTATTGACATTATCAGCATTTCTGTTACCAGCGTTGCCATTGCCAGTACCAGTCTCATCAGCATTTGGTATCACTTCATCCCTGCGAGGGGTCTCAACACGAGCAGAGTTATATTCAATATTACCAGCCGCTCGCTCCAGCAGCGGTTACACCAGAGTTTGAAGATGTTCCTGGCCCTTGGCCACAACCTCCATGGTCTGCATGAATTGGGCCAACCTATCCCGGATCTCCTGCATCTCAGACTGTACCTGATCCATGATCTTTTTACTGTTGCTTCTTGTAGCGTACCGGTGAGTTCTCTGTTCGTCAATCTTGAAACAACCTGAAAGACGCAGGAGATAAGATTCGAGCTCAAAAAAGTACCTGCCATGCAATATGAAGATGCAAATGCACACATGTAAATATGCAACAGGTTAATTTCCCCCGGATTCTAGTTCCAGAGAAGAAGCCATAACGGCAATGGAGTCCCAAGTAAGCAAGCGCAGAATCAGAAACCTCATACATAAACAAATGCCAAGAGGCAGAGTACAAAGATACAACTGAATACAACTGAAAAGACCTCGGCCAACAAGCCTGGCGATGGTCAAAATACAAGCACGAATAACATACTACAAGAGAAAAACAAAGATAAATCAGGACGGATGGCGCGCCCGGACATCTCCCAATAGCCTCAACGTTTCCGGATGACCTGGTCTGGAGAGTAGTTCCTGTATCAGTAATGCGTGTCGCCTAACAGTGGATCTCAGCTTTTTGGCATCCTCTACACAGGCTCCCTTGCCAAAACACTCATCAAGCCTGCATCTCTTGAAGCCAGCCTTCAGTTCACAACCCCTCATTTCTTTGACCATGTTGCTCACTCTAAACTCAGCGTCATGTCTAAGAGATGCCTCTTCAGCAATCTTCGTATCCTTAGCGCTGCGCTGCTCCTCTAACTAGGAAATCTGAAGCTTCAACTCATCTTCACGCTCCTTCCGGCTAGTAAGCGTGGCATTCCACAAAAATTCCCATTTGGAAAGTCGAGAATAAGCCTTATTCAGAAGCTCTTTCTTAGTAGCAAGCACACTACTAACACCATTCAGGGCTACTCCCACCTTCTCTCTCCTACTGGTTTCTTCAGTCAAATCTGAACCCAACCTATTAATCATCTCAGTCTGCTTCTTCAAAGTGAAGGTTGCCTCACTCTTCTCATGCCGAAGCTGGAAAATCTCTTTCTCTAACTCTTCATTTGCTCTTTGCAACTCTTCCTTTTCAGCCAGCAACTTGTTATACTTCTCAATCTCTACTGAAGTAGGTTCCTCAATCACCGGAGGATATAAAGGCTCTACAGCAGGATATGGCATCAAAGAAGTCCTAACTCTTTCATGGATCCAGAGTCGATAAGGATTATAAGCTCGACTATCACTCTTGTCAAGCAATGTCTTCCCTCTTCTGTGAATATTACCCCAAGCATGCCTCAATCTGACCAAAACATCTCCATCTAATAAACCCGTGAGATACAGAGATTCCTGTATCTCGTCTTCAACCGGATAATTCCTCAAAGCATAGCCAAACTGTCTCACAAGCAGGGAAGGGTTATATTTAATACAACCTTTCCGTCCAATCAATGGAACGTTCGGAAAGCCACTACAACTATATATAATATTCACTTCGAGCAGGTTCCGATCAAACCAAACAATGTTCTCAACACACAATCCCATCAATCTGGAAGACCAATATAAAGTACCAGCAGTATAAACAAAAGGTCCCGTCTTAGGAATATGTCCCTGAAACCACCTGTATAGAAGAGGTACACAGCAAGAAACATTCTTTCCCCGACGCTTCTCATTCTTATTGTGAATAGAATGATAAACGTCACCCAAGAGAGTAGGCACCGGATTCTTCGAGGCAAGAATAAAGAAAGCATCTGAGTCAACAAAATCAGGCAAGTTAGGGAACAAGATAATCCCATAAATGCAAACAGCCAGAATAGCACTAAAGACAATCCAACATCCATCCTTCACACACTGCATAACCTTCTCAACCAAGCAAGAAAGATGAAAACCATAAAATCCATTCAGCTTGACCAAACCTCCGGGGAACTCAGAAGCATCTAAACTGACAATTTCAGCAAGCTTAGCCAACTCAGGCTCAGTATCCTCGTGAATAAAAGGCATCAAATCTAACACAGTAACTCCTAGCATATCAGAATACTCCTCCAAAGTCGGAGCCAAAATATAATCAGGGAACAAGAAGCATCTCAACTGAGGCTCGTAAAACTGCATCAAGGTATACAATCCAGTCATCTCAAACACAGAAGCTCTGTACAACAAACTGAGCAGTTTCCCATAAGAATCTCTAAACTCAGCCCTCACTCTCTGATCTGCTAGAGCAACCAACCGTAACAAGGAACTGATATCTGGAGAAGGCAACCTGTAAGCAACTGTCCTCTTCATGGACTCCATGTCTGGCAAGAAGAACACTAGAATCTGAGGGGGAAAAACACACCTGCAACATAAATACACGTTAATGAAATGCAAACATGAAAATGCAGATGCATATGCAAACAGGGGATCAAGTGCAATGATGAAGAACTGTGTTGTGCTGTACTGCAGCTTGAGAACCATCAGATCTTCTCCTCAAACCAAACCAACCACAAAAGAACCCTCACAACCAATTCTCACTGACAGAGACAAACCATGTATTCTGAGGCCAGAGTTTTCCTGCAAAAAGACCCGCCTACCCCTCACAGGTATGTACTTAACTCGCAGATGAGGTACGACATCCTATGCGGTCATCAGCGTCACAGACTTTCAAGAGCGATGATACGATACCCAGAAGGTGTGGCATCATCGTCCCTTGAAGAGGCCTCACTTAGCCGAATCCCAAATGATAGGTCCGCAGAGTCGACAACCCTCAAATCCAGCAACTTGTCGAGCCCAAAGGGCCAGGCAATATGCCATCAAAGAGAATCTCGTCTGAGTGCAGATTTCGTAGCTAGCTGGTGCGAGCAAAGCAAGCAGGCTAACAACTACTCTCTACTTCTAAGTCTATGTGCACTCAAGCCCAGGTCCGGCTTATCTCTCAAACTAACCCTCTACCCAAAACACAATAACAATAATATATAGTACTGAAAGTAAAGACAGAAATATAAATACATACAAAACCCCAGACGGGAAAACAAGCACTAGGATTGACTCGCATAGGGAACCGTTGGAGTCCCCAGCAGAGTCGCCAGCTGTCGTTACTGCGAAAATCGGCGCCAGCCATGACAGAAGAGTCGCCACCGTGCGTTATTCATCCTAAAAGAGGGAAAGGAAACGCTCAGAGAAAACCTAATGCAAAAAACGAAAGGAATGGTCATCACAACCAAATCCTGGATTCGGGAGTCGGTTACGCAAGGGAAAGGTATTAACACCCCCCACGTCCGTCGTACTCGACGGGATCCACGCTTGTTTTCTATCTAAAGGTGTGTTTATCTATCTACTCTAAAGGTCTGGTCTAAAAAGAAAATGAAAATGACTCGGCAAAGTATCGCACTTTATGCCTACGTATTCCCGTCTAGAACGAGAAATCAGAGTCATCGTAGTTCGCCTAACTACGGGTTAAGGGGGAAGGTTGCTCCCCGAGATATCGCATCTCGTGCCTACGTACTTTCATACGACATGAAAGATCAGAGCAAATGTAGTTCGGGATACGGAAGACACAAGTTTGTCTGACTGTTTTTTATCTCCTTATGAAAGGGTTTTCTAGATTAAGGGTCCAAGAGGACAAAAACAGAGTTTGAATGTTTGTTTGAATCTTTTACGAAAGAACTGTTTTTTAGGATGTTCGTAATCTCCGTCGCACTAGAGACTATGACCTAGGAGTGAATGCTTCGCATGTCACCCAAAGGGCACCACACTAAACATCCAGATTACTGGAGAGAGACCCTCCACCAACCTTTTCCCAGATAGCTTAAGGCTCGTAACGTACGACTTCAATTAACCTTATTATTGTATTTTTGAATTGTTTTGATATGAGAAGAGAAAGATGCCCTAAAACTATGGTTGAAAGGGAATCTACCTACTGTTATCATGCATGGTTTAGAAACCTAATGTCTGTCATAATTCCCTCTTGCACAGAGGAAATCAGAGATCCTGGGGTAAAACAGCAAAAGAAAACAAGCAGTAAACAGTAAACAGTAAAATGCATGCTATGCAACATTACAAGCGAGGCAAGGCAGTCCTGCTCAACCTCAAACCTAAGAAAACAACAAGCAAGGGGAGACAAGTGTCGCTACTGCGAAAATCGGCGTCGGCTGAACAGAAGAGTCGCCACCGTGCGTTATTTATCCCACGGGAGGGAAAGGAAACGCTCAGAGTAAACCTCGCACAACACGGGAAAGGTATGGTCGTCGCAACCAAATCCTGGGTTCGGGAGTCGGTTACGCAAGGGGAAGGTATTAGCACCCCTCACGTCCGTCGTACTCGACGGGATCCACGCTTGTTTTCGGGTATGGATTGTTATTCTATCTAAACTATAGGTCAAGGGTTAAAAAGAAAATAAAATAAAAATAAAAATGACTCGGCAAAGTATCGCACTTTATGCCTACGTATTCTCGCCTGGAACGAGAAATCAGAGTCAACGTAGTTCGCCTACCTACGGGAAAAGGAGGGGAAGGTTGCTCGCTAGGATATCGCATCCTATGCCTACGTACTTTCATACAGCATGAAAGATCAGAGCAAACGTAGTTCGGGCCACGTACAACACAAGCTTGTCTTGGTTGATTTTATTCCTTCTGAAAAAGGTTTTCTGATTACCAGTCCAAGCGGACAAAAATGACGTTTTGATGAGTTCACATACTTTTACGAAAGAAGTGTCTTTTATTGTGTTTGAAATCTTTATGTATTTTCTGTTTGTTTTGAGAAAGAAAGAGACAGAACTCTAACCTACGGTTGCGAGGGAAATCAAACTAACCTACTGTTATCATGCATGGGTTAAGACCTAGTGTCTATCATGCTCCTCTCTTGCACAGAGAGAAACAGAGATCCTACGGGATAGGCAGAACAGAAACAATATCAAATATATACAGTAAAGCAGATAAAATGCATGGATGCAACAGTACAAGCGAGGCAAGGGAGTCCCACTCGACCTCGAACCTAGAAAACAATAGGCAAAAGTGAACAGGCTTCACTTTCAACCCAGCAGGGTAAACAGCAAACAATACAGTCCAGAAAACCAATCAATACATCAGCAAAAGAAATACAGCAAAAGCAAACAGCTTCAGCAGCTCTGAATCAACATCTGACTTCCAATAATCTCCAATCAGCTACAGGCTTCAACAAGTATTAATCTCCATCTTCATGACTTTCAGGCAAGGGCTTTGATCATCAATCTTCCATCTGCAATGGCTTTTCTTCATGCTCAAACCTCCAGGATGAGGAATCAGTCACAAGAGTGAAGTGAATGAATGTTAGACAGTTAATTACCTACCAAGGGTGGTTCATCAACTGTTAACATTAAACAGAAAGTTTCCTCTCAAAAGTTCTATCTTTCAAATATATTCACTGATCCTTCCAAAGGAAGGAGGTGGATATTTGAAAGAGACTTTGAATCATAGAGAAAGGATGGATGCAGACAAGGCATTCCATGTTTGAGAAACAAGCTTTCTAACCTAGAGCTCTGCCTAGCTCCTAAACCCTAGTCTCCTCAGCAGCTGCTAGCAAGATCCTCCTCTCCAACTCTGACAGTTGATCCTCAATCTCTTGATCTCCAATGGTCTTCATCTCCTCAAGTCTTCAGCTCTCCCAAGTCCCCAGACAATCCCAATACCCAAACAAGCAAGCAATAATCCCCAGAGGGCACACCACACCAGTCAATCAGATATACACAGAGCATTAATAGCAGTAGGGGAATCCTGACTTTTTCTAAGGGGATCTAATAACTACCCATAGCCCCTATAGTCCCATAGCTAACCTATTCAATTTCTAAGTCCTAAGGGAAAGAATCAAACTTCCTAAGTCATCACCTAAAAACCCTAATTTGTTCATGTTGTTCAAGCCTACATTAAGCACCTAAAACTAATTCCTAAAAAAGGGAACTAAATTGTTTCTACAAGTTCAATATCTCATCTAAACAACCTAAAAAGAATGAACAAAAAATATTAAAGCATTTAATAGAACAAAAATTACTAAAATCATGCATGAAATGAAGCTATTTAAAATGACATTTATTTAGAAAATATGGAAAAAATATGAAATAAAAATAAAAATGCAATTTTATTTAATGACAATTTTCTACACATTCTAATGAAAATGATGTAAAAAGAATGAATTAAAAATGATTTTTTATCTATTTATTATGAATTAATGAAAATCCAAAAAATATTAAGAGAAATTAAAAATCAAAATGAAAGAAATAAATGGGAGAGGGGTGCTAATAGAAAACACGCTCAGTTCATTTCAGGATGGGCCAAGCAGACAGGGGGTGCGCGTAGCAAATTTGGCTTAGGCCCAGAACCACTCAGAATTAATGAAAAATAAAAAACACGCAGGGGGTGCATTCAGAAACAGATTCATGTTCAAATGAAGTTGGGCTCACTAATGGGGGGTGGGGATATCACTCAACACTCAGGCCCGCCCGTTTCAATTAATGAAACGGTGCGTTTAGGGCACCACTCTTCCCTCCAAATTCTGAATCAAATAAGAGCCACACGATTGCTCTCTGAGTCAAAGGTCTTGCATGAAATGAACGTCCCAGATTGTGTCTCCTACCTCCATCCAACTAGGGTTTCTGAAACCCTCACACGCATGCCATGAACGTCCAAGTTCAAGCTCTCGGTTCTCTCTCTCCAGGCCATGAAACGCCACGATATAAACATGAAACTTACTCAGAATCTCTCCCTCTATACGTCTATGGTCTTTGTTTGCTTTGAAACTCAGCCAATCAATAAACCCGATCGAAACAAATTCGGACTCCATGAAAATACACTGAGATGCATCACAACAATTCTCAACCAAACCTATACTAATCTACTCTATGCATAATGGTGATCATCCTGCGCTATCAACCTAAGATTATAATGCACTATGCTGCAAGTTCTAAGTCCTAACAGTTTGGTGCACCTGTTAACAATCATCACTAAACTACTCCAAACTCATCCTAATAGCTCTACTAACATCCTACATCATATCTAAACTAACAAATCTATGCTAAACTAACTGAATCAAACTGTGGCAGAGAAAATGCACCTGGTGTGGAATCTTGTGGATGATGATGGAACTCGTGGATCTGAGGCTTTTGAGGCTTGGATCCTGATCTACAATTGCTCTACTTGATTCTGTATGCAACACTTTGAGGAGTCTTGCACTGGATCTTGAGTTCCAACTGAATTTGCAATTTTGATGTTGATGATGGAAGTGCTCGAAAATGGATTGATCACACCTTGTTCTTGGTTGAATTCTGATCTATGATGAGGAATCAGTATGATGAAATTGATTTTGATGGTGATTGGTGAAGAATTTGAGGAATTGAAGTGAAAATGCAATGAGAAAGAATGAGAGAATTTGGGAAATTCTTGGTGAAAAATGAATCCAACCCTTGCTCAATTCTGATTTCATGAATATATAGTGTTCAATGGTAACTTCTAGATCCCTCTTACAACTTCCCTTGCCTTCCAACTTTGATTCATTTTGGCTATGTTTCTTAAAATGCAAGTAACCAAGGATAACTTTGAAATCTTCCACTAAACTCAAAAAAGTGCTTGAACCATTGTCTTTAGAATGTCTTTTCCATTCAAAATCATATATTGGAAGTCTCCATTTGGACTTATAAATCTCCCAAACCATTTTTCACTTTGACTTTATCCAAGTTATAAGCCATTTTAGTTCAAATTTGGACCAATCATGCAACTTCATGTTATGAGCTTTTCCAACAATTTGTGACCTCCTTTCTAGACTCAAAATGTCATTTGGAGCAAGTTTGATGTTGTAAGTTTTTCCATTTGAGGCCTCCTTGTATGAGTTTTGGACATAGGTTAAAATGACCTGTAATTCACAAATGCCCAAAATACCCTTTGCTTGCCAAGACCATAAGTTGCGTTCCACACATCATATGAGGGCATGCCATACCATTCTAGAAAGCTAAGACAATGAGGAACAATTCTTATGTTGACCAAGAATTCATTTGAAATCTCCTTGAGGGGTAAAAATTGCTTGGAAGTCAAGTCACTTTCACAGACAAAATTTCAGATACCTCAGATGACCTGTAACTTGCAAGGACCATAACTTGAGTTCTATAAATCTCCTTGATGTCTTCCACCACTCAAATTAAAGTTCTTGAGATCCTCTACAAGTTTCATGTTGGCCAAGAAGCCATTTGAAGCTAGCATTTTGACTTATCTTGCTTGGAAATTTGACCTAAACTAGGGGATTTTACACAGAAACCCTAATTTAGAAACTCCTCTTCTCCTTGATTTCTCTTGAATTCTCCTTGGCATATCTCCATATCCTTCTTTATATGTCCAATGATGAACCCCACATCTCTCCAATAGACTTGAATGCCCTTTAAATCAGTCAATTGACCTAGGGTTGACCTAGGGTTGACCCAGATGAAACCCTAGTTGACTGCCTTCAGCTATAGCTCTTGTGCTCTCATCAATGACTTGTCTCCTTCTTTAAATGACTTTATAAGTCTCTCATAATGTCTAGATACTCTCCATGCCTTCAACTATAGCTCTCAATCCTCTTGTTGACCCTCAGATACCCTCAGCTAGGGGATGGACTCAAGGCTTGATCTGCTGAACTCTTTGCTTTCAAATTCTTTCCTGATGACTTGAATGAGATTGAATTGGGATAATAACCTCTTGATAGGCCTCTAGAGATGAGAATAATGATTGGTCCCCCTGTTGAATGACTTGCTATGCTTATGCTATGCAGATGGTTAGTCTATGTACATGACTCTATATGCAAATGCTAATGACATTGAAACATAAACCAAGTGAATAAGGTTGGGCAAATTTTAGGGTGCAACAGCTGCCCCTATTCAAGCGGCTTGGACCCGATTGGGTGAAGAGCCCGGAGCCTTCAGACATTCGCGGTACGAGACGGTTGAATACTAGGAACCCAGAAATTTGCCAACCGCAGAAATAAACTGCGCTCATGCTTGAGGAACGACATTCATCAGCTGAATCTGACTGTTACAGCAACCCACTGATCTCGCGCGACCGTGCTGGGGATTGTCTTCATCGTTCCGAAGAGGATTCTGTCATAACAGATTGCTTGCCTGTCCACGTTAGGACTCTGTCCGTCATCAATACGAAGAAATCTCAACTAAAACCTGTCCACGTTAGGACTCCACTTGCTGCTAATCCAGAAAAGTCTCGGCAACTCCGCTGGGGATAATTCGTCTGCATTTCCATAAACTGAAT
Source organism: Lathyrus sativus (assembly GCA_963859935.3). Lineage (NCBI taxonomy): Eukaryota > Viridiplantae > Streptophyta > Magnoliopsida > Fabales > Fabaceae > Lathyrus > Lathyrus sativus. The sequence goes on from OZ012737.1 coordinate 423,541,480, forward strand.
CATCCACGTTAGGAATAAAATTCTTTCACGCTAGGAGTAACACCTGTCCACGTTAGGAATAACATCGTTCACGTTAGGAGTAACACCTGTCCACGTTAGGAATCATCTCTTCTATATCTGTCCACGTCAGGACTAAACCTTTCATCTTTCCACGTCAGGAAGCAATCTTCTTTCCGCATAAGGAGAACTGTATCGATCTGTCCCCGTAAGGACTCCAATACCACTTGACATGCCCGCGTCAGGACTCCAATCTTTCCACGTAAGGAATTCAACTTTAGTTCTGAACCTGTCCACGTCAGGACTCCACTTTCCACGTAAGGAGTACATCATTCTTCCACGTCAGGAATCAACTTTTCTTGAATCTGTCCACGCAAGGACCCCAACTTTTCCACGTAAGGCAACCAATTCCTCCCGATTTGTCCGCGTCAGGACTACATTTTTCCACGTTAGGAATGCCATCCTAATCTGTCCACGTAAGGACTCCACTCTTTCCACGTTAGGAATCACCTCTTTCCACGTAAGGAATCCTCTTCTGATACGTCCGCGTAAGGACTACATCGTCCACGTTAGGACCCACTTCTCCACGTTAGGAATAATAATCTCTTTGATTTGTCCACGTCAGGACACTGATCTCGTCTTGATTTGTCCACGTTAGGACTCAAGCGTCTTCGACCTGCTGAGGAAATAAGACTTGTCCACGTAAGGACTCACACGCTGGTCTGATCTGTCCACGTCAGGGCACCAACACAAAGGGTAATCACTTTTGTCAACGTCCTGACCTCCCATTCCACAAATTTGAGAAACCGAATCTGTCCATGTTAGGACTAACACACCTCACCCATCCGGGGAAATAAACCTGTCCACGTTAGGACGCCCACTTCTGAAGAAATCCCGTCAATCTAGGAATAAATTGTCCGCGTTAGGACTTAGTTCTCCAATGATCCACACCCACAAACTCCTCAGCACCAACGTGACAGCGACTTTGAGACGGACTCTACTGGGGATGCCTGGAACCCAAACTATCGAACGCCTGTTCTGATAACCAGCGGTGGCCTCTGAAATTCTGACTCATGGAACCCCTGATGACAACTAATTCTGCCTGGGAATAAAGAGAAACTTATCCTGGTAACTTTGTGAGGAATACTGCCGAAACTGACATTATCATTGAATATCTCCTGCCGAGATCTTGAGTGTTTGGTAATTCATTTGAGCGAGAGTTCTATCCACCTGAACTGCTAGAGTACAGGAACTGCTTCAGCAAAATAAATGCTGGAAGGATACTGTCGACTCCGCCGGGGATAGCCAGGTGCTACAGAATTATTCCAGCAAAATAAATGCTGGAAGGGTGAAGTCGACCCTGCTGGGAAATTGGGAACTCAAACCACACACCCTATTGAGGTAACCCCCTGCTGGGGAACATAACTTTGCTGGGGAATAGCAGATGCACATAGTTCGATCGGACTTTCTGCTGGAACGTGAACTGATATTACCAGTATCCCTGACGAAATAAATGACTGGACCCACCATCAACTCTGCTTGGGAGAGTCATAATCTTCGAGTTCCACTAGGAGGAATGAAAACACTTGCAAAGAGAATTCCGCTGGGGATGGGATGATTCTCTTGGGGAAAATTAACTGACTCCACTGGGGGAGAGTGCATGACCCTGCGGGGAAAGATGAACCTATCTGAATACAGCCTTATGATCTTAGAATCGCCAAACTCTGCTGAGGACAAATAACTTTTCTGCTCCCTTTGAGTAAGCTACGGCTAGCTGGGAAATTCTATCCTTCTTCAGGAAGAACATGCATGACCTGCGTGGGGACTGAGTCTTTCGTTATCGCAATCTTTTGATCACCTTCTTCGTATGGTTACGAAACCTGCAACAACACAAACAAGACACGACAAGCCTATGCAATCAAATCAATTCAGGTTAGTGACGTTACACCCAGTTAATTCAGAGCTTTAACAATTGTTGGCAAGGGCCAGTGATGTTATACTCATGCTAGCTTCACTAAACTTAGGCGTTTTATCATGCACAAAACAGTAAAGAACGGTGTCAAGTACTGAATAACATATTTTCATTGATTGGGCCCCTGAATGGGCGGAGTTTTTGTACACGGGATGTAACTCCTGAAAAGAGGAAGCTACGCAAAGCAAATACATAAGTATGCACAAGAAGCATGAATATTTTGACAAATTAAATTTTGTACACATGTCGGCAACGGGATGCAGATGAACACCACGAACTGATCCTCCCATGACTCGTCCGACTCTAAGGCTTTCCCGGTATCCTCACTTCTGAAGAGATTGTATCTGATAGTCGACCCCTCAAGTATATTCTCCCGCATTGATGCTCATTGAATTCGGACCGCAGTCATTTGCTTTTCAAATCCCTAACTTTTGCGTGAACCGCCCTTTACGGGTTTTCAGTTCACCGGGATACCCTTTTTTGCCGAAGCCGCCCAGTGTAGGTTTTCAACTTCGCGGGTGTACATTTTTTCAATTTTATCCCTAACTTTTGCCCGAACCTTTCATTCTGTTTTTGGCTCGCCAGGATGCCCCATTTTTGCCTGGACTCTCTTTTTTCTGTCCAGCGGGTCTATTTTAAGCAAAGTATTTTTTAACTGCGTCCGAATTCACAGGTGACGCAAAGTCTTCTCCGTCCATGGTGGACAACAGTAAAGCTCCTCCTGAAAAGACCTTACTGACAACGTATGGCCCTTCGTAGTTGGGGGTCTACTTGCCCCTGTGATCTGCTTGCGGCGGGAGAATCCTTTTCAGCACAAGATCGCCCGTCTGAAAGCTTCGCGGAAGTATCTTCTTGTCGTACGCTTTCTTCATTCGTCTTTGGTACAAACGACCGTATGCCAGAGAAGCTAGCCTTTTCTCATCCATTAAGCTCAATTGATTCAATCTATTCGTTACCCATTCTGCCTCGTCCAGCTGAACGTCTCGCAATACCCTTAGAGAAGGGATCTCAACTTCCAATGGTAATACCGCTTCCATTCCGTATACCAACGAGAACGGAGTTGCCCCGGTTGATGTGCGTACCGTCGTACGATAACCGTGCAAAGCAAAAGGTAGCATCTCGTGCCAATCCTTATAGGTCACCACCATCTTCTGGACGATCTTCTTGATATTCTTATTGGCCGCTTCGACAGCGCCATTCATCTTGGGTCGGTAAGGGGAGGAGTTGTGATGTTCGATCTTGAAATTCTGACAGAGCTCCTTCATCATTTTGTTGTTCAGATTTGAACCATTATCCGTGATTATCCGCTCGGGGATCCCATATCGGCAAATGATATCTCTCTTGATGAATCTGGCCACCACTTGCTTCGTTACATTTGCGTAAGACGCTGCTTCTACCCACTTGGTGAAGTAATCGATTGCTACTAGGATGAACCGATGCCCGTTAGAAGCCGTCGGCTCGATCTTCCCAATCATATCGATTCCCCACATCGAGAATGGCCATGGAGATGACATCACATTTAAAGGACTCGGAGGCACGTGTATCTTGTCAGCATAGATTTGGCACTTGTGGCACTTCCTCGCGAACTTGAAACAATCAGTTTCCATTGTCAGCCAAAAGTAACCTGCCCTTAGCAGCTTTCTCGTCATAGCATGTCCACCAACATGCGTACCAAAGGTACCTTCGTGAATTTCCTCCATGAGAAGCTTTGCCTCTTTCTCGTCTACACAACGCAACAACACCAAATCGTGGTTTCTTCTGTACAAGACGCCATCCGGATTCAAGTAGAAATTACCCGCTAATCTCCTGAGAGTCTTCTGATCTTGACTGGATGCCCCAGCCGGATACTCTTTATTCTTCAGGAAATTAAGGATATCAAAATACCACAGTTTGTCATCAGATGCTTCATCAATAGCAAATACATAAGCTGGCCTGTCCAACCGAGAGATAGTGATTTGGGGAGCTTCGTTCCAGAAATTGACTTTGTACATGGAAGACAAAGTGGCAAGGGCGTCAGCCATTTGATTCTCTGCCCGCGGTACATGATGCAATTCAACCTTGTCGAAGAAAGGCAACAATCTCCTTGCATAATTCATGTAATGTATCAAGTTGGGCTGACGTGTCTCCCATTCCCCTTTTATCTGATTCACTACCAGAGCTGAGTCTCCGTATACGTCTAGATGTTTGATTCGCAAATCAATGGCTTCTTCAAGCCCCATTATACAAGCTTCGTATTCGGCCTCATTGTTGGTAACGGCAAAGGTCAATCGGGCAGTAAACGGGATGTGCGACCCGTGCGGCGTGGTGATGATTGCCCCTATTCCGCTACCGTAAGCATTCACAGCTCCGTCAAAAATCATCTTCCACTGGGACCCCAACTCTGGTCCTTCGTCTGGCAACGGCTCTTCGCAATCCTTCATCTTTAGGTACATGATATCCTCGTCAGGAAAATCAAACCTCATCGATTGGTATTCTTCAATAGGCTGCTCCGCCAGATACTCAGACAGCACACTCCCCTTTATAGCCTTTTGCGAGACGTATTGAATATCATATTCAGTCAAGACCATCTGCCAACGGGCAATTCTACCTGACAACGCCTGCTTTTCGAATACATATTTGATAGGATCCATCTTCGAGATGAGCATGGTTGTATGATTCAGCATGTACTGCCTCAAACGCTTGGCGGCCCAGGCTAGCGCGCAACAAGTTTTCTCCAGCATTGAATACCGAGATTCACAATCTGTAAATTTCTTACTCAAGTAATAGATCGCATGCTCTTTTCTCCCTGTCTCGTCGTGTTGACCGAGAACACAACCCATGCTTCCCTCAAGAACCGTCAAATACATTATCAAGGGTCTACCTGCCACTGGGGGTATCAAAATAGGAGGTTCCTGCAGATACTTCTTTATTTTATCGAACGCCTTTTGACAATTTTCGTTCCACGTCACAGCTTGATCTTTCTTCAACAGCTTGAATAATGGTTCACACGTAGCAGTTAGGTGAGATATGAACCGGGCGATGTAGTTCAACCTCCCTAAAAACCCGCGCACCTCTTTCTCTGTTTTAGGCGTCGGCATTTCTTGAATCGCTTTTATTTTAGCAGGATCGACCTCTATTCCTCTTTCGCTTACGATAAACCCCAGCAGTTTACCCGATCTCACCCCGAAGGTGCACTTATTAGGGTTCAGCCTCAGCCTGAACTTCCTAAGTCTTTTAAGCAACTTCAGCAGCTTCACCAGATGCTCTTCCTCCGTCTGGGATTTGGCAATCATATCGTCAACATAAACTTCGATCTCTTTATGCATCATGTCATGAAAAAGAGTCGTCATCGCACGCTGATATGTTGCCCCAGCATTTTTCAAACCAAAGGGCATCACTTTGTAGCAAAATGTTCCCCAAGGCGTTATGAAAGTAGTCTTCTCCATATCCTCTGGCGCCATTTTAATCTGATTATAGCTTGAAAAGCCATCCATGAAGGAGAATACGGAGTACTGAGCGGTATTATCAACTAACACGTCAATGTGAGGAAGTGGAAAATCGTCTTTTGGGCTTGCTTTGTTCAAATCTCTATAATCCACGCACATCCGAACCTTGCCATCTTTCTTTGGCACTGGTACGATGTTGGCAACCCATGAAGGATACTTCGTCACAGCCAGGAAACCAGCGTCCCACTGTTTCTGCACTTCCTCCTTGATCTTCATTGCCATATCTGGTCGTGTTCTGCGAAGTTTTTGCTTGACCGGCGGGCAATCTTCTTTCAGTGGCAGGCGATGCACAACCATATCTGTATCGAGCCCTGGCATATCCTCATATGACCAAGCGAATACATCATTATACTCTCGAAGCATTTCAACCAGTCTTCGCTTGATATCACTCTGCAGTGCGGCTCCGATACGAATATTTTTCTCAACCCCTTCCGACCCCAAATTGATAATTTCGATGACCTCGTCGTGAGGCAGAATGGCTCTTTCCTCTTGCTTCACTAACCAAGACAGTTCTTCAGGAACGTCGCTATCTTCGACAACCTCTTCTTCGGTCTGAAACACCGGGTGCTCGAAGTCGGGACGAGTCATAGGTGGTTCAAGGATGTCATCTGAAAATGTTATCCTGCAAAAGGAATGGTTAAGTGCTTCAAAATGCGTATAAAGCGAATAACCACATTGCCATTTTATTGAAAAATACAAAACAGGAAAGACAGGGATTACGGTATTTGCACATGAAAAACCGCCATTTATTTAATGATTAACACGCAATGTTTATAACAACACAGCCCTAAGCAAATCCTGATGCCCCGGGCAAGACATCAGATTATTCAACAATTAATAAAGCAAAGCATTACTGTTTAAAAGTCACAGGAACAAGCTCCTGAATAGACCAGTTGCACAGTCCTTGTCCTGGCGTGCTTGGCTGAATCCAGGCATCCATATCACAGTCGCTGTCTCCTTCATCAGACTCTGAAGCAGCATTGACGGTTTCATGACATACTCCGCTGGCAGAGATGGTGATTGACTTTCTGAAATGGGGGGCCTCCACGGAAGGAGTTGATGACGACGGTCGGTACCCCAGCCCGAACCGGTCCATCTTCACAGGAATGTCCAGCACTTTGCCCCAGCCCTTGGCTTCTCCTGCTTCTACTAGAGCTTGAGCTTCTTTATACGATGAGACAGCTATCTCTGGCACTTTGCTCGGCCCGGGACCTTTGTCCTTGATGCGCAAACCTTCGAATGCCTGGCATGGCGTCTCGTGGATCTCCCCGTCGACTTCCACATATTTAAACGATGATAGATGGCTGACCAGGATGTCCTCTTCTCCGCACACGGTGACTACGCTGTCTCCGACCATATACTTTAACTTCTGATGCAGGGTAGACGTGACTGCCCCCGCCCCATGAATCCAGGGTCTTCCAAGCAAGCAGCTATACGCAGGCTGTATATCCATGATATAAAACTCAGTTGCAAATACTTCCGGCCCCACTTGCAGAGGCAAAGTAATCGATCCGAAGACTGTTCTCCGCGTGCCGTCAAACGCTCTGACTACCAAATCACTGGGTGTACACAAAATCCCTCGAACATCCAGCTTCATCATTGCCTTCTTGGGCAGCACATTCAAAGACGATCCGGTGTCAACCAATACGTGCAACATTACTGATCCTCTACACTCAACAGATATGTGTAATGCCATATTATGATCTCTCCCTTTCGGAGTCAAGTCAAAATCGGTAAAGCCCAGACTGTGGCCCGCATTCACATGCGCCAATACCCCTTCTAGCTGATTTACGGAGACATCCTGGGGTACAAAAGAAGTGTCCAGGACTTTCAGCAAAGCATTTCTGTGAGCTTCCGAACACAACAGCAGTGACAGGATAGATATTTTGGACGGTGTTTGCTGTAGATGCTCCACAATCTTATAATCACTTTTTCGAATCAAGCGCATGAACTCTTCTACATCCTTCGATGCTGCTTCTTTTTCACTTGCTTGTACCGGAACATTTTCAACCGCTTTCCCTTTTCCTTTCGCTAGTCTTTCAGCCTCCACTTCAGGAGATATAAAGATCCTGCCACTCCTTGTCATGCCTCCTGAACCAACAACATTATCCACAATCTCCACTGGCTGTTTGTTAACATCAATCTTTATCCCATCACAATACACCTCTAACCCATATGACCATGGGACTGCTTTCGTGTTCTCGTACGGGATCGGCCCGGCTTTAGTTATGGTAATCGGCGGTCGTTGAGCTGGTGCTGCGATAGTGATCGTCTTCCGAGGAATCGTTACCGTGGCCACATCACTCCGATTATCCACTACTGCCCCTGCAGGCTCATCAGTTGCCGCTCGATCAAACTGCAATATGCCCTCATCAATTAAAGCCTGAATGCCTTTCTTCAAATCCTCACACCCCCCAGCTAGGGTCCAACAATCTAAGTAATACTCGTTACATCCTGGGTAAACACCTCCTTGTAACAGTCGGCTCTTTATCTCGCTCAGCGGCGTCCTCAAATCTTCAACATTCATGATAAGATTCAGACCTTCCTCAGTCAGAACGGCGTTTGCCCCATGGTTAGGCATGGGTTTCTGGACTATATTCGGACCTGCCGTTCCGAAATTGATAGTCTTGTTGTCTAAAAGATCCTGCACAACGTGCTTAAAAGCATGGCAACCTTCTATATCGTGACCCGGGGCCCCAGAATGAAACTCACAGTGCTTGCTTGCATCATAACCAAACGGGGGAGCTCCCGTTATTGGTGCCAGGGTTCTTTTCTCTACCAGGTTCAATCCCAACAATGTCTGCAACAAATCGGCATATGTTGAGGGATGCTTCTCAAACACTCTTCTCGGTTTACTACCCTGAAATCTTCGCTGAACAGGTTGTGCCCCCTGCTGAGGCTGCTGCTGCTGTGGCATTGGCTGTTGCTGAACCGGTTGTTGTTGCTGGAGTGGTTGTTGCTGATATGGGATAGTAACACTCGACACCTGCCGTGGCTGACGATATTGACCTCGTCCCCTGCCTCGGCCTCGGCCTCGGCCTCCAAATACCGCGCTTGCCTCGCCCTGACGGCGCCCACCATAAGCTTTCCTATTACTGCCAGATGCAGTTGATTCCTCGACTTGGAACTTTCCTTGCTTAATGTTACGTTCAATCTTTTCCCCCATCAGAATCAGGTCTGAAAAACTGGCCAGAGACGTATGAAACAGCATATCATGAAACAGCCCTGTGAATGTGCCGACAAACATATCATTCATTTCCTTATCTTCTACAGGAGGACGGACCCAGGCAGCCATATCGCGCCACCTTTGCGCATACTCTTTAAAACTCTCCCCCTTCTTCTGCGAAAGCCCGGCCAACTGGACCCGATTGGGCGCCAGGTCGCTGTTATACTTGTAGTGGGCTACAAATGCCTCTGCTAATTGCTTCCATGTCTTGATATCAGTTGGCTCCAACCCCATGTACCACTCTAGGGAAGGGCCCGATAGGCTATCCTGAAAGAAATGCATTAGCATTCTTTCATCAGTTGAGTATGCAGACATCTTTCTGTAATAAGCTCGCACATGCACTTTCGGACATGTGTCTCCTTTGTACTTATCGAACGCAGGCGCTTTGAATTTAATTGGCACCCTCAAGCCAGGTACCAAGCCCATTGTTGCCATGTCCAAACCCACAGCACTCTGGTTTAGGACTCCCTTCATCTGCTCTTCCAGCATTCTAATCTTCTGGGAATCATCCATCGGCCCTTCAAAACCTCCTCCGGAGAAGGCGTCTTCCTGCTGATCTTCTTGCCACATACCATTTCCAGCCCCGTACCCATCATATGCATTATTACGTCCAGCTCTGATCTGATTCACTCCCGGACCTCGGCCTCTGTTGCCGTACCCTTGAACACCTCCAGCGGGACCAAAAGCCATAAATCCAGCACCGTTTCTGTTTCCAAAGCCTCCGTAACCCTGATTGACCATACCATAACCATCTTGCCCAAAGCCTTGAGCATTAAAGCCATACTTCCCAGTGTTATCGAATCCCTGATCGTTGAATCCGAACCCAGTATTGACAAAGCCATTGCCTCCTAGATTATCTCCCAAATTGACATCACCCGGCCCAACATTATGGACAGCAGTCTCATTCCCCACTCCGACGTTACCATTCACAGCAGCGGTAGCGTTGTTGACATTAGCAGCGGGTATGTTGACTACAGGCGGAGCCACTGGCGTGGGAGTGCCGTCTCCATGAGCAGTATCAACCCGGACAGACTGATGATCTTCATTACCATGACCAGCGTTTCGAGCCAACAGAGGTTGGACCATGGCCTGCAAATTCTCCTGCCCTTTTGCTATAGCTTCCATGGTTTGCATGAAGAGGGCGAGCTTCTCGCGCACATCTTGCATCTCGTTCTGCATTTGGTCCATGATTTTTCGACAATTGGAGCGTGTAGAATAGCGGTGCGGATGCTGATCTGCAATCCTGTTAAGTACCTGATACAGAGCAGGAAATAAGACACCATCCAAAGATTACCTGTAATGCAATATGAATATGAATGCAATGCAATGTGTCTGTGCATTAGGGAAGTTCATTCCCCCAGTTCTAGTGCGAAGGTGCCGGTGCAGTGACAGTGCTGACAATAGGAATATCGGAGCTGAATCATAGAAAGCCTCATATATTGCAGGGAGAATCAATAAGCCCAGGGTACAATATCACTGAGAATACAAAGAAGGCATGACCTCAACCAACAATCCTGGTGATGGTCAGCACTATGCAAATAAAGCATACAAGTTACTACATGAAATGATCAAATCCTCCCAAAAGTCTGGTACTCCTCTATCAACTTCTTGGTCTCCGGGTGGCTTGGCCGATCAAGCAGCCCTTCAACAAGCTGGTTTCTCCTCTTAAGGACACGGCGTACGTCTTCAGCAGTTTCTTCCCATGTTGCTTCTCCGAAGCAATCTTCTAACTTTCGCTTCTGAGACACTGCTTCATCTCTGGACTTGATTGCCTTGTTCAGTGCATGCTGGACACTATACCGGGTCATCACTTCTTCCTCACACTTCTTGATGCTAGACTTCAACTTCTCTTCGAGGTCGGAAATTTGCTGCTTCAGCTTATCTTCCCTCATCTTATTGTTGGTGAGTGTAGCATTCCAAGTCTCATTGCAAGAAGATATCTCTCGGTGTGCTGCGTCAAGCGCTTTCTTTTTGGCTTCCAGCATGTCATGGGAGCTTCTGAACTCTTGCCCCAGACGTTCGCGCTTTTTCTTCTCCTCAGTCAACTCAGCCCCTAGTCTGTTTACTAGCTCGATCTGCTGTTGGAAAGCATATACGGCCTTGTTTTTCTTGCTGCGTGCCTGGGCTAACTCTTGCTCTAACCCTTCGTTAATCTTCATCAAGGCTTCTTTTTCCTTCACAACTTGCTCGTAGGCCTCCCTAGAAACAGTAGTTGGCTCTGCTACCGGAACGGGAACAAGAATTGGTGCATCTGGAAACGGCATCCTCAACTGACTAGCCCTCTCCTGAATCCAAACTCTATAAGGTGCATAGGCCTGGCAATCGTTCTTTCCTAACAAAGGCTTCCCTTTGCGGTTAATACGCGTCCAGGCATGTTGCAGCTTGGCTAGTAACTCCCCTTTCACGTCTCCGGTGAAGTACAGAGATTCCTGTACTTCTTCCTCCTGAGGTGGATTCTTCAGCGCATATCTGAACTGGCGAATGAATAGAGAAGGGTTGTAATTGATACACCCTTTTCTTCCTATCAGCGGCACATTAGGGTACCCAGAACAGCTGAAGATGAGCTCGGATCCCAACAAATCTCGATCAAACCATACAACGTCTTCGGAAGATAGCCTCATCAGGCGTTCTGACCAACTGGCTGAGGTTGCACTGTCTACAAATGGTCCCTTCATGGGGAGATGACTTTTGAACCACATATTCAACAGAGGAGTACACCAGTAAACAACTTTTCCTCTTCGGTTCTCATTCTTATAGTGCAATGAGTGGTAGAAGTCTCCGATCAACGTTGGCACTGGGTTGCCTGCAGCAAACAGATAGAAAGCATCCAAATCCACAAAGTTGGGCAAGTTAGGAAACAGCACAATTCCATAAATGCATAGAGCCAGAATAGCATTGAAAACCACCCAACAACCGTTCTTGGCGTACTCTCGAGCTTTGACAACTAAGAAATCAAGAGAGAAACCTGAGACCCCAAGCCAAGAAGTCAATAACAGATCTGCAGCGTCCATATGCAAGGCTTTGGCTAAGTCCTCCAACTTGGGCTCAGCAGCAGAGTGAATAAAGGGAACCTTGTTCTGCACGGGGAGCTCAGTAAACTCCACATACTCCTCAATGGTAGGCCCTAGAATAAAGTCAGCAAAAGTAAAGCATCTCAATGCGGGGTCATAGAACTGCATCAAGGTGTATAGCCCGTTCATCTCATCAGCAGTGGGCTTACAGACTAATCTCAGTAATCTCCCATGGCTCATTCTGAAGCTTCTCCTAACCTCCTCATCAGCAAGAGATATCAGACCAAGCAAAGAAGTAATATCAGGTGCAGGCAGCTTATACGCAACTGTTTTCCTCAAACCAGCCATAATCAATACTCAGAAGTCCGGGCACTAGAACTAGGGAAATGCAAATGCACCTGCAGCACAGACACACGTTAGTGAAATGCAAATGGTAATGGATATGCAGGCAATGCAATGCAAGTAACATGCAACAGGGACCAAAGCTGCAGCTGAATAGCCTGAACCCAATCAAGAAAGGTCTCAGATAGACCATCCAGAAGCCATCAAACCCTGGTCTCAGATAGACCTAACACAAAGCTCCAATACTGGTCTCTGACAGACCTCAAACCATAACTCCAACTGGTCTCTGGTAGACCTCAAATCACATCTCTAATTGGTCTCTGACAGACCTCAAGATTCTCCTACCGGTCTCTGACAGACCTCAGAACACATCTCCAGATGGTCTCTGACAGACCTCCTAACTCTCCATAAATACCCAGGATCTCTGATCGAGAAATAGCCGGTATCTGAAGGTCTGGTTACCTGCATAACCCCAAATCCCCTCACAGGTGGGTGGCCCTATAACTGGCACAAGGTACGGCATCCTATGCGGTCGTCGGCGTCACAGACTTTCAGGGTTGATGATACGATTCCCAGAAGGAGTGGCATCATCAAATCCTGAAGAGGCCTCACTCAGCCAACTTCCAAATGATCGGTTCCCGGAGTCGACAATTCAGCTGACCAACAACCCCTTCGACCCAAAGGGTAGAAAAAGAAGCCAACCAGAAGAACCTCGTCCGAGTGTAGATTTCATGAGACACTAATGCAAGCAAAGCCGGCACGCGCCCACTACTTTCTACGCTAATTCTAGGTGCACTCAAGCCCAGGTCCGGCTTATCTCTCAATATCAGAACACCCGTCACACCCTGATACAGCAATAATAATCAATATACAAAGCTGAAAATACAAGGTTAGAAATGTACAATAACTCCATACAAAATCCTCGACGGGAAAACAAGCGCTAGGATTGACTCGCTCAAAGGGACGTTGGATCCCAAATGCATAAGAACCATCGCAGTTCTTAGCAGCCAGGGGACGTTGGATCCCCAGCAGAGTCGCCAGCTGTCGCTACTGCGAAAATCGGCGCCGGCTGAACAGAAGAGTCGCCACCGTGCGTTATTTATCCCACGGGAGGGAAAGGAAACGCTCAGAGTAAACCTCGCACAACACGGGAAAGGTATGGTCGTCGCAACCAAATCCTGGGTTCGGGAGTCGGTTACGCAAGGGGAAGGTATTAGCACCCCTCACGTCCGTCGTACTCGACGGGATCCACGCTTTTTTTCGGGTATGGATTGTTATTCTATCTAAACTATAGGTCAAGGGTTAAAAAGAAAATAAAATGAAAATAAAAATGACTCGGCAAAGTATCGCACTTTATGCCTACGTATTCTCGCCTGGAACGAGAAATCAGAGTCAACGTAGTTCGCCTACCTACGGGAAAAGGAGGGGAAGGTTGCTCGCTAGGATATCGCATCCTATGCCTACGTACTTTCATACAGCATGAAAGATCAGAGCAAACGTAGTTCGGGCCACGTACGACACAAGCTTGTCTTGGTTGATTTTATTCCTTCTGAAAAAGGTTTTCTGATTACCAGTCCAAGCGGACAAAAATGACGTTTTGATGAGTTCACATACTTTTACGAAAGAAGTGTCTTTTATTGTGTTTGAAATCTTTATGTATTTTCTGTTTGTTTTAAGAAAGAAAGAGACAGAACTCTAACCTACGGTTGCGAGGGAAATCAAACTAACCTACTGTTATCATGCATGGGTTAAGACCTAGTGTCTATCATGCTCCTCTCTTGCACAGAGAGAAACAGAGATCCTACGGGATAGGCAGAACAGAAACAATATCAAATATATACAGTAAAGCAGATAAAATGCATGGATGCAACAGTACAAGCGAGGCAAGGGAGTCCCACTCGACCTCGAACCTAGAAAACAATAGGCAAAAGTGAACAGGCTTCACTTTCAACCCAGCAGGGTAAACAGCAAACAATACAGTCCAGAAAACCAATCAATACATCAGCAAAAGAAATACAGCAAAAGCAAACAGCTTCAGCAGCTCTGAATCAACATCTGACTTCCAATAATCTCCAATCAGCTACAGGCTTCAACAAGTATTAATCTCCATCTTCATGACTTTCAGGCAAGGGCTTTGATCATCAATCTTCCATCTGCAATGGCTTTTCTTCATGCTCAAACCTCCAGGATGAGGAATCAGTCACAAGAGTGAAGTGAATGAATGTTAGACAGTTAATTACCTACCAAGGGTGGTTCATCAACTGTTAACATTAAACAGAAAGTTTCCTCTCAAAAGTTCTATCTTTCAAATATATTCACTGATCCTTCCAAAGGAAGGAGGTGGATATTTGAAAGAGACTTTGAATCATAGAGAAAGGATGGATGCAGACAAGGCATTCCATGTTTGAGAAACAAGCTTTCTAACCTAGAGCTCTGCCTAGCTCCTAAACCCTAGTCTCCTCAGCAGCTGCTAGCAAGATCCTCCTCTCCAACTCTGACAGTTGATCCTCAATCTCTTGATCTCCAATGGTCTTCATCTCCTCAAGTCTTCAGCTCTCCCAAGTCCCCAGACAATCCCAATACCCAAACAAGCAAGCAATAATCCCCAGAGGGCACACCACACCAGTCAATCAGATATACACAGAGCATTAATAGCAGTAGGGGAATCCTGACTTTTTCTAAGGGGATCTAATAACTACCCATAGCCCCTATAGTCCCATAGCTAACCTATTCAATTTCTAAGTCCTAAGGGAAAGAATCAAACTTCCTAAGTCATCACCTAAAAACCCTAATTTGTTCATGTTGTTCAAGCCTACATTAAGCACCTAAAACTAATTCCTAAAAAAGGGAACTAAATTGTTTCTACAAGTTCAATATCTCATCTAAACAACCTAAAAAGAATGAACAAAAAATATTAAAGCATTTAATAGAACAAAAATTACTAAAATCATGCATGAAATGAAGCTATTTAAAATGACATTTATTTAGAAAATATGGAAAAAATATGAAATAAAAATAAAAATGCAATTTTATTTAATGACAATTTTCTACACATTCTAATGAAAATGATGTAAAAAGAATGAATTAAAAATGATTTTTTATCTATTTATTATGAATTAATGAAAATCCAAAAAATATTAAGAGAAATTAAAAATCAAAATGAAAGAAATAAATGGGAGAGGGGTGCTAATAGAAAACACGCTCAGTTCATTTCAGGATGGGCCAAGCAGACAGGGGGTGCGCGTAGCAAATTTGGCTTAGGCCCAGAACCACTCAGAATTAATGAAAAATAAAAAACACGCAGGGGGTGCATTCAGAAACAGATTCATGTTCAAATGAAGTTGGGCTCACTAATGGGGGGTGGGGATATCACTCAACACTCAGGCCCGCCCGTTTCAATTAATGAAACGGTGCGTTTAGGGCACCACTCTTCCCTCCAAATTCTGAATCAAATAAGAGCCACACGATTGCTCTCTGAGTCAAAGGTCTTGCATGAAATGAACGTCCCAGATTGTGTCTCCTACCTCCATCCAACTAGGGTTTCTGAAACCCTCACACGCATGCCATGAACGTCCAAGTTCAAGCTCTCGGTTCTCTCTCTCCAGGCCATGAAACGCCACGATATAAACATGAAACTTACTCAGAATCTCTCCCTCTATACGTCTATGGTCTTTGTTTGCTTTGAAACTCAGCCAATCAATAAACCCGATCGAAACAAATTCGGACTCCATGAAAATACACTGAGATGCATCACAACAATTCTCAACCAAACCTATACTAATCTACTCTATGCATAATGGTGATCATCCTGCGCTATCAACCTAAGATTATAATGCACTATGCTGCAAGTTCTAAGTCCTAACAGTTTGGTGCACCTGTTAACAATCATCACTAAACTACTCCAAACTCATCCTAATAGCTCTACTAACATCCTACATCATATCTAAACTAACAAATCTATGCTAAACTAACTGAATCAAACTGTGGCAGAGAAAATGCACCTGGTGTGGAATCTTGTGGATGATGATGGAACTCGTGGATCTGAGGCTTTTGAGGCTTGGATCCTGATCTACAATTGCTCTACTTGATTCTGTATGCAACACTTTGAGGAGTCTTGCACTGGATCTTGAGTTCCAACTGAATTTGCAATTTTGATGTTGATGATGGAAGTGCTCGAAAATGGATTGATCACACCTTGTTCTTGGTTGAATTCTGATCTATGATGAGGAATCAGTATGATGAAATTGATTTTGATGGTGATTGGTGAAGAATTTGAGGAATTGAAGTGAAAATGCAATGAGAAAGAATGAGAGAATTTGGGAAATTCTTGGTGAAAAATGAATCCAACCCTTGCTCAATTCTGATTTCATGAATATATAGTGTTCAATGGTAACTTCTAGATCCCTCTTACAACTTCCCTTGCCTTCCAACTTTGATTCATTTTGGCTATGTTTCTTAAAATGCAAGTAACCAAGGATAACTTTGAAATCTTCCACTAAACTCAAAAAAGTGCTTGAACCATTGTCTTTAGAATGTCTTTTCCATTCAAAATCATATATTGGAAGTCTCCATTTGGACTTATAAATCTCCCAAACCATTTTTCACTTTGACTTTATCCAAGTTATAAGCCATTTTAGTTCAAATTTGGACCAATCATGCAACTTCATGTTATGAGCTTTTCCAACAATTTGTGACCTCCTTTCTAGACTCAAAATGTCATTTGGAGCAAGTTTGATGTTGTAAGTTTTTCCATTTGAGGCCTCCTTGTATGAGTTTTGGACATAGGTTAAAATGACCTGTAATTCACAAATGCCCAAAATACCCTTTGCTTGCCAAGACCATAAGTTGCGTTCCACACATCATATGAGGGCATGCCATACCATTCTAGAAAGCTAAGACAATGAGGAACAATTCTTATGTTGACCAAGAATTCATTTGAAATCTCCTTGAGGGGTAAAAATTGCTTGGAAGTCAAGTCACTTTCACAGACAAAATTTCAGATACCTCAGATGACCTGTAACTTGCAAGGACCATAACTTGAGTTCTATAAATCTCCTTGATGTCTTACACCACTCAAATTAAAGTTCTTGAGATCCTCTACAAGTTTCATGTTGGCCAAGAAGCCATTTGAAGCTAGCATTTTGACTTATCTTGCTTGGAAATTTGACCTAAACTAGGGGATTTTACACAGAAACCCTAATTTAGAAACTCCTCTTCTCCTTGATTTCTCTTGAATTCTCCTTGGCATATCTCCATATCCTTATTTATATGTCCAATGATGAACCCCACATCTCTCCAATAGACTTGAATGCCCTTTAAATCAGTCAATTGACCTAGGGTTGACCTAGGGTTGACCCAGATGAAACCCTAGTTGACTGCCTTCAGCTATAGCTCTTGTGCTCTCATCAATGACTTGTCTCCTTCTTTAAATGACTTTATAAGTCTCTCATAATGTCTAGATACTCTCCATGCCTTCAACTATAGCTCTCAATCCTCTTGTTGACCCTCAGATACCCTCAGCTAGGGGATGGACTCAAGGCTTGATCTGCTGAACTCTTTGCTTTCAAATTCTTTCCTGATGACTTGAATGAGATTGAATTGGGATAATAACCTCTTGATAGGCCTCTAGAGATGAGAATAATGATTGGTCCCCCTGTTGAATGACTTGCTATGCTTATGCTATGCAGATGGTTAGTCTATGTACATGACTCTATATGCAAATGCTAATGACATTGAAACATAAACCAAGTGAATAAGGTTGGGCAAATTTTAGGGTGCAACAGCTGCCCCTATTCAAGCGGCTTGGACCCGATTGGGTGAAGAGCCCGGAGCCTTCAGACATTCGCGGTACGAGACGGTTGAATACTAGGAACCCAGAAATTTGCCAACCGCAGAAATAAACTGCGCTCATGCTTGAGGAACGACATTCATCAGCTGAATCTGACTGTTACAGCAACCCACTGATCTCGCGCGACCGTGCTGGGGATTGTCTTCATCGTTCCGAAGAGGATTCTGTCATAACAGATTGCTTGCCTGTCCACGTTAGGACTCTGTCCGTCATCAATACGAAGAAATCTCAACTAAAACCTGTCCACGTTAGGACTCCACTTGCTGCTAATCCAGAAAAGTCTCGGCAACTCCGCTGGGGATAATTCGTCTGCATTTCCATAAACTGAATCATCCACGTTAGGAATAAAATTCTTTCACGCTAGGAGTAACACCTGTCCACGTTAGGAATAACATCGTTCACGTTAGGAGTAACACCTGTCCACGTTAGGAATCATCTCTTCTGTATCTGTCCACGTCAGGACTAAACCTTTCATCTTTCCACGTCAGGAAGCAATCTTCTTTCCGCATAAGGAGAACTGTATCGATCTGTCCCCGTAAGGACTCCAATACCACTTGACATGCCCGCGTCAGGACTCCAATCTTTCCACGTAAGGAATTCAACTTTAGTTCTGAACCTGTCCACGTCAGGACTCCACTTTCCACGTAAGGAGTACATCATTCTTCCACGTCAGGAATCAACTTTTCTTGAATCTGTCCACGCAAGGACCCCAACTTTTCCACGTAAGGCAACCAATTCCTCCCGATTTGTCCGCGTCAGGACTACATTTTTCCACGTTAGGAATGCCATCCTAATCTGTCCACGTAAGGACTCCACTCTTTCCACGTTAGGAATCACCTCTTTCCACGTAAGGAATCCTCTTCTGATACGTCCGCGTAAGGACTACATCGTCCACGTTAGGACCCACTTCTCCACGTTAGGAATAATAATCTCTTTGATTTGTCCACGTCAGGACACTGATCTCGTCTTGATTTGTCCACGTTAGGACTCAAACGTCTTCGACCTGCTGAGGAAATAAGACTTGTCCACGTAAGGACTCACACGCTGGTCTGATCTGTCCACGTCAGGGCACCAACACAAAGGGTAATCACTTTTGTCAACGTCCTGACCTCCCATTCCACAAATTTGAGAAACCGAATCTGTCCATGTTAGGACTAACACACCTCACCCATCCGGGGAAATAAACCTGTCCACGTTAGGACGCCCACTTCTGAAGAAATCCCGTCAATCTAGGAATAAATTGTCCGCGTTAGGACTTAGTTCTCCAATGATCCACACCCACAAACTCCTCAGCACCAACGTGACAGCGACTTTGAGACGGACTCTACTGGGGATGCCTGGAACCCAAACTATCGAACGCCTGTTCTGATAACCAGCGGTGGCCTCTGAAATTCTGACTCATGGAACCCCTGATGACAACTAATTCTGCCTGGGAATAAAGAGAAACTTATCCTGGTAACTTTGTGAGGAATACTGCCGAAACTGACATTATCATTGAATATCTCCTGCCGAGATCTTGAGTGTTTGGTAATTCATTTGAGCGAGAGTTCTATCCACCTGAACTGCTAGAGTACAGGAACTGCTTCAGCAAAATAAATGCTGGAAGGATACTGTCGACTCCGCCGGGGATAGCCAGGTGCTACAGAATTATTCCAGCAAAATAAATGCTGGAAGGGTGAAGTCGACCCTGCTGGGAAATTGGGAACTCAAACCACACACCCTATTGAGGTAACCCCCTGCTGGGGAACATAACTTTGCTGGGGAATAGCAGATGCACATAGTTCGATCGGACTTTCTGCTGGAACGTGAACTGATATTACCAGTATCCCTGACGAAATAAATGACTGGACCCACCATCAACTCTGCTTGGGAGAGTCATAATCTTCGAGTTCCACTAGGAGGAATGAAAACACTTGCAAAGAGAATTCCGCTGGGGATGGGATGATTCTCTTGGGGAAAATTAACTGACTCCACTGGGGGAGAGTGCATGACCCTGCGGGGAAAGATGAACCTATCTGAATACAGCCTTATGATCTTAGAATCGCCAAACTCTGCTGAGGACAAATAACTTTTCTGCTCCCTTTGAGTAAGCTACGGCTAGCTGGGAAATTCTATCCTTCTTCAGGAAGAACATGCATGACCTGCGTGGGGACTGAGTCTTTCGTTATCGCAATCTTTTGATCACCTTCTTCGTATGGTTACGAAACCTGCAACAACACAAACAAGACACGACAAGCCTATGCAATCAAATCAATTCAGGTTAGTGACGTTACACCCAGTTAATTCAGAGCTTTAACAATTGTTGGCAAGGGCCAGTGATGTTATACTCATGCTAGCTTCACTAAACTTAGGCGTTTTATCATGCACAAAACAGTAAAGAACGGTGTCAAGTACTGAATAACATATTTTCATTGATTGGGCCCCTGAATGGGCGGAGTTTTTGTACACGGGATGTAACTCCTGAAAAGAGGAAGCTACGCAAAGCAAATACATAAGTATGCACAAGAAGCATGAATATTTTGACAAATTAAATTTTGTACACATGTCGGCAACGGGATGCAGATGAACACCACGAACTGATCCTCCCATGACTCGTCCGACTCTAAGGCTTTCCCGGTATCCTCACTTCTGAAGAGATTGTATCTGATAGTCGACCCCTCAAGTATATTCTCCCGCATTGATGCTCATTGAATTCGGACCGCAGTCATTTGCTTTTCAAATCCCTAACTTTTGCGTGAACCGCCCTTTACGGGTTTTCAGTTCACCGGGATACCCTTTTTTGCCGAAGCCGCCCAGTGTAGGTTTTCAACTTCGCGGGTGTACATTTTTTCAATTTTATCCCTAACTTTTGCCCGAACCTTTCATTCTGTTTTTGGCTCGCCAGGATGCCCCATTTTTGCCTGGACTCTCTTTTTTCTGTCCAGCGGGTCTATTTTAAGCAAAGTATTTTTTAACTGCGTCCGAATTCACAGGTGACGCAAAGTCTTCTCCGTCCATGGTGGACAACAGTAAAGCTCCTCCTGAAAAGACCTTACTGACAACGTATGGCCCTTCGTAGTTGGGGGTCCACTTGCCCCTGTGATCTGCTTGCGGCGGGAGAATCCTTTTCAGCACAAGATCGCCCGTCTGAAAGCTTCGCGGAAGTATCTTCTTGTCGTACGCTTTCTTCATTCGTCTTTGGTACAAACGACCGTATGCCAGAGAAGCTAGCCTTTTCTCATCCATTAAGCTCAATTGATTCAATCTATTCGTTACCCATTCTGCCTCGTCCAGCTGAACGTCTCGCAATACCCTTAGAGAAGGGATCTCAACTTCCAATGGTAATACCGCTTCCATTCCGTATACCAACGAGAACGGAGTTGCCCCGGTTGATGTGCGTACCGTCGTACGATAACCGTGCAAAGCAAAAGGTAGCATCTCGTGCCAATCCTTATAGGTCACCACCATCTTCTGGACGATCTTCTTGATATTCTTATTGGCCGCTTCGACAGCGCCATTCATCTTGGGTCGGTAAGGGGAGGAGTTGTGATGTTCGATCTTGAAATTCTGACAGAGCTCCTTCATCATTTTGTTGTTCAGATTTGAACCATTATCCGTGATTATCCGCTCGGGGATCCCATATCGGCAAATGATATCTCTCTTGATGAATCTGGCCACCACTTGCTTCGTTACATTTGCGTAAGACGCTGCTTCTACCCACTTGGTGAAGTAATCGATTGCTACTAGGATGAACCGATGCCCGTTAGAAGCCGTCGGCTCGATCTTCCCAATCATATCGATTCCCCACATCGAGAATGGCCATGGAGATGACATCACATTTAAAGGACTCGGAGGCACGTGTATCTTGTCAGCATAGATTTGGCACTTGTGGCACTTCCTCGCGAACTTGAAACAATCAGTTTCCATTGTCAGCCAAAAGTAACCTGCCCTTAGCAGCTTTCTCGTCATAGCATGTCCACCAACATGCGTACCAAAGGTACCTTCGTGAATTTCCTCCATGAGAAGCTTTGCCTCTTTCTCGTCTACACAACGCAACAACACCAAATCGTGGTTTCTTCTGTACAAGACGCCATCCGGATTCAAGTAGAAATTACCCGCTAATCTCCTGAGAGTCTTCTGATCTTGACTGGATGCCCCAGCCGGATACTCTTTATTCTTCAGGAAATTAAGGATATCAAAATACCACAGTTTGTCATCAGATGCTTCATCAATAGCAAATACATAAGCTGGCCTGTCCAACCGAGAGATAGTGATTTGGGGAGCTTCGTTCCAGAAATTGACTTTGTACATGGAAGACAAAGTGGCAAGGGCGTCAGCCATTTGATTCTCTGCCCGCGGTACATGATGCAATTCAACCTTGTCGAAGAAAGGCAACAATCTCCTTGCATAATTCATGTAATGTATCAAGTTGGGCTGACGTGTCTCCCATTCCCCTTTTATCTGATTCACTACCAGAGCTGAGTCTCCGTATACGTCTAGATGTTTGATTCGCAAATCAATGGCTTCTTCAAGCCCCATTATACAAGCTTCGTATTCGGCCTCATTGTTGGTAACGGCAAAGGTCAATCGGGCAGTAAACGGGATGTGCGACCCGTGCGGCGTGGTGATGATTGCCCCTATTCCGCTACCGTAAGCATTCACAGCTCCGTCAAAAATCATCTTCCACTGGGACCCCAACTCTGGTCCTTCGTCTGGCAACGGCTCTTCGCAATCCTTCATCTTTAGGTACATGATATCCTCGTCAGGAAAATCAAACCTCATCGATTGGTATTCTTCAATAGGCTGCTCCGCCAGATACTCAGACAGCACACTCCCCTTTATAGCCTTTTGCGAGACGTATTGAATATCATATTCAGTCAAGACCATCTGCCAACGGGCAATTCTACCTGACAACGCCTGCTTTTCGAATACATATTTGATAGGATCCATCTTCGAGATGAGCATGGTTGTATGATTCAGCATGTACTGCCTCAAACGCTTGGCGGCCCAGGCTAGCGCGCAACAAGTTTTCTCCAGCATTGAATACCGAGATTCACAATCTGTAAATTTCTTACTCAAGTAATAGATCGCATGCTCTTTTCTCCCTGTCTCGTCGTGTTGACCGAGAACACAACCCATGCTTCCCTCAAGAACCGTCAAATACATTATCAAGGGTCTACCTGCCACTGGGGGTATCAAAATAGGAGGTTCCTGCAGATACTTCTTTATTTTATCGAACGCCTTTTGACAATTTTCGTTCCACGTCACAGCTTGATCTTTCTTCAACAGCTTGAATAATGGTTCACACGTAGCAGTTAGGTGAGATATGAACCGGGCGATGTAGTTCAACCTCCCTAAAAACCCGCGCACCTCTTTCTCTGTTTTAGGCGTCGGCATTTCTTGAATCGCTTTTATTTTAGCAGGATCGACCTCTATTCCTCTTTCGCTTACGATAAACCCCAGCAGTTTACCCGATCTCACCCCGAAGGTGCACTTATTAGGGTTCAGCCTCAGCCTGAACTTCCTAAGTCTTTTAAGCAACTTCAGCAGCTTCACCAGATGCTCTTCCTCCGTCTGGGATTTGGCAATCATATCGTCAACATAAACTTCGATCTCTTTATGCATCATGTCATGAAAAAGAGTCGTCATCGCACGCTGATATGTTGCCCCAGCATTTTTCAAACCAAAGGGCATCACTTTGTAGCAAAATGTTCCCCAAGGCGTTATGAAAGTAGTCTTCTCCATATCCTCTGGCGCCATTTTAATCTGATTATAGCCTGAAAAGCCATCCATGAAGGAGAATACGGAGTACTGAGCGGTATTATCAACTAACACGTCAATGTGAGGAAGTGGAAAATCGTCTTTTGGGCTTGCTTTGTTCAAATCTCTATAATCCACGCACATCCGAACCTTGCCATCTTTCTTTGGCACTGGTACGATGTTGGCAACCCATGAAGGATACTTCGTCACAGCCAGGAAACCAGCGTCCCACTGTTTCTGCACTTCCTCCTTGATCTTCATTGCCATATCTGGTCGTGTTCTGCGAAGTTTTTGCTTGACCGGCGGGCAATCTTCTTTCAGTGGCAGGCGATGCACAACCATATCTGTATCGAGCCCTGGCATATCCTCATATGACCAAGCGAATACATCATTATACTCTCGAAGCATTTCAACCAGTCTTCGCTTGATATCACTCTGCAGTGCGGCTCCGATACGAATATTTTTCTCAACCCCTTCCGACCCCAAATTGATAATTTCGATGACCTCGTCGTGAGGCAGAATGGCTCTTTCCTCTTGCTTCACTAACCAAGACAGTTCTTCAGGAACGTCGCTATCTTCGACAACCTCTTCTTCGGTCTGAAACACCGGGTGCTCGAAGTCGGGACGAGTCATAGGTGGTTCAAGGATGTCATCTGAAAATGTTATCCTGCAAAAGGAATGGTTAAGTGCTTCAAAATGCGTATAAAGCGAATAACCACATTGCCATTTTATTGAAAAATACAAAACAGGAAAGACAGGGATTACGGTATTTGCACATGAAAAACCGCCATTTATTTAATGATTAACACGCAATGTTTATAACAACACAGCCCTAAGCAAATCCTGATGCCCCGGGCAAGACATCAGATTATTCAACAATTAATAAAGCAAAGCATTACTGTTTAAAAGTCACAGGAACAAGCTCCTGAATAGACCAGTTGCACAGTCCTTGTCCTGGCGTGCTTGGCTGAATCCAGGCATCCATATCACAGTCGCTGTCTCCTTCATCAGACTCTGAAGCAGCATTGACGGTTTCATGACATACTCCGCTGGCAGAGATGGTGATTGACTTTCTGAAATGGGGGGCCTCCACGGAAGGAGTTGATGACGACGGTCGGTACCCCAGCCCGAACCGGTCCATCTTCACAGGAATGTCCAGCACTTTGCCCCAGCCCTTGGCTTCTCCTGCTTCTACTAGAGCTTGAGCTTCTTTATACGATGAGACAGCTATCTCTGGCACTTTGCTCGGCCCGGGACCTTTGTCCTTGATGCGCAAACCTTCGAATGCCTGGCATGGCGTCTCGTGGATCTCCCCGTCGACTTCCACATATTTAAACGATGATAGATGGCTGACCAGGATGTCCTCTTCTCCGCACACGGTGACTACGCTGTCTCCGACCATATACTTTAACTTCTGATGCAGGGTAGACGTGACTGCCCCCGCCCCATGAATCCAGGGTCTTCCAAGCAAGCAGCTATACGCAGGCTGTATATCCATGATATAAAACTCAGTTGCAAATACTTCCGGCCCCACTTGCAGAGGCAAAGTAATCGATCCGAAGACTGTTCTCCGCGTGCCGTCAAACGCTCTGACTACCAAATCACTGGGTGTACACAAAATCCCTCGAACATCCAGCTTCATCATTGCCTTCTTGGGCAGCACATTCAAAGACGATCCGGTGTCAACCAATACGTGCGACATTACTGATCCTCTACACTCAACAGATATGTGTAATGCCATATTATGATCTCTCCCTTTCGGAGTCAAGTCAAAATCGGTAAAGCCCAGACTGTGGCCCGCATTCACATGCGCCAATACCCCTTCTAGCTGATTTACGGAGACATCCTGGGGTACAAAAGAAGTGTCCAGGACTTTCAGCAAAGCATTTCTGTGAGCTTCCGAACACAACAGCAGTGACAGGATAGATATTTTGGACGGTGTTTGCTGTAGATGCTCCACAATCTTATAATCACTTTTTCGAATCAAGCGCATGAACTCTTCTACATCCTTCGATGCTGCTTCTTTTTCACTTGCTTGTACCGGAACATTTTCAACCGCTTTCCCTTTTCCTTTCGCTAGTCTTTCAGCCTCCACTTCAGGAGATATAAAGATCCTGCCACTCCTTGTCATGCCTCCTGAACCAACAACATTATCCACAATCTCCACTGGCTGTTTGTTAACATCAATCTTTATCCCATCACAATACACCTCTAACCCATATGACCATGGGACTGCTTTCGTGTTCTCGTACGGGATCGGCCCGGCTTTAGTTATGGTAATCGGCGGTCGTTGAGCTGGTGCTGCGATAGTGATCGTCTTCCGAGGAATCGTTACCGTGGCCACATCACTCCGATTATCCACTACTGCCCCTGCAGGCTCATCAGTTGCCGCTCGATCAAACTGCAATATGCCCTCATCAATTAAAGCCTGAATGCCTTTCTTCAAATCCTCACACCCCCCAGCTAGGGTCCAACAATCTAAGCAATACTCGTTACATCCTGGGTAAACACCTCCTTGTAACAGTCGGCTCTTTATCTCGCTCAGCGGCGTCCTCAAATCTTCAACATTCATGATAAGATTCAGACCTTCCTCAGTCAGAACGGCGTTTGCCCCATGGTTAGGCATGGGTTTCTGGACTATATTCGGACCTGCCGTTCCGAAATTGATAGTCTTGTTGTCTAAAAGATCCTGCACAACGTGCTTAAAAGCATGGCAACCTTCTATATCGTGACCCGGGGCCCCAGAATGAAACTCACAGTGCTTGCTTGCATCATAACCAAACGGGGGAGCTCCCGTTATTGGTGCCAGGGTTCTTTTCTCTACCAGGTTCAATCCCAACAATGTCTGCAACAAATCGGCATATGTTGAGGGAGGCTTCTCAAACACTCTTCTCGGTTTACTACCCTGAAATCTTCGCTGAACAGGCTGTGCCCCCTGCTGAGGCTGCTGCTGCTGTGGCATTGGCTGTTGCTGAACCGGTTGTTGTTGCTGGAGTGGTTGTTGCTGATATGGGATAGTAACACTCGACACCTGCCGTGGCTGACGATATTGACCTCGTCCCCTGCCTCGGCCTCGGCCTCGGCCTCCAAATACCGCGCTTGCCTCGCCCTGACGGCGCCCACCATAAGCTTTCCTATTACTGCCAGATGCAGTTGATTCCTCGACTTGGAACTTTCCTTGCTTAATGTTACGTTCAATCTTTTCCCCCATCAGAATCAGGTCTGAAAAACTGGCCAGAGACGTATGAAACAGCATATCATGAAACAGCCCTGTGAATGTGCCGACAAACATATCATTCATTTCCTTATCTTCTACAGGAGGACGGACCCAGGCAGCCATATCGCGCCACCTTTGCGCATACTCTTTAAAACTCTCCCCCTTCTTCTGCGAAAGCCCGGCCAACTGGACCCGATTGGGCGCCAGGTCGCTGTTATACTTGTAGTGGGCTACAAATGCCTCTGCTAATTGCTTCCATGTCTTGATATCAGTTGGCTCCAACCCCATGTACCACTCTAGGGAAGGGCCCGATAGGCTATCCTGAAAGAAATGCATTAGCATTCTTTCATCAGTTGAGTATGCAGACATCTTTCTGTAATAAGCTCGCACATGCACTTTCGGACATGTGTCTCCTTTGTACTTATCGAACGCAGGCGCTTTGAATTTAATTGGCACCCTCAAGCCAGGTACCAAGCCCATTGTTGCCATGTCCAAACCCACAGCACTCTGGTTTAGGACTCCCTTCATCTGCTCTTCCAGCATTCTAATCTTCTGGGAATCATCCATCGGCCCTTCAAAACCTCCTCCGGAGAAGGCGTCTTCCTGCTGATCTTCTTGCCACATACCATTTCCAGCCCCGTACCCATCATATGCATTATTACGTCCAGCTCTGATCTGATTCACTCCCGGACCTCGGCCTCTGTTGCCGTACCCTTGAACACCTCCAGCGGGACCAAAAGCCATAAATCCAGCACCGTTTCTGTTTCCAAAGCCTCCGTAACCCTGATTGACCATACCATAACCATCTTGCCCAAAGCCTTGAGCATTAAAGCCATACTTCCCAGTGTTATCGAATCCCTGATCGTTGAATCCGAACCCAGTATTGACAAAGCCATTGCCTCCTAGATTATCTCCCAAATTGACATCACCCGGCCCAACATTATGGACAGCAGTCTCATTCCCCACTCCGACGTTACCATTCACAGCAGCGGTAGCGTTGTTGACATTAGCAGCGGGTATGTTGACTACAGGCGGAGCCACTGGCGTGGGAGTGCCGTCTCCATGAGCAGTATCAACCCGGACAGACTGATGATCTTCATTACCATGACCAGCGTTTCGAGCCAACAGAGGTTGGACCATGGCCTGCAAATTCTCCTGCCCTTTTGCTATAGCTTCCATGGTTTGCATGAAGAGGGCGAGCTTCTCGCGCACATCTTGCATCTCGTTCTGCATTTGGTCCATGATTTTTCGACAATTGGAGCGTGTAGAATAGCGGTGCGGATGCTGATCTGCAATCCTGTTAAGTACCTGATACAGAGCAGGAAATAAGACACCATCCAAAGATTACCTGTAATGCAATATGAATATGAATGCAATGCAATGTGTCTGTGCATTAGGGAAGTTCATTCCCCCAGTTCTAGTGCGAAGGTGCCGGTGCAGTGACAGTGCTGACAATAGGAATATCGGAGCTGAATCATAGAAAGCCTCATATATTGCAGGGAGAATCAATAAGCCCAGGGTACAATATCACTGAGAATACAAAGAAGGCATGACCTCAACCAACAATCCTGGTGATGGTCAGCACTATGCAAATAAAGCATACAAGTTACTACATGAAATGATCAAATCCTCCCAAAAGTCTGGTACTCCTCTATCAACTTCTTGGTCTCCGGGTGGCTTGGCCGATCAAGCAGCCCTTCAACAAGCTGGTTTCTCCTCTTAAGGACACGGCGTACGTCTTCAGCAGTTTCTTCCCATGTTGCTTCTCCGAAGCAATCTTCTAACTTTCGCTTCTGAGACACTGCTTCATCTCTGGACTTGATTGCCTTGTTCAGTGCATGCTGGACACTATACCGGGTCATCACTTCTTCCTCACACTTCTTGATGCTAGACTTCAACTTCTCTTCGAGGTCGGAAATTTGCTGCTTCAGCTTATCTTCCCTCATCTTATTGTTGGTGAGTGTAGCATTCCAAGTCTCATTGCAAGAAGATATCTCTCGGTGTGCTGCGTCAAGCGCTTTCTTTTTGGCTTCCAGCATGTCATGGGAGCTTCTGAACTCTTGCCCCAGACGTTCGCGCTTTTTCTTCTCCTCAGTCAACTCAGCCCCTAGTCTGTTTACTAGCTCGATCTGCTGTTGGAAAGCATATACGGCCTTGTTTTTCTTGCTGCGTGCCTGGGCTAACTCTTGCTCTAACCCTTCGTTAATCTTCATCAAGGCTTCTTTTTCCTTCACAACTTGCTCGTAGGCCTCCCTAGAAACAGTAGTTGGCTCTGCTACCGGAACGGGAACAAGAATTGGTGCATCTGGAAACGGCATCCTCAACTGACTAGCCCTCTCCTGAATCCAAACTCTATAAGGTGCATAGGCCTGGCAATCGTTCTTTCCTAACAAAGGCTTCCCTTTGCGGTTAATACGCGTCCAGGCATGTTGCAGCTTGGCTAGTAACTCCCCTTTCACGTCTCCGGTGAAGTACAGAGATTCCTGTACTTCTTCCTCCTGAGGTGGATTCTTCAGCGCATATCTGAACTGGCGAATGAATAGAGAAGGGTTGTAATTGATACACCCTTTTCTTCCTATCAGCGGCACATTAGGGTACCCAGAACAGCTGAAGATGAGCTCGGATCCCAACAAATCTCGATCAAACCATACAACGTCTTCGGAAGATAGCCTCATCAGGCGTTCTGACCAACTGGCTGAGGTTGCACTGTCTACAAATGGTCCCTTCATGGGGAGATGACTTTTGAACCACATATTCAACAGAGGAGTACACCAGTAAACAACTTTTCCTCTTCGGTTCTCATTCTTATAGTGCAATGAGTGGTAGAAGTCTCCGATCAACGTTGGCACTGGGTTGCCTGCAGCAAACAGATAGAAAGCATCCAAATCCACAAAGTTGGGCAAGTTAGGAAACAGCACAATTCCATAAATGCATAGAGCCAGAATAGCATTGAAAACCACCCAACAACCGTTCTTGGCGTACTCTCGAGCTTTGACAACTAAGAAATCAAGAGAGAAACCTGAGACCCCAAGCCAAGAAGTCAATAACAGATCTGCAGCGTCCATATGCAAGGCTTTGGCTAAGTCCTCCAACTTGGGCTCAGCAGCAGAGTGAATAAAGGGAACCTTGTTCTGCACGGGGAGCTCAGTAAACTCCACATACTCCTCAATGGTAGGCCCTAGAATAAAGTCAGCAAAAGTAAAGCATCTCAATGCGGGGTCATAGAACTGCATCAAGGTGTATAGCCCGTTCATCTCATCAGCAGTGGGCTTACAGACTAATCTCAGTAATCTCCCATGGCTCATTCTGAAGCTTCTCCTAACCTCCTCATCAGCAAGAGATATCAGACCAAGCAAAGAAGTAATATCAGGTGCAGGCAGCTTATACGCAACTGTTTTCCTCAAACCAGCCATAATCAATACTCAGAAGTCCGGGCACTAGAACTAGGGAAATGCAAATGCACCTGCAGCACAGACACACGTTAGTGAAATGCAAATGGTAATGGATATGCAGGCAATGCAATGCAAGTAACATGCAACAGGGACCAAAGCTGCAGCTGAATAGCCTGAACCCAATCAAGAAAGGTCTCAGATAGACCATCCAGAAGCCATCAAACCCTGGTCTCAGATAGACCTAACACAAAGCTCCAATACTGGTCTCTGACAGACCTCAAACCATAACTCCAACTGGTCTCTGGTAGACCTCAAATCACATCTCTAATTGGTCTCTGACAGACCTCAAGATTCTCCTACCGGTCTCTGACAGACCTCAGAACACATCTCCAGATGGTCTCTGACAGACCTCCTAACTCTCCATAAATACCCAGGATCTCTGATCGAGAAATAGCCGGTATCTGAAGGTCTGGTTACCTGCATAACCCCAAATCCCCTCACAGGTGGGTGGCCCTATAACTGGCACAAGGTACGGCATCCTATGCGGTCGTCGGCGTCACAGACTTTCAGGGTTGATGATACGATTCCCAGAAGGAGTGGCATCATCAAATCCTGAAGAGGCCTCACTCAGCCAACTTCCAAATGATCGGTTCCCGGAGTCGACAATTCAGCTGACCAACAACCCCTTCGACCCAAAGGGTAGAAAAAGAAGCCAACCAGAAGAACCTCGTCCGAGTGTAGATTTCATGAGACACTAATGCAAGCAAAGTCGGCACGCGCCCACTACTTTCTACGCTAATTCTAGGTGCACTCAAGCCCAGGTCCGGCTTATCTCTCAATATCAGAACACCCGTCACACCCTGATACAGCAATAATAATCAATATACAAAGCTGAAAATACAAGGTTAGAAATGTACAATAACTCCATACAAAATCCTCGACGGGAAAACAAGCGCTAGGATTGACTCGCTCAAAGGGACGTTGGATCCCAAATGCATAAGAACCATCGCAGTTCTTAGCAGCCAGGGGACGTTGGATCCCCAGCAGAGTCGCCAGCTGTCGCTACTGCGAAAATCGGCGCCGGCTGAACAGAAGAGTCGCCACCGTGCGTTATTTATCCCACGGGAGGGAAAGGAAACGCTCAGAGTAAACCTCGCACAACACGGGAAAGGTATGGTCGTCGCAACCAAATCCTGGGTTCGGGAGTCGGTTACGCAAGGGGAAGGTATTAGCACCCCTCACGTCCGTCGTACTCGACGGGATCCACGCTTTTTTTCGGGTATGGATTGTTATTCTATCTAAACTATAGGTCAAGGGTTAAAAAGAAAATAAAATGAAAATAAAAATGACTCGGCAAAGTATCGCACTTTATGCCTACGTATTCTCGCCTGGAACGAGAAATCAGAGTCAACGTAGTTCGCCTACCTACGGGAAAAGGAGGGGAAGGTTGCTCGCTAGGATATCGCATCCTATGCCTACGTACTTTCATACAGCATGAAAGATCAGAGCAAACGTAGTTCGGGCCACGTACGACACAAGCTTGTCTTGGTTGATTTTATTCCTTCTGAAAAAGGTTTTCTGATTACCAGTCCAAGCGGACAAAAATGACGTTTTGATGAGTTCACATACTTTTACGAAAGAAGTGTCTTTTATTGTGTTTGAAATCTTTATGTATTTTCTGTTTGTTTTGAGAAAGAAAGAGACAGAACTCTAACCTACGGTTGCGAGGGAAATCAAACTAACCTACTGTTATCATGCATGGGTTAAGACCTAGTGTCTATCATGCTCCTCTCTTGCACAGAGAGAAACAGAGATCCTACGGGATAGGCAGAACAGAAACAATATCAAATATATACAGTAAAGCAGATAAAATGCATGGATGCAACAGTACAAGCGAGGCAAGGGAGTCCCACTCGACCTCGAACCTAGAAAACAATAGGCAAAAGTGAACAGGCTTCACTTTCAACCCAGCAGGGTAAACAGCAAACAATACAGTCCAGAAAACCAATCAATACATCAGCAAAAGAAATACAGCAAAAGCAAACAGCTTCAGCAGCTCTGAATCAACATCTGACTTCCAATAATCGCCAATCAGCTACAGGCTTCAACAAGTATTAATCTCCATCTTCATAACTTTCAGGCAAGGGCTTTGATCATCAATCTTCCATCTGCAATGGCTTTTCTTCATGCTCAAACCTCCAGGATGAGGAATCAGTCACAAGAGTGAAGTGAATGAATGTTAGACAGTTAATTACCTACCAAGGGTGGTTCATCAACTGTTAACATTAAACAGAAAGTTTCCTCTCAAAAGTTCTATCTTTCAAATATATTCACTGATCCTTCCAAAGGAAGGAGGTGGATATTTGAAAGAGACTTTGAATCATAGAGAAAGGATGGATGCAGACAAGGCATTCCATGTTTGAGAAACAAGCTTTCTAACCTAGAGCTCTGCCTAGCTCCTAAACCCTAGTCTCCTCAGCAGCTGCTAGCAAGATCCTCCTCTCCAACTCTGACAGTTGATCCTCAATCTCTTGATCTCCAATGGTCTTCATCTCCTCAAGTCTTCAGCTCTCCCAAGTCCCCAGACAATCCCAATACCCAAACAAGCAAGCAATAATCCCCAGAGGGCACACCACACCAGTCAATCAGATATACACAGAGCATTAATAGCAGTAGGGGAATCCTGACTTTTTCTAAGGGGATCTAATAACTACCCATAGCCCCTATAGTCCCATAGCTAACCTATTCAATTTCTAAGTCCTAAGGGAAAGAATCAAACTTCCTAAGTCATCACCTAAAAACCCTAATTTGTTCATGTTGTTCAAGCCCACATTAAGCACCTAAAACTAATTCCTAAAAAAGGGAACTAAATTGTTTCTACAAGTTCAATATCTCATCTAAACAACCTAAAAAGAATGAACAAAAAATATTAAAGCATTTAATAGAACAAAAATTACTAAAATCATGCATGAAATGAAGCTATTTAAAATGACATTTATTTAGAAAATATGGAAAAAATATGAAATAAAAATAAAAATGCAATTTTATTTAATGACAATTTTCTACACATTCTAATGAAAATGATGTAAAAAGAATGAATTAAAAATGATTTTTTATCTATTTATTATGAATTAATGAAAATCCAAAAAATATTAAGAGAAATTAAAAATCAAAATGAAAGAAATAAATGGGAGAGGGGTGCTAATAGAAAACACGCTCAGTTCATTTCAGGATGGGCCAAGCAGACAGGGGGTGCGCGTAGCAAATTTGGCTTAGGCCCAGAACCACTCAGAATTAATGAAAAATAAAAAACACGCAGGGGGTGCATTCAGAAACAGATTCATGTTCAAATGAAGTTGGGCTCACTAATGGGGGGTGGGGATATCACTCAACACTCAGGCCCGCCCGTTTCAATTAATGAAACGGTGCGTTTAGGGCACCACTCTTCCCTCCAAATTCTGAATCAAATAAGAGCCACACGATTGCTCTCTGAGTCAAAGGTCTTGCATGAAATGAACGTCCCAGATTGTGTCTCCTACCTCCATCCAACTAGGGTTTCTGAAACCCTCACACGCATGCCATGAACGTCCAAGTTCAAGCTCTCGGTTCTCTCTCTCCAGGCCATGAAACGCCACGATATAAACATGAAACTTACTCAGAATCTCTCCCTCTATACGTCTATGGTCTTTGTTTGCTTTGAAACTCAGCCAATCAATAAACCCGATCGAAACAAATTCGGACTCCATGAAAATACACTGAGATGCATCACAACAATTCTCAACCAAACCTATACTAATCTACTCTATGCATAATGGTGATCATCCTGCGCTATCAACCTAAGATTATAATGCACTATGCTGCAAGTTCTAAGTCCTAACAGTTTGGTGCACCTGTTAACAATCATCACTAAACTACTCCAAACTCATCCTAATAGCTCTACTAACATCCTACATCATATCTAAACTAACAAATCTATGCTAAACTAACTGAATCAAACTGTGGCAGAGAAAATGCACCTGGTGTGGAATCTTGTGGATGATGATGGAACTCGTGGATCTGAGGCTTTTGAGGCTTGGATCCTGATCTACAATTGCTCTACTTGATTCTGTATGCAACACTTTGAGGAGTCTTGCACTGGATCTTGAGTTCCAACT
The DNA here is from genome assembly GCA_963859935.3 of Lathyrus sativus. Classification (NCBI taxonomy): domain Eukaryota; kingdom Viridiplantae; phylum Streptophyta; class Magnoliopsida; order Fabales; family Fabaceae; genus Lathyrus; species Lathyrus sativus. The sequence continues at coordinate 423,575,863 of OZ012737.1, forward strand.
GAATTTGCAATTTTGATGTTGATGATGGAAGTGCTCGAAAATGGATTGATCACACCTTGTTCTTGGTTGAATTCTGATCTATGATGAGGAATCAGTATGATGAAATTGATTTTGATGGTGATTGGTGAAGAATTTGAGGAATTGAAGTGAAAATGCAATGAGAAAGAATGAGAGAATTTGGGAAATTCTTGGTGAAAAATGAATCCAACCCTTGCTCAATTCTGATTTCATGAATATATAGTGTTCAATGGTAACTTCTAGATCCCTCTTACAACTTCCCTTGCCTTCCAACTTTGATTCATTTTGGCTATGTTTCTTAAAATGCAAGTAACCAAGGATAACTTTGAAATCTTCCACTAAACTCAAAAAAGTGCTTGAACCATTGTCTTTAGAATGTCTTTTCCATTCAAAATCATATATTGGAAGTCTCCATTTGGACTTATAAATCTCCCAAACCATTTTTCACTTTGACTTTATCCAAGTTATAAGCCATTTTAGTTCAAATTTGGACCAATCATGCAACTTCATGTTATGAGCTTTTCCAACAATTTGTGACCTCCTTTCTAGACTCAAAATGTCATTTGGAGCAAGTTTGATGTTGTAAGTTTTTCCATTTGAGGCCTCCTTGTATGAGTTTTGGACATAGGTTAAAATGACCTGTAATTCACAAATGCCCAAAATACCCTTTGCTTGCCAAGACCATAAGTTGCGTTCCACACATCATATGAGGGCATGCCATACCATTCTAGAAAGCTAAGACAATGAGGAACAATTCTTATGTTGACCAAGAATTCATTTGAAATCTCCTTGAGGGGTAAAAATTGCTTGGAAGTCAAGTCACTTTCACAGACAAAATTTCAGATACCTCAGATGACCTGTAACTTGCAAGGACCATAACTTGAGTTCTATAAATCTCCTTGATGTCTTCCACCACTCAAATTAAAGTTCTTGAGATCCTCTACAAGTTTCATGTTGGCCAAGAAGCCATTTGAAGCTAGCATTTTGACTTATCTTGCTTGGAAATTTGACCTAAACTAGGGGATTTTACACAGAAACCCTAATTTAGAAACTCCTCTTCTCCTTGATTTCTCTTGAATTCTCCTTGGCATATCTCCATATCCTTCTTTATATGTCCAATGATGAACCCCACATCTCTCCAATAGACTTGAATGCCCTTTAAATCAGTCAATTGACCTAGGGTTGACCTAGGGTTGACCCAGATGAAACCCTAGTTGACTGCCTTCAGCTATAGCTCTTGTGCTCTCATCAATGACTTGTCTCCTTCTTTAAATGACTTTATAAGTCTCTCATAATGTCTAGATACTCTCCATGCCTTCAACTATAGCTCTCAATCCTCTTGTTGACCCTCAGATACCCTCAGCTAGGGGATGGACTCAAGGCTTGATCTGCTGAACTCTTTGCTTTCAAATTCTTTCCTGATGACTTGAATGAGATTGAATTGGGATAATAACCTCTTGATAGGCCTCTAGAGATGAGAATAATGATTGGTCCCCCTGTTGAATGACTTGCTATGCTTATGCTATGCAGATGGTTAGTCTATGTACATGACTCTATATGCAAATGCTAATGACATTGAAACATAAACCAAGTGAATAAGGTTGGACAAATTTTAGGGTGCAACAACAAGCTCCACCTCAAACCTAAAGGTAAGCAACACAAGCAAACAGACAACACTGTTGCACCCCAAAATTTGACCTACAACTTCTTTACCTAGCTTGTGTTTCATTTCATTCACATTAGCATTATCATTTGCATTTCATTGACATGTATGCAGGAGATCAAGAGGTATGATTACCAATCAAGAGCTATACAAGACTTTAAAGCTATACAAGAAGGTTATTCAAGTGTTCAAGGGTTGATATCCTTGTCAGAGAAGTTAAAAGATCCTCAGAGAGATTGGTTGAAACCAAGGTTGTGTGCCTCCTAACTTGAGAGTTGTGGGGAGCTCCTCAGATGATTATGAAGCCAAGAATGTGGACTTGAAGCCTTGAGAGAGCTTATAAGATGTCTTGAAGGCCATCATAAAGCCTAGACAGGTCATTGTGCAAGATTGAGAGGACCTAGCCATGAGTGGTGTAATTAGGGTTTGACTGGGTCAACCCTAGGTCAACTGATGATTTGAACAAGGTTCAGACCTAATTCAAGAGCCATGTGATCATGGATTGATGAATTTAGATTCTATAAGGATGATTCCAAGGTCAACTCATCATTATTGAAGAGTTTGAGAAGTTTCAAGCTAGGGTTTCTAAGGCTTGACAGTGTAAAATCTCCTAGTTTGACCCCTAGCTTCAAGGAAGTTTAGCTCAAGATGTGATTGTCATCTCATCTTGCCCCCAACATGAATGTTGTAGAGATTGTTCTTATCTATAATTTGAGTATTATAAGTCCTTAATAGGATTTGTAGAACTCAAGTTATGACTTTGACAAGTTACAGGTCATCTGAGGTATGTGAATCTGGGGCCTTGAAAGTCACCCAACTTGCATCAAACTTTTGCTCAAGAAGGATGATTCCTATGAACTTTTGGTCAACATGAATGTTGTTCCTTATCTTCTTAGCTTTATAGAGAGTACTAGAAGTCCTTGATAGGATTTGTAGAACTCAAGTTATGGCTTTGACAAGTCAAGGACATTTTGGTCATTTGGAGATTATAGGTCATTTCAAGCATAGGGCCATAACTCCTATTTCCAAGCTTAAATGGAAAAATCTTCAACATCAAACTTGCTCAAAATGATGTTTTAAGGCTAGTAAGGAGGTCATGAGATGGTGGAAAAGCTTGTAGCTCAAAGTTGCAAAAATGACCTAAAATGAAGGCATAAGTTAAATAAGTCAAAGTTGGAAATTGATATTTTCAACCTACACATCCAAACCATGGCATGTAATATATCATTTTGACTCTAGAAAACATTTTGAAAACAATGGTTTAGCCACATTTTTTATTTGAGATTCAATTCATGGACTTGCTTTGAAAAGCACTTGCTTGCATATTAAGTAACATGTGCATAATTTAAAATTGAGGCATGGGCAAGGAATTTGGCAAGCTAAACCCTTCCAAAATGTCACTAGGGGAGAAATTGAAGGAGATTGAGATGAATTTCAAGCTGCAAACAGAATTGAGCATGGCATGATAAGTGATTCAAAATCTCATGACATGAGATGTGTAAAATCTCATTGGAAGGATCTAGAGGGTTCTAGATCATCCAAACTTCATCTATAAATTGAGTAGAATGGATCCATGGTAGAGGTTGGTGATCATTGAAGGTTTGAGCATAGTTTGAGGTTGAGTTTTCATAGCTTGCAAGTGCAATCGGTTTCATCAAATTCCTCCATTTCCTTCCATTTTCTTGATTGAGTCTTCTTCCATGAGTATCAAGGATTGATTCCAGATCATTTCCAAGAAGAATTGGTGGCTAGATCGTGTGGGAGCAAGTGGTTTTCAGCACCTGCAACTCTTCATCGTGTTTCAAGATTGAAGCACTTTCCATTGAATCTTTTGCATACAGAAGCAAGGAGGAGGTTCAGTGATCGTGTCCAGAAGATTTGAGAGCTTGAAGTGAAGATTTGGTGCGCCTGTTATTCAAGAATTTCCAGGTTTGTAACCTTCTTCCTATAGCATGATCTAGGTAGAATTAGATTGAATTAAGGTGCTAGATTAGTTGTAGAATGGCCTAGGATGGATTTCAGATGGTTAATTGTTGAATTAGAGACAAAATAGGAAGATCACCATTTTCGGTTGAGATTGAGAGATGATGATTCTTGAGGTTTCAGAAGAAACTAATGGTATGATTGAGTTCGTGGCAAGATTTGGAGTGTGTTTCATGTTTTGACCTCTTGGATTGGAGGCCTCTAGGAAGAACTAGGGTTGAAGGGGACGATCGGAGCTCCATCGGCGGTGGCCGGAGCTGGGCGCGAAGCTCAGAGCTTTGAAATGGAGAAGATGAAGTTCTCACCATTGGATGATGGATTGACCATTGACTGGGAGAAGATCCAAGGGCCACGTTTTAATTCTGAGTTGTGAAGGGTTTCTGAAGGAAACGCTGCGTTTCATTAATTCAGGCGTTTGGGCTTAGTGAAATAAGTGTTATCCACACCCCCCAGCAAGCCCAACCCATGTTTTGAACTGAATCTGATTGCTTTTTACACCGCGCGCTTCATTATTTTTATTTGATTTTCATTTAATTTCCATTTAATTCATGGTTTTTGTAAAATTCATAACTAATTGAATATTAATCCAATTCAACCCATTCTTTTTGCATAGTACTCATGATTGAGTCTATTATTTTTTAGAGGAAAAATGTTTTCATTTCATATAATTTCTGATTTAATTGGAATTTTTTATTTTAATTGATATTAAAATGTTTATGTTTGATGCATATTTTTGTAGAATTTTGTTTGATCTCATGGTGATGATTCTTGGCCTAATTTTTTGTGTGTGGTTAGGTTAGACATGTATGATCCCATAGTAATTTTCTCACATTTTTGTGATGAAAATAGGTATGCCTTCTAGATTGATATTTAGATGCTTCCTTTTTAGGGTTTTAGGTTGATACCTTGTAATATAGGATTTAGTTCTAGGTCCAAATTGATGATTTGATCTTTGAAACTAATGTGATAGAGTCATGATTGGCCTAGGTTCCCATAGTAATATTTGTAGGATTTTACAATTGATTTTAGTATTTTAGTTAGGACTAACTTTAGTGCTAGGTTTTAGGTGATCCTAATTTACTAATTCAACTAGATTAACTTCCCTAGCTCCCTTAGATTAGGGTTTGTGCTTGGTTTGCCTTTGGTTGATATTAAAGACAAGTTGAAGACAAGTTGAAGACAAGGTGAGGATGCTTGAAGTTGCTTGAAGTTGCTTGGAGCTTTGGATTGCTTGTGCCTGAAGGTATCTGATGAAGATTAGGAGATAGGACATAGGGAGAGCCTTGTAGTTAGAATGATTTCTTTCTCAAACATGGAAAGCATATTGTGCTTCCATTCCTCCCAATGACTAAAGGTCCTTCTCAGATATTTAAATCCCTCCTTTGGAAGGATGAGCGGCTTTATCTGGGAAGTAGAACTTTGAGGGAACCAGTCTCTCATAATGATGAACCCTTACAGGCTTCCTTTGGTTGTCAGTAAGCTTGTTTATCATTTCCCCTCATCCTGTTAAATCAATTGTCTTCTGATTGGAGTATCTTGAGAGATGTTAGACTTGAGTTTGAAGATGAGGACTTCATTGAAGAGTGTGGAAGAGGATGATTCCTTGAGCATTGCCATTGCAGCTGAAGCTTGAAGAGCTTGAAGACCAAGTTGATACTTGAAGATCCAATGGAGATTGAGTGATGAGATGAGGCTTAAAGAATTGAAGGATGAAGTTGAAACCCCATGTGATTGAAGACTACTCTAAAAAGCTGAGGCTTATAGAAGAGAGAAGACCAAGTTGAGACTGGTAAAGCAAAGAGAGCTGAAGCTTGAAGAGCAAGAAGAGCAAGTTGATACTTGAAGATCCAATTGAGATTGAGTGTAGAGCTGAGGCTTAAGGAATAAAGGATGAGTTGATACTCACATTGATGCATTGAGAGCCTGAAGGAGTCAAGTTGATACTTGTAGTTAAGAGTGAAGCCTGAAGGTAGAACTGACTGAGGAGCTGAGGCTTGAGGAAGAAAGAATAAGTTGACCCTTATGTTTGGTGGATTAAAACCCTAGAGAAGCAAATTGATATTTGTCATGAAGGGTAATTGAAGTCTGAAGACTGGATTGCTGTCAGAAAAGCTGAAGCTTGGAATGGAGAGAGAGTTGTTGACCTGCTTTCTTGTCTGTTTTCTTTTTCTGTGCTGATGTGCTTTGTTTGACTTGTCTGATGCATTAGAATAAGTCCATGATTAGACTAACTTTAATCTAGGAGCATGATTGCACTAGAGGTTGAGTTGTTCCCTCTGCTTGTATTGTTACTGTATGGCTTTGCTTGCGGGTATTCGGTAGAGCCCAGCTCCCTTGCCCATGTGGTTTATTTTGCTTGACAGCATTTTATTTTCTTCTATATGATTGCAGTTTACTGTATTCTGCTTGATAGCATGTTATCTTTTCTGTATGAGTACAGTTATTCATGTCTGGCTTGAGGTTGAGATGAGCTTGTGGAGGCTGCTGCCCCACATACATTTCCTCTCACACTTGCATTGCATGCATTTTACAATCATTCACTGTATATCTGTTTACTGTTTAAGCTGATGCTCTATCTGTTCTGTGTATCATTGACATGATCCCTTAGGAATCTCACTTCCTTTGATAACGAAGTGATGATAGAACTTTAGGTTGAAACCTATGCATGCTAACTTCTAGGAGTTCCCTGTTTCAAACCTCAACTATAGGATGAATCCTTGGCATGACAACAGTAGGACTTGATAGTCTCCCTTTAGTTGAGCCCTTCTCTTCTCATCTCAAAACAGCTTAAGATACAGTAATCATGAATGATTTCTTTCGTACGTTACGAGCCTTAAGCTATCTGAGAAAGGATTGTTGGAGAGTTTCTTTTCAACAGTCTGGATGTTTAGTATGGCACCCTTTGGGTGACATGCGACACATTCACTCTCAGGTCATAGTCTTTAGTGCGATTGAAATTGCAAACACAATAAAAAACACTTCTTCCGTAAAAGACAGAAAACAAACTTCAAACCTTTTTGCCCCGTGGGCCCGTAATTCAAAGGAAGCTTTTCTGAAAAAAAAGAGTGTCGTTAAACTTCAGCGCCAACGCAAACAGGCTTTGTCCCTAACTGCTGGACTGCTGTTTAACCCTACTCGATAAAACAGATGAATCTGAATCCCCGTAATCCGTACTAGCCCGAACTACGTAAGCTCTGATCTCTCATACCTGTTGAGAGTACGTAGGCACAATACTGACGTATTGGCGAGCCACCTTTCCCGTAACCCGTAGTAGGTCGAACTACGTTGACTTTGATTTCTCATTCTCTGATGAGAATACGTAGGCATAAAGTGTGACGCTTTGCCGAGTCATTTTCTTTTCTATTTAAGCCAGCCTTGATAGGTAGATAGATAAACCAACTCGTCCAGTAAACACAGCAAGCGTGGATCCCGTCGAGTACGACAAACGTGAGGGATGCTAATACCTTCCCCTTGCGTAACCGACTCCCGAACCCAGACAACGGTTGCGACGACCTTGTCTTACCCTTTTCGTCAGGTTTTTCCGATTTTTTCCTTTCCCGCTCTGAGGGATAAATAACGAAAGGTGGCGACTCTTCTATTTTGCCGGCACCTTATTTTCGCGGAAGCGACAAACACAGTCAAAAGAAAAACAGAGGAAGCAGCCTAAGCAGCAGCAACAATCTTCTACAGACAGCAACTTCAAACTTTAGCAGCAGCTCTTGTCAGCAAAGTTGAATTGATAGCAGAGTTGACATCAAAGAGTCTTCATCTTCAAGTTAGCTCCTATCTTCAAACTTCTTCAATTTCATCTTCAAACTCTAGCAAGCTCCACAAGAATAGAAATAATCATTGAGATCAAGTTACAATGTTAGGAAACCTGATGAAAACCAAAGGAATTCATCAAGAACCAACATGAAAAGAAAGTGCATCCTCAAAAGTTCTACTCATTAAGGCATGCCACTCGTCCCTCCAAAGGAGAGATGGAGCTTCCTTAAGAGGACTTTGCATCATAGGATAGGATAGAAGCAAACAATGCATTCTATGTTTGATGAAAGAAGAAAGACTAGTTCTAATGGCTCTTCCTAAAACCCTAATCCTATAAGCTCCTAAAAGAGGAAGAAAACTTCAACTCCAAGCTCCACAAGCCAAGCCACAACAGCTACAAGATGTCCAGAAGCTCCTCCAAAAAGGAATCCAAGCATTTCAAGCTTCAAAGCCACCAACAAGACCAAACAAAGCAAGGCACCAAAGATGGAACACCACAAGCAACACAAAGTTGCAAATTCTATCTAAAATAGAAAACTAAATTGTAAAATTCTAATAAATTTACTAGGGGAACATGCATGTTTTAAAATTCTAGGGTTCAAATATCAAAGCCTAAATCAACTTCTAGGTCTACTAAACAATTCCTAAGTTGAGATATGTCAAGGTAAACCACAATTTTGGGAAGGCTCTAAACATCTCACCTAAAACAGAACCTAAAATTGTTGAAAAATCTAATAAAAATCCTAAGGGAGAATACACATCTAACCTACAACATACTCAAAAATCACAGCCAGATTCAATATCAAAAGGTCACACCAAAATCAACAAGGCAGATGAACAATTATGCAAAAATTAAAGAAATAAACAAAATGAGAAAAATAAAATAAAATTGAAAAATGCATGAAAATGCAATTTCTTGATCCCAGAAAATCACAAATTTAATCAGGAGCATGGAGATATTTTAAAAATATTTTTTAGATCAAAAATGGATTTATTGTGATTTTTGGAACCAATAAGCATTTAAAATAATACAAAAACCATATAAAAGAAATAAAAAGAAAATAAAAACCAGAATAAAATGTGGCGCGTTGCATGCAGTGACCAGTCAAGGGATCTAGCGCTCAAGAGCTTGCCAGCACATTAATGAAACTCTACGTTTCACTAGGTCAAAAGTCAGCAAAAAGAAACAAGTCACAGCCGTGGGATGAGAGGAATAAGTCCATCTTGAAACGAGATCCAACGTCTCTGAGGTTATCTTCTCCAATTCAAATGTCAAACGGAGGGAGCTCAAGTGTGGTGGCCGGAGAAGACTTCTGGTCGTCTTCTCCGGCGAGCAGGTACTCACAAGCAACCAAAATTCATCAAACTTTACATCAAACTCATCAGAAACTCACAAGGATCTAAGATATCCTATCCAAATTCTCTAGATCATGCTAGGTTTTAAAATCCGATTCAAGTTTCAGAAATCACATTCCAATTGATCATCACCAAATCAAAATCTAAAACCATAGGATTGATCCCCATGCTTCATACATCACTCTGATCTATCCAAATCATGTTCTAGCCTTAAGATCAGGTCAAACCGTGCTCAAATACAAATCACATATCACCTAAGTTTGTCTCTAATTGTCCAAAATTCTGTCCAGAAACGATCCACTCCTTAACTAGATCCTAACCACATATGCAAATTGATCTACATCTCCCTAGAATTATGAGAAATTTGAAGGTTACATACCTGGTGTAGATCCACTAACAGAGGTAGCTAGAGCTTGTTTCTTGCTTCAAAACTCTCCAGACACGATCAGTGATGCAAGAGAAAGTCTTTAACCTTCAATTTTTTCTGAATCAGCTTGGAAATCAAAACCCGATTCTCACTTGCTCCCTTGAAATTTCAAATGCAATCTCAGCTTCCACCACGAAATGAGCTCCAACCTGAGTATGGAATCAATGATATGCTTATATAGAGTGAGTTTGTGGGCTTTTGAAGCTTGAATGAGGCCCAATTCAGTAGTTCACAAATTCTGATTTTTCCTTCAAATGCCATGTGACAGTCGTGTATTCTGGCCATGTAGCTTGCTCTAGAATCTTCTAATCACTTGCAAATTGCCTTGTGAATGCATTCAGATCAAAATGAACACTTGAAATGCCTTGGTGAATGTTTTGGATATGTAACTTGCCATGAAGCAACACCATTATAACTTGTGAAAATTGGCCTAATCTCAAAAATCCACCAATGTCATTGTGTTTGAAATGAAATTTACAATCAAAATGAGCACTTATTTGACATGTTTTGGTCACTTAACCAATTATTTGGATTTTTCAACTTTGGATCCTTTGAAAATCTTCCTTTTCAAGCCATTTCAAACCAAGTATTGCTATGAGCCCAATCAATCCATCATGACTTCTTGTTTAGACTAAAAACCACATTTTGAACAAGTTTCATGTTGAACAAAAATCCATTTGACAAGTGCAAGTTGGAGATTTTGACCTATGATTGAAAATGGCCTATAATCTCACTTTCCCAAAATACCCCTAACTTGTAAACCTCATAACCTGAGTTCTACAAATCAGATGGAAGACTTTTAGTACAATTTATAAATCTAAGATCATGAGGAACAACTTTCATGTTGGCCAAAATTTCAAGTGAAACCTACTTCTAGGTCAAAAATAGCTTTGAAGTCAGATGATTTTCACAAACAAATTTCAGAGGCATCTGAGGACTTGTAACTTGTCTGGACCATAACTTGAGTTCTATAGATCCCCTTGAGGACTTCTAGTACTAAAATTAAAGGTATTGAGATGCTTTACATGTTTCATGTTGGCCAAAGATCCATTTGAAACTTTTATCTTGACTTATGTGGTCTTGAAGTTAGGCACTAAACAGGGGATTTTACATTGAAACCCTAATTTAGCAACTTCCCACACTCTTGACTTTTCTTGACTTGATCTTGGCACAACACCACAAATGTCTCATCATATCATTTCATGAACTCCATGACTGATCACGACTTTCTATTTCTAATACAACTTAACTGCAAGTGCACAGTCTATCGCGTAGTAATAATAGATATCGATCCCACAGGGACTCGTAATCAAACTAGTGTTCTCGGGAGTTACTATGTTTAGCTAGGTAGATAATGTTTAAGGGAATAATATTGTCACTAAAGGGAACTAAAAATGTTATTTAAATTATAATTACGTGAATCGATATGTAGTAATTATATTCTTCGGGGATTTGACAAGTTACCGGTATATGAAATAATTTTCAGAGTTTATTTAAGCAGAAAATAGTGATCTGAAGACTCTCGTCTCACGATGGTTATTAATGCTAATCATAATTCTAAGGGCCAAACGTACGCTTTCGTGTCCCATTCGGGGTTAAAACTATTTTTTGGAAATCTCTAAGTTCTAATTCATTTTAAAGTGCTTTCGCTGTTATTAAAATGGATGACTAGTGTTTACTATCTGGTCTTGCCTCAGCTTTCGCTTGTTGGTTCGTACCTTAATTAATTTCCCACTTTCGTGGCAAAACTACTTTTAAATAAGTTCTTGCTTTCGCGACGAAGTTTATTCAGTAAATTAATTTAAACACTCAGACCATAAACAACTTTTGAAAAAGACAATTTTCTACCGGTTATTATCAAATCCCTTCCGAATTATTATTACATATCGATTACTTTAATTTAGCCAGACATGGATTTGGGAAAGGTAAAACATAAATGAAAACAATAAATAATAGCATGCATCATAATAAAAACTGGAATTACGATTAAACTGAGAAACCTGTAAATATTCCAATTGACCTTTGGGCAGATCCTCCACAAACGTTGGCAGGATTCTGGTCTTTGTGCCAATGGATCGTACAACGGAAATAAGAATTACAGAAGAAATGAAAGGAATGCAGAAAGAGAAAAGAGAAACAAATAAGAATATTAAAAACTGGAAAGGTTGCTCTGAAGATAATATGGCAGCACTTCGTTGTCTGAATGCGGCTCCCTTTCTCTGCTCCCCTTCTTCCCCTTTTATAGAAATGGAATTCTAACGGTTATAACTTGAAGAAGGTGGACTTTGAGGTATAATTATCAGGGAGTAGTGGTCCACTATTTGGGACTTGGAAGTGGGGCGTTTTTGCCTGCATGACGGTCGTCACGGTGTGTGACGGTCGTCACCCGTGTGACGGTCGTCATGGAGCTGTGACGGTCGTCACAGCAGCAAAATCAGCATTCTGCGTTTTTCATGTTGTTTTCATCCGGTTTTCGTCCATATTTCATCTGAGATTGCTTCTTTTCTTCATATTGCCTTGTTTAGACATGATCATCAAATACCTGCAAAGTATCAGACAAATAACACGGAAATAACCCGAAATCGGATCGAAAACAGTTAAACATCAGTTGAATTATGCATCAAAATATATATACAATTTCGTGTTATCAATGACCTAAAAGTAGGCTTTGATACTCTTCAATTGCACAGTTGACCTAGGATTGACCCAGATGAAACCCTAATTGCTTGCACCTCAACTGTGGCTCTTGCATTTGATACAATTGATTGAGCTCTCCCATAGACCTCTAGGCATTCTATGAGCTCCATACACATCCTCTTCTCATATTCAACACTTCACATCCCTCTGATGGTCTTCAATTGATCCTCAAGTTAGGAGAAAATCCACATGCAAGCATCTAAACCCTTAGGCACTCAAATTACCTCCTGATGACTTTGATAACTTCTCAATCTTGAATAAAACCTCTTGCTACGCTTCTCTTGATAAGAATCACACTTGACCCCCTTCTATATGAATGATATCATGATATGCAAATGATATGACTATGAAAATGTTAATGCAATGAAACATAAACCAAGTAATAAAAGGTTGAGCAAATTTTGGGGTGCAACGGCTGCCCCTATTCAAACGGCTTGGACCCGACTGGGTGAAGAGCGAACGGCTTTCAAACAATCTAGGTAGAAGACGATTGAATACCAAGAAACCCGAAAATTTACCAACCACAGAAATAAGCTGCGAAAATTGCTTCGGGGAATAACATCCATTACACTGAGCCCAGTTGTTACGGCAACAACTGATCAATCATCTGATAAAACTTTGGATTTCAACATCAACCCCCTGTGTGACGCCACAAGCATCAAATTAACTTTGTAAGGAACAACTCCGTCCACAACTGGACTAAACTTCGTCAACACGAGGTGAAACTCCATCACCATGGGTACAACTCCGTCCATAACTAGAATAACAATCTCTGTCAATCACGGGTAATGACTCCGTCAACACGGATAATAATCACTGGCGACTTCACTGGGGACAACTCCGCCAATCACGGCTAACGATTCCGTCAACACGGGTAACAATCACTGTCAACACAGGTACAATTCCGTCAACACGGATAACAATCTCTGTCAATCACAGGTGACAATTCCGTCAACACGGATAACAATCTATGTCAATCACAGGTAACAATTCCGTCAACACGGATAACAATCTCTGTCAATCACAGGTAACAATTCCGTCAACACGGATAACAATCTCTGTCAATCACAGGTGACAATTCTATCAATACGGATAACAATCTCTGTCAATCACAGGTGACAATTCCGTCAACACGGATAACAATCTCTGTCAATCACAGGTAACAATTCCGTCAACACGGATAACAATCTCTGTCAATCACAGGCAACAATTCCGTCAACACGGACAACAATCTCTGTCAATCACATGCAACAATTCCGTCAACACGGATAACAATCTCTGTCAATCACCGGTGACAATTCCGTCAACACAGATAACAATCTCTGTCAATCACAAGTAACAATTCTGTCAACACGGATAACAATCTCTGTCAATCACAGGCAACAATTTTGTCAACACGGACAACAATCTCTGTTAATCACAGGCAATAATTCCGTCAACACAGATAACAATCTCTGCCAATCACAGGCAACAATTCCGTCAACACGGATAACAATCTCTGTCAATCACAGGTAACAATTCCGTCAACACGGATCCGTTTGAAGAATACTTTGCTGGGGAATACTATAAACTTAACCAAACCACTCTGTGGGGAAACATTTCACCGGGAAAATCACTCGTGACAACTCCGAAAGTTTAAGCCATGAAATCTTTTAATGCTGACGTAACAGCAATCTGGGAAAATTTCCGCTGGGGAAGAGGAGAAACTTAATCAAGCAACTCTGTTAGGGGACGAACGTTATCATCACCTATCTCACGCTGAGAATTTGAATATCTAGAAATCCTTCTGAGCAAGAATCTCACTCCTCTACAGGGAACAACACCTGAAACCAAAGAGGTAACTAACCTGGCTTATGTTTCAAAATGCGTATGTTTGACAATGGTGTAATGCTCCAACACAGACATGCTCCAGCAAAATAAATGCTGGACAGGTGAAACCAACTTCGTTGGGGACAACCATCCTGTGGGGGAATGGCTCACAAGCTTGAAATTACGAACTAAGCTGATGATGTTCATCTTGTCGGAGGAAAAACAACCTGCTGGGGAAAAGAAAAAACAGTCCGGCGCTGGGATAATCCTTCTGAACCAAAGACGACTTGGTTATATTCTGCGGGAATTACCCATGCTGGGTATTGAGTGTGTACATACTCACTGCTGGGAATGCACCTTCTGTTGGGGACATCAAGATCCGCTGAGGATACTCTCTTGGTAGCTTTCCTGGGGAATACTCTTCTGGAGAGGACAACCCCACATCCAGTAAGGATACATGCCATCCCAACTCTCTCTGAGATAATATATGACTTCCATCTGTTGAGGAGTGATACAATCACTTTGTCACGGGACTCTGGCTGGGGAAACACAAATTCCTTGACCGTTTGCTTCAAAGGTGAGAACCCTGCAAAACACAAATGAGACAAAACAAATCTATACAACAAGATCTATCCCGGTTAGTATCCTTGACATTCATTCAGTCAATTCGAAGTTTTAGCAATTATTGGCAAGGGCCAGCAAGTTTATGTACATGTTAGTTTATCAAAAACATCGGCGTTTTTCACAAACAAAACAGTAAAAAACAAGCATCAAATACTGAATAATATGCTTTATTGATAACGGGCCTGTAAATAGGCAAAATTTTGTACACTGGATGCAACTCCTGAAAAGAGGAAGTTACGCACAAGAAAAATACAAATATTACAGAAGTACAAAGAAAATTTGTATACATGTCGGCAACGTGGTACATACAAACACAATGAGTTGACCCTCCTATGACTCACCTGACTCTGACTCTTTCCCGATACTCGATCTTCGGAAGAGATGGTTTCGGATATACGACCCTCAGGTACTCCCAAACCACTAAGCAACGCAGTATCAAACTCGGACCGTAGTCATTTGCTTTTTCAAATCCCTAACTTTTGCGTGAACCGCCCTTTGCGGGTTTTTAATTCACCGGGATACCCTTTTTTGTCGAAGTCGCCCTTTTCGGGTTTTCAACTTCGCGGGTGTACTTTTTTTCAATTTTATCCCTAACTTTTTCCCGAACCTTTTATTCCTTTTTTATGGTTCGCCGGGATGCCCCATTTTTTCCTGGATACTCTTTTTCTTTCCAGCGGGTCATTTTAAGCAAAGTATTTTTTAACTGCGTCTGAGTTCACAGGGGATGTAAAATCCTCACTATCCATGGTGGATAACAATAAGGCTCCTCCAGAGAAAACCTTTCTAACAACATATGGACCTTCATAGTTGGGAGTCCATTTGCCCCTGTGATCTGATTGTTTTGGGAGAATCTTTTTCAACACAAGATCGTCTGTCTGAAAGCTTCGAGGACACACCTTCTTATCATAAGCTTTCTTCATCCGACTTTGATACAGCCGACCATATGCTAGAGAAGCTAGTCTCTTCTCATCCATTAAACTGAGCTGATTCAGTCTATCTTTCACCCATTCTGCCTCATCAAGTTGGACATCGCGCAAAACCCTCAAAGAAGGAATCTCAACCTCCAATGGAAGGACAACTTCCATACCATATACCAATGAAAAAGGAGTTGCCCTGGTTGATGTGCGTAGCATCGTACGATAACCGTGCAAAGCAAAAGGCAGCATCTCATGCCAGTCCTTGTAGGTCACAACCATCTTCTGTACAATCTTCTTTATGTTTTTATTGGCCGCTTCAACAACACCATTCATCTTGGGCCGATAAGGAGAAGAGTTGTGATGTTCAATCTTGAAATTCTGGCACAATTCCTTCATCATCTTGTTATTCAAATTTGATCAGTTGTCAGTGATAATCCGCTCCGGGATTCCATATCTGCAGATAATATCCTTCTTGATAAATCTGGCTACCACCTGCTTGGTAACATTAGCATACGATGCTGCTTCAACCCATTTGGTGAAGTAATCAATAGCTACCAAGATGAAACAATGTCCGTTGGATGCCGTGGGCTCAATTTTTCCAATCACATCAATTCCCCACATGGAAAAAGGCCAAGGTGATGACATAACGTTCAGAGGGCTCGGAGGCACATGAATCTTGTCTGCATAAATCTGGAATTTATGACACCTCTTTGCAAACTTGAAACAATATGTTTCCATTGTCAGCCAATAATACCCGACTCGTAATAACTTTCTCTTCATTGCATGTCCGCCGGCATGCGTGCCAAATGTACCCTCGTGGATCTCTTCCATGAGAAACTTAGCCTCTTTCTCGTCCACACACTGCAACAACACCAAGTCATGGTTTCTCTTGTACAAAAACCCATCCGGATTCAAATAGATGTTGCCAACCAATCTCCTAAGAGTCTTCTGATCACGACTGGATGCCCTAGCCGGATACACTTGATTCTTCAGGAAATTCTGGATATCATAATATCACGGTTTGCCATCGGAAGCTTCCTCAATGGCGAATATGAAAGCGGGCCTATCAAGGCAAGAGATAACTATCCTGGGAGCCTCATTCTAGAAGTTAACTTTATACATTGAAGACAAAGGCGCGAGAGCATCTGCCATTTGATTTTCTGCTCGTGGTACATGGTGTAATTCCACATTGTCAAAGAAAGGTAACAACCTCCTTGCATAATTCATATAGGGTATCAAATTGGGGTGACGAGTCTCCCACTCTCCCTTGATCTGGTTCACAACTAGAGCAGAGTCTCCGTACACATCAAGATTTTTAATTCTCAGATCAATAGCTTCTTTGAGCCCCATAATGCACGCTTCATATTCGGCCTCATTGTTGGTAACTGGAAAGGTCAATCTAGCAGTGAATGGGATGTGCGACCCATGGGGGGTAGTAATGATTGCCCCTATTCCACTTCCGTATGAATTAACGGCACCGTCAAATATCAATTGCCATTTGGAACCCAGCTCTGGACCTTCATCAGGCAACGGCTCCTCACAGTCCTTCATTTTTAAGTACATGATATCCTCGTCAGGAAAATCAAACCTCATCGGCTGGTAATCATCAATTGGCTGCTCAGCTAGGTACTCTGACAGAACACTACCTTTATTAGCCTTTTGAGAAACATACTGAATATCGTATTCTGTCAATACCATCTGCCATCAGGCAATCCTTCCGGAAAGTGCTTGCTTTTCAAACACGTATTTGATTGGATCCATCTTTGAAATTAGCATGGTTTTATGATTTAGCATGTATTGCCTCAAACGTTTGGCTGCCTAGGCTAGCGCACAACACGTCTTTTCGAGCATTGAGTAACGGGACTCACAATCTGTGAACTTTTTACTCAAGTAGTAAATCGTATGCATTTTACGTCCAGTCTCGTCATGTTGACCGAGAACACAACCCATACTTTTCTCAAGAACCGTCAAATACATAATCAATGGTCTCCCGGCTACTGGGGGTATCAATATTGGAGGTTCCTGCAAATATTCTTTTATTTTTTCAAACGCCTTTTGACAATCTTCATTCCAGGTCACAGCCTGATCTTTTTTCAACAACTTGAATAATGGCTCGCACGTGGCCGTTAGATGAGATATGAACCGAGCAATGTAGTTCAATCTCCCTAAAAATCCACGAACCTCTTTTTCTATTTTCGGTGTTGGCATTTCTTGTATTGCTTTTATCTTAGCAGGATCAACCTCAATTCCTTTTTCGCTAACAATAAACTCCAATAGCTTACCAGATCTCACCCCGAAGGTGCACTTGTTAGGATTCAGCCTCAGCCTGAATTTCCTAAGCCTCTTGAACAATTTCAGAAGATTGACCAGATGCTCTTCCTCCATCTGGGATTTGGCAATCATATCATCAATATAGACTTCGATCTCTTTATGTATCATATCATGAAAGAGTGTTGTCATAGCTCGCTGATATGTTGCCCCGGCGTTCTTCAAACCAAAGGGCATCACTTTGTAGCAGAACGTTCCCCATGGGGTAATAAAAGTTGTTTTCTCCATATCCTCCGGCTCCATCTTTATCTGATTGTAGCCCGAAAAGCCGTCCGTGAAGGAAAACATGGAGAATTGAGCGGTGTTGTCGACCAACACATCAATATGAGGAAGCGGAAAGTCGTCCTTTGGGCTCGCCCTATTCAAATCTCGATAGTCCATGCACATTCGCACCTTACCATCCTTCTTTGTTACAGGTACTATATTGGAGACCCATGAGGGATAAGTTGTGACAGTCAGAAAACCGGCGTCCCACTGTTTCTGAACTTCCTCTTTAATTTTCACAGCCATATCTGGTATAGTTTTTCTGAGTTTTTGCTTAACCAGCGGACATTCCTTGCGCAATGGCAAATGATGAACCACCATATCAGTATCCAAACCAGGCATGTCTTCGTAAGACCAAGCAAAGATATCACTGTACTCTCGAAGCATCTCGATCAAACTTTGCTTGATATCACCTTGCAGTGCAGCCCCTATCCGGATATTCCTGACAACCTCTTCGGACCCCACGTTGATAATTTCAATTTCCTCCTGATGAGGCAGAATGATTCTCTCTTCTTGTTTCAAAAGTCGAGTCAGCTCTTCTGTTAAGTCATTATCCTCAACAATCTCTTCTTCTTCTTGAAATATCAGGTGCTCGAAGTCGAAGCGAGTCATAGAAAGTTCGTGAACGGTGTCGTCTGAAATATGAATCCTGTAATGAGAATGGTTAAATGTTTCAAATAATGCAAACAAAGCACATAACCATGTTGCCATTTTATTGTTAAATAAAAACAGGAAAAACAAGGATCACAAAATTTGCATGAGAAAAAAGCCTTTATTAATGATTAAACAAAGTACACACATAAGCAGGTAGCCCTAACAGCAAAATCACTATGCCCCGGGTAGGACACAGAATTATACAATAATCGAGAAAACAAATCATTACTGTTTTGTAGACACTTGGACAAGTTCCTGGATAGACCAGTTGCATAGGCTCTGTCCTGGCACACTGGATTTGATCCACGAGTCCATATCGCAGTCACTATCTCCGTCTTCAGCATCGGAAACAGCATTAATCGTTTCATAACAGACTCCATCTGAAGTGATCACCACTGGCCCTTTGAACTTTGGCACGCCTGATGCGAAAGATGACGATGTCGGGCGATACCCCAACCTAAACTTGTCCATCTTGACAGGAATTTCCAAGACTTGGCCCCATCCTTTGGTTTCTCCAGCATGAACCACTGCCTGAGCATCTTTGTAAGAAGATATGGCCACCTCTGGCCCTTTGCTGGTAACATGAGACTTGTCCTTGATCTGCAACCCTTCAAAGGCTTGGCATGGCGTCTCATGGATCTCCCCATCCACTTCGACGTACTTGAATGACGAAAGATGACTAACCAGAATGTCCTCCTCTTCACAAATAGTAACAACACTGTCTCCGAACATGTATTTAAGCTTCTGATGCAGCGTGGACGTCACAGCCCCTGCAGAATGTATCCATGGTCGCCCAAGTAAGCAGCTGTAAGCTGGATGTATATCCATGATGTAGAACACAATGTCAAACACTTCCGGCCCGACCTGGAGTGGCAACGTTATGGACCCAAACACCGACCTTTTGGTCCCATCAAAAGCCCTCACGACCAAGTCACTTGGCATCCATATGATTCCTCGGACATCTAACTTCATCATAGCCTTCTTAGGCAAAACATTCAAAGATGATCTGGTGTCTACAAGAACGTGCGACATAACAGTGCCCCGACATTCCACTGAAATGTGCAAAGCCATATTATGATCCCGACCTCTAGGCGTCAAATCAAAGTCAGTAAATCCCAGGCTGTGTCCAACATTCACATGCGCCAATATCCCCTAAAGCTGATTAACAGTTACTTCCTGAGGTACAAAAGATGTGTCCAAGATTTTCAACAAGGCATTCCGATGAGCCTCGGAACAGAGCAACAAGGATAGTATTGAAATTTTGGAGGGCATCTGCTGCAAGTGCTCCACGATCTTATAGTCACTTTTGCGAATCAACCTCATAAACTCTTCTACATCCTTGATTGATGTTTCTTTCTCTTTTACCGGGGAAGGTCCTCCTTCATTCACTTTAGCTTTGCCTTTAGCAATCCTCTCAGCCTCGATTTCAGGTGAAGTGAAAACTCTACCACTGCGGGTCATGCCTCCCGCTCCAACAAGATTACCCACTGCCCCTGCCGGCTGGCTATCCACCTTAATCTTTTCCCCATTGCAAAAAGCTTCCAACCCATAATTCCATGGAATGGCTTTGATACTCTTCAATTGCACAGTTGACCTAGGATTGACCCAGATGAAACCCTAATTGCTTGCACCTCAACTGTGGCTCTTGCATCTGATACAATGACTTGATTGAGCTCTCCCATGGCCCTCTAGGCATTCTATGAGCTCCATACACATCCTCTTCTCATATTCAACACTTCACATCCCTCTGATGGTCTTCAATTGATCCTCAAGTTAAGAGAAAATCCACATGCAAGCATCTAAACCCTTAGGCACTCAAATTACCTCCTGATGACTTTGATAACTTCTCAATCTTGAATAAGACCTCTTGCTAGGCTTCTCTTGATAAGAATCACACTTGATCCCCTTCTATATGAATGATATCATGATATGCAAATGATATAACTATGCAAATGTTAATGCAATGAAACATAAACCAAGTAAGAAAAGGTTAAGCAAATTTTGGGGTGCAACAGCAGCCCCTATTCAAGCGGCTTGGACTCGACTGGGTGAAGAGAGAATGGCTTTCAAACAATCGAGGTAGAAGACGGTTGAATACCAAGAAACCCGGAAATTTTCCAACCACAGAAATAAGTGGCGAAAACTGCTTGGGGACAACATTCATTACACTGAGCCCAGTTGTTACGGCAACAACTGATCAGTCATATGATAAAACTTTGGATTTCAACATCAACCTCCTGTGTGACGCCACAGGCATCGAATTAACTTTGCAAGGAACAACTCCGTCCACAACTGGACTAAACTTTGTCAACACGAGGAGAGACTCCATCACCATGGGTACAACTCCGTCCATAACTGGAATAACGATCTCTGTCAATCACAGGTAATAACTCCGTCAACACGGATAATAACAGCTGGCGACTCTGCTGGGGACTCCAACGGTTCCCTATGCGAGTCAATCCTAGCGTTTATTTTCCCGTATGGGGTTTTGTATGTATTTATATTTCTGTCTTTACTTTCAGTACTATATATTATTGTTATTGTGTTGTGGGTAGAGGGTTAGTTTGAGAGATAAGCCGGACCTGGGCTTGAGTGCACATAGACTTAGAAGTAGAGAGTAGTGGTTAGCCTGCTTGCTTTGCTTGCACCAACTAGCTACGAAATCTGCACTCAGATGAGATTCTCTTTGATGGCATCTTGCCTGGCCCTTTGGGCTCGAAAGGTTGCTGGATTTGAGGGTTGTCGACTCTAGGGACCTATCATTTGGGATTCGGCTAAGTGAGGCCTCTTCAAGGGACGATGATGCCACACCTTCTGGGTATCGTATCATCGCTCTTGAAAGTCTGTGACGCTGATGATCGCATAGGATGACATACCTCGTCTGCGAGTTAAGTTCATACCTATGAGGGGTAGGTGGGTCTTTTTGCAGGAAAACTCTGGCCTCAGAATACATGGTTTGTCTCTGTCAGTGAGAATTGGTTGTGAGGGTTCTTTTGTGGTTGGTTTGGTTTGAGGAGAAGATCTGATGGTTCTCAAGCTGCAGTACAGCACATCACAGTTCTTCATCATTGCACTTGATCCCCTGTTTGCATATGCATCTGCATTTTCATATTTGCATTTCATTAACGTGTATTTATGTTGCAGGTGTGTTTTTTCCCCTCAGATTCTAGTGTTCTTCTTGCCAGACATGGAGTCCATGAAGAGGACAGTTGCTTACAGGTTGCCTTCTCCAGATATCAGTTCCTTGTTGCGGTTGGTTGCTCTAGCATATCAGAGAGTGAGGGCTGAGTTTAGAGAGTCTTATGGGAAACTGCTCAATTTGTTGTACAAACCTTCTGTGTTTGAGATGACTGGATTGTATACCTTGATGCAGTTTTACGAGCCTCAGTTGAGATGCTTCTTGTTCCCTGATTATATTTTGGCTCCGACTTTGGAGGAGTATTCTGATATGCTAGGAGTTACTGTGTTAGATTTGATGCCTTTTATTCACGAGGATACTGAGCCTGAGTTGGCTAAGCTTGCTGAAATTGTCATTTTAGATGCTTCTGAGTTCCCCGGAGGTTTGGTCAAGCTGAATGGATTTTATGGTTTTCATCTTTCTTGCTTGGTTGAGAAGGCTATGCAGTATGTGAAGGATGGATGTTGGATTGTCTTTAGTGCTATTTTGGCTGTTTGCATTTATGGGATTATCTTGTTCCCTAACTTGCCTGATTTTGTTGACTCAGATGCTTTCTTTATTCTTGCCTCGAAGAATTTGGTGCCTACTCTCTTGGGTGACGTTTATCATTCTATTCACTATAATAATGAGAAGCGTCGGGGAAAGAATGTTTATTGCTGTGTACCTCTTCTATACAGGTGGTTTCAGGGACATCTTCCTAAGACGGGACCTTTTGTTGATACTGCTGGTACTTTAGATTGGTCTTCCAGATTGATGGGATTGTGTGCTGAGAACATTGTTTGGTTTGATCGGAACCTGCTCGGAGTGAATATTATATATAGTTGCAGTGGCTTTCCAAACGTTCCATTGATTGGACGGAAAGGTTGTATTAACTATAACCCTTCTCTGCTTGTGAGACAGTTTGGCTATGCTCTGAGGAATTCTCCGGTTGAAGACGAGATACAGGAATCTCTGTATCTCACGGGTTTATTAGATGGAGATGTTTCGGTCAGATTGAGGCATGTTTGGGGTAATATTCACAGAAGAGGGAAGACATTTCTTGGCAAGAGTGACAGTCGAGCTTATAATCCTTATCGGCTCTGGATCCATGAAAGAGTTGGGATTTCTTTGATGCCATATCCTGCTGCAAAACCTTTGTATCCTCCGGTGATTGAGGAACCTACTTCAGTAGAGATTGAGAAGTATAACAAGCTGCTGGCTGAAAAGGAAGAGTTGTAAAGAGCAAATGAAGAGTTAGAGAAAGAGATTTTCCAGCTTCGGCATGAGAAGAATGAGGCAACCTTTACTTTGAAGAAGAAGACTGAGATGATTAATAGGTTGGGTTCAGATTTGACTGAAGAAACCAGCAGGAGAGAGAAGGTGGGAGTAGCCCTGAATGGTGTTAGTAGTGTGCTTGCTACTAAGAAAGAGCTTCTAAATAAGGCTTATTCTTGACTTTCCAAATGGGAGTTTTTGTGGAATGCCACACTTACTAGCCGGAAGGAGCGTGAAGATGAGTTGAAGCTTCAGATTTCCCAGTTAGAGGAGCAGCTCAGCGCTAAGGATGCGAAGATTGCTGAAGAGGTATCTCTTAGACGTGACGCTGAGTTTAGAGTAAGCAACATGGTCAAAGAAACGAGGGGTTGTGAACTGAAGGCTGGCTTCAAGAGATGCAGGCTTGATGAGTGTTTTGGCAAGGGAGCCTGTGCAGAGGACGCCAAAAAGCTGAGATCCATTGTTAGGCGAGACGCATTACTGATACATGAACTGCTCTCCAGACCAGGTCATCCGGAGACGCTGAGGCTATTGGGAGATGTCCGGGCGCGCCATTCGTCCTGATTTATCTTTGCTTTTCTCTTGTAGTATGTTATTCATGCTTGTATTTTGAACATCGCCAGGCTTGTTGGCCGAGGTCTTTTCATTTGTATTCAGTTGTATCTTTGTACTCTGCCTCTTGGCATTTGTCTATGTATGAGGTTTCTGATTCTGCGCTTGCTTACTTGGGACTCCATTGTCGTTATGGCTTCTTCTCCGGAACTAGAATCGGGGGGGGGGGGGGGGGGGGGAGGGAACTAACCTGTTGCATATTTACATGTGTGCGTTTGCATCTTCATATTGCATGGAAGGTACTTTTTTGAGCTCGAATCTTATCTCCTGCGTCTTTCAGGTTGTTTCAAGATTGACGAACAAAGAACTCACCGGTACGCTACAAGAAGCAACAATAAGAAGATCATGGATCAAGTACAATCTGAGATGCAGGAGATCCAGGATAGGTTGGCCCAATTCATGCAGACTATGGAGGCTGTGGCCAAGGGCCAGGAACATCTTCAAACTCTGGTGCAACCGCTGTTGACGCGAGCGACTGGTAATACTGAATATAACTCTGTTCGTGTTGATACCCCTCGCAGGGAGGAAGTGATACCAAATGCTGGTGAGAATGGTACTGGCAATGGCAACGGCAACGCTAGTAATAGAAATGCTGATAATGGCAATGGGAACGTGGAAACCAACAGGAATGTTGGTATCAATACTGGTTTCGGTGACAACAATCAGGGTTTTGGCTTTGGCAATTTGGATGGTAATAATGGCTACGACAATGCTGGGTTTGGCAATGTGAATACCAATGGTGCTGGGATGGGTCCTTTCAATACTGGCTTTGGGACAGCGGCTGCTAATCAAGAGCTTGGCAATCTGAGGTATGACCCCAGGTTTTTCCAAAGTGGTCATGGTCATGGTCGTAATGCTGCTTATGACGGGTATGGTAATGAGGGTCCGTACTGGGAAAGAGATCGTCAGGAAGATGCCTTTTCTGGGCAAGGCATGGGTTTTGAGGGTCCCACCGATAATGATCGGAGGATTAAAATGCTGGAGGAACAGATAAGAGGTATAGCCAATCAAAATTCTGCAGGTTTGGACATGGCTACCATGGGGCTGGTTCCTGGGATGAGGGTGCCATTGAAGTTCAAAGCTCCCACTTTCGATAAATATAAAGGGGATACATGCCCACGGGTTCATGTGCGTTCATATTACCGGAGGATGTCTGCTTACTCTGATGATGAGAAGATGCTTATGCATTTTTTCCAAGATAGTTTGTCAGGACCATCGCTGGAATGGTACATGGGACTAGAGCCTGCACAGATCAGAAGTTGGAAAGAATTGGCTGATGCTTTCGTCAAACACTACCATTACAACAGTGACCTTGCGCCAAATAGGGTTCAGCTTCAAAGTCTTTCACAAAAGAATGGGGAGAGTTTCAAGGAGTATGCCCAGCGCTGGCGTGATCTGGCGGCAAGGGTCCAACCACCTATGGTTGAAAGGGAATTGATTGATATTTTTGTTGGAACATTCTCTGGGATGTATTATGATAAATTGCTCAATTGCTCGATGGGTAGTTTCTCTGACATGATACTCATGGGAGAACGGATTGAAAATGGCATTAAAATTGGTAAGATCCAAGCCGGTGAATCAACCTCAGCAGGAGGTGCAAAAAAGGTCTTTGGTGGTAAAAGACAAGGAGACGCTGGCGCAGTGTATGGTGGTCGAGGATGAGGTAGAGGTAGGAATCAATATATTCAACAACAGGTTGCTAGTGTGACGATCCCTATACCTCAACAACGACAACAACCACAACAACAGCCGCAGCAACAACAAAGGCATAATCCTGCTCAGAGAAGGATTCAGAATGGGAAGCCAAAGAGGGTATTTGATACACCTCCGTCAACGTATGCAAAATTGCTTCAGACGCTGTTAAGTTTGAATCTGGTTGAAAAGATAATGTTGGACCCGCCCACAGGAGCGCTTCCTTACGGGTATGATACTAGTAAGCATTGTGAATTTCATTCTGGGGCACCCAGACATGATATCGAGAGTTGTCATGCTTTTAAACACAAAGTCCAAGATTCGATTTATAGTAAAGTCATTAACTTCAGTCATGATGGTCCCAATATTGTACAACAACCAATGCCGAATCATAGAGCGAATGCTATTCTGACAGAAGAAGATTTGGATTTGGTTATGGACGTATATGATCTGAAGACACCTTTAAGCTATGTTAAAAGCAGATTGTTGAAAGGAGGGGTCTTCCCCGGATGTGATGAGTATTGTTTGGATTGTTGGACCCGACCAGAGGGCTGTATTGATTTGAAGAGAGGTATTCAAGCCATGATTGATGAGGGAACTTTACAGTTCGACCGTACTGCTGTTGAAAAACCTAGTGAGGTAAGATTTGAAAAGTAGGGTGAGGTCGCAACAGTTACAATCCCATGAAAGACTATTACGATATCAGCACCCGCTAAGCGGCCAACCATCACGATAACGAAAGCAGAGCCCGTTCCTTATGAAAGTACGAAAGCCATTCCATGGAATTATGGGTTGGAAGCTTTTTGCAACGGGGAAAATATTAAGGTGGATAGCCAGCCGGCAGGGGCAGTGAGTAATCTTGTTGGAGCGGGAGGCATGACCCGCAGTGGTAGAATTTTCACTTCACCTGAAATCGAGGCTGAGAGGATTGCTAAAAGCAAAGCCAAAGTGAATGAAGGGGGACCTTCCCAGTCGAAAGAGAAAGAAACATCGATCAAGGATGTAGAAGAGTTTATGAGGTTAATTCGCAAAAGCGACTATAAGATTGTGGAGCACTTGCAACAGACGCCTTCCAAAGTTTCAATCCTATCCTTGTTGCTTTGTTCCGAGGCCCATCGGAACGCCTTGTTGAAAATCTTGGACACATATTTTGTACCTCAGGAAGTAACTGTTAATCAGCTTGAGGGGGTACTGGCGCATGTGAATGCTGGACACAGCCTGGGATTTACTGACTTTGATTTGACGCCTAGAGGTCGGGATGATAATATGGCTTTGCACATTTCATTGGAATGCCGGGGCACTGTTATGTCGCACGTTCTTGTAGACACCAGATCATCTTTGAATGTTTTGCCTAAGAAGGCTATGATGAAGTTAGATGTCCGAGGAATCATATGCACGCCAAGTGACTTGGTCGTGAGGGTTTTGATGGGACCAGAAGGTCGGTGTTTGGGTCCATAACGTTGTCACTCCAGGTCGGGCCAGAAGTGTTTGACACTGTGTTCTACATCATGGATATACATCCAGCTTACAGCTGCTTACTTGGGCGACCATGGATACATTTTGCAGGGGCTGTGACGTCCACGCTGCATCAGAAGCTTAAATACATGGTCGGAGACAGTGTTGTTACTATTTGTGGAAAGGAGGACATTCTGGTTAGTCATATTTCGTCATTCAAGTACGTCGAAGTGGATGGGGAGATCCATGAGACGCCATGCCAAGCCTTTGAAGGGTTGCAGATCAAGGACAAGTCTCATGTTACCAGCAAAGGG
This sequence comes from Lathyrus sativus, assembly GCA_963859935.3. Classification (NCBI taxonomy): domain Eukaryota; kingdom Viridiplantae; phylum Streptophyta; class Magnoliopsida; order Fabales; family Fabaceae; genus Lathyrus; species Lathyrus sativus. Next base: position 423,602,873 of record OZ012737.1, read on the forward strand.
CCAGAGGTGGCCATGTCTTCTTACAAAGATGCTCAGGCAGTGGTTCAGGCTGGAGAAACCAAAGGATGGGGCCATGTCTTGGAAATTCCTGTCAAGATGGACAAGTTTGGGTTGGGGTATCGCCCGACATCGTCATCTTCCGCATCAGGCGTGCCAAAGTTCAAAGGGCCAGTGATGATCACTTCAGATAGAGTCTGTTATGAAACGATTAATGCTGTTTCCGATGCTGAAGACGGAGATAGTGACTGCGATATGGACTCGTAGATCAAACCCAGCGTGCCAGGACAGAGCCTATGCAACTGGTCTATCCAGGAACTTGTCCAAGTGTCTACAAAACAATAATGATTTGTTTTCTCGATTATTGTATAATCCTGTGTCCTACCCGGGGCATAGTGATTTTGCTGTTAGGGCTACCTGCTTATGTGTGTACTTTGTTTAATCATTAATAAAGGCGTTTTTCTCATGCAAATTTTGTGATCCTTGTTTTTCCTGTTTTTATTTAACAATAAAATGGCAACGTGGTTATGTGCTTTGTTTGCATTATTTGAAACATTTAACCATTCTCATTGCATGATTCATATTTCAGACGACACCGATCACGAACTTTCTATGACTCGCTTCGACTTCGAGCACTTGATATTTCAAGCAGAAGAAGAGATTGTTGAGGATAATGACTTATCAGAAGAGCTGACTCATCAGGAGGAAATTGAAATTATCAACGTGGGGTCCGAAGAGGTTGTCAGGAATATCCGGATAGGGCTGCACTGCAAGGTGATATCAAGCAAAGTTTGATCGAGATGCTTCGAGAGTACAGTGATATCTTTGCTTGGTCTTACGAAGACATGCCTGGTTTGGATACTGATATGGTGGTTCATCGTTTTCCATTGCGCAAGGAATGTCCGCCGGTTAAGCAAAAACTCAGAAGAACTATACCAGATATGGCTGTGAAAATTAAAGAGGAAGTTCAGAAACAGTGGGACGCCGGTTTTCTGGCTGTCACAACTTATCCCTCATGGGTCGCCAATATAGTACCTGTACCAAAGAAGGATGGTAAGGTGCGAATGTGCGTGGACTATCGAGATTTGAATAGGGCGAGCCCAAAGGACGACTTTCCGCTTCCTCATATTGATGTGCTGGTCGACAACACCGCTCAATTCACCGTGTTTTCCTTCATGGACGGCTTTTCGAGCTACAATCAGATAAAGATGGCGCTGGAGGATATGGAGAAAACAACTTTTATTACCCCGTGGGGAACGTTCTGTTACAAAGTGATGCCCTTTGGTTTAAAGAACGCCGGGGCAACATATCAGGGAGCTATGACAACACTCTTTCATGACATGATGCATAAAGAGATCGAAGTCTATGTTGATGATATGATTGCCAAATCCCAGACGGAGGAAGAGCATCTGGTCAATCTTCTGAAATTGTTCAAGAGGCTTAGGAAATTCAGGCTGAGGCTGAATCCTAACAAGTGCACCTTCGGGGTGAGATCTGGTAAGCTATTGGGGTTTATTGTTAGCGAAAAAGGAATTGAAGTTGATCCTGCTAAGATAAAAGCAATACAAGAAATACCAACACCGAAAACAGAGAAAGAGGTTCGTGTCTTTTTAGGGAGATTGAACTACATTGCTCGGTTCATATCTCATCTAACGGCCACGTGCGAGCCATTATTCAAGTTGTTGAAAAAAGATCAGACTGTGACCTAGAATGAAGATTGTCAAAAGGCATTTGAAAAAATAAAAGAATATTTGCAGGAACCTCCAATATTGATACCCCTAGTAGCCGAGAGACCATTGATTATGTATTTGACGGTTCTTGAGAAAAGTATGGGTTGTGTTCTCGGTCAACATGACGAGACTCGATGTAAAGAGCATGCGGTTTACTACTTGAGTAAAAAGTTCACAGATTGTGAGTCCCGTTACTCAATGCTCGAAAAGACGTGTTTTCCGCTAGCCTGGGCAGCCAAACGTTTGAGGCAATACATGCTAAATCATATACCCATGCTAATTTCAAAGATGGATCCAATCAAATACGTGTTTGAAAAGCAAGCACTTTTCGGAAGGATTGCCCGATGGCAGATGGTATTGACAGAATACGATATTCAGTATGTTTCTCAAAAGGCTATTAAAGGTAGTGTTCTGTCAGAGTACCTAGCTAAGTAGCCAATTGATGATTACCAACCGATGAGGTTTGATTTTCCTGACGAGGATATCATATATTTAAAAATGAAGGACTGTGAGGAGCCGTTGCCTGATGAAGGTCCAGAGCTGGGTTCCAAAGGGCAATTGATATTTGACGGTGCCGTTAATTCATACGGAAGTGGAATAGGGGCAATCATTACTACTCCCCATGGGTCGCACATCCCATTCACTGCTAGATTGACCTTTCCAGTTACCAACAATGAGGCCGAATATGAAGCGTGCATTATGGGGCTCAAAGAAGCTATTGATCTGAGAATTAAAAATCTTGATGTGTACGGAGACTCTGCTCTAGTTGTGAACTAGATCAAGGGAGAGTGGGAGACTCGTCAGCCCAATCTGATACCCTATATGAATTATGCAAGGAGGTTGTTACCTTTCTTTGACAAGGTGGAATTGCACCATGTACCACGAGCAGAAAATCAAATGGCAGACGCTCTCGCGACTTTGTCTTCAATGTATAAAGTTAACTTCTAGAATGAGGCTCCCAGGATAGTTATCTCTCGCCTTGATAGGCCCGCTTTCATATTCGCCATTGAGGAAGCTTCCGATGGTAAACCGTGGTATTATGATATCCAGAATTTCCTGAAGAATCAAGAGTATCCGGCTAGGGCATCCAGTCGTGATCAGAAGACTCTTAGGAGATTGGCTGGCAACTTCTATTTGAATCCGGATGGGGTTTTGTACAAGAGAAACCATGACTTGGTGTTGTTGCGGTGTGTGGACGAGAAAAAGGCTAAGTTGCTCATGGAAGAGATCCACGAGGGTACATTTGGCACGCATGTCGACGGACATGCAATGACGAGAAAGTTATTACGAGGCGAGTATTATTGGCTGACAATGGAAACAGATTGTTTCAAGTTTGCAAAGAGGTGTCATAAATGCCAGATTTATGCGGACAAGATTCATGTGCCTCCGAGCCCTCTGAACATTATGTCATCACCTTGGCCTTTTTCCATGTGGGGAATTGATGTGATTGGAAAAATTGAGCCCACGACATCCAACGGACATCGTTTCATCTTGGTAGCTATTGATTACTTCACCAAATGGGTTGAAGCAGCATCGTATGCTAATGTTACCAAGCAGGTGGTAGCCAGATTTATCAAGAAGGATATTATCTGCAGATATGGAATCCCGGAGCGGATTATCACTGACAACGGATCGAATTTGAATAACAAGATGATAAAGGAATTGTGCCAGAATTTCAAGATTGAACATCACGAGTCTTCTCCTTATCGGCCCAATATGAATGGTGTTGTTGAAGCGGCCAATAAAAACATAAAGAAGATCGTTCAGAAGATGGTCGTGACCTACAAGGACTAGCATGAGATGCTGCCTTTTGCTTTGCACGGTTATCGTACGACGGTACGCACATCAACCGGGGCAACTCCTTTTTCATTGGTATATGGTATGGAAGCTGTCCTACCATTGGAGGTTGAGATTCCTTCTTTGAGGGTTTTGCGCGATGTCCAACTTGATGAGGCAGAATGGGTGAAAGATAGACTGAATCAGCTCAGTTTAATGGATGAGAGGAGACTAGCTTCTCTAGAATATGGTCGACTGTATCAAAGCCGGATGAAGAAAGCTTATGATAAGAATGTGTGTCCTCGAAGCTTTCAGACGGGCAATCTTGTGCTGAAAAAGATTCTCCCACCACAATCAGATCACAGGGGCAAATGGACTCCCAACTATGAAGGTCCATATGTCGTTAGAAAGGTTTTCTCTGGAGGAGCCTTATTGTTATCCACCATGGATGGTGAGGATTTTACATCCCCTGTGAACTCGGACGCAGTTAAAAAATACTTTGCTTAAAATGAACCGCTGGAAAGAAAAAGAGTATCCAGGCAAAAATGGGGCATCCCGGCGAACCATAAAAAAGGAATAAAAGGTTCAGGCAAAAGTTAGGTATAAAATTGAAAAAATGTACACCCGCGAAGTTGAAAACCCGAAAAGGGCGACTTAGGCAAAAAAGGGTATCCCGGTGAATTGAAAACCCGCAAAGGGCGGTTCACGCAAAAGTTAGGGATTTGAAAAAGCAAATGACTGCGATCCGAGTTTGATACTGCGTTGCTTAGTGGTTTGGGAGTACCTGAGGGTCGTATATCCGAAACAATCTCTTCCGAAGATCGAGTATTAGGAAAGCGTCAGAGTTAGGCGAGTCATAGGAGGATCAGCTCATGGTGTTCGTCTGTACCACGTTGCCGACATGTATACAAATTTTCTTTGTACTTCTGTAATATTTGTATTTTGCTTGTGCGTAACTTCCTCTTTTCAGGAGTTGCATCCAGTGTACAAAATTTTGCCTATTTATAGGCCCGTTATCAATAAAGCATATTATTCAGTATTTGATGCTTGTTTTTTTATTGTTTTGTTTGTGAAAAACGCCGATGTTTTTGATAAACTTGCATGTACATAAACTTGATGGCCCTTGCCAATAATTGCTAAAACTTCGAATTGACTGAATGAATGTCAAGGATACTAACCGGGATAGATCTTGTTGTATAGGTTTGTTTTGTCTCGTTTGTGTTTTGCAGGGTTCTCACCTTTGAAGCAAACGGTCAAGGAATTTGTGTTTCCCCAGCCAGAGTCCCGTGACAAAGTGATTGTATCACTCCTCAGCAGATGGAAGTCATATCTTATCTCAGAGAGAGTTGGGATGGCATGTATCCTTACTGGATGTGGGGTTGTCCTCTCCAGAAGTGTATTCCCCAGGAAAGCTGCCAAGAGAGTATCCTCAGTGGATCTTGATGTCCCCAACAGAAGGTGCATTCCCAGCAGTGAGTATGTACACAATCAATACCCAGCATGGGTAATTCCCACAGAATATAAGCAAGTCGTCTTTGGTTCAGAAGGATTATCCCAACGCAGGACTGTTTTTTCTTCTCCCCAGCAGGTTGTTTTTCCTCTGACAAGATGAACATCATCAGCTTAGTTCGTAATTTCAAGCTTGTGAGCCATTCCCCAACAGGATGGTTGTCCCCAACGAAGTTGGTTTCACCTGTCCAGCATTTATTTTGCTGGAGCATGTTTGTGATACCCGTTCATCCCCAGCGGATTTGGTTTTGTCTTCAGCATTTATTTTGCTGAAGCGCCTCTGGGCATCTTTACATTTTGCATATATCATCATATTTGCATCTACCCAAATGCGTAGCATTTCCATGCCGTATGGAGCATTACGCCATTGTCAAACATACGCATTTGAAACATAAGCCAGGTTGGTTACCTCTTTGGTTTCAGGTGTTGTTTCCTGTAGAGGAGTGAGATTCTTGCTCAGAAGGATTTCCAGATATTCAAATTCTCAGCGTGCGATAGGTGATGATAACGTTCGTCCCCTAACAGAGTTGCTTGGTTAAGTTTCTCCTCTTCCCCAGCGGAATTTTTCCCAGATTGCTGTTACGTCAGCATTAAAAGATTTCATGGCTTAAACTTTCGAAGTTGTCACTAGTGATTTTCCCGGTGAAATGTTTCCCCACAGAGTGGTTTGGTTAAGTTTCTCGTATTCCCCAACAAAGTATTCTTCAAACGGATCCATGTTGACGGAATTGTTACCTGTGATTGACAAAGATTGTTATCCGTGTTGACGGAATTGTTGCCTGTGATTGACAGAGATTGTTATCCGTGTTGACGGAATTGTTGCCTGTGATTGACAAAGATTGTTGTCCGTGTTGACGAAATTGTTGCCTGTGATTGATAGAGATTGTTCTCCGTGTTGACGGAATTGTTACCTGTGATTGACAGAGATTGTTATCCGTGTTGACGGAATTGTCACCTGTGATTGATAGAGATTGTTATCCGTGTTGACGGAATTGTTGCCTGTGATTGACAGAGATTGTTGTCCGTGTTGACGGAATTGTTGCCTGTGATTAACAGATATTGTTATCCGTGTTGACGGAATTGTTACCTGTGATTGACAGAGATTGTTATCCGTGTTGACGGAATTGTCACTTGTGATTGACAGAGATTGTTATCCGTATTGACGGAATTGTCACCTGTGATTGACATAGATTGTTATCCGTGTTGACAGAATTGTTGCCTGTGATTGACAGAGATTGTTATCCGTGTTGACGGAATTGTTACCTGTGATTGACAGAGATTTTTATCTGTGTTGACGGAATTGTCACCTGTGATTGACAGAGATTGTTATCCGTGTTGATGAAATTGTACCTGTGTTAACAGTGATTGTTACCCGTGTTGACGGAATCGTTACCCGTGATTGACGGAGTTGTCCCCAGTGAAGTCGCCAGTGATTATTATCCGTGTTGACAGAGTCATTACCTGTGATTGACAGAGATTTTTATTCCAGTTATGGACGGAGTTGTACCCATGGTGATGGAGTCTCTCCTCGTGTTAACAAAGTTTAGTCCAGTTGTGAACGGAGTTGTACCCATGGTGATGTAGCCTCTCCTTGCAATGTTAATTCGATGCTTGTGGCGTCACACAGGGGGTTGATGTTGAAATCCAAAGTTTTATCAGATGACTGATCAGTTGTTGCCGTAACAACTGGGCTCAGTGTAATGAATGTTGTCCCCAAGCAGTTTTCGCAACTTATTTCTGTGGTTGGCAAATTTCTGGGTTTCTTGGTATTCAACCGTCTTCTACCTCGATTGTTTGAAAGCCGTTCGCTCTTCACCCAGTCGGATCCAAGCCGCTTGAATAGGGGCAGCTGTTACACCCCAAAATTTGCTCAACCTTTTCTTACTTGGTTTATGTTTCATTGCATTAACATTTGCATAGTTATATCATTTGCATATCATGATATCATTCATATAGAAGGGGATCAAGTGTGATTCTTATCAAGAGAAGCCTAGCAAGAGGTGTTATTCAAGATTGAGAAGTTATCAAAGTCATCAGGAGGTAATTTGAGTGCCTAAGGGTTTAGATGCTTGCATGTGGATTTTCTCCTAACTTGAGGATCAATTGAAGACCATCAGAGGGATGTGAAGTGTTGAATATGAGAAGAGGATGTGTATGGAGCTCATAGAATGCCTAGTGGGCCATGGGAGAGCTCAATCAAGTCATTGTATCAGATGCAAGAGCCACAGTTGAGGTGCAAGCAATTAGGGCTTCATCTGGGTCAATCCTAGGTCAATTGTGCAATTGAAGAGTATCAAAGCCTACTTTTAGGTCATGGAGTTCATTAAATAATATGATGATACATTTGTGGTGTTGTGCCAAGATCAAGTCAAGAAAAGTCAAGAGTGTGGGAAGTTGCTAAATTAGGGTTTCAGTGTAAAATCCCCTATTTAGTGCCTAACTTCAAGACTACATAAGTCAAGATACAAGTTTCAAATGGATCTTTGGCCAACATGAAACTTGTAGAGAATCTCAATACCTTTAATTTGAGTACTATAAGTCCTCAAGGGGATCTATAGAACTCATGTTATGGTCCAGACAAGTTACAAGTCCTCAGATGCCTCTGAAATTTGTCTGTGAAAATCATCTGACTTCAAAGCTATTTTTGACCTAGAAGGATGTTTCACATGAACTTTTGGCCAACATGAAAGTTGTTCCTCATGATCTTAGATTTCTAAATTTTACTAGAAGTCTTCCATTTGATTTGTAGAACTCAAGTTATGAGGTTTACAAGTTAGGGGTATTTTGGGAAAGTGAGATTATAGGCCATTTTCAATCATAGGTCAAAATCTCCAACTTGCACTCGTCAAATGGATTTTTGTTCAACATGAAACTTGTTTAAAATGTGGTTTTTAGGCTAACCAAGAAGTCATGATGGATTTATTGGGCTCATAGTAAGACTTGGTTTGAAATGGCTTGAAAAGGAAGATTTTCAAAGGATCCAAAGTTGAAAAATCCAAATAATTGGTTAAGTGACCAAAATATGTCAAATAAGTGCTCATTTTGATTGTAAATTTCATTTCAAACACAATGACATTGGTGGATTTTTGAGTTTAGGCCAATTTTCACAAGTTACAATGGTGTTGCTTCATGTGCAAGTTACATATCCAAAACATTCACCAAGGCATTTCAAGTGTTCATTTTGATCTGAATGCATTCACAAGGCAACTTGCAAGTGATCAGAAGATTCTAGAGCAATCTACATGGCCAGAATGCACGACTGTCACATGACCTTTGAAGGAAAAATCAGAATTGGTGAACTACTGAATTGGGCCTCATTCAAGCTTCAAAAGCCCACAAACTCACTCTATATAAGCATATCATTGATTCCATACTCAGGTTGGAGCTCATTTCATGGTGGAAGCTGAGATTGAATTTGAAATTTTAGAGCAAATTGAAGGTTGAAGACTCTTTCTCTTGCATCACTGATCGTGTCTGGAGAGTTTTGAAGCAAGAAACAAGCTCTAGCTACCTCTGTTAGTGGATCTACACCAGGTATGTAACCTTCAAATTTCTCATAATTCTAGGGAGATGTATATCAATTTGCATATGTGGTTAGGATCTAGTTAAGGAGTAGATCGTTTCTGGACAAAATTTTGGACAATTAGAGACAAACTTAGGTGGTATGTGATTTGTATTTGAGCACTGTTTGACCTGGTCTTAAGGCTAGAACACGATTTGGATAGATCAGAGTGATGTATGAAGCATGAGGATCAATCCTATGGTTTTAAATTTTGATTTGGTGATGATCAATTGGAATGTGATTTCTGAAACTTGAATCGGATTTTAAAACCTAGCATGATCTAGAGAATTTGGATAGGATACATGAGATCCTTGTGAGTTTCTGATGAGTTTGATGTAAAGTTTGATGAATTTTGGTTGCCTGTGAGTACCTGCTCGCCGGAGAAGATGACCGGAGGTCTTCTCCGGCCACCACACTTGAGCTCCCTCCGTTTGACATTTGAATTGGAGAAGATAACCTCAGAGACGTTGGATCTCGTTTCAAGATGGACTTATTCCTCTCATCCCACGGTTGTGACTTGTTTCTTTTTACTAACTTTTAACCTAGTGAAACACAGAGTTTCATTAATGTGTTGGCAAGATCCTGAGCGCTAGATCCCTTGACTAGTCACTGCATCCAACGCGCCACATTTTATTCTGGATTTTATTTTCTTTTTATTTCTTTTATTTGGTTTTGTATTATTTTAAATGCAAATTGATTCTAAAAATCACAATAAATCAATTTTTAATCCAAAAAATATTTCTAAAAATCACAATAAATCAATTTCTAGACATCTTGTATCTGTTGTGGCTTGGCTTGTGGAGCTTGGAGTTGAAGTTTTCTTCCTCTTTTAGGAGCTTATAGGATTAGGGTTTTAGGAAGAGCCATTAGAACTAGTCTTTCTTCTTTCATCAAACATAGAATGCATTGTTTGCTTCTATTCCATCCCATGATGTAAAGTCCTCTTAAGGAAGCTTCATATCTCCTTTGGAGGGATGAGTGGCATGCCTTAATGAGTAGAACTTTTGAGGATGCACTTTCTTTTCATGTTGGTTCCTGATGAATTCCTTTGGTTTTCATCAGGTTTCCTAACATTGTAACTTGATCTCAATGATGATTTCTCTTCTTGTGGAGCTTGCTAGAGTTTGAAGATGAAGAATTGAAGAAGCTTGAACATAGGAGCTAGCTTGAAGATGAAGTTCTTTGCTGTCAAGTCAACTTTGCTGATCAGAGCTGCTGTTGAAGGTTGAAGATGTTGTCTGTAGAAGACTGTTGCTGCTGCTAGGGCTGCTTCATCTGTTTTTTCTTTTGTTGTATTGTTTGTTTGCTTGTGTTGCTTACCTTTAGGTTTGAGGTGGAGCTTGTCTCCCCTTGCTTGTTGTTTTCTTAGGTTTGAGGTTGAGCCGGACTCCCTTGCCTCGTTTGTACTGTTGCATAACATGCATTTTACTGTTTACTGTTTACTGCTTGCTTTCTTTTGCTGTTTTCCCCTAGGATCTCTGATTTCCTCTGTGCAAGAGGGAATTATGACAGACATTAGGTTTTTAAACCATGCATGATAATTGTAGGTAGATTCCCTTTCAACCATAGTTTTAGGGCGTCTTTCTCTTCTCATCTCAAAACAATTCAAAAATACAGTAATAAGGTTAATTGAAGTCGTACGTTACGAGCCTTAAGCTATCTGGGAAAAGGTTGGTGGGGGGTCTCTCTCCAGTAATCTGGATGTTTAGTGTGGTACCCTTTGGGTGACATACGAAGCGTTCACTCCTGGGTCATAGTCTCTAGTGCGACTGAGATTGCGAACATCCTAAAAAATAGTTCTTTCGTAAAAAAATCAAACAAACATTCAAACTCTGTTTTTGTCCTCTTGGACCCTTAATCTGGAAAACCCTTTCATAAGGAGATAAAAAACTGTCAGACAAACTTGTGTCTTCCGTAGCCCGAACTACGTTTGCTCTGATCTTTCATGTCGTATGAAAGTACGTAGGCACGAGATGCGATATCTCGGCGAGCAAGCTTCCCCCCTTAACCCGTAGTTAGGCGAACTACGTTGACTCTGATTTCTCGTTTCAGACGGGAATACGTAGGCATAAAGTGCGATACTTTGCCGAGTCATTTTCTTTTCTTTTTAGACCAGGCCTTTAGAGTAGATAGATAAACACACCCTTAGACAGAAAACAAGCGTGGATCCCGTCGAGTACGACAGACGTGAGGGGTGCTAATACCTTCCCCTTGCGTAACCGACTCTCGAATCCAGGATTTGGTTGCGATGACCATTCCTTTCCCTCTTTGCGTTAGGTTTTCTCTGAGTGTTTCCTTTCCCTCTTTTGGGATAAATAACGCACGGTGGCGACTCTTCTGTCGTAGTCGGCGCCGATTTTCGCAGTAGCGACAGTAACAACCTTAAATTGGATTCTCACTTGACATCATATGATACCCTTGATCTTGTTTCATGATTAAATTAGCCTAAAACTTTGATTGATCACAAACCCTGAAGCTTCGATTTGACTGTACAAAAACCCTGATTCATCTGTAACTTGAAAAAGACAAACTTGCACTAGGTTAAGGTTAGATAATTCATGATTATACTCCTAAAATGATAATGAGAATCTAAGGGGTCAAAATTTGGGGTGCAACACCTATCTTCTGTGATAATACTTCTGCTACATGCTTATCCAAAAATCCTATCTTGCATTTTAGGGTTAAACATATTGAAATAAAATATCACTTTTTACGTGATTATGTTCAAAAGGGTGTTTTTCAATTAAAATTTACGGATACAGATCACCAGTGGGTTGATATTTTGACAAAGCCCCTTGCTGAGGATAGATTCGTATTCATTATGGAAAATCTATTTATAAAATCTTGTCCAAAATGAGTAGATGAAATTTTTTAATGTGTCAAGTCATCAAAACTTCTTAGATAAGATTCTGAAGTTTAAGCAGATTATTTCTCTTTTATTTAATGATTTTCTGATTGACGAGACTTTTACAAGTTAGAAGGTGTCTTAGTCAGAAACTTGTCTAGTCAGATATCTCTTGGTATTCTAAATCTTGGAAACATCAAACATGTCATTTTTTAATAGACGACTATGATTTTCTTGTAACACTTGTCCAAAATCAAATCATATCTTACTATTGAAAAGACAACTCGAGCGTTGTGATTTCGTGAGACTAGGTTCAAGTAATTATTTCCTATCACTCCTACCTTTTCATAATCTAAAATCATTTATAAATACTCACATTCTCACTATCATACACTACGCTACTCTTTCACTTCCCACACTTTTTCTTAGAAACCCTAAAACCCTTTGTGCTCCGAGAAAAACTCCATCATCGTCTTCAATGGATCTTCAACAATAAGGAAATAAGTCCAGTATTCCAGAGACTCCTGTTATTACTCTCGACATGCCGGTAGACAATTTTCATGTTCTTTGTGAAACCATAGTGGATTTCAAAAATCTAAAGGATAACGGGTGTGACATTACCCAATCACTAGATTTTCAAGGATGGAACAGTTACTTTCAAAGATTGCAAGGACCCACCTTTCCTATCTTGGTGAAAGATTTCTGGATACATGCAACTGCAACCAGAAGTGACATTGTTTCCTCTGTGTTTGGAAAACGCATCATTATCGTAGGAAAGACTATTTGTGGTTTGATCTCTTATGAAGTACAGGGACTGAGAATCCACAATGTTCAAGCTGATAAACAAAGGGAAGCAAAAGTCAATGAATCCATCTTTAAAGAAGGAACTGTTTTGGATTCTAAGAAAGATCCTTCATCTTCCTTCTTAAAAGACCATTTAAGAGTTTGGTTTAAGATAATGTTGGGAAGTATTTACCAATGTCATCCTGCTCATTCTTCTGATTGCATAAATGTGTCCTAAAAGTATGTTCTATACTTCCTTTTGAAAGGAAAGAGAATACATCTCCCAGTCATTTTGTTCAGATTCCCAAGAGACTCAATAATGGCCTCAAGAGCTGGATCTACCAAAAAGGGGAGTCATATCCCTTACAACAGACTCATTTCTGATATTTTCGTTGAGTCTGGAATTGTTGAAAGTTTATTAGTTGATGGACAGACTAATGAACTAGTTAAGACATCTGGAAATAAATTTTGGGCTAAGAACCTGTTGAACATGAAGCTTATTAGAAAGATATCTCATCGAGTTGCTCTACCAACTATTGATGACATTAATTCTATGAAGTTTCCAATTTCTGGATTTCCAATCTTCTCAAGAACTTACAAACCCGATGAACTTACACACTACCTTGCTGGATGCAAAGATGAAGCACTGGATGTATGGACTGACACGAATAATCTTACAGATACTCTTCCAACGATGTTAAAGATCAATGAAAAAGGCAAGAAAAATAAACATGTTGATGGCGAAGGACCATCAAACAAGAAGATGAAAATGACGACTACATTCGCTTCTTTTGCTTGTGAGCTAAGTAAATCTTTAAATTCTTTTGTAACAACTTCTGTTATTACTAACAGAAATATATTTTCATCTCTTCCAACACCACCTCCACTACTTTCATCACCACCAACATTTTCAACCATTGTCACCACCACACCCATCTTTATTTCTAAAACCAACACTCAAATGATTCCATCCCCTACACAACTTCCACCACAAATACTCTAAATCACTTCAACTGAACCAATCTGCACTATTTCTGAACCAACCCCTGTCATATCTGTAAAATCATCTCCAACTATCTCCTCACCATTAATCTCTCCACAAATAATCCCAAAAACCATTTCAGAACATCCTGAACCTTCTCCACAAAAATCAAAATTTGAAAATCACGATATCATCAACTTGGGTGATTATGCTAAAGAAACCCACTCGATTTCTAAGAATCAATCTTCTGACCCTCTCCCTCATAACCTAGATAAAGTTATTTCTGTTTTTAAGGACAATATCGTTATGAGATTCAAGACACTCTCTGATGAGTCAAGTTCTAGTGAATACCCTTCTGCTTTGGGTGCTTATTGGGATCAATTCAATCAGTGGATGTCAAATGAATTTCAGAAGATTCAAAATTTCTTCGTTCAGTCAAAAGACTATCTTGTTCAGCAAGCTGGAGACATATTGAAGGCTAAAAAGGAAGTTGAAGCTAAGTTAGCTGCTGAAAGGGAACTAGCAGAGAGAATGGATAAGGAAGCTCTTGACAAAGAAGCTCAAGATCAAGTTGAGAAGGAAGCTTCATTGAAAAATCAAGAAGAAATCATGAGAGCTGTTGAAAAATCTACTTCTGATCCTGTTCTACAAACTTTGGAAAGAATTCAAAAGGATGAAGATTTGTTCAGAACAAGGATGGACAAGCAAGATGAACTCACTTTCAGCATTCAAACTGCCCTTGCTCAGATCCTTCAGAGGCTCCTTCCTCCTCCTCAACCTTAGACACTCCTTAGGTCACCCCTTAGTTTTCCTTGTGTTTATCTTATGTTGTTTGAACTATCTTTTACCTTATTGATTATGACAAAAAGGGGGAGTACTTGAAATGGAAAATTATTTTGATAAAGAATATATTGTCTCTGAATCATTGGTCAGAAATTATAACTCTTTAATTGCATTCAATTCTTTTTCTTAGAATGTTTTCAAGAAGAAAATTTGAAAATTGATATATTAATAATTAGGATCTGATTTAACCAATCACTATCTCTATTTGATGCATTTGATAAGAATCAGACTTGAACCATCTCATATTTTATAAGTTCATTCAAGCTCTGTTATATAACCAAGTGATGTTATTGTGTATCTGATAAGAACTTTACAATCAAGCTCCGTTATCCCAAATATGATAAGATTTTTGAGATCTTAGATTCAGGGGGAGCTTTGATTAAGGTAAGTTATCTCTAAACTTATCTTTATCATTTCCTATTGATTACCATCAAACAAAATTGTGTCATCAAAATACATGGTTTTGTCATTATCAAAAATGGGGAGATTGTTAGAACAAGATTTGGTTCTGCAAGATATCTCTAAGTTTTGATAATAACAAAGTAGTATTTGTGTGGGAACAATTTTGGTACTCTAACATTTGTTTTTATGATGAATTAACAAGCAGGTTCTGACTCTGATAGAGATCATATTCAATGTTTACTCTGATCTGACCAAAGTCGCTTCTGCGTTATAAGAAGCAAGTGTGCTTCTGATATACTCTCATTTAGAAAGATTCTAAGAAGACCATATGTTGTTGCTGCAATGCTCTCTTAGTTTCTGCTTCTGATCACGACTATGATACTTTACTTCTGAAGGCTTTCAAGCTTCTGAAGTCATCATCTTCTGAAGACTAAGTGTTGAAGACTCTGAAGACTTCAGTTTCTGAAGAATAAGTACTGAAGAATTTGAACACAAAGTTCTACTGAACGACGTTCTGAAGACTCTGAATACTTAAGTTACTAGTGACCAAAGGTTCTGAAGACTGAGTGCTTATAGTTCTGAAGACAAGGTTCTGGTGAACAAGTTCTGAAGACTCTGAAGACTCAAGACTTTGAAGATCTACTGATCAACTCTTCTTCTCATGTTTCAATCATCTATATTCAGAATACTCTGGTGTAAATAAGAAAAGCTCAAACGTCTACTAGGGAAAATAGTACATAGTATGTTTTAAAGTTTCATTCCACTACCATTCCACTACCCTGATTTGGTGGTACAAAGGACAACTTTTGTGTATGATTTTCATCCTTGCGTAAAGACATTATTTCAGGTCGCCACATATCCAAAGGATATTCCTGATCTTGCCTCCAATGGATCTTTCTCTAGCTATATAAGGACTTGATTACTTGAAGAAATTAAGAAGATTTACAATGATTAATACAAAGGTTACACTTTGATTGAAAGTAATATTTCAAGAACTGAAGCTACAATATTGAAGCACCCAAATACAAAGAAAAATATTGTTCATATTTTATTAGTGTCTTTAAGACATTTAAGCTATTAATAGTGTTTATATCTGCTTGTTTAGAAGCAATTTCATTGTAAACATCTTTGTTCAAACTGTTATTTGTAACTCCTTAAGGAACCAGTTAGGTCTGAATCCTTAAGAAGAGATAATTAGTCTTTGTTGTTAGTCACCAACGGTTGCTTGTGCAGATTGTAATTCCTTAAGGGACCAGTTGGGTCAGAATCCTTAAGAAGAGACGGTTGTCTGTGTTGTTAGTCACCAACGGTTTCTAGTGCATTGTAATTTGTTGATTATAGTGGATTAAGTCCTTGTGTATAAGGGGGAATCATCTTGGCAGATGGACTGGATTAGCTTGGATTTTTCAAGTGAACCAGGATATATCGCATGTATTTATTTCTTGATTAGTCTAGTTGTGATCTTTGTTTGAGTTTCACAAAAAGCTTTCATTTTTGAAAATCCAATTCAAACCCCCCTTTCTTGTGTTTTCTCACACTTTCATAATGTTGTTATAAAGTGCTTCCGTTGTAATTTAGGTGGTGAATATACATCTAATAAATTTTCTGAATTTCTTGCTTTTGATGGTACAATTCATCAAACATCTTGTACTGATACACCTCAATAGAATGGAGTTGCTGAAAGGAAACACCGTCACATTATTGAGACTACTCGCTCCCTTTTGTTGTCTGCTTCGGTTCCTAATGAATTTTGAAGTGAATCAGTTCTTACTGTTATTCATGTTATTAATAGAATCCCATCGTATGTTACATCAGGTTTGTCTCCATTTGAAAAATTGCATAACTCTATTTCTGATTATTCATCTTTGAAAGTGTTTGATTCTACTTGTTTTGTTCTTTGTCCCCAAGTAGAACGTAGTAAGTTGTCTTCTCGTTCTGCTATATGTGTTTTTCTTGGTTATGGGAATGGTCAAAAGGGTTATCATTGTTATGATCCTGGTGCAAGGAAATTGTATGTTTCTCGTCATGTTGTTTTTCTTAAACACATTCATTTTTACTCTCTTTCTTCTGATTCTTATATTACTAACAGTTCAAAACTCACTCATATTGATCCTTTTTATCATAATAATAATATTTCTAGTTATCGTAGTTTTGAGAATTACAGGACTGGTAGTACTGATACTCTAGATATTGACATCCCTCTTGTCCCCATGGCTACCCAAGAACCTTCTACGACTGTTGATCCTCCTCATCCTCCCCGTTATCCCTCTCGTGGCTGTAAGTCTACTCAACTGCCTGATTTTGTCTATTCCACTTACTCTTCTTCTTTTGATTCTCTTCTAACCTCTATCCAAAGTTTATCTGAGCCCTCTTCCTATAAAGAGGCTATTCTCGACCCTCTTTGGCAGCAGGCTATGACAGAAGAAACTTCTGCTTTGCATAAAACATATACTTGGGAATTAGTAACCCTTCCTCCTAGAAAACATGCTATTGGGTCTCGTTGGATATACAAGATCAAAACTAAGTCAGAAGGATCATTTGAGCGCTACAAAACACGTCTTGTTGCTAAAGGATTCTTTCAAAAATATGGTATGGATTATGAAGAAACCTTTTCTCCTATTGCTAAGATGACTACTATTCACACTCTTATTGCAGTTGCATCTGTTCGTCAGTGGCATATTTCTCAAATGGATGTTAAAAATGCATTTCTTAATGGTGATCTTCAAGAGGAAGTTTATATGGTCCCCCACAAGGTGTTTCTCATAATCAAGGGGAAGTGTGTAAGTTGAAGAAGGCATTATATGGTGTAAAACAAGCTCCACAAGCTTGGTTTGAGAAGTTTACCACTGTGATTACATCTATTGGCTTTCTCTCTAGTGATCATGATTCTGCTTTGTTTGTCAAGACCACTTATCATGGTCCTATTCTACTCTCATTATATGTTAATGATATGATTATTACAGGTGATGATATAAATGGAATTAATGATTTAAAATTACAGTTAGTCAAACAGTTTGAGATGAAGGACTTAGGCACTCTTCGATATTTCTTGGGCATTGAAGTTGCTTACTCTCCTAAAGGCTATCTTCTCTTAATCCAAGTATATTGCCAACATTCTTGAACATACTTGCCTTTCTGATAATAGATTAGTGGATAGTCATCTTGAGTTAAATGTGAAGTATGCTCTATCTGATGGTGTTCCTATACCAGATCACACCTTATATCGTACTTTGGTTGGCAGCCTGATATACCTTACAATTACTAGACCGGATATTGCTTATGTCGTACATGTTGTTAGTTAGTTTGTTCTCTCTCCTACTACAGTGCATTTGGCAGTTGTACTTCGCATATATCGTTATCTTCGGGGAACCCAGTTTCAGAGCCTTCCTTTTCCCTCATCGTCCTCATTAGAACTACGTGTTTATTCTGATGCTGATTGGGCTGACGGCCCCACAGATCGTAAATCTACCACAGAGTTTTGTATCTTTCTTTGAGACTCTTTTATTTTTTGGAAGAGTAAGAAACAAGATATTGTCTCTCGTTCTTCTACAGAAGCTGAGTTGGCATTCTTTCTGAACCAACTCCCATGTATTGTGATAACAAGAGTGTCATTCAAATTTCCCACAATTCGGTCTTTCATGAACGTATCATACACATTGAGATTTATTGTCACTTCGCTCACTATCATCTTCAGCATGGGACAATTACTCTATCGTTTGTCTCCTCTACTTTACAGGTTGTTGATTTGTTTACGAAAAGGCATTTCATTAAACGTTTTCGTTTTTTGATTGACAAACTATCAATGCTTCCTACTAATGCATCTTGAATTTGAGGAGAGATGTTAGTTATTATTATTATTATTATTATTATTATTATTATTATTATTATTATTATTATTATTATTATTATTATTATTATTATTATTATTATTATTATTATTATTATATTGGTTTATTATATTTTTGTAAAGTTAGTTTAGAACTTTACTAGCATATAATATTTATATTTTGGTGAAATTTTTATTCTGAATATATTATTGATTCTATTGAAACTCTAAGTTAAAGGGTCTTTTTTCCTTTTCTATGTTCCGGTATAATTACTATTGTTAACAAAATTAATTCCAACCGTGGGTATTGTGATCACTACAAAAGCGATAAATATAAATCAATTGAAATGATTATCTTAATCAATCAAACTGAAATACACACATATCTTATCATATATTCATAATCCACTTTAAATTGTAAATTAATAATGATGACGAATATATTCTTTTCTAGATACTCATGTGTTTCTGGCTTTATTCTTCGATCTAGTCTTCAACAATTGACATCCATACTCATCATAAATTTGACATTTGAGATGGCATAGCTTATTTTGGACAGGCATAGCTTATTTTGAGCCGTGGAGAAAACTATGCACCAAGTTGCATGCATGTATTCAAATAAATGCAAGATAGAAATAATTGTACAAGGTTTGAAAAAAAAGCACCATTGATATCACTTCACACTTCACTAGTCCGTATTGTTTATTTACTAGCACTGTACTTTGTCCCCTGTGTGAGAAATATATATGAAAAAATAGGTGAAATGTGATTTGTCTAAAAAATAAAAATTAAAGGCATGACACAAAAATTGTTTATTTTACACTTTTTAGGACCGATTTGTTTCAGTTTTTTTATAAATTAGTTTTTATATTATAATATATATTTTATTTAATTTTTTTTTAATTTTATGAGAAAAAACATCAAATATAAAATTGAATTCAATAGATTTTTTATAAAATGGTATTTAGATATTTTATTCTTTCATTATAATTTTTTTTAGATATTAAAATAAAAATAACGGGCTCTTAATAGTACACTCCAAAATGACGAGAAAGATACAAGTTAAAAAAATTATAAAATATATATTAATGAAATATTTTATGGCTTTAATTATTATGATCGAGGAGAAAATGTAAAAGAAATTGTATTTCCTTGTCTATTATATTGATATTTTAGATTCTGTGTATTAAAATCAATTGATAGTTAATATCGGTTAGCTAATGACTAATAGTTGATAGTTAATAGTTAATAAGTTAATTTGAGTATTTGATAAATTAATTGTTATATTATTTAATAAAATAAAATAATATAAAAGAATTAAAAAATTAGTTATTTTATCATTTTATTATGTTATATTATTAAATTATATTATTAAAGAAAACTTATTTCATAAAAATAAATATATTAATAAAAACATGCAAATTATTTTTAATACATATAAAAAATTGAGAATAGCATCAAAATATATTAAATTTAAAATTATCAATACTATTTCGAAATATATTATTATTCAACTCAAAAAAAAAAAAAAAAAAATATATATATATATATATATATATATATATATATATATATATATATATATATATATATATATATATATATATATATATATATATATATATATATATATATATATATATATATATATATATATATATATATATATATATATATATATATATATATATATATATATATATATATATATATATATATATATATATATATATATATATATATATATATATATATATATATATATATATATATATATATATATATATATATATATATATATGAATAAGAATAAATTTTTGTTAAAATATTAAGGTATAAATGGAAGAAAAAGTGACAGGCTAAAAGTTACAAGTTCAAAAACTATTTTAAATAGCTTTCGAGAAAAAATCAAAAGTTAATAGAAAAAGTTACAAACTAAAAGTTAAATAATAGACACATATTTTTTGTTAACATGACTTGTAAATCTAAAAGCTAAAAGGTAAAAACTCTTTTTTTTTAGTGTTATCATTCAGACTCTTAGTCATTATTATATCGTTTACTCTTAGTCATTATATCATTTGAGATACAAATATAATAATAAATGAAATTAAATGTAAAATTATTTACAATCAAGACATGTTTGCTAAGAAAAAGAAAAGGAAAGTTAAAAGGAAAGTTATAGACATATTATTTATCGCGGACCTCGACTTAATATATGAAAATTTGGGTTTCCACGCCATTATGACAATATAACAACAATAACAATAAGAATGATACTTTAAAAGAAGGACTATAATTATCTATTATGCCTCCTTAAAGTTGGATTGACGTTGGTGACGCCAATTTTGTTTATGATAAAAGAGAATCGTGGCTTTGGACCTAACAAAGAATTGAGGAATGAAGTGCTTAGTCTTCACGGTATACAATAGGCAGAATTTTAAGTGGTTAGTTTTTAAGCCAAAATGAGATTTTGCACAGACTGATCTCGAATCAAGATAGAGTTTTGAGTTGACTATTCTCCGAACCGAACTAAGGTTTTACATGGGCTGACCACAAATCAAACCGAGATTTTTATCAGGCTGATCTCGAGCCTACTAAGATTTTACACAGACTAAACTTTGAAACTGAGTGAGATATTATACTAGGTTAATCTTAAGCTGATAGAACTTTTATTCAGGCTAACCTCCAGAACCATTGTGAAGATTTTTCGCTGGTTATTCTTAACGAACATCTTCAGAAGGATAGTCGTTTGACTAAAGTGTTGAATTTAATGACTTAATTTTCAAGAACATCCTCAAAAGGATATCTTTACACACTTTTACAAGAACCTTGAATCTTATTTTAATGATCGGATATCTTTGCTCACTTCACCAAATGCCGCTTGACATAAGGTGTCGTCTTCACAAATAGGCACATATAACTTGATCTCCAGGCACAAAAGTGATACTCAATTTTCATCTTGATCAAGCATCATCACTTGAGTAACATACCAAGCATTATTACTTGATAAATAACTTTTCAAACACCATCACTTGAGCAAACACATTAAACACCGTCATTTGAATAGAATATCAAGCATAATCACTGGATAAAAACTTGTCAAACATCACAACTTGAGAAAACACATCATGCACTACCGCTTGACAATCATATCCTTGAGCAGCAAAACTAATGGACAACAACGTGTCAAACATCATCATTTGAGAAAGAACATCAAAAATCATCACTTGAAAAATCATATCATTGAACAACATGACTGATGAATAGTCTTTTCAAAAGCTTTTTCAACACCAAAATCAATTCAACATGTTGTTGCAGTCTTCATACATCAAAATCAGTCTTCATACATCAACTTAGTTTTCTTGGCCGATTGTACAATACATTATATCATGATCGAGTATGTTACATGTTTAGCAAGCATAAAAGTCCCCACAATATTATTTAGTTCCATATGTAAATCCACAATAAATAATCATTAATATCTATATCAATTCTCCCAATTCTGTAGATGGGAGAAAACATTAAACATTTATAACATTGAATAAGTACAAAAAGATTATTGATACATAAAGAAAATATAAATGGGTCACAGGGTTCACATTATTTAGGAAAAATCCATCTAAGGGTTCATAATATAATAGAACTAGCCACTTATTCTTATGAGATTTGTGGAAATTACAAAAGGAAAAAAAGAAATGAGCCTTACAAATGATTACGGAAAATTTTGTAATGATGTAATGCATTTTTTTCTTCTTTGCTTCAGAATATTCATTCATGATCATAAAAATTTGGAACCCTAATTACTAAACAAGTTTTACATTATATAAAATAAGTCTAGGATCACAAGATCTTCATGTTATTTCCTTAAGGCACACCTAGATTTTGTGACTTGCCTGGCTTGAGAGTCTTTGATCGTATTAAATATGTCGCTCTTGAATTTGAGAGCACCGATATGTTATTCTATTAGTCAAATATAGTTTTCTCTTATATTAGGTTGGTCTCTATAATATTACCATACCCAAATATAGCACCACTCTATCGTAGGTATGATAATATGTCTTCAAATGTTAGTTTTCTTATCCTTCCATGCTCAAATTACACTATTTTTATGTATGGGTACAATACACTTCTTAATCCTTTGTGATTTATATTATTTTTCTTATGTTTTTTTTATGTGTTAGTACTCTTCTTACTTTGTCCTTATAACTTCCATAGTAAAAAATCATAGAATGTTTCGGTTAGGATGATTTTGGCTTAGATTAAACTTTGACATGTTTCTTTGGAATATTTATTAAATGTAAAAAGACAAAAACAAATTAGAATAAAAAATCACTTAAAAGGACTAGAACCTTTCTAAAAACAAACATATTATAGCAGTCAAAATCTTCTCCACATGTTTTCAACCCATCATACACTTTGGTGATCATTTTTTCCTTCAAAAATTTCATCCTGAGTTCATGTTTTTCCAAATCAATAATGGATCCTGCATTTCATAGAAAAGGCCTACCGAAAGTTATAAGGACCTTTGCTTCTTCTTTAATATCAAGAACTACAAAATAAACTATGTAAATGAAGTTCTCCACTCTGACTAGCACATTCTCCATTATATCATGAGGTAATACATGTGATATGTTTTCCAATGTTAGGTTCATGTTGGTTGACTTTGCTTATCAACCTAATTTCTTCATTATTTAGATTAGCATAAAACTTATGTTATCCCCCAAATAAAAAAGAATCTCAAAATTTGTAGGTTTCTTATCGATTAAAAATTTTGTTACTTGAAAGTTTTATATTTTTTGTTAGAAGCTTTTCCAAAATCTTTTCTTATACATGAATTTGTTGTAACGCTTACGAAAAAGATAGTGATATATCAATCGTAATTTATTTCTCAATAACTTTATCCTCTCTATTCCTTTTTTTATCCACTCTCTTTTTTCTTTTACTCACTTTTTCAACTCTACTCACTATTTTTTCTTCTTCTCCAACTCCACACTAACTTCTAACCTCAAGCATCTATAATGACTTCTTGCGGTAATGCAAAAAACTTGTCATTTTAGAAAACTTACTCTTCCTTCAATTGACAACATATCATTTTTCACTCTTCTTGGGATAATGCATTATATTACCTTCATATTTTTTGGTGGATTTAGCATCTAATTATTTTGACAGTTGGTTGATTTCTGTTTAAAAGTTCCTAATAAACATTTCATTATTGTTATTTGAAGTTTCATAGTTAAGCTCCATCTTTTTGAAATTTTCTTCTGTCACATGTTTGAACTGGCTCAATTCATCCTCCATTTGGGAATATTTCCTAGATTGTTTATGGTGTTGAGGCGGAACTTAATTTTTTTTTGGTGACGCTCGTTATGATATCTTTATTGAGGTATTTGTTAAGATTGATTCTTATATGGTTGAGATTGTTTATGTTAATTTTGATATCGTTGTTGAGGTTTTTTTATTGATTTTGATACCATGGTTGATATTGTTTTATTTGAATTGAACCTTGTCCTTGATTATTACTCCATCTAAAATTTGAGTGGTTTCTTCATGCAGGAATGTCTGTGCTCGAGAAAGGATTATTTCTTTGAAAATTTCCCATAAAATTAGCTTAAATGTCTTGGTATCCTTTTGAGTTTCATTGACCATTTTTATGACCACTTCCAAATTAATCAAACATTATAACTTGTTGTACCTATTTTACCTCATGATATTCCCTTTGGGAATCTTCTAATTACTTTGTTACAGTGTCTAATTACACTTTCACTTGTTTGTGGATTAAAAATAACGTGCTTTGAGTGTAAAATGATATGTTTTCAATGATATTTCTCGGTACTCATATTGGAAAATATTCTCGATTTACTCTTTCACCTATGTATCATATTTTTTTTGCATTGTACCTCCAAATGAGACATCTAGTAACAATCATGTTTCGCTGCTAAGTCCTTTTATGAAATGTTGTACTCGTGCCAAATCATCAAGGTTATGTGACTAGCATCGTTTAATAATGAGTTTATACTTTTTCCACGCGTAATTGAGAGATTTAGTCTCTCCTTGCTCAAATTTAGTGATGTTTGTCTTCATGTCCATATATTTATTGATTGAATAAAATATCTCTATAAACTATATTCCAAGCTTTGCCAAAGTAAATATCCTTCCACTAGGTAATGTTTATATCCAATGTTTAGATCTACCATTATTTCTTAATGCAAATAATCAAAACCTCTTTTGTCTTTCATTTATTTCGGTTGGGTGGGAAAATGAACATGTCTCCTTGAACCTTGTCAGATGATCGTAGAGATTAATTAGAGCGCTTCCATTGAATTGAGTATCTCTTAAACTTGAAAGCACATAATTTTAAATGTCGAGGAGAAATAAATTTTCAGTTGGAACTTATAAGCTACCCCTTCTTAAGATATTTGACTCCCAAAACCACCTAGAGTATTTCTAGGTGAATTTGGTGAGGCGAGTCACCATAACTAGAAATAGCACTAGAATTGTGTATTGAAATCTTTTTCTCTTGTTGTTGAGCTACACGTTTATCTTTTTGAATTGCATTTTGGTCCTTTTTTATTTATGGATCCAATTCCAAAATCTCCAAACCTACTTTGCACATAAATTAAACAAGCAGATACCTTAAGTAGTATCACGGAAAATAAAAATAAAAATTGTAAGTAAAATATATTAAAATAAAAAAAAGTACTGAAATTAAATAAGCCTAATATCAAGAAGAGTTTCCAAATACTTCCTTGTTAAAGTGATCAATAATCCCTGACAACTACGTCATTTTATTAGTTGTAAAATCGAGTCTAGTAAGTTGTCCCAGCAAAAAAAATCATAACTGGTGAGTGAATATTATGAAATTTCAGTCATTGTTGCAATCACGTTTAGTTTTGATGGTTTGCCAATATGTATGTATAATATTTTATTTTTCGCATGTTTGTATTATTCTCCATGCCCGTGAATTAATTTGCATTGTTGTTGTAACTTTGTGTTCATAATTCATGGATTAATTTGTTGTATTAATATTCATTCGCTTCAGCTATTTTAGTCTTTGTACCATTTAGACACCTCTTTACTCATTGAAATAGTTGTTGTAGTCCATGCTTATGTCCCTTTTAGCCTAGCATTATGTTTTATGTCAAATTCATAAGTGTTATTTAAATCGTAAGTCAAGACACTTGAATCAAGGCTCCAAGACTGTGTGATTCAAATCACATATATGTGTGACTCAAATCATAGAGCATCATGAAATGTGAGATTTGGCACTACTTCATTTGAGTCGAATCCTGGTGTCATACCCCAAACTTTGACCCTATATTCCATCATCATTCTAGGAGCATCAAGCATTGCATTGCTAACCCAAATATTATTCAAGTTTGTTCTTATTTGATTTCATCTAAATTAGGGTTTTTGCTCAACAAAAAAATCAAGAGAATCTTCACATGATCAATAAATGTCTTGGATTGATCATCAACCTATCAAGCTTGCGTACACTCAAGATTCCTATCTTCATCAAGAATCAAATGCAAATTGGTCTTGGTGCAAGTCCTATGAAGCTCAATTTCATCTGGTCACAAATTAGGGTTTTGCTTGGAAAAGTCAACTGTGTTTTTGACTTTTGATCAAAGGATGATCCTAAGCCTTGGTACATGGTTCAAGAACCTAAAATACATCCTTGTAATCAATATATTATGATTGGAAAAATAAAAAATGCAAGATCATTGAAGATCACACATCTGATTTCATCTGATACACAAGCTTTATTTGACAAAGTCAACTCTTTGGCTTTTAGGGTTTTCGGTCCAAATTGAAGTCATCAAGTCAAATTCCATAAAGACATGTTTAATTAATAAGTTTGAGCATGAGAAATCAATATTTGAATGGTTTCTTGCAAAAGGGGAAAAGTTGAGAAAGTGAAAATTTTCCAAGTGTGGAGGAAAAAACCTAGTTTTAATGCCAACTTTGAAGAATCATAACTTCTATCCACACATCCATTTTTTGAGTTCCAAAGATCAAGTTGAAGCCCTCACAACATAGTAAAACTTTGTCACTGTGATTCCATCTCCAAAAAATGCTTAGATTTTGAGTTATATAGCCATAAAGTTTGGGAAAATCTTTAAACACTTAGAAAAGTTTTGAGGCAGATTTTGTTCTTTAAAAGTAACAATCTTTGGAACCAATTTTCACTATGATCCCTCGAGATTCAGGATTTTTGTCAAACACAAAAGTTGTACAATATGTTTGGGGATTTCCAAAAAGTACAAGAACTTATTGATACCATTCTGGAGCTTAGAGATTCAAAGAGATGAAGTTGGCTCCTCCATGCTGAATTTCAAGTCAAGTTCATTCCAAATCCTTGTTGCAAATTCATGCCAAGCTGCATAATCTTACTTTATAGGCCATGTAACTTACAAATCTTGCTATGATTAGAACTTTACACAAACCCTTAATTTATTACACAAGTATTTGGGGCATTGTCCAAGTTTCATGCCATTTATGGATTGTTTTGCAAAAAGTTCCATTGTAATTTTGATAAAGCCACTTTAAACCTCAAATCAATTCTCCTTGAGCCTCCAACCATTATCTCATGCATAAAGAAATCCCTCAAAGCATTCTAACCACTTTAGAAAGCATGGTACTTGTCTTGGAACTTCACGAAATCAAATCAACCATCACTTGAAATTGAACCAAACCAAAGACTCTTCAAGTTGCAATTCTGCCAAGGCCATCGATCCCTCAACATCTCCTATAAATAGAGGTTCATTTCACACTTCAACAAAAAAAAACTCAAAAACACACTTAAGCAAGCATCAATATCATCATCTTGCATCAAGACCTCCATTGAAACCAAAAATCCTTCATTTGCAAAAACACCTCCAAAACATGTTCCAGTCACCAAACGTCCAATCCACCATCCACCACATCTCACTTCCATTATTTTACAAGAAGCTTGTCTGGAGTAATACAAACTCTTTTAGCCAAAGTTCTTGGGTCAAGCATTTTTTTAAGGATCAACAAAGTTCACAAGGTTGCTCTCTTGTTTTTGCAAATTGCATTTGAAGAAGCATTGGACTCTCTCCAATAGGTAACACTTTTACACTTTTGAAACTCTTGTGCATGCATCATATGTGAACTCTCTTTGAGGTACAAATTTAGATATGAATATGTTTGGTTTGTTCTTGCTACTGTATGCATTATACCATGCTCATGTGTGAAGTTTGTTGTTAGAAACATTAAAGTGCATATCTAATTTTTCCATTTATGCGCCCTAACCATGAAACTTTAGGTGGATATAATACCACCATTGGATTTCTGGGATTTTTCCAAGCAATTTTCCTTTTAATATCTTTTAATTTCGTTAAAAAAATGAAGAAGTTATGATAGGAGGAAGTTTCACAAAAGCTTTAAGGTGCAGTTCTGCCCTCCTTGTGTTCCTGATTTTTTTTCCATAAACAACCCCTGTTTCTGATGTTTTTCCAGAAACAACTCTTGTTTTTGAGTTTTTTTTTTCCAAAAATGACCTTTGTTTCTGATGTTTTTCAAAAAATGACTCCTGTTTCTGTTGTTTTTCTATAAACGACCCCTGTTTCTAATGTTTTTCCAAAAACGACCTCTGTTTCTGATGTTTTTCCAAAAACGACCCCTGTTTCTGATGTTTTTCCAGAAACAACCTTTCTTTTTCATTTCTTTTCACAACTTTGAAAGGTCATAACTTTGTGCTCCCTAAGTGTTTTTGAGCCATTACTTTTGTAAATTTCTCATTTTGTTGTATATTTTCTATTTGTAAAGAGAGAAAAAATGAAATATATTATTTTTGTGACATTTATTCATGTTTAAAGTGAGTGACCCTTTTAGGTTTTCATAAGGTTTCCTTTGATTCTTTTGATTAATACCTTGGTTTTCTTTGCATCTTTGGACTTATATGAACCATTTACAACTTATGTAGACTTTGTGTGATATTGTAGTTTAATACACCCTTGTTTCAACTTGACTTTTATGCATTTTTTAAGTGTATGTTTACATGTAAATGTATGTTAAACTTCCAATCACGCTATGAACTTTTGTTTGGTCATTTTTCCTCTAACATGTGATTCTCTTCTATGCTTACATGACTTTGATGTGCATATATACCTTTGTTAGAGTCATACTATATTTAAGTATCCTTAAACCTTTGATTTTTGTCTTAAACATGCCTTTTGTATACATGCTTGTATGACAAACCATTAGTAATGTTTTCACTTGTACATGTTTTGCTTTATCTTTGAATTTTCATCCATGTTAAGTGATGTCTTGACTTATACATGTTAACTTTAAGCTCTTGTCTTCCTTCATGTTTAAGTGTTGTCATAACTTTTACATGTTAACTTGAACTTTGAATCTTTGAACATGTTAGGTAGTTACCTTGTCTAATTTATGACTTTGTCAAGTCCTTACTCTAAATGTTGTCACATTTATCTCTATGTTTTGGTTGTAACCATATATTTACCTTTGTCATGCTTCCATTAAATATCATGTTTGAATGCCACTTTGAACACTTTCATTTGATATCATGCTTGAATATCATACCTCTTCATATCATCCATACTTAATCATACCTTCCTTTAACTTTGTAAAGTTATTTCCCCTAAGTGATGTTAGCTTGTTAGCTTTCATCCTTAAGTTCCCCTTTTATTTCCCCAAATCTAAAGGAAAGTCTCTCTATTGACTTCATCTCATATATAGCTCAGTCTTTCCCTTTTCTCATGACCTCGTTGGAGTCATCCTTTAGGCCTTGTTAGAGTCACCCACTTGCCCTTGGTCTTGTTAGAACCAGTTAGTTTTGCAACTTAGATTTAAGTTTAGAGTTTGTTAACTCTATGTGTGCATCATTTTCATATGTACTCACTTTCCTCCTTGACTTTTTGTTAAAGTCAATCCCCAGTTAGGTCTTTCAACTTAGACTTTGAGAGTTTATTAAATCTATATAAGTGTCATTATTATGAACAATTACTCCCCTTGGAACCTTGACCATAGTAAAGTATTCTTAACACCTATTAAGGTGAACTACGATTGTTCTGATTCCATCCAAGTTAGGATACGTAGGCACGGGATGTAACGTCTTAGCGAGCATACTTTGTATATACCCTAGGTCTTTACCTTAACACTAACCCTAGAAAGCAAACATTAGCATAACACAAATACTAATAAGAGGTTCCTGTAGAGTACTACAAATACTTAGGATGCTAACACCTTCCCTAGATATAACCAACCCCCTAACCTTAGATCTTTTAGCTTCGTTGTTACGTAGCGTACTTAGGGTTTTCTTCGATCTTTACCCTTTCCTTTAGATAAATCAAAGCTAGGTGGTGAGCTTCTTTATTTGTGATTCAAGTTAATTAATAGCTTGATATCTGATTCTCACTACAACACCTGATAAGGTGTGATTCGAATCATAACCTTGCTTGAGTGAATCATGAAGTAAACATGACTCAAATCATGGCATGTGTCCCTTCTTTCCAATATTTGATTCAAGTCCGTTATTTTCTTTGATTTGAATAATTACTTAATTATTTGAAAAAACCTCTTGTTAAAGTAACTTGAGAATACATCTCCTAAGTGTGAATGTCTACCCTCTTACACTTTATTCATCTTTCTCTTTTTGTCTTAAGTGTGTGTGTGTGTATGTGTGTGTGTGTGTGTGTGTGTGTGTGTGTGTGTGTGTGTGAGAGTGTGTGTGAGTGTGTGTGTGTGTGTGTGTGTGTATGTGTGTGTGTGTGTGTGTTTGTGTGTGTTTGTGTGTGTGTGTGTCACCAAAAATTGAGAAACTCAAAAAAAGTGTGAGGATTCACAACTCTTGATTTTTTGTTCTTGTATTATTATTGAAGTCCAACAAACCTATAGAATGTGAATAGAGAGTTTGGTGAATCAAGTAATTAGATTGATCAATCTTATAACAACCACATAGAACCATGAAACCCATATTTTTCTAAGAATATTTAGAGATCTTAGAAAGTGTTCTTCATTCACCAACAACTAATTCCTTATTAATACCTATGAGAACCGCCTAGAACGTGGATATTATGAATTTTAGTTGTGTGTGTGAGAATCTTCAGATACTATTCATCATCATAAACCTTTATCAAAAACCATTGTTATGGCCTTCAACTTTAAAGATTGAGTTTGAGAGGTAGATAAAGGGTACATTAGGGAATCTAATGTTTTTATTTGAATATGTGTTTTAATATATTAGATGTAAGAATTGGTTCTTGGATATGGACTTTGGTAATAGGTTGTATACAAAGAGAGAAGAGTATCTCTTTACTCCATTTAATACTTTGGTGAAACCATGTGAAGTTTGTCGCAAAACAAAGTTGGGAGTTATCCAATTAATCGAGGCTAATGGAAATCACTCATACAAGGTTTCATTAAATTCGAGGGAAGAATGCTACAGAAAGGAAACTTAGAGCAGGTTATTGTGGATAGAAAAATTATTATATTAATAGCATTAAGAATCTTGTTATGTAGCAGTTGATTATCGGCATCAACATAAGAAATTGTCATTAGATTCGTGTCTAGGCTAATGTAGTGTGGTTATTAGCATCCAGATTATTGATAGTTCCTTGTATATAAATGCTTATATAATATTAAATCTTGAAAATAATGGAAGATATGATTATTTTTTCCAAATGATTTTAAACCATTGAAGAGTGGAGTTGCATAGTGAGACTGGTTGTCGAACCATTATATATATATATATATATATATATATATATATATATATATATATATATATATATATATATATATATATATATATATAGTGTGTGTGTGTGTGTGTGTGTGTGTGTGTGTGTGATTCCTCTCTCTTATAAATCCAACATTTTATCCATTAATAGGTGGTGTGGGACTTAACCAGTCACACTTATATCCAATAATCTCTCCCACAAGTGTGAGTTTCCCACATTCATTTAACACGATCTAACACATGATACAACTCTCTCCCCCCACCAAGTCGAACCATGGATCTGAATCCACTTGTTGGGAGTCTAGGGAAGTCGAATGCACCAATGGACGCCCAATGCTCCAGGGCCATAAGAGAGAGAGAGAGAGAGAGAGAGAGAGAGAGAGAGAGAGAGAGAGAGAGAGAGAGAGAGAGAGAGAGAGAGAGAGAGAGAGAGAGAGAGAGAGAGAGAGAGACCACATCTCCACCAAAAACTTTAAGGCATTAGTTGTATAAGTAGTCTCTCTTATAAATTAAACATTTCACTCATTCATAGACGATGTGGGACTTAATCACTCACACTTGCACCCAAACCAACAAAGAGAAAATAAAAGAATCTCAACACAAGTACATAATGTGGAAATTTTAAAACCGGGAAAAAAGCCACAACTGTTATCAAATAACAACTAGAGAATAACACAATGTTAAAATCGTAACAACACATAATTTATCCTCAACCACCCCAAGACCCCAATACACTCACACTTTCCAAAGCAAATAATTAACTACGTTTTACCACACTCTAACTCAAGAATATAAGAGAACAAATAAAGTCAAACACAAGTTTAAAGTGCTTTTGACTAGTGTGTTTTGTAATAGAAAACTTGAATCCATTATATAGTCTTGGGCTCCTTATCCTTTTAAAAAAAATTAAGCGATGTGGAACTTCTTCAACATGTATATTTTCAACTAACACCAACAATCTCCAACATGATTGAAAATAATACATCAACTTTCATTGTTTTCACCAACAATCATAATTCAAAAAAGCTACCGTACTCCATCATAAAGTGTATAGTCCTGTGAAGCTACACCACTTTACATTGTCTTCACCGACAATCATAATTCAAAAACTATCATACTCCACAGAAAGAAAAATGTACTTCACTTGAAGGTAAATCAATCCAAGAATTTCCACATGTTGAAAACCAGGTTGAAAACTTATGGTATAACTTTCATGTTGGAAAAATGCTCTTCAACCACAAACATAATCTCACAATACACCTTGTATTAATGACAATCAATGCTCAGTACTAACCATTAACCAACACATTGTGTAATCTTAATTGTATCCGCATATCTTTGACTTGAATTTTTCACCAAGTTTAAAATAAATAAAAAAAACCTTCCATCAATTTTCTCTATTTCAAATTACACAATGAAACCTGTGACTATAGCTTAACAAATCTTTCACAAAACTATCCTTCTTTTCAATGTAAAAGATCAAACAATCTACAACTACATAGCATACCAAGAACTCTTATTCCCAGATCGAACCTAGAGGTATAATACTAGATGTTAGAAAAAACCGACAAAGAGAAAATAAAAGAACATTAACTCAACACAAAAACGTAACATGAAATTTTTAAAATTGTAAAAAAAAAAACCACGACAATTGTCAAATAACAATCAGAAAATAATATTGTGCAAAAATCGTTATGCATAATTTATTTTCAACCATCTCATACCCTAGTTACACTCACGTCCTAAAAGAAATATTTAACTACTCCTGACAATACACTAATCCAAATATATAAAAAAATATATATATTAAAAAATCAAATAAAAACTTAAAATATTTTTATTGATACGTCTTATAATATAAAAAAAACTTGAAACTATTATATAATTTGAGTGTGTTTTTTTTTTTATTTACAAAATGTGAAACTTTTTAAACTTATATACTTCCAACACACACCAACTTAAAGTGAAAAAGAGATCCTGTTCTTTGATTGCAAGTTGCAACAATTGTTTGCAATGTATCATGTGATTAGTCCTCATAAAGTTAAGTCACTATATCTCATATTGTTAGGAATAGGGATCTTTTCACCTGCCGAATTACACCTTTTTCTCCATCTAAACATACAAATCCCTGTGTACTATTGCACTGATCTTTGACTAATACCAAATTTAAATGTATACTTTTCTAAATACTAGCCTGCATTTGTTGAAAAATTAATAGTAATTGACATGAATTTTTTTTTATTTACCTTAACTCAGTATTAAAAAAAGTTAGTATATATACTACCAACCAACCAAATAAATTAAAGATAAAAAATATTTTTTGTAGCCAAATTTTCAATATTATTTAAATTTTTTGTTAGTGTCATTAAATTCAATCAAGAAGCAACTGGCCACTAAATTAAGCACCAAAAAATTGATGTTGAGAATCCAACTTAACACATGGGAGGAACATGGAAACATCACATGGCTTTCTTTGATCCCAAAATAGATTTGCATCTTAAGGATTCAATAGGTTGGGAAAAAAAGTCAAACACTCATTATATGATTAATACTCAAATGGGTATTATTCAATTCTTATTCTAATTATGTCTCCCATAAACAGTTGTGAGAAGTTCAAAATTCAAAAGATAACGCAAACACACTGCTCTATAAATGGAAGCAGGTTCCAATCATTTCACACTTGACCATTTTATTTATTAAAATTAAAATGGAAAATGAAATTAATAAAAGGATGGTGTATGAGTTTCACTTATATTTAACCTTTAACTAATGAGTTTCATGCATTCATAACTGTTCTTAAACTTTTGAATTTTTATTTTCAATCATTTTAAGGATGAATTTTTATTCAAAACTAGGAGTCACACTTACACATCAATTTTATGGTAGTTAAGCGATAAATAAAGAGAATTAAATGTATAGATAAGAAAAGAATTCATAAATCCATTCAAATAACATACTAAAGATTTTCGTCAATTTTTAGTCAATTCCATAACAATGGAAAAATAAACTACTCATTTTGTTCGATAAGAAAACAATAGGTACTCAAAAGTTACATATTAAAGACTATAAATTAGAAATTCAACTCCAATTTTTTAGGTTTAATATTTAAATTATTAACTCCTAATTTTTTAGGTTTAATATTTAAATTATTAGCTCCTATATACACAAGGTGTATTATCTAAATTTCTTACATAATTCTAAAATATTGATGGCATTATAAGCATGTCAGAACTGTCAAAATGGTTTATTTGACTTTAACCAGACCGGTCTTAGAGATTTTTTAGTTTTTAAAGATTGGGATAAAAAAGTTTTGTTATAATATAGATTCGAAAATTATTATCGGAGTTTGACTCTAAATACTTCGAGTTACTCGACATTAAACAAACTTTTTTATCTAGTTTCTATAATGATATGTGGTGTCATGTTACGTGAGGCTTGTACTAAACCTCATGTTGTTTGTCAATAATGTGAAAATATGTAATAGTACTATGATTAATTTATGTTTAAGTCCTTATTAGCATTATTATATTCAAGTAAATTTGACATATTTATCTCTTGTTCTGGGTCAGCCAAAGGTTCAACACAAGTAAAATTCAAGCATCCAGCCTAACAATGCAAAGTTTAAATAAAATCATATATCATATAAAATTGACACACATGAGACTGAAGGTATACTTTTAAGATCTCATAATTTCACTTCACTCATCTTGAACTCTGTAATTGACTTGGGTGTTGGAGTGCTAATTTTGCATGTCCACCCTGTGTCACCGTATCAAAGATCAACATCACTGCATCAATAGTTCATCATCACCAAACAATCACAATTCTAGTTCCAGTACGGAACATGTCTATATCCGTAATTCTTTATGTCTAAAATGATTAAGTAAACAATTTATGTCTACTCGCTACTTTACCATATTAGTTCTTAATATACATTTAATAAGCACCACCACAACTTTATAAATTTGTAGTTAACACTAATATGGTGAGAATCAGAGTCAAATATTGTGATGAAGCTATTCTACCATTGAAAAAAGGATAACAAAATGGAAAGAAGAAAGAAAACTTCAAGAAGAGAGAAATATAGCTTCATTGATTCTACATGTGTGATAGCACATGCCTTATATAGTACACTCCTATCATATAACAGCCAATCAAAAGGAATCTAACTAACCAATAACCACCTAACTAACCATAGCCTTATCAACTATATTGATCAACTAATATAATCCAATGATTAATGTAGCTAATCTTAAAAGCCCCTCTCAAGCTAAGCATGGTGAATGTTGATCATGCCAAGCTTGGAAATAAACTTGTTGAAAATTGAAGTTGATAATGCTTTAGTTAGAAAATCAGCGAGTTGCTCATGAGTGGAGATTGGTAGGAGCCGAAGTAAACCTTGTTGTAGCTTTTCACAGACCAAATGGCAATCGATCTCAAGATGTTTGGTTCGTTCATGAATTACCGGATTGAGCGCAATATGCATTGCACTTTGGCTGTCATAGTAAAGGACAGGAAGTTTGGTACATGTGATGTGTAGTTCCTTCATAAGGTCTATCAACCAAAGCAATTCACATGTGGCAAACGATAGCGCCCGATACTCAGCCTCTGATGATGATCTGGAAATAGTATCTTATTTCTTTGCACGCCATGATATGAGAGAAGTACCAAGGAAAAAGCAATATCCTGAAATGGACTTCCTTGAATCAAGGCACCCTGCCCAATCAGAATTTGAGAAGCCAAGAAGTTGTAACTCAGCATTCCTGCGAAACAGAATTCCTCTACCAGGGCTATTCTTCAAGTAGCGTATGACTCTACAAGCAGCGTGGTAGTGTGCCATTGTTGGATTATGAAGAAACTGGCTGAGTTGCTGAGTGGCATAGGTAATGTCTGGGCGTGTGGTGTTAAGGTACAACAGACGACCTATTAAACGTCTATAAGCTCCAATGTCTTCAAAGGCTTTTCCACTATCGGCATGTACCTTAACTGATGGATCAAAAGGAGTGGGGGATGGTTTGGATCCAAGCATACCAGATTCCTGCAAGAGATCAAGACAGTATTTTCGTTGTGATAGTGAAATCCCCGCCTTTGAATGAGCAACCTCGAGGCCAAGAAAATACTTAAGTATTCCTAGGTCTTTGATGCTAAAATTTTCATCTAGAATGAGTTTGATACGATCAAATCCAGACATAGAGGTTCCAGCTAAAATTATATCATCAACATAGAGTAAAATAGCTGTAAAATGTGCATCAGTTTTCAAAGTGAAAAGGGAATAATTAGAAGTAGATTAAGTATACCCTTGCTGAAGTAAAAGTGATGTTAGCTTTTCATACCATTTGCGACTGGCTTGTTTAAGACCATATAAACTCTTTTGAAGTTTACATACTTGATTGGGCCTATGACATGGAACACCTTCAGGTATGGTCATGTACACATCTTCCTGCAATTCCCCATGCAAAAAGGCATTGTTAACGCCGAGTTGATGTCAGAACCAATTGTTGATGGTTGCAGTCGCAAGAAGAGTTCTAACAGATGTAAGCTTTGCTACAGGTGAAAACGTATCAAAGAAATCAAGCCCTTCAATTTGGTTGTAGCCCTTGACAACAAGCCGAGCTTTATACCTGTCTATTGTGCCATCTGCTCTATGCTTTACTTTGAACACCCATCTGTTACCAATTGGTTTAACATGTGGTGGAAAATCAACTATAATCCAAGTTCTATTCTTGTCTAATGCATCTAATTTAGACTTCATGGCCTTGATCCAATGTTCAGACAAACATGCTTCTTTGTAGTTCTTTGGCTCATGAGTAAGGGTGATATTGGATGGAAAAACTCGATGAGATGTAGACAAAAAATGTAATGAATCATAATTTGAAATAGGATAGATAGTTTTGGTTGTACCTGATGATGACTTGCCTGCTGATGCATCGGATGTATTGCACACATAATCTGAGAGATAATGAGGTGTGTGTTTGGCTCTAACAGGTCTAGACAGATTGTTGTTATTTTGAATATCAGATGTATCATGCACAGATTGAATGTCATGGTTTTTATCAGTATTTTCTAAAGATTCAGTGTTAATGGTTGTGTTAGGATGGTGGTCATGTTCCTCGACAGTGGGTTCAATACTTTGTGATGGAACAGGAATGATAGGATCATGTTGTGGTGAGTCAATAGGATCTTTGTAAGGGTGATAGTCCCAATTAATAGAATTGGCATTTGAATAAGGAAAAATGTGCTCATGATGTATGACATTTCTAGAAACAAGAATTGTATGACTGTTAATATCATAGAGCACCACACCCTTCATACCATTCTTGTATCCTAAGAAAACGCATTTTCAACCTCTTGGCTCAAGTTTTGTTCTTTGCACATTTAGTGTGGATGCAAAAGCTAGAGATCCAAACACTTTGAGACTATGCATATCTGGATGTGCATTATGCATTATGAAATGAGGAGAAAGATTGTTTAAAACTTGTGTAGGAAGTTTATTTATAATGAATTTTGCATGTAAAATGGCATATGACCAGAATTTCTTTGGAAGTTTTGACTGAAAAAGAAGAGCTCTTCCAACATTTAGTAAATGTTGATGTCTCCTTTCCACTCTACCATTTTGTTGTGGAGATTCAACACAACTTGTTTGATGAATGATTCCCTTAGATTCATAAAATTCAGGGATGCTGAATTCAAGACCATTATCAGTTCTGATAATTTTAACATGCAACTTATGTTGATTTTCTATGAGGCTAATAAAATTTATAACATGCTGTCTAGCTTCAGATTTAGCTTTCATTAAAGTTATCCATGTGCATCTGCTACAGTCATCAACAACAGTTAAGAAATATGAATGACCATGTAAAGATTGAAGTGCAAGAGGTCCCCAAATGTCAAAATGGATCAGGTCATAAGGGTGAGCAGCTCTATTATTACTAACAGTATAAGAAAGCTTTCTTTGTCTAGCATAACAATATACATCACAAACATCTTTATGATTTACTGTGATAAAGGGAAATTGAGAGTGTAAGTACATAAGTCTGTTTTGAGATAAGTGTCCTAATCTAAAATGCCATAAGGCTCTATCTAGTAAAGTGACATTGGCTGCTAGAGCAGAGGTTAAAGCAGGTGTGTGTAGTAGGTGAATCATTATCTCTTAGTGTTAAGTAGCACAATCCATCTTTCTGCTCAGTAGAACCAGTCATCTTCAAGGTGATTTTGTCCTGTATAACACATTTTGAATTGAGGAAATTGACATTGCAATTAGAGGATTCACACAATTTTGAAACAGATAATAGGTTTAAAGAAAATTCAGGAATTAAAAGAACATTATGCACAATAAAGTCAGAGGAAAAATGGATTGTGCTAGAATATTTAGCAACAAGGCATTGTCCATTTGGCAATCTAACATTGATGGGAATAATCTTCCTATATGAATGGAACCATTTGACAAAACTACATATGTGATCTGAAGCTCCTAATGATCCAAGAACCACTACTACTACTATGCATGCAATGATATATGTTACCTGTTGATGAATGACCAACAACAACTTGGTTGGAAGAAGCATGTCCTGAACATTGACCAACGCTTGATTTCTGAATTAGATCCATTAAAGCAATGAATTGACCTTGAGTCATAGGTGAATTGTCACTTTTGATGTCAGCACCATTAGGGGAAGATCCATCATCATTGCCATCTGATGCCACATTGTTAGCTGAATTCTGAAACTGCTTCTGCATATGGGGTGGTACACCATGTTTCTTGAAGCAATTTTCAACAGTGTGATTAGTCTTGCCACAGAAACTGCAGACACGAGCTCCATGCTTGAATGTATTGTTTCTTGCATCAAACCTCTTGGAATCAGCAGCATTAATCAGTGTTTGAGACTCATCATTAGGAATAGGGAGCTGAATTTGTCGTTCATGTTGAATAACCATGAAGAATATCTTGTTCAGATTGGGCAAATGATCCATTAACAAGATTTGAGACTTAACTACAACAAATTGGTCATTCAAACCAGTCAAGAATCTGATAATTTGCATCAGTTGGTAATTAGATCTTGCATTATGCATAGCTTCATAAGAACACTTTGTGCGACATGTACAAGTGGGTAAAGGTAAATACAAATCTAATTCTTCCCAAAGAATTTTAAGAGTAGAGAAAAAATCAATTACCAATTTGGTTTCTTGCTTGAGATTATATATTTCTTGCTGCAGCTCAGAAATACGAATGAGATCACCCTGAGAAAACCTTTCTTTCAAATTGTTCCATACATCAAGTGCATTCTCCATGAAGACGATAGAATGAGAAATTGAATCTGAAACTGAATTCATGATCCAAGAATGTACAAGCATGTTGCAGCGATTACAAGCAGGCAAAGATGGGTCGAAAGAATCAGCAGGAACAGGGAGAGATCCATCAATAAACTCAATTTTCATTTTGCCACCAAGTGCCCTCTTCATGCTTCGAGCCCATGAATGATAGTTGGAACCAGTGAGTTTTGGAAGAACTGTAACAGAACTGGGGCCATCACTGGGGTGAACAAAATAAGGTGAAGTTTGATCCAAATCTGGATCAAGTGGTGGAGCTCGAGAAGGAGCCATGGATGCAGAAAGAAGAACAAAGGAAGGATTTAATTGGATAGCAGCGGAATAAGGATCGATTTGGCGAATGATACCATATTGTGATGAAGCTATTCTACCATTGAAGAAAGGATAACAAAATGGAAAGAAGAAAGAAAACTTCAAGAAGATTGAAATATAGGTTCATTGATTCTACATGTGTGATAGTACATGCCTTATATAGTACACTCCTATCATATAACAGCCAATCAAAAGGAATCTAACTAACCAATAACCACCTAACTAACCATAGCCTTATCAACTATATTGATCAAATAATCTAATCAAATGATTAAAGTAGCTAATCTTAACATCAAACATATAAAAGTTACATATAAGAACTAAACATAACATAACATAAATCATATTCATTCACATTCAAAATACTACATGTTTACGAAATTTCACATTATCCAAAAAAAAAAAAGATTAGCTCATTGTGTGTAAAGAAAAAACAAAGTACTGACACATTAGATTACACATTCACATTCTTAAATAAGAGTGAATAAAAATGGTAAACCTAAAGGATAAAGGAAAATCCCTTATGATCTTCCAATTACAAGTGACCTTCAGTTTGGTGTATCTCATCGCTAGCTTTACAACAGAACTCGATATTAAGGTAAGGAATGGTGAGTGCAACTTTAAACCTTCCCTTTCTTAGATTTTCTCCAAATTATTTCAAGTTACCCTGAGGTGTGACTTCATTTCTATTTATAGATCCATCTTTTAGTCTTTGGGTCAATCTATTTTTATCCAAATAAAATTGAACTAGGAACAAGGCATATTTATTTTTTGATATTATATTATTATAG
The DNA here is from genome assembly GCA_963859935.3 of Lathyrus sativus. NCBI lineage: Eukaryota > Viridiplantae > Streptophyta > Magnoliopsida > Fabales > Fabaceae > Lathyrus > Lathyrus sativus. The sequence continues at coordinate 423,643,283 of OZ012737.1, forward strand.
TACAACTATACATGCTTGACAACTTTCCTTTTATTTTTGCATATTTTTGTCCTTATCCATTCATTCCAACTCAACAAATGATTTCATCATCTAGAATCTTCTTTTGGTCAGCTTTTATTCTAGTGTCACGACTCCCGCTAGCATTTTTAACAATTGGGAATCAACAACCAATCACTATAGTGACACCAAGCATTAGCATACTAATCTTTCACACTAAAAAGACACAATGTCGAATGATTATCCCACATAAGTTTCATTGGACCTAGTTCGCAAAATTTCAGTTATTGTAACAAGTGTTTCAACCATAAGAGTTCACAGATAGTATGGGTAATAGCATATTACTTTGCTTCAGTACTTAATCTTACAACAATAATTTGAATTTTACTTTTTTATGAAATTAAGTTTCCTCCAATCAAAATACAATAACCTAAAGTAGACCTTCAATCATTCACTTTACCTACCTATTATACATCTGAATATCAAACAATATGGATATGGACTTGTAACTATAGAGTGCAATATAAGAGTGAGTGAATTAGGTTTGCTGCATTTTTTAGATTTTTGCACTTTGAATCTTGACTTAATATTTTACCGGAAGGAAGATTTAAATTCTATTTGAACAATAAAGTAAAATTCATAATTTTAAATGCATGAATGTAAATGACACAAGGATATATCATGGTTCCCCTTTCTAAACAAAGGTAGTTCAGTCCCTTCACACTCTGTGAAGGATTTTCACTATGTTAAAAATTGTACAAGCCTCACACCAAGGCCACTCTTACATTTTATTTTTCATAATACTTAGAAAGCACACCACTTTATGTTACAAGCAATAGTCACCAAAACTTGATGATCAAAAAAAGAATTTAAAAAGGATTTGAATATAATACTGCACTTGAATCAATTCCAGCACATAAATTTATCTTCTCTTCCAATGAACAATTTCAATGCAACAATAATAAACAATTTAAATACAACAAAAAAATAAATGCTCATAAACTTTTTTCAAAAGGTATGACAACTATGCATAAAACGTTTCAAGGTTTGTGCAAATGAAAGTGTTAAATGAGATTTGAATTGAATTGAAAATTTGAATGGAAAAGGTAGATTAAAATTTGAATGATCATTGTCCTATAAAAAAATTTGGATCAGTTGCACATGTTGGTAGATGTTTCCTGAGTATTTGCATTGATTTAGAAAAGCAATGGTCAAAGAAAATACATTTATCTAAATCTGCAACGTTTCAAAATTTTCAAATAAATTGACCATGTAACCGGTTACAATATTTATATAAACGGTTACCACCTATGCATTTTATAAACAATTTCAGGCAAAAGGTTTGTCTAACCAGTTACTGCATTAGTTTAACCGGTTACATCTTTGACAAATTTCAAAAAAATATCAGCAAGAATGTAGTAACCAGTTACCTACAAGGTGTAACCGATTACACTGCAATAAAAAATGAAAAACTAATTGGTAAAAGACTTGGTTTGCAAAGAATTGATGCATGGATGCTTTAGATACTTTTAGAGATGAATATAAGGATTATTTTCTAAGCACTAACAATGTTACATAATGCATTGCATTATGTACCTTTGCATCCAATAACTTTTGCATATTTGATATTTTTGAGGGATCTCTTGATACTTGATGTTGAGAAACTTTTTCCTTCTTTTTGACAATTGATATTTTGATATTCCTTTGTCTTCATCAAAACCTCATACGCATATAATCTTGTTACACAAAACTTTGTCTGAAAAAACAATTTATTTTCCCAATGGCCCTATAATATACCTCAATATTAGAACTATAGTATTCTAATGGTTATGACTTAGTGAATTTAGAAATTGACTCACAAAACTAATATGAAATGAAATACATGGTCTTGTCAATGGGAGATAATTTAGTTTTCCAACTAACCTTTTGTATTTGTCTTGGTCATGATATAACTCCTTTTGATTATATAGAAGCTTCACATAAGGATCCATAGGAGTATTAACCTATTTACAATCAAGCATTAGTGTGTCTTCCAAAATAACAACATGTTTTATCTAATAGATAACAATACCTTTCTATGAATAATTTGTTGACCAAGTGACTTCAAACACAAGAGGGGGATTAATTATGTTATTTTATTTTTGAAAAACTTTTTGCAAATGGTTATTTTAAGAAGTGAGAAGAATAATATATTTAGCAACAAAAAATATAGTAAAATATCAAAAGAGAAAGATAGAAATATCACACTAGAATTTATACTTGTTCGAACTTAAACCACACGGCCTAATTAAGTCCCCAAGAGTTTCCCCTTGAGATTTCCATTAAACATCTTGAGCTTTTACATCGGGATCAACTCAAAAACCTTCCTTATACCAAGTTTTTCACAAGTTTAGCTTGCAACCTCAAAGTCACTTACAAAGATACAAGAGAAATATGTTTTTGAATTACAATTACAAATCACAACAAATAAACACCAAAATTACACAACTATCAATATCATCCTTTTGCTCTTTCAGTACTAAAGCAATGTATAGTGATTAAAAACAATTTATTGGAAGAGAGTGAGATATGACAAGAGTGTGAACTTGTAAAATTTGTAATTTGGAATACAGAACAAGACTTCTTTATATAAGAAAAGAATTTGTCTTAAAAATAAAATAATCTATGGACTATGATTGTTTTCAAATTGACTAGCCTACATCAGTAATTGATTAGACCTAGCAAATAAAAAAACCCTTAAGCCAAGTTTGAATCCTATTTTATCAAAAGGGTTTCTAATCAGTTACGTGGAGAGTTTTCTCCTTAATCAATTAGATACAAGTTCTAATTGATTAGACATGGAGACATTGCCTTCCTAATTTGTTAGGACGCTTCCAAATCGATTAGGTAAGGGCCAAAATCAATTTTTCAAGTGATTTTGAAATAGATAAATATTTGAAAATACTTTTTAGTGTATGTACATTTCCTTTTTACCTTAAGAGTTACTCTTTCTTATTTCCATATTATTGATCAAAAACATATAAAACAATAAAGTGCAAGGCAATGCGAGCTTTCACTGCTTCAATTCCTTTTATGTTGATCTTTCTACTTGATTTTTTTCTCTCAACATAAGAACTTGATCCACTTCACTTTTTGATGAATTTTATATTTTATACTAATTATGCCTATGATTATCTTTTTTTTTGTCATCACCAAAACTATATATAATTGTATAACCTACATAACACATAGAACCATATGAGCTACTTCAATCCCTATAAAATGACGCAATTGACCTAGGCCTTTGGTATTAAAAGTGGTTGAGTAAATGTTGCTTTAGGTCTATAATACCATCTTGATCGTCACTATTAATAAAAATACTATCTACATATACTAAAATATAAATTACATTGTTTAAACATGAGCATTTAAAAAAAATACAATATTGTATGCTTCACAATTAATCATGCCAAACGGTTGGATAACCTTATTGAATTTTCTAAACCTAACTCGTGATGGTTGCTTTAGACCATATAATGGTTCTTATAAGTTGCAAACAAGATCAGATCCCCTCTATTAGTGACAAATCTAGACGGTTGCACCATATAAATCTCCTCTTTCAAGTCTGAATCCATGAAGACATTTTAAATATCAAGTATATACAAAGGCCAATTATTCATTGCATCCAATGATAATAAATTACAAGAAAAATCCATATTTGCAATTGGAGAAAAAGTATCACTATATTCAAGACCATAAATTTGAGTGTATCATGCTTCTATCAAGTGAGCCTTCTAACAGTCCATATGTCAACCAAAGCCTACTTTAATATCAAAATCCCATAAATAACCAACTGCATATTTTTCAATAGGAAATAGAATAAGCTTCCATGTGCCACTAGACTCCAATGAAATCATTTAGTCTATTATCACATGTCTTTATTCTATATGGGATAATGCTTCCTGAACAGACTTAGGAATATAGTTAGCAAACATAGAAGAAACAAAGGAATAATGGGATGACGACATGCGATGATAACTTAAACTGAAGGTGAGAAAAAGTACACAAGAGGGGATTGAATTGTGTTTTCTGTTTTCTTAATGTGTGTATGATCAGAGTTCAGATTCTAAACTGGTGTTTAGATTCTGGTTATACTTAGTAGCAGAATGTTAACAGAAGAAAATAAATAATAGCATAAGACACAAAGATTTATATTAGTTCCTCCCAAATGAGAGTATTTCAGTCCCCTTGCTTCACAAGAGATTTTCACTATAATCTGTAGAAGCATGCTTCATCTCAAGGTTTCAAGGTTTTGATGACAACACCAACAAGACTCAAGATCATTTCATCTGTGCAAAAAGTCAAAAGCTTTCAAAAGACCAAGATCAAAGTATTATGGAAATGATCAATATTCAAGCTTCATGTACATTTGCTCGATCATCTTTCAAGACTTGGACACAAGCTATGGTATATCAAAATTCTCTAATTTAATTGATATACAAGTGTCCAAATATTTTATAATTTGATCATAATGCATTAACATGTTTTAAAATCATTTGGAATTGGTATAACACTTTTAAATTAATTATTTTTCAAAGTTTTTACGGTGTTAACCGATTAACCATATAGGTTAATCGATTAATGCCCTAAAATTTTAAATTCTTTGGGCCAACATTACAGTGTTAACCGATTAACCTATATGGTTAACCGATTAACACTGAACATTTTTTGAAAAATTGTTTCATTTCAATTTCAAAAATTATTTGGATGTTATACCTTTCCATGTGTTAACTCATACTCAAATATACCCTTTTGAAATGGTGTTTTGGATGATATAAATTCTGAAAATCTCAAATTAACAAACACCTCCAACAAATTTCAAAAACAATCATTGAATTATATTCACTACTTTTCAAATAATTTCAAACACATTCAAAAGTGTTCATACTTGCATAACCTTTCACATCCATTTGTTTGAACACTTGTATTGAGATTAAGTTGTGAATTCTGATTAAAGGAGAAGATCAATATTTGTATTGATATTACTATTGTACTCTCAAATTATAAAAAGAATTACAGAATAGTCTGTTGTGACTTGTGATCTAGGATTGTTGGACACAAGGGTTAGTGTTTTGCAAGAGGATTGTTCTTGCACACTAGTTTGTTTTGTTGTTAGATTGTAGGCCTCACCGGTTGATGGTGTAATAGGTTGTACTTTCTAAAACAATAGTGAAAACTCTCTTTCATGTGGAAAAGGGAGTGGAGTACCTTCGGATTGTGAAGGGAACCACTATAAATCTTGGTGTCCACTTTCTTTATGCTTTCTACTGCATTCATCACCAAGAACATAACCAAAGAAAAATTAAAGAACACCAAAAATCCGAAAAAGTTTCCATAAGCCTAATTCACCCCCCCCCCCCCCCCCCCTCTTAGGCATACTCTGAACTTACATTTGGCATCAGAGCAGGTTAAGGTAACCTGTTCCTAACGATTCAGTATGGCTTCCGCAAGTACCAACCCGATTTTTAAGGATGGTGGAAGTAATAACAAACCACCACTCTTTTTTGGAGAATACTTCGATTTTTGGAAAATCCGTATGAAAGCACATCTTGAGGCTCAAGGAGACGGTATATGGGAAACCGTAGAAACTGGTCTGCATGTTCCTATGAGCGTCATAAATAACGTAGGCACTCCAAAGATAAAATCCTCATATGATGAAGATGACAAGAAGAGAATTTTAAATGAGAAGAAAGCAATCAACATACTTCAAAGCGCTCTCAGTATGGACGAATTCTTCCGTATATCACAGTGTAAATCAGCAAAGGAAATTTGGGACACCTTGGTAGAAACGCATGAAGGGACAGCCGAAGTAAAAAGATCAAGACTTAATACTTTAAGTCAAGAATATGAAATGTTTCGTATGCAGCCTGGTGAATCCATTGTTGCCTTACAAAAGAGATTCGTTCATCTAATAAATCATTTGATTGCTCTCGGGAAGACCTTCACCAATGATGATCTCAACTTGAAAGTCTTAAGATCCTTAACAAGAGAATGGCAACCGAAGGTGACCGCTATTTCGGAAAAGAAGAGTCTTTCAACGATGACATCCGCTTCCTTATTTGGCAAACTTCAAGAGCATGAACTAGAACTTGGAAGGCTTGAGAAGCATGGAAGTCAAGACAAGAAGTCCAAAGGAATTGCCTTGAAGATTGACACAAAGGATGACAAAAATGACGAATCTTCCGAAGACGAAAATTTCATGCTTCTAGTAAAGAAGCTTGGTAAGTTTTTTAATAATAATAAAAATTCATCTTTTCCTAAAAAGAATAAACATTTCAGGAAAAAGGAGGTATCCACATCAAATCAAGAAGTTATATGTTACGAATGTGGGAAACAAGGTCACATAAAGCCGGATTGCCCGAAACTCGCAAATAAAGGAAAATTCAAAGGCAAAAAGGATTTCAAGAACAAAAAGGCTTATGTTGCGTGGGACGATAACGAGATAAGTTCATCATTGGAGTCGGAAGGCGATGAATGTGCAAATATGGCTTTAATGGCTTCACACCACTCCGATGAAGAAAATGAGGTTAGTAGCAATTTTTCTGTTTATGATAATGATGCACAAGAAGTTATAGATGAACTTCTAAAAGAATGCAAGACTTTGTCTAAAAGCATCTCAGCACAAAAGAAAAGAATTTCATTTTTAGAAGAACAAAATTCTGTTTTTATGAAAAATATTGAAAATGAAAAACAGAAATTAATAGATGAAAAACAAAATCTTGTATGTAAGAATTGTGAATCTCTATCTTTTTAAATTGTGCAACTTAAAAGAGTTTTAGAAAGATACGAAAAAGGTCAAATTGGCTTGGAAGAAATTCTTAAACATCAAAGATATCCTAATGACAAAAGTGGATTAGGATATTCTAATTTTTCAAAACCAAGTACCAATGAGACCATTTTTGTAAGAGCAAGTGGACAAGTTGCTAATGAAAAGAGAAGCATTTCTAAAAATCAGCATCAAAATCATAACAAGATAAAATTTGAGAAGAAAAAGAATTATGTTCCTATATATAGAAGTCACTTTCAACCTACATGTTCTTATTGTGGAATTAAAGGCCATACACCTAATGCTTGCTATGTGCGCAATATTGGTGTTGCTAAAGAGCATTATGTATGGGTTGAAAAAGGTACTAACTATCAAGGACCCAAAGCAATTTGGGTACCTAACACTACTTAAATTTGTGTTGTAGGTATGCTTCAAGACAACGTCTAATCAATGGTATCTTGATAGCGGTTGCTCGAAGCATATGACGGGAGACATAAACAAATTTTCAAGTCTATCATTAAAGGCCAAAGGATACGTCACTTACGGTGATGATAATAAAGGAAAAATTCTTGGAGTTGGAACCATTGGTGCACCTCCATGTACAATTATCGAAGACGTTCTTTATGTGGAAGGCCTTAAACACAACCTACTTAGCATAAGTCAATTGTGTGACAAAGGGTTCCGAATCAACTTCACAAAGGAGGAATGCTTGATAGAACACGAAGTCACTCATGACATTTTGCTAAAAGGTAAAAGATATAATAACATTTTTATGATTTCTTTTAATGACTCTTCCTTGAAGGTAAAGTGTCTTATGGCAAACAACAACGAGGCATGGCTTTGGCATAAAAGATTTGCTCACATCCACATGGAGCATCTAAACAAATTGATAAAGCATGATCTAGTTTTTGGACTCCCAAAAATAAAATTCATCAAGGATAAATTATGCGATGCATGTCAAAAAGGAAAACAGACCAAGACAACTTTCAAATCCAAGCAAGTGGTTTCTACATCAAGGCCACTTCAATTGTTGCATATGGATCTTTTTGGTCCATCAAGAACAAAAAGCTTCGGAGGTAATTTTTATGCTTTAGTTATTGTTGATGATTTCTCTCGATACACTTGGACATTATTTTTAGTGCAGAAAAATGATGCTTTCAAAGCATTCAAGAAGTATGCGAAGCAAATTCAGAATGAGAAATCACTCAACATAGCCTCTATAAGAAGCAATCACGGTGGAGAATTCCAAAATTCAGACTTTGAAGATTTTTGCGAAGAGCATGGAATTTCTCATAATTTTTCAGCACCAAGGACGCCTCAACAAAACGGTGTCGTAGAACGGAAGAATAGATCACTGGTGGAGCTTGCAAGGACAATGCTTAGTGACGCAAATCTTCCTAAATATTTTTGGGCAGATGCAGTTAGTACAACATGCTTCGTAAGCAACCATGTCAATATTCGACCACTTCTCAAAAAGACTCTGTATGAGTTGTTCAAGGGTAGAAAACCAAATATAGCATTCTTCCACATATTCGGATGCAAATGCTTTGTTCTCAACAACAACAAGGATAATCTCGGTAAGTTTGATGAGAAATCCGACGGAGGTATATTTCTTGGTTACTCTCTTTATAGTAGATCATTTAGAATTTTTAATAAAAGAACACTTACTATTGAAGAATCCATTCATGTTTCGTTTGATGAGACTAACCCCTCGAACGAGGATAATATTATTATGGATGATAATGATGATATAGTAGGTTCTTCACAACAACAAGAAGAGACTTCAAAGAATCAGGAAATACCATAAGAAGATGTCACTCAAATCATTGAAGAATATCAAGATCTTCCGAAGGAAAGGAGAACGCATAGAAATCACCCGATAGATAAAGTTATTGGTGATATTAGCCAAGGCGTTGCAACTCGACTTAATCTAAAGGATGCTTGTCTCAACATGGCTTTTGTGTCTCAAATTGAACCAACCAAGATTGATGAAGCTTTAGGCGACGACCAATGGACTGTAGCAATGCAAGAAGAACTCAATCAATTCGAAAGGAATCAAGTTTGGAGTCTTGTACCAAGACCAGATCATAAGCACATCATAGGAACAAGATGGGTGTTCAAGAACAAACTTGACGAGAATGGGATCATAGTTCGTAACAAAGCAAGATTGGTCGCACAAGGCTACAACCAGAAGGAAGGAATTGATTTTGATGAAACGTTCGCTCCAGTAGCAAGGTTAGAAGCAATTAGATTACTACTTGCTTACGCTTGTTCTATGAATTTTCAATTGTTCCAGATGGATGTCAAAAGCGCTTTCCTGAATGGGTACATCAATGAGGAAGTCTACGTCAAACAACCTCCGGGTTTTGAAGACTTCAAGAATCCCTCACATGTTTACAAACTAAAAAAGGCACTCTACGGACTAAAACAAGCACCAAGAGCATGGTATGACCGCCTTAGCAATTTCTTATGTGAGAAGGGATTTACAAAAGGAAAGGTTGACAAGACATTGTTCATAAAGAAGATCAAAGGAAACACTTTATTGGTTCAAGTCTATGTCGACGACATCATCTTCAGATCAACAAACAAAGAGCTTTGCGAAGAATTTTCACTTATGATGCAAGGAGAATTCGAGATGTCCATGATGGCAAAATTGAATTATTTTCTTGGACTACAAATCAAGCAAACAAAGGATGGCATCTTCCTCAACCAATCCAAGTATTGCAAGGAATTGTTGAAGAAATTCGATATGGATAGTTGCAAGGTGATGTCCACTCCTATGGGATCCGGAACGTACGTTGATCAAGATGAATCTGGTACTCCAGTTGATATAACAAAATATCGAGGTATGATCAGTTCATTACTATATTTGACGGCAAGCCGTCCTGACATTATGTTTAGCGTTTGTTTGTGTGCACGCTTTCAAGCAAGTCCGAAAAAATCGCATCTCACAGCCGTAAAGGGAATCATAAAGTATCTCAAAGGGACAATGAACGTCGGATTATGGTATCCTAAAGGTAGTACTTGTTCTTTAGTTGGTTACTCTGACGCTGACTATGCAGGATGTAAGACCGATAGAAAAAGCACAAGTGGTACGTGTCACATTCTCGGAAATGCACTAGTGTCATGGGCCTGCAAGAAGCAAGCATGTGTGGCTCTCAGCACAGCCGAAGCGGAATATATTGCAGCAGGAAGTTGTTGTGCACAAATTTTGTGGCTCAAGCAACAACTCCTCGATTACGATATAGATCTCGGGTGCATTCCTCTTCGATGTGATAATACAAGTGCCATCAACATTACAAACAACCCGGTCATGCATTCAAGAACAAAACATATAGATATCCGGCATCACTTCCTTCGAGATCACGTATTGAATGGAGATGTAGATGTTACTTTCATCGACACGCACAATCAACTCGCCGACATCTTCACCAAACCTTTGGCGAAAGAACCATTCTACAAAATTCGGCGAGAACTTGGGATTCTTGATGAAGGTGACATCTGACCTTTTCTCTAATATGTATATGCATTATTTGTGTTGTGTTTTCATGTGTATGCATTTTGTTTTTAAGTATTTTTCAATAATTCGCGTGTGTTAATCGATTAACCATATGGGTTAACCGATTAACACTGTTAAATTTTCAATTCTGACTCAATTTTTTAATGTGTTAACCGATTAACCTATATGGTTAACCGATTAACACTGTTAAATTTTCTAAAAATCAGAAACGAAAATTAATTAGATTTTTTGAAATATTATATGTGATAAATGCATTTTTTATGTGGTCAATATTCTCTTAAGTGTCCAAATTCATATCCTTAGAACTCTTCCTCTTCTTTGACTCATTATTGGACATTGGCTCTTCCAACCCTAAGTTTTAAAAACCCACTATCTAAGTTGGATAACTCCTCATAACCATCCCCACAACTTCTCAAACCCTAACTTCCTCAGAACCCACAACTTCAAATCCTAAAAATTCAGAAAACCCCAATCACTCAACATCTCTCAAACTTTCATCCATGGCATCCTCACACAAGGGCAAGGGAAAACTTCCTGAATATGCTTCTGATTCTGAAGACGAAAGCATTCCCATAGATTCTACCAAGAAAAGGCGAATGGACTTCAAGGTTCGTGTCCGACGACTTCTTCCGGTAAAGTATGTGAATCTTAAAGCATTTCCAGCATCTTCATTTGATTTCCCTGCACTGCTTGAGTATCAGCACATAGATAAGTTTTTTCAGACTCTGGTATCATTTATCCAGACTTGGTTAAAGCTTTTATGAATAAATTGGCTATATATCTGGATATTGATGAAAACCATATGATCAGTTCTGTGGTTAGAGAACATGAGTTTACTGAGAAACTGTCCACCATTGCTAGACACCTCAAAATACCTTCAAGAGGTTGTTTCTTAAGGAAGGGTGTCAACCATGTTGATGGGTTATGGGCAAACTATGATAAAATGGAGTACTATTATCAGATTTGCCGGTTCCTCAAAGAGACGGTCATAGCAAACTCTCGGACCGCCCGCATGCTGTGTTATGCGAAAAACCTGACAGTTTTCGATAGAATGCTGCACTATGTGATCTGTTATGTTCTGATTCCCAAGGATTCAAATCATGCCCAAATTAATGATCTGGAAATGCAACTTCTTTTTGCCATCAAGAACAAGATTCGTGTCAACTGGATTCTGACCATCATGTATCACCTTCAACAACAACTATCTCTTTCAACCCGTCTACCGTATGCAAGGCTGGTGTCAAGAATTTTGGAGCTGACAACTTTAGATCTTAACCGTGAACCAACCACCAAGATGAAATCAACCACCAATGAGATTAACGAAATTAAAATTGTGAAGAACACTTGAATTTTTAAGGATACTGACGATACTTATAAGTATTCAGATGAAGGAGCCACTGCTAACCAAGCCTATCCCGTACCTGAAGGAGGCATTACAAATGAATTCCTTTACCAAACTATAATGACTCAACATAGAGAAACCTCCCGGGCAATTGCTTCTCTCCGAAACCTTGTACTTACCTCTCGCCGCACTAACACTGACAACTTTGTTGTATCGGATGAAGAAAATGAAGGACAAGAGGAAGAAGAGGAGGAGGATATGGCTGATGAGGACATTTAGAGAATATGCTGTTGTTGCTGTCTTTTATTGCTTTCTAGTTATTATGTTTTTAAGTTTATGTTCTTAACTGTGTTTCATTTGCGTTGTACTCATACACTACTTTGGTTGCACTCTGTTGCATGTTTAATTCTATCTTAGTATGTTTTTCTTACCTACGTGATTGTTCTTTTGATTGCTTTCATAATTGTTGATTTTTTCTAGTTTTGTTTGAAAGCTCCTTCCTTTTTGCTAATGACAAAGAGGGAGAAGAGCTTTGGCTTTCTGATGTCTATGTGTGCAGATTTGTTTCTGTTTTTAGCCTCTGTTGTTAGAAAGGGGGAGTTCATGGACATAGGGGGAGAAACAAGACCAGGACCAAAAACCGTCAAAACACTGCACAAAACTCAATTGGTTGTAATTGGTTGTCATCATCAAAAAGGGGGAGATTGTAGAAGCATGCTTCATCTCAAGGTTTTGATGACAACAACAACTCAAGATCATTTCATCTGTGCAAAAAGTCAAAAGCTTTCAAAAGACCAAGATCAAAGTATTATGGAAATGATCAATATTCAAGCTTCATGTACATTTGCTCGATCATCTTTCAAGACTTGGACACAAGCTATGGTATATCAAAATTCTCTAATTTAATTGATATACAAGTGTTCAAATATTTTATAATTTGATCATAATGCATTAACATGTTTTAAAATCATTTGGAATTGGTATAACACTTTTAAATTAATTATTTTTCAAAGTTTTTACAGTGTTAACCGATTAACCATATAGGTTAATCGATTAACGCCCTAAAATTTTAAATTCTTTGGGCCAACGTTACAGTGTTAACCGATTAACCTATATGGTTAACCGATTAACACTGAACGTTTTCTAAAAAATTGTTTCATTTCAATTTCAAAAATTATTTGAATGTTATACCTTTCCATGTGTTAACTCATACTCAAATATACCCTTTTGAAATGGTGTTTTGGATGATATAAATTCTGAAAATCTCAAATTAACAAACACCTCCAACAAATTTCAAAAACAATCATTGAATCATATTCACTACTTTTCAAATAATTTCAAACACATTCAAAAGTGTTCATACTTGCATAACCTTTCACATCCATTTGTTTGAACACTTGTATTGAGATTAAGTTGTGAATTCTGATTAAAGGAGAAGATCAATCTTTGTATTGATATTACTATTGTACTCTCAAATTATAAAAAGAATTACAGAATAGTTTGTTGTGACTTGTGATCCAGGATTGTTGGACACAAGGGTTAGTGTTTTGCAAGAGGATTGTTCTTGCACACTAGTTTGTTTTGTTGTTAGATTGTAGGCCTCACCGGTTGATGGTGTAATAGGTTGTACTTTCTAAAACAATAGTGAAAACTCTCTTTCATGTGGAAAGGGGAGTGGAGTACCTTTGGATTGTGAAGGGAACCACTATAAATCTTGGTGTCCACTTTCTTTATGCTTTCTACTGCATTCATCACCAAGAACATAACCAAAGAAAAATTAAAGAACACCAAAAATCCGAAAAAGTTTCCATAAGCCTAATTCACCCCCCCCCCCCCTCTTAGGCATACTCTGAACTTACATAATCAAATCATGATTACAATCGCTTATTACAATGCTCAGACCCTAAGTCTGATACTTCTTGCTTAAACCCCTAAGGCTTAAGACTTCCTTGCTCAAATCCTATAGACTTAAGACTTCCTTGCTTAGACCCTCAACCTAAGACTTTCTTGCTCAGGTCCCTCAGACCCGAGACTTCCTGCTCAAGCCCCTATGCCCCAAGACTTCTTGCTTAAACCCATCAGGTTCAAGACTTCCTGCTTATACCATATCCTAAGACTTTCCTGCTTAAACCCCTCAGGTTCAAGAGTTCTACTTAGACCCTCAATCTTAGACTTCCTTGCTTAGTCCCATGGATTCAAGACTTCTTCACAAAAAATCCATTTGATTAATACTTTCATTGCTCTAGCACATAGTAGGATACTTATATGGCTCAAGCATCTTGGAGAGAGACTTGGTTGCTTAATCAATCTACTTGATTAAGACTTTCATTGCTCTAGCACATAACAGGAGACTTATAGGGCTCAAGCATCTTGGCGAGAGACTTTGATCTAAACTATTAAATAACATGTTCAGAAGAAAAGAGAATAAGGTATACTTGATACAAATATCAGAGGTACAGGGAAACCATCATAACAAAGACCTAAAGCTCTTAATATTTCTAATATATTCAATGTGTAAGAAATCTTAAGGCTTTTACAATTACAACCTACAAAAGAAATTCCACATAACCAAGTGTGTTGATAATTGTTGATCTTGTTACTTCTCAATCAAATTGATCCTTATTAAAGATTCAGTTTGAACCTTCAGCTACTTATATAGCATTTGCAGAAGACTAACCGTTGGAGAGATAACTTGATCAAGTGTCTATCCTTTCTCCATAGTACAAGAAACGTTGAAGATAGATACACAAAAAGATCTTGATCCATTGTGTAACGTGTTTAACCATTGAGTCTTCAAAGAGATCCTATACTATAGAGCCTTTGAGAGTAGATACCCGTAAAGAATTCCAACTTTTCTTGAGTCTTATGAACTAAGACTCTAGCTGAAAAACTGATTGACAATGCAACTTACTTTCTGCAGTACAGATAGCTTCGTCTTTATCACTATCTCTGAATGATCACCAGAAGCTAATTTACATTCACTACGTGTATAGACAATTATGTTGCTTCTTCTGACGCTGATATCTTCAACTTTAGAGTCTATGCCAGACATCATTTAGAAATTCTTCTTCAGATTCTGCACCACCAGAAGCTAGCAATTCATCTTCTCTTAAGTGTGCTCTTGTGTCATACCTTAAATTTTACCCCTAAGATCCCATCTCATTTACATATTTACAATGCATCAAGATCACAAATTTGGTTATGCTTTAACCCCCCTCATCTTTGGGCTTTCCTTTGCAGAGATCACCAAGCACCTTTTTATGTATCTTTCATTTTTTCACTTATATGCTTTATATTTCACTAACCTATAATCAAAATACAAAATATATGCCTTGTCCTTTTTGTTTCTTTTGCAAGGTATGGTTTAGAATCAAGAGTATCAAGTGATTGTATCCTCAGCTAGGGTTTGAGTTTCCCAAGTCAAAGTGTGATCAACCATTAATTTTAAAGGGATATTCATCAAAGCATGACCTCTAATATAAAATCATAAAGTCTCAAGCATCATTCAACTTAATTTTATAAACGATGACTCAAAGATTGGATGACTTGTTTCTCAAGGATTTTCAAAGGTTCATGTGTTTATTTCCATGCCTTCATCAACAAGTTTCTTCAAGCCATTGCAAGCTTCATCAAAGGGAAATCAAGAGTACATCATTTTGAGCCTATATGATCATCAATGTACCTTGAAATACAAGAAAATATCCAAGGTTTCAAGTTTGTGCAGGGAGGTTTGACCAAAAAGTCAACATTTCAAGCCTAAGTTCAAAACTTCTTAACTTCTTCATACTTCAACATTTTTTAGTGCTTCTTTGAGCAAATGAATCTTTTTGACATGCCTCCATCTTCTATTTACAAGTAAAGAGGTAATTTTTATTAGAAGGCTATCAAACGTGTGGAAACATTATAGTTCATTTTGCAGACTTAGTGAAATTTGACCTAAAGTTCAAGTATGGCTGCCCATGTTCCAAAGACTATAACTTTTTCAATTTTCAACTTTTATGGGCGCTTATTTTTTTCAAATATCCTTCTTGATTTCCTCTACAACTTTTCTTTAGATGTCAAACATCAATTCATGCTCCAAGGACCTCAAATCATGAAGGCCATTTGTGCACAAAACTAAGTCATGGCCTATTTGATCTAATGCTTGGCCTGTTTTTCAGTGTCACAACCTCAACTTTCAACTCATGCCATTTTCACCTCAAGTATCCTTTTGGATTAATTCTTTTTGCATTGTGTTCTCCTCCATGAGAGGATCATTTTGATCAAGGAAAATCAAGAAATGCACAAGTAAATTGCATTTGGCCTAGCTATGAACATGCCTTCATGAAACTGAGTTTTCGTTATGATCAGAATTTACAATTCACTCAAATTTCCAAATCAAGTCAATGTATGCACGTGTTTTATCCACGATGAGTTTAAGTAATGTGAGATGATAAAAAAAACTAAAATAGGAAGAAATCTGCGTTTCAGTAGCTTTCAATTTAAGCTTGGTCACACTTTTGGCGCTCATGATTTCACACGAATTCTCACACGTATGATATCCTCCCACCTCAGTTATAAATAGAGGATTCATTTGCATTAAAAACAAAGCTTAGAAAACTCCAAAACCTATGCTCGAGCTCCCACCTTGCACTGAAATTTTGTGATTTCATTTTCAAATTCCGAGCTCTTTCAACCTTATTTCTTGATTCCATTAGCTCCATCGTTATTCTCTGAAGCTTCTGCAATAAGAATCAAGCTCTAAGACTCACTGAATTGCTCCAACCAGATCTAGCTTTCAACACCTCTTATCATTATTTGGACAAGGTAGTTTTGAACATCTTTTAGACCCAAACAAGTTACCACGATGTAGCATATTGCCTCCTGATTGCTTCCCTTCATTTACCTTGTGTTGATTTTTCATATTAGTCATTTAATTTTTATTTTCGTGTTTTCTTATTTCGCTGTATTTCCTTGAAATTCTCCATGCTCACTTTCAATCAATGCATGCACATGGTTGAGTTCGCTTCAATGAGACAGTCACAATGACACTGGTCTAATGATCTAGTTTTTCCATTTGCTAAAATCTGACGAGCATCTCACCGGAGAAGATGACCAGAGAAGCTCACGTGGTGCCTGAGATGTTTTAATTTAAAATGGATCTTGTGTGTTATTTCATTTAAACTCCAGCGTGTCTCTCTTGATCTGAGCCTTTTGATCTATTTTAAATGAAGCAGATGGTTGTGCGTGTTTTAACTCTCAGCCTTAGATCAGATCTAATGGTTGTGGTTTTTTTCCAGCATTTTCATTTCATTTTAACTGTTTTTTTCCTCATTTTATTTTGAAAAATCATTAAAAATATCTTCTTTCATATTTTTCACTCCAATTTTTTTCATAATTTATTAAACATATTTTCTATTTTATGAGCCTTTTCCATATTTTTATTTCATGATTTGCTATTTTTCATTATTTTCTTCATTTTTCATGCATTTTAATTTGTTTAAAAATACTTTTTTTGCATTTTCTAATTCTCCAAAAAAAATTATATGGTCCTTGACTTGTTTCTGACTTGTATTATTTTTATTGATTATTTAATATTTTTCTAGATGCTTCATCTTGATTTTCTCTCCTATTTTCATTTTAAAAATCATTTAAAAATTATTTTCATGCATTTTTAATTGCTTTATATTGCATTTTGGCTTGCTTGCTGGTTGTTGCATTGGATCATGATTTTTTGATCAAAGTTCTCCTCAATTTTAATGGACATTGGGTGTTGATGTGGTTGGATGAATCTTCATCAATTCAAATCTTTTATAAATGAATCATTTAATTCATTTTTCGTGCATTGAGTTGATGATAGGTTGAGTGCCTTAATCTACCAAGAAAGGTGATTGAAATTGATGATAAATGGATCTTGAGTCTTGATTCGATTTGGTCCTCTCTTCAGCTTTTCTTCTTCTTCTTTTTTCTTTTTCTTTTCTCTTGATCAATTGGATGATTTGTTGTCCATCTTGTTCATGATGTTTGGATTGATGCTTGATGAACTTTCATCATTTCAAATCTATTATTAAATTAATCATGGATCATTGGGAGTACTTTGAATTGATGAATAAGTTTGTCATAAGTTGTCATGAAAGATTGATTGATGTAATGGACCAATCTCCCTGGCTTAGTGCTTGACCCCTCCTTGGTTTTTACTTGTGCTACATGTTTTAGGAGTATGATTTATATCATATCTCTAACATGTATGGTACATAAATTTTTATTGATTAGCCTACCATAGTATATATTGTGCTACGATTGCTTAACGTAGCATTAAATTTGTCCCGAATTGGATTATTAACTCTAACATTAACACTAACAATATTATTGTGCTAACTTTTACCTTATGTCGTTTATTTTTCTTGCACTTTTATTTTTATGTCCTTTATTTCTTGACCTTTGTATTATGCTTTTATTTCATCATTTAAATTTTATATTGCTTATGTTTATGCTTCTTTTTCCTTTGTCCACTTGGACTTTTCTTTTTCTTTTAAAGACATTAATAAAGGAAAAACCCCTAAAAAATTTAATGCCTTCCCTTGAATATTGGTTACTATCCCATGCTTGGATGTTGTACTTGTAGAATTAGATTTATGTTATTTATCCTTTGCTTTGGGTTTTTTATTTGAGACATTGAAATTCATATGGTATCTTTGACCTAGAGTTGACTTCTTGAAGACTTGGCTCTGTTACTTTGGTTTTGACCTTTTGGATCGAGCTCTTCTTTCATCTGATACATTGGTTTGGGCTTTGCTTATTTGTCTTACTCCAAAGGAATGAAACTTTCATCTTGACTCTTGTCAAGTTCTGGTTAGTTCACTTGCACACCTGCACTTTATTGCTTTTATTAGGATAGCCTCTTTATCTCCTCCCCTTCTTAAATTTTCAAAATTTTCTCCCTTTTTCGAAACCTTTTTTTTTCAAACTTGAACCGCTTTCTCAATAAACCTTGACTTTGTCAAGTGATTTTAAAACTCTTTTTCTTGAATAAATGCTAATGCATCTTAAGCATATCAATACCATTTCAAAAGACTTAAAAAAATACATAACTCATTCAAACTATTTTGTGCCCTTTGTGCATTTTTTTATTTTAAAACATTTTCTCAATGATTAGACATGAGTCATTTTCATAGTTGAGATGTAATTATCTTATCCCTATAGTGATGTTTGATGGTGTTTGTTTTTCACTTGAGAGAGTTAGTGGCATACTTGTTGATTTCTATCCAAGTTGGAGTCCTTCTCAATAGTGATGCAAAGGTCTATTTTCATATACTTGTGGGTGATTAGTTGAGTTTTCTCCTTAAAATTATAAGTTGTCTTTCCACTTAAACTCAATCACAACAAATATTTTTTTGTTATTTTTACCATGAGCTACGAGGTTTTGATCCTCCATTGCACTTTGTTAAAACATAGGCACGAGGCTCGGGAAGTCTTGTCAAACACCAAAATCTTAAAAAATATTTATGTTCTTATCTCCTCAATATTTTGCAAACAACACTTTTAAGCCAAACATAGATTTTCAAGAGGTTCCTATAGAGTACTATAGATGTTTTTGGTGCTAACACCTTCCCATTGCATAACCAACCCCCTTACCCTTTGTCTCTCTATTTTATTAGTTTTGTTTTGAAACTTCTGTGAGTTTTGTTCTCTCTTTTTTCCATTCCTATAAAAGTGTGGTGGCGAATCTTGCTTCATGAGTTAAGTTAATCAATAGTTTAATCTTAATTTTCCCCACTACACCTTGCATATCAGATTTTGAATATATATTTACAAGTATTAGAACCTGCATACATGAAACACACATCAAATATAACTATTGTTCTTTTAATATTTGTTATCATCAAAACCCAAGAAATATATGTCTTGAACAAATCTTGTTCTAACACAAACAACATAAAAAAAGAATTTGGATTTGAATTATATTTCTTACCTTTACAAATATCAATAGGTAAGTCAGCAAAAGGATCCGGTCGGAACATAACAGTAGAAGGAATTGTAGCAAAACTAGAGTCATCAACATAATTAAGGGTGGTTTCTTGAACTAAACCAAAAAAATATTTAGAAGAAATGTCCTGAATGCTCGGGAGTTATGTGAATATCGGCAATGTTTCAAAGAGAGAAATAAGTAAAATCTGAGTAGTGGTAACATTTGTTGTAGACTTTAATGTAGTTGGTTTTGTAAAGAAAGGAATATCTTCAAAGAATGTAACATATACAGAGACATAAAATGATTTTTAGACAAACAACAACATTAATATCCTTTTTGAACTCTAGGATATCCCAAAAATACACACTTAATAGCCCATGAAAACAATTTATCACGACAAGGAGAAAGTTCATGAACAAAACAAGTGAATCCAATTACTTGAACAAGACAAAGTGTAATGATTTCTTTGGAAACAAGAGAGAATGTGGAATTTCATTATACAATACTAAGGATGGAATGTGGTTGATTAAATAAAAGGCAGTGAAAATATTGTTACCCCCAAATTTTAAAGATGCGTGGACATTGATCAATAAGGTATGAGATTTATCAATTACATGACGATATTTACTCTCAACAACACTATTTTATTATGGTGTGTCTAAACAACTAGAGTGATGCATGATACCTTGAAAAGCTAAAAAAAAAGTTGAACGGTGGGGGAAAGTATTTTTTGTAATTGTCACTATGAAAAATTTGAATCCTTTTCCCAATTTGATTTTATCTCTGAATAAAAAGTCTAAAATGCACCCAGTAAATTTGAACAAACCTTCAATAAAGTTATCCAAGTACATCGAGAGAAATCATAAATGAAAGCAACATAGTATCGATATCTTAAATTAGAAGTCACACAACTAAGACCCTAAATATCAAAATACACAATATCAATTGAAGACTTGATCTCTTGCTGACACCCAAACATGTTTTCCAAGCTAACAAGACTCACAATCAAATGTCTTTAAACTATTCAGACTTGGATGGACCAAACAACAATGAATTATATTTAAGATGCATAAACAAAACATATTAGGATGAAGGTAATAGAGACACTAGGATTCATTTCTTCTTTTAATTATCTTTTATGAGCTTAGGTCTTCTATAGAGAAAGAGTCGCAACAAAATGTTATGGAACAACGGGGAGAATGTATAAGTTTACTAATTGAAATCAAATAAAGAGGTGAAAGAGTTTGGAAAAACACATAATTTAAGGATAAAAATGGAAAAGGGGAAGCTTAACAAATACTTGTAACATGTGCTTTAGAACCATTAGCCAGAGTGATGTTGCAAGGTAATTTAGGAGATGTGAAATTTGAAATAAGAGAGGGATTGCAAACAACATGATCAAAATATCCAAAGTCTAAAATCCATGATTCCACCTAATTAGATAGAAAATCCATATAATTAAAAAAATAAACCAAAGTTGAAAAAGAAGAAGAAGAAGAAGAAGAAATAAATTAGATTGTCGTCAAGTTACTAACAAAAAATTACATTTGAATGCCGTCAAAAGATAAATATTTAGCAACCAAGATAAAACACAACTACATTGGAAAACTAGAGTGAATAAATAATATTCAACAGAACTTGAAACACGTCAACAATTGTTGAAAAACCAACTAGCTGCAAAGAAAACTCTAAATGACCTCTCAAATTTGGGAGCCATATGGTAGACCTTATTGCAATTATAACAGACCTTCTAGTCTTCCTTGTTTGGTCTGGACCCTAATCCACTATAAGGTTTATAATTTTATCTATGGAGCTTTCTCCTTTAGTATAGATGTTGGATATTTTTATTGAGAAACTCATCTCTTTTTTATTAAACCTTTCAACATATTAAACCTCTCGAGTCTTATTGTCTGACTCCTTATTTCTAAGCTTGAAATATTTGACCTTCTTAGAAGGTTCATCATTATCTAGCTCAAGATCGTAAATGTTCAAAGAGATTATGAATTTTTCTAGCCCCGTTAATTCAAATTATTAGCCTCCTAAATGGTTATAACATTATCTTTCCATGTGAAAGACACACTTCTAAGAATCTTCTAAATATGCCTTAGTGGATTGATAAGGAATTTTCCTTGAATGAGATAGCGTTCATCATAATGCTTTCGGGTTTATGGTGAAGTTTATACTTCTTCAGGTAACGCCTTCTGCATTAACATGTATATTATGACCATCTTCAAGCATGTCGCACGTATATTTTTCTCGATACATGAAGGAACTATACAACTTGTTATTCCACTAAGAAAAATTTTCTGAGTCTTCATTAAATATATGTAAAATAGAAATAAAATAATGCATACCATGATTTGATTTTTTATTGAACTAGAGGAAGTCAATAAACATGTTTTTCTCAAGGATATTTTACTCTTACATGGTTAAATCTTAAAATAAGAAACCAGATCTCTAATACTAATTGAAGGTGAAAAAACACAAGAAATTAGGAATTGAATTATGTTAGCTTTTTAAAAGATTTCTCGATAACAGATAAACAAACAAGGTAGCAATGGAAAATAAATAGAGTGTGGATAAATATTCATAAACATAATTTATCCTAGTTCACCTCATTAACTTAGCCTAGTACAGTCCAATCCACTAAATTGTCACTGTGATTGAGATGAACGAGTTTCGCATACTAAAATATCTTGGGAGGAAGAGGTATTCCAATAAATTTGAGCCTATATGAGAAAATAACAGTTAACCACAAATGGAAAATCCAAACATGAAATCCTATGTTCAAAAGGGAACCTATATTCTTCAAAAGAGAATCACACGTGTCATCTAAAGATTCATATAGATTAACTAAAAAATATTTTTCTTAGATTGATATTATAACCTTCATGGAGAAATCTAGCTAAAGGAAAAAGTGTCTTTCCAATCAAAATAGATTTAAAATAAGCGAAAAAATGGTGAACCAAAAATATTAAAAATGCAATATGTTCATTATCTAAGATTCCTAAAGACTTTCCTTGATTATGTTGAATATATCCTTCATTAAATATATGTAAAATAGAAAGAAAATAATGCATACCATTGTTTTATTTTTTATTGGGACTAGAGGAAGACTCGGGGTCAATAAACATGTTTTTCTCAAGGATATTTTTTTTCTTACATGGTTAAGTATTTAAATAAGAAACCATATCTCTAATACTAATTGAAGGTGAAAAAACACAAGAAATTAGGGATTGAATTATGTAAGATTTTCAAAAGCTTTCTCGATAATAGATAAACAAACAAGGTAGTAGTGGAAAATAAATAGTGTGTGGATAAAGACTCATAAACATAATTTATCCTAGTTTACCTTATTAACTAAAGCATAGTCCATTCCAATCTGCTAAATTTTCATTGTAATTAAAATGGACGAGTTTCCCATAATAAAGAAACTTGGGAGGAAGAGGTATTCCAATAAATTTGAACCTATATGAGAAAATAACATTCAACCACAAATGCAAAATCCAAACATGAAATCCTATATTCAAAAGGGAACCTATATTCTTCAAAAGAGAATCACACATGTCATCTAAAGATTCATATAGATTAGCTAAAAATAACTTTCTTAGACTTGTATGTAACACCCCAAAATTTACCTCATTGTTTCTTGGTTTACTGGCTTATGTTTCTCTGCATTTTTGCAATTTTTTTATTTTTGCATATCATGAAATTGGTTCTCGGGACATGGGATTAAGGTTTTTCATGGCTCGAGGTTCTTTTTCATTACAAGAGTTTAAACAGCGAGCGTCAGAGGCATCGAATTTTATTTTGCCCAACAATCGGGTGGCCAATTTTATTCAGCAGGTTATTTTTAGCATAGGAGACAGGTCACAGGATATCTCAGGCATACTCACAGTTATAGTATTCAAGGGCAAGTTTTAGAGGCTTAACAAGGCTCAGAACGGGTGAAAACGGGCGAACGTACAAGTTTCCCTCCAAATGGCGCTATTTTTGGAAATTTGTGAATGGTTAACCGATTAACCATTTTGCATTAGAAAATGGTTAATCGATTAATCAAAGGAAAATTTTCCCAGTAATGTGCATTTTCAGTGCTGCCACTTTTGAGATCTATTTTGATCACTTGTGAATTTGATTTTACACCAGAAGAAGGATCTAGAATCACTCTAAATTTGGATTAACTTTCTAAATCAATTCAAATTTCCTCCAATTTTCCATTCCTCGTCTCATTCCAATTTTCATAACCTTACTCCAAACCATAATTTTACTCCTAACCAAGAGCCTATTTAAGTGAATTTGCTCCAAACCTCACCATAATTTCCAACTTCAGATTTCACACCCTAGCATTTTTAAGAATTTGGTCTCAAAATTCTCTCAAATTTTCTACACTCTAAAACCTTCATTAAAACTCTTTTTCACTTGAGTTCTTTGATTCTTCATTGGAATCATTGAATTCTAGAGCTAAACCTCCATCATTCATCTCTATCATATTCAATTCATCACTTGATTTTCGTTTGGATTTGGATCTGATCTTGGAAGCAAGTTTATAAGTGATTCTTGGACCAATTTTGGCTTATTTTGGCTTGTTCTTCACTTCTATTGCAAGAAAGCTCTTGGATTTTGAAGATTTGTTTGTTTTCTAGCATGGATCTATCAATTTGCAATGAATCAACACTTACCAAAGCAAACCTAAGCTTTGAAGGTTGGTTAATTCTAGATCAAATTCTGTTTTGAGCTTATTTGAATAATCATAATGTAGATCTTCAAGTTTTGATTGATTTTGGTGATTTTTATCTTTGTGATTTGTGATCTCAATGCTTGATTAAGTTTGATTGATGTTTGATCACTGGTTTTTGGTGTTAATTTCGTGCATAATTGATTACATGATCATTTTGATGATTGCATACAAAATTAATTGCTGAAAGTGCTTTTGAATTGTTATTTTTCTACTTCTGGTGCAGTGTTAATCGATTAACCAGTTGCAGTACAAAACTAGTTAACCGATTAACCAGTGCAACTTCTGAAAAATTTTAGTGGTTAATCGATTAACCAGTTTGTACAGGCAAATGATTAATCGATTAACACTGGACCATAATGTAATTTTTGGTTTTTTTCAAGCATGTTTTGATTTCTTTTCACCTCTAACCATCATGGATTGATATGATGCACTTGTGTGGACTGTTCTTGAACTATTTCATCATTCTTGATTGTTTAATCTCGATTTTTTGACGCACGACTTTTGGTTTCTGTTTGAATGTTTAACATGTTTATGTTGCTTACTTGATATGATGATCTTATGCTTTGCTTGCTTATATCATGTTAATGATTCATTGTTGATGATCATCTTGTTGGATTATGCGATGCATGTTTGCATTTGCTTCCGATTCCGTTTGTCAGATGTTCGTTTGATTGCGTAATTGATTTGATAAGCATGTTGTTATTGATTGTTCTTGATGATGCAATTTTGTTGAACAATGATGTTTGATTGTTAATGCATGTCCATTTTTGCATGTTATTTGTTCATGATCGGCATTTGCTCATACTTAATTGCATTGAAACATGCTCGTTGCCCTACTTTTCACAGTTGTCTAAATTTGCATGTTGTTTATGCTATTGCTTGCTTGCTGCCTGCTCTTTTACACCTACTTTTGTGTTGATTTAGTAGTTATTAAATGCTGTTGTGCTGCCTTGCTGGATGTTATTACTGTTTTGTGCAGGAGGCACTGTTGTAGCTGCTGTTTTTACCTTGTTTTCTTGTTTTTTCCTTGCCATTGCATGCTCCCTTAGGATTCCTATTCCAATTTAATTTCCAATTAATTTTGGATTAGGATAGACATTAGGAGTGTAATCCATGCATGGTAACTAGTAGGCTAGTCCCTTTTAACCTAAACCTTAGGTCTATCTTATGCATGCTAACATTAGAATAAAATTCCTTTTTGCATCTCGACCTTAGGGCCACTTTGCATGACAACGATAGGACCGGGTTTTCTTTAGACCTTTTGTGCATCTTTCTCTCTTCTCATCTCAAAACAATGCTAACACATTTAATAAAGACGATGAACATTGTGCGCCACGAGCCTTAAGCATATGGGAAATGATGACTGGGGAGTTTCTTCTCACTTGTCTAGAGTGTTTAATGTATGCCCCGTGGATGATATGCGACGCATTCTCTCCTATATCATAGTCTTTAGTGCAACATGAATCAAAAAGAAAACTAATTCACTTCACTAAAACTCACCCAAAAAAATTCAAACCTTTTTTTCCTTCTGGATTTGTGTTTCAAAATCATTTTCAAAAAAGAGTATGCTACTTTTCTGTTCTATCACAAACAGGCATCGACCCTAACTGCTAGAATGGGAACTTAATGTCGCTCATAAAAAAACACTTAAACAACCTGTGGTTTCGTAGTTACCCAAACTACGTTTGCTCTGATTTCTCATATCAGATGAGGATATGTAGGCACAAGACAGCGGTGTCTTGGCGAGAAACCATCCTCATCACCCGTATTTTTCCGAACTACGTTGACTCTGACTTTCCCATTGCACTAGGGAATACATAGGCATAGGGCAGCGATGTCCTATGAGTCTCTTTCTTTTTCTTTGTACTCGTTTTTGTTTAGCCATAGCTTTTAGAAAACACACCTTTTGATTAGACAACAAGTGTGGATCCCATTGAGTACAACGGACGTGAGGGGTGCTCATAACTTCCCCTTGCGTAACCGAATCTCGAACCTAAGATTTGGTCGTAATGACCTTGTCTTTTCTCGTTCTTCAGGTTTTCTTCGGTTGTTTCCTTTCCCTCTCTTTGGGATAAATAACATTCGGTGGCGACTCTTCTGTTTTTCCGCCGGATGTTTTTCGCAGTTGCGACATGGTATTATAACCCTCATGGAGAAATATAGTTAAAGAAAAAAAGTGTCTTTCCAATCAAAATAGATTTAGAATAAACGAAAAAATTATGAAACCAAAATATAAGAAATGCAATATGTTCATTATCTAAGATTCCTAAAGACTTTCCTTGATTATGCTGAATATATCCTTCATTAAATATATGTAAAATAGGAAGAAAATAATGCATACCATGGTTTGATTTTTTATTGGGACTAGAGGAAGCCTCGGGTCAATAAACAAGTTTTTCTCAAGGATATTTTACTCTTACATGGTTAAGTCTTTAAATAAGAACCCAAATATCTAATACTAATTGAAGGTGAAAAAACAAAAGTAATTAGGGACTGAATTATGTAAAGTTTTCAAAAGTTTTCTCAACAAGGTAGCAATCGAAAATAAATAGAGTGTGGATAAAGATTCATAAACATAATTATCCTAGTTCACCTCGTTAACTGAAGCCTAGTCCAGTCCAATCCGCTAAATTCTCATTGTCATTAAGATGGACGAGTTTCCCATAATAAAGAATCTTGGGAGGAAGAGGTATTCCAATAAATTTGAGCCTATATGAGAAAATATTATTCAACCATAAATGAAAAATCCAAACATGAAATCATATTTTCAAAAGGGAACCTATATTCTTCAAAAGAGAATCACACATGTCATCTAAGATTCATATAGACTAGCTAAAAATAATTTTCTTAGACTGATATTATAACCCTCGTGGAGAAATCTAGCAAAAGGAAAACGTGTCTTTTTTATCTTTCCGGTTTATCAGAACCTGAAGTGGGCCAGAGACTTCGCCTTCGATGCTGGAAATCAAGGAGGAGGGGGTGTACCTGCAAGGCACTCAGATGCCAAAGTAAGAATCAGGAGAGGAGAAGGCAAGTACAAAGTAAGAATGCCTTAGGGTGATTTTAGAATACCTGACCCTCTCAAAGGAGAGGGTATTTATAATGCCCCTAGAGCTTGGCCACTGGTCCCTAATTTCGGGCCTAAAAATTCGATCCCTAAAAATAGGTAACTGCCAGAAACTAGCCGTTGTGACTAGCAGACATGCTCGGAACTAGCCGTTGCTTAGAGCAGGGGCGTGGTTGCGAGCAAGCGCGTCGTGACCGTATTATAGTGAGAATCGTGATACCAAGCTATTAATTAACTTGAATCTTAATTCATTAAATTCACAACCGGACTTTAATTTATCCAAAGGAAAGGTCAAAGAAATAAAGAACTTTTGCGCGATGTAACAACAACGCTAAGAGATTCGAGGATCGGGGGTTGGTTATGCTTAGGGTACATATTTTACATCCTAAACATCTGTAGTACTCTACAGGAACCTTTTGTTTGTTTGTATGCTATACTTGCTAAATATTTTCTATGGTTTGGGATTGGGTGTAAGGTTAAGTTGTAGGTAAAGACCTAAGGATACTTTCTAAATTTGCTCGCAAAGATATCACATCCTCTGCCTACGTATCCTAACTAGGATAGAATCAGAGCAACCATTGTTCACCTTACTGAGGATAGATGAACACTTGATTATGATCAAGGTTCAAAGGGGAACAAACATAACAATGCTTGTATAGAGTTTAACAAAACTCTCTATTCCTAAGTTGCACACTCAAGGGAAAGTTGACTTTTACAAAATCCAAGGGGAAAAGTAAGCAATCATCACCATGATCCTTACATAGAGTTAACAAACTCTATCTTAAAGATCTAGTTGAAAGATACTCCTAACAAGGGGTAGGTCTTCTAGATTTAAACCAAAGTCTAACTGATATGGGTTCTAACTTAACTAAATAGACTTAAAAAATTCAGAGGGAGGGTAATGAGCTATCTATGACCCAGAGGTCAATAGAGAGACTTTCCTTTGGAATGGGGAAAAGATGAGGCAACTAGATGAGAACTAACAAGTTCCATCACTTAGAGAATAACTTAACAAAGTTTAAAAGCAAACATAAACATTCATTTTAACATGATGAACATGTAACAGAGTATGGTAAAACCCAAAGAAGAGATGCAAGTATGTGAAAACATCAAGCAAAGATTACAATCAAGGAAAATGGTTACAACCAAATAAAATACAAAGATATTACAATATCTAGAAGGGGAACGTGGTGGAGGTTTTTACAAGACCAACCATATGATGTAAAATCAACTTGAAGCATCTTAACAAAGATGAAGGGAAATGAGGTGACAACCATCAAGATAAACAACAACATGTAATTCAAACAAGTTTAAATACAAGAAAGTTACAACTTGAGGCAAGCATGTCATAGTGTTCAAAGAATGTCAAATGTAACAACATGAGACCAACAATCATGCATTGATGACAATCAAATACAAGTAAGCCACAAGAAGTGTTACAAAAAATCAAGTAAGAAGTTCAAAGTTTCATGGGGAAACATATAAGTTCATGGTTACAACCAACAAGGCAAGTCTTAACATATATGAGTTCTAGCAAAACATCTAAACAAGTAGAGGATGCATGAAGAATACACTCAAAAGGCTACAACATCAAGAGGTAGCATGATGCACAAACATAGTTCATAATGTCAATAAATTATATACATCAAAAGCAAGAACTTAAACATGGCAAGACCTTGAGTTAAGCAAAAACCAAACACTCAAATGAGTTAACAAACATGTATACATCAAGTGTAAGTCAAATTCACAAGATTAAATCAAGAAGAGGTTTGAAAGTGACCAAAAAGGGTGTAAGGAAAAAACCCTAAGACTTTCAAGTGATATAAAGTATTTCTAGGATAAATATCCTTGAATTATTTTCTCAATATATGAAAGTAGACATAATAGTAAACACTTTGCAAAAATAATGGGTCAAAAATGTTGAAAAATGACAAAGTTATGAAACTTTAAAGTTTATGAAGAAAACATGAAAAATAGTGATAAAAAAATGGAAATGCCTCCAACAAGTGTTGAACCCAAAACCTATGGTCCACAAGCTCAAAAACTTTACCAGACCAACCAAGGAACGTGTGTGTTCAAATGAGGAGTGGAGAAGAATAAATATTAAAACATTATGAAAAACCCAAAATGACAAAAGAGTTGTCCTCCTCAGGGATCAAACTCAGGAAAGCATAGGCAAGAGGTACATGAGCGTGCAGGTTACAACCACTGGGGTGGCAATACATCCAGTATATCAAGCCACCCAGAAATATATAAGCCTCAAAGGCAAATATTCTGGGCAAAAACCCAAAGGCAAGCCAAGCAAGATATGCCAAAACGGATTGATTTCAAACTTAATCAAAACAAAACCAAATCTAACAAAATTTGGGTCTATCTTATGTGAAATTCAACAAGGAATCCGATGATGTCCTTGGTTTTCTCAAATAATACACATAATGTAAAAATCGAATGTAACTGCAAGAGGAGGGTTTGAAGTGCATTTACAAAACTGGAGTTCAAATCAAACATGCTTAAACCAAAAGAACAGCCTGCACACACTCTAAATACCACATACAAGAGGTTCAAACAGAAGTGAGGCTCACTCTTATGATAGAAAAGAATCTGACCATTGAGTTGCAAATGTGCTATGAATTGTAAGGGTAAGTTCAAAACTGGTTGTGACAAGCAATACAAACAACACTCAAATCACATTCCAGTGAGAGCATAAATACACACCAAGTTCACCTTAAAGCCAAAAATGATCCAAACAGACCCTAGACCAACTTGCACACTTGAATATGTCAAACAAACTAAATGTCCCCAAAAAAGAAATTATGAAATAACTAAAGCATGCATCTATTAATTAAACCTCAAATTAGTTGGACAGAAATCAACATATCATTCAAACATGTTTCTATATAAGCAAGTACAATACACAGAGTTTTCAAACCAAATCCAAGTTGATCTAACCAGAAACCAACACTCTTGTATATTTGACATGATCAGCAGTTCTAAGTCATTTTAAATAGAAATAAACACACACATTATGCAGAGGTCTTATACATGAGTCAAAACCTGCAACTCAACCCTATTAAAGCTAATCTAAATAGAAACAGCAGTAGGTTCATAATGAGAATGACAAATATCAAATCCAATGCATATTTCACATGATAGTTACAAATCTGTACAAGCAATCTCAAGCCAACTTTACCATATGACTTAATGATCCTAAACAATTCTAACTAAAATATATCAAGCACTATCATGATATCAAGAAAAAGAGTATAGTTAGAGGCCACCTACCTCTTGTAGACTTCCAATGTAATCCAACTGCCTACTTGAGAATGCTTTGAGTAGATGATCCACCCTTCCAATGCAAATTCCAAACAACTCTCTTCAAGTTGATTTTTATGCCAAACAAGGTTACTTCCACTTGAAGTAACAATGAAATCTTGGTGATAGATTCAACAAATGATGTTGTAGTTGGTTTTTGGTGTCTTGGATAGTTAATAAAACATATATTCAAGATGTCTAAAGTGTCAAGAGGCCTGTAACCAATCTAGGCAGTGAGTATTACCAATTTATGCAGAAATGTCAATGTTCATGGTGTGAGGAGTTGACTTTTTGAGTTGTGGTGTTTTTGGCTGGTTTAATGGTTGGAACACCTTCCAAACATTGTTTATGGGTTGTGTCAATGACTTTTGAAGTGTTTAAAAGGATGGAAAGGATTCTGGTATGTGATTTGGACAAGACAGATTTTTGAGGTTTCTTAGACGACTTCCTTCAAATACAAGAAAGGGCAAGACAAGGTTGGGTGGTAGTGGTTCTTTTGGTTTATGAGGAAAATTCTTGTGTGTATTAGGCATAGATAAGGCCTCTATTTATAGGAAAGTCAAGGCTTGGATAGATTGTGAAATATGGCTTGCAAGTTGTCTTTTTGGAGGGAGAATCTTAGCAAAATTAGCTTGTGATGTCTTCTGCAGATCTTAATTGCTTCCAATGCATTCTAGCCTCAAACCAGCTGTATTTGAGCTGTTAGGAAGTGACCATAAGGATGGCAAAGGCAAATCCTACATGCTGCAGTAGAAAAGCAATCTCTCTCCACTTGTACCTTTGTACTTTCTTGCATTTAAATAATGGTTTTGAACAAATCCTTGGTTTTGCTCATAGATTCTTCTGATTTTGCTCATCATACACTATTAGAAATCAAATCAAATGTTAAACCATGGTTGGAAATCAATTGGATAGTTGGCAAGTTGATTTATGTTAAGTTTGACATAGTGCATTTCAAGTGTTTTGACCCAACTTGTCTCCTTCAAAACTCCTATCTCAAAAATGCTATGGAGGAGTTCTTGTACTTTTTGGAAAGCCCTCATCATGCTCTACAACTTTCATGTTTTTGTAATTTTCAAATTCCAAGTGGAACTAGGTCGAAAACACTCTTGAAGTTGGCTGAAAACATGACTTGAAAAGTGTTAAAAATGTGGAATTTCACTAAGTGTTTTCCCCTCTTGTATTGATTTTGATCATAACTCCAAATCCATTCATTTTTTACACATAGGTCAATTTTTCACTTTTGTAGAACTTGTCAATACCTTCCCAACAAGCTTTGAACTATTTCATTTGGATGTGTGGTTAAGAAGTTATGGTCTTGTCCCTTTCAAAACCCTAATTTCCCAACTTTTCGATTACTTCACAATCCTTGATCGGATGGTAATCAAACTTCATGACTAGATGTAATGTAACATTAGGAACATTATTTCTTTCAATTTTGGGGTCAAAACCCTTTTGGTCAATGAGTTGACTTTTCAGTCAGGCGAACCGATCGATCGGAAAATCCCGAATTGACTATTGGTGTTCTGGGTCCTATGAGGTCTTGAAACTTCTTAAGTAGACTTTAATAAGTCATATAAGCTTTATGCACCATGATTCCACCATTGTAATTCCATTTAAATCAAAAGTCAAACCACAGTTGACTTTTCCTAATTAGAAACCCTAATCGGGAGTCCTGGACTGCACTGCTCTTGATCATTGGGTGACAACCTCAAATTGGATTCATAATTGATCCAATATAGTATTCTTGATAATGTGGAGACTTTTTTCATGGAGAATCAATCCAAGACATTGACTGATTAAGCCCCTCGAAACCCTTATTACTGACTGTATGGAACCCTAAATTGCCTGTATCTTGACAAAGACAAACTTGAAATAAGTTAAGGTTAGATAAACAAATGATGATGCTCCTAGAATGATGATGAATATATAAGGGTCAAAATTTGGGGTACAACAGACCTTTCTTGGATGGTTGAACTATGCGTGACAGGCAGAGATGTGACAAAGGGTAGCTGATCTTGGGGGTCAGTTTTACAGCCCTCCTCGGCTGAGGGGCAAAAAGAAAAAGTGCTTTCCGTTATCCTCAACTGGCAGGGTTTAGACTATTGGGCCAATCTGGGTGCAGAAATGGATTGGGTCATGCCTAGCTATTGGGCCAGTCCGGAACAGGAGTCCCTAAGTCGTTACTCATGAGCATAAACGTGATGATTTAAGGGCATCTTATGATCCCAATGAGGAGTAAGTATGGTTGATATTTGTTATTAATATGGGGTCATTTCGTGGTGCTCGAGGATACATGTTCCTGAGGAACTCGAAATGTTTTCCTGCGTGTCTGGAAAGTGGGGAGTCCAACGGTCGATGGAACTTGAAGGGATAGAGTGTCACACATGCATCAAGCCACGTGCAATACTTAAAGCGTAATGAAGGATATGCTAGGGTCATAATGATTCCCCTACATCTTCCTAGGCACGCGCTTGCTCGTGCACGTGCTTCTGACTCGTCTATAAATAGAGGGAGGAAGCGTTCATTTTCATTTTTCGCTTCTCTCTCTTCTTCTTTGTTGCTATTTGCTTCTTTTGTTGTCATTGTCATTCTCCGCCATCCACTACCGTAACATAGCCGTATGAGCACTGACCAAGCTTCTTTGACCTTAGTTTCTTTCTTTTCGTTCAAGTAAGTTTCTGATGCTTCTTGGTTTTACACAAACTTTAGTCTCATTTTTCTTAGATTTGCATGCAGTTACGACGAAAAAATAGGTAGAGTAGGTGCATTCCAGCGAATGTTGGTGTCTGGTGGTGGTTGAGCCATTTTCTGCCGTCGTCGGAGTGCAAGAAACTTAGGTTTTTCTGTTGATTCCAGCGTTGTTGCAACGACGAATGAGTTTGTTGTCGGTGGAACTTATGAATTTTCCGGTGTACTTATGAGTTTTTTGGTGGATCTTCAACGGAATTCTGGGTAAAGTGTCAGGGAGAATCTCGCCGTTAGGATTTAAGGGATTTCCATGGAGAATCTCCTTGCACCTTCACTGCGTTGTTTGAGTAAGGGCTTAGGTCGAGCACGTTGTACTCGGGCCTTCGCGTGCCCTTTCGCTCGACTAACGGTGGAAGGGTGGATTTGATTTTGCCATCGAATTCACTTTTGTCCTCTGCTTTTTAGGTAAAGGAGTTGTCTAGTAACACCGAGGATGACGTTATGCTCGAGAAGGAGTTGTGCGATGAGAGCACTTCAAGGGATAACAGATCTGAGGAAACTGCTCTCGGGATTCCTAGGGAGGAATGAATTGCCCCCGACCCTCGGGAGCATGCCTAACTCTTTTCCTTTTATACTCAGGATGCATTCACGACGATGGGGGACATGGAAGATTTGAAGGTCCGATTTCTCGGGGAGGATTATCAAATATGCTCAGCTTACGACGCCGAGAGTTTTCCCATGTACGAGTATGCTTTTAAGGAGATGGGGCTAAGGTTGCCCTTTATAGATCTTCCGGTGGCAATTTTCGGTCATTTGGACTTGGCGCCCTCTCAGCTCCATCCGAACTCGATTGCCTTTATCCGAGCATTCGAGATTACTTGCGAATACTTAGAGATTGAAGCCACTCTCCCCCTCTTCTTCATTGTCTTCCACCTCTAACGCCAAGTCGTCTAAGGGTAGTTTGTATGGGCTTCCCTGAAGCAAAGGAGGAAGTTGTTCAGAGCCTTTTCAGAGTCCATCAGGACGTTCAAGAAAAGGTACTATGTAGTGGAGCCAGTGTCGGAGAGGGCCAAAGACTCTTCATTTGTCTGAGAGGTATTTACAGATGAAAATGGGGAGTCCTTTCGCAATGAGCAAGGAAGGGTGAGAGGGCGTCGGGCACAGAAATTCTGTTTCACCTAGAGCAATGACCACTTCACCAGAGAAACGAGGAATATATTGACAAGTCGGGCATGTTGGAGGATGATGACATGACCAACTATAACAAGCTGGTGGCCTTTGTTGATAGTTTCCCCTTGCCTAGTGCGTGACCAGGGGCGGGGATATTATTCTTGAAAATGACGAGTAGCCCATGGTAGAGGCCTGATATATTAACACCAAGGAGCTCCATGACTGTGGCATGCGCAGGGATTCTCTGGAACTTTTGGGTAGCCATTTTTCTTTTTAGCTTGTCCTGTTTTGTTGTTTTTCGTTTACTAACATGTGTCTGTTATTTTGTAGGAAAAATGTCCACGGCTCAAGAACGTTTGGTAAAAACTGCAGCAGCCAAGGTCAAGCAAGGGAGAAAAATCAGCAAAAGTGTCCTTGGCGAGGAGGCAATCCCGCCTCTGACGAGATCGAGGAACTCTTCATCTGTCACAACTGTCGTCCAGACTTCCCCGTTACCGGTGACTTCGAGGCACAAGCGCTTTAGGGCAGAAGATGTCTTCGACCTAACCGACAAATCGGAGAAAAGCAAGTACGAGCTTCCCCCATGCTTCTACAAAAGGGATTTCTTCGAAGGCTTCTCCCTTGCACTCCATCTGGCAGAGTCTTTGGCACTCGAGAAGCTCGACTGTCCAAGAAAAAGGATGTTGCTGGTCCAGGATAGCGCTGCCCTAATAATGGTCTTGGGCACGTCGGTGTTCTATAGAGAGGAAGGGGCCCCTCAAGAAGTGAAGCTAAAGAAGACTTAGGCTGCCAACGCGCTTTTGGAGGTGAGGCTGAAGACTGCGGAGGAGGCGGCGAAGACATCCAAGTAGGAGCTAACTAAGGTTACCGAGGAGTAGGATGCCTTATGTCGCTACTCGAAAAATATGCAACGACGGAGAGGCGAGAACAGAAAGACAGAAGAGTCACCATCAAAATTTATTTATCCCATGAGGGGAAAGAAAACATCGAGAAAATCCTAAGATGAAAAACGGATAAGATGGTCTCGCAACCAAAGAACGGGTTTGGAAGCTGGGTATGCAAAGGGAAGGTATTAGCACCCCTCACATCCATCGTACCCGATGGGAACCATTTGTTTGTCTATGTGTAAATTCATTTGCTAAAAGTTATTTCTTGTAAAGAGTGTTCCAAGGGATTAAAAGAAGGGCTAGAAATAGGTGTAACGCCCCATATTGCTTTCAGGATTACCGACTGACCCCACAAACCAACACGGGTCTTTTCAGCATGCTTTTTCCTCACTCGCATGCTTTCCGAGAAACTTCCCAGAAGGTCACCCATCCCTAAATTTCTCCAAGTCAAGCACGCTTAACTGTGGAGTTCTTATGAACGGGCTACCGAAAAGAAGATGCATCTTGTTGGTATAGGTAGTACCAATTAATCCTTATAAGCCTTCATTCAACCATGCAGTCTCATACCTGCATAGCCCCAGGATCCCTCTCATTCGGATGTGAATTCGGTTTTCCCCTAGAAGCTGCTAGGAGTGTCTCATTGTCATGCCTCATGACACTGACAACCACTCCCTCGCCCACGGGTGTTACATGTAACCACCGTCCTCTTTCACCTCAGGTGTTACATGCCCACCAGCTTCTGCTTGGTTCGTCCCCGAACCACATCGTACTGGGAGAGGTATGGCTATGATACCATTTGTAACGCCCCATATTGCTTTCAGGATTACCGACTGACCCCACAAACCAACACGGGTCTTTTCAGCATGCTTTTTCCTCACTCGCATGCTTTCCGAGAAACTTCCCAGAAGGTCACCCATCCCTAAATTTCTCCAAGTCAAGCACGCTTAACTGTGGAGTTCTTATGAACGGGCTACCGAAAAGAAGATGCATCTTGTTGGTATAGGTAGTACCAATTAATCCTTATAAGCCTTCATTCAACCATGCAGTCCCATACCTGCATAGCCCCAGGATCCCTCTCATTCGGATGTGAATTCGGTTTTCCCCTAGAAGCTGCTAGGAGTGTCTCATTGTCATGCCTCATGACACCGGCAACCACTCCCTCGCCCACGGGTGTTACATGTAACCACCGTCCTCTTTCACCTCAGGTGTTATAATAGACAAAAGAGAGAGAACAGGGGGAAAGAGGAGAGAGGCCTACGTATTCTCAACAGGTATGAGAAAGTCAGAGTCAACGTAGTTCGGGGAACTACGGGTGATGGGGGTAAGGTTGCTCGCTAAGACATCGCTGTCTTGTGCCTACGTATCCTCATCTGGTATGAGAAATCAGACCAAACGTAGTTCGGGTAACTACAGGAAAGGACCTCGATCGCACTGGGGTGAGAGAAAAGGTTTGAATGACAAGTTGGTCTCAATTGCACTGGGGCAAGAGAAAAGGGGAATTTATTTGTTAGTGTGCTCGTTAAGGATAGAGATCCTCGTGCCTACGTATCCTTATTAGGGAATAAGGAATCAGAGCAGTCGTAGTTCGGCCTACTACGGGTGAAAGGTGGAAAAGTGTGCTCGCAAAGACATCGCCGTTTTATGCCTACGCATTCTCATCTGGTATGAGAAATCAGAGCAAATGTAGTTCGGGAAACTACGGGAAGAAGTAAAAAGGATGCTCGTCATGACTTCGCCGTCTTGTGCCTACGTATTCTCATTTGGTATGATAAATCAGAGCCAACGTAGTTCGGGTAACGATTTGTCGGTGTTTTTGTGGATGATGCTAACGTGCGTATTCTAGCAGTTAAGTGTATTGGAGCTCGCTTGTAGAGTCTTAGGCGTTACCTGTTTGAGGTAGAACGGATGTAACATATCCCTTTTGAAAAGAGAGTTTTCGCCATCGAGGCAAGATGTCACGTTTGGTTTGTGAAGTTATTTTTATGGGTGAAATAGGTCCTCGGATAGTAACCCCTTGTGGGTAGTACCTAATTCTTTATCTCAAAATAATTATCATGAAAAGGTGTGGCGAATATAAGTATGTCTTTGTATTGAAAGACGAGTATCGAGACCACACACTCTACAGTGAGTATCCTGGCACTCAGAGAGGAAGAAGTATGCACTCATCACTTATCAGAATGTCATCTCTGTTTACTTGCGATTAAAACGATCTAGGTTCTAAGGAGCTCGTTTGATTCGAGTTCTGTTTTCACTAATCAGGTTTGTCGTATGATTCATTTTCCAACTTCGTATCATTTTCATATCCGTTTCTTCTAACTTTTAGTTTTCTGGGTTTTTCCGGATTTAAGGTTGATGTTGTTTGAATGGGTTTATGAAGTGTTTGGTTGGTTTTCTGGTTGGAGAAGGGAGAAGGGAATGGTTGGAAGAATGGAGTTTTGAAATAAAGGTGGAAGATGAATGAAGGGTGAATGATTAAGGTTTGATTTTGGGAGAAGAAGATTGAAACCTGAGTAATTTTCAAGGGAGAGAAGTGCGTGAGATTTTTTTGAGTTGAGGAACCAAGGCCAATGGAGATCTGTTACTCTGGGTTTTGTTTCTATGGACTATGAAGTTTTGTTGGGGTTGCTGCTCGGAGGAGAGAGTGATGAGTGTTTCACAGAACACTGCTCCTGCTCTTTTTCTGTTTTCCCTCTTTCTTAAGTAACAGGGGTCACGGTCTCATAAGAATTTCTCTTTTTTTTTGGGTCCGTATTCACAGCGTGGAGGATAGTACCTCTTGTCCTTCTCCCATTTTTTTCGTGTGGTCCTGTATTGTTGTTTTCATATGCACGTTTGTCATTTTGGAGTTACAGCAATTTATAAATTTGGTGCGCATGGCTTGAGGCTTGATGCAGAATTTGCATGCGAACCGGTACGGTCTGTGTTTTGGATTGTAGTGTGTTTGCAGGGATTTCAGCCTGTTATGGTGGTACGGTTTCTCGTGGCAGTAGGATGGTTTTGCAAAGGTTACAGTTTTGGAGTGTTGGTCGATGTAATGTGGGTTTTGGGGCGAGCTTCGTACGACCTTGCAGGAGGCTTTTGTTTTGTCCTTTCTTGTGGAGTCACAGCTAGGGAGATGTTTTAATCTTATTTCTTTTGCTGTAATTTTGCAAACCCTTTTTTTTTGTGATAGGGACTTGACAAAAAGCTTGTTTGGGATTATAATTTGTTTATAAATTTTTTGTTCCTTGTTTCAAAATAAGAAAGTGCACAATGGGCCTTGATTATAGATTATTTGTGATGGCCTTTATTGTTTGACATAGAGTCAAACTTTTTATGGTTGGTAACAAATTTCTGACCAACGAAAAGTTGAATGGGCCTTGTTTTGTATTGTTTTATTTTTGTTGAAAATTTGAGATGATATGAGCTTATTATTAAGTGGACTTATTGAAATATGGCTTAAAATGAGATTGGGCTCATGGTAAAAAAAAAGAAGTAAGAAATGTGGAATAGATTTTGTTGGATGAACAAATAAATAAATAATAACATTTCCAAATGGATAATGGGTGGACATAACAAAACTGAATGAGTAGAAAATGGATAATTGAAAAGAATTGGATTGTGAAATTGGTTATGGACTTTGAAGATAAAATGGAAAATGGATTAACTATGGGTTTAGAAAAAAATGAAATGGATTAGAAATAGATAGTTACGAAAACAGATATAGGTTTTGCAATGCGCCTATACAACACTTAAAACCTCGGCGACAAAACTTGAATGCCACTAATCTTGAACAACATTATGACCTTGAGTCCACCTGACGATTTGAATTTACTTGAATTTAATACCCCATAAACTCATACCAACTCCAAGCAACAAGTAACAATGAAACCTTAATCCAATGAACCTCCACTGACAAAAGTCCACAGGCTCAACTGTGAATGGAAACCCTAATCCTCCTTGAGATGCACCGATAATGATGAAACGATCTGAATTGAGATAGAGTCAAACCCTGATTCACACCCATGAAATCATGACCCAACGCTTCTGATGATTCCTCTGAATAAGGAAAACCCTAGAGCTTGGCAAACACCAATATCAAGAAAGTCATTTGACCCCATGTCACAGAAGACCAATGCAATGCATGATTATGAGGTTACGACCTAATGGAGATGTAAATGAATGCAAAACAAAAGCTAGTAAAATTTAGAAAAAAGAGAGAGCAAATTTTGGGGTGTAACACCTTGGCTGTAGAGAAGAAAGCCTCGGACGATATGGTTGCCACTTTGCAGGTAGTCGTGGCTCCTTCCAAGGACGAGAGCAATGAGGTTAAGAGTCTGAAGACTCGCATCGAGCTTGTCGCCCGGATCAACCAGGCCGAAGAGAACTGCTTGAGGGATACAGAGGGTGCCTTCAACAATACGGTAGAGCAATTGAAAGTTGTAAACTCTGGGGTTGAGCTGGTTACTGCGGGGACAGGGTTCCTCCACAGCATGACGGAGGGCCAGATCGTCATTCCTGATTGCCTCGGGTTGGGCGAGGAGAATGAGTATCCTGTCCACGAGGAACCGCAGCCAAATACCGATTGACTTTGTTGTCTTTCCGACCTACGTGTCGTATGTCATAATTTCTTCGAATGGGGATTTTACCCTTTATGTAAATTTCAAAACAATTTCGGCCTTCGTGGTCGTATCTTTTTCTCTGGATGGGGGCGTGGCCCCTTTCTATGTAATATGCTTACAATCGCAATCCTTATGGCCGTTTTATTTTTTGATATGTCATTTCGGCCTTGGTGGTCGCTTGTGTATGATTTATTTTGGATATTTCTGCGTGTATTTTTTACTCTGCTTGATTTCACTAAGTGTTATGCGCTGCTCTTCGTGAGTGCCCATTTGAATGGATTGTTTTCGTGAATAGTTTTTCACTGTGTTTTTGGGTTTACTCGATAAATAGTTGTTCGACAATGAGAGGAACTGGTCGAAAGGCCTAGTTAGTTTCTGGGCAAGAGAGCGGAACTCAGGTCGCGTTTGTGGCCTGAGTTCTGCGGTGTGAACTTCCCATTGTGAGCTAGACGTTCTGCCTTTCGTGGTACAGTGGAGACAACGGGCTTGGTCGAGGGACCACTGTCGGATAGTGGTTTTTCTTAATTCAGAATAAAAGCCTTCCTTGATTGATTTTAGTATGCAGTGCTTGTACCAGGGAGCGCACTTTTGGTTGGTACACTGTGCTCGTCATTTTGACGGAGCACGCCGACTGTTATGGCCTTAGCTGTAATATTATTTTAGCTTTTTGGAGTTCTATGGTCGAGCGAATTCTTCCCCGTCGAGGCGTTCTAGGTAGTAGGCCCCATTTTCCATTTTTGCTCGAACACGATATAGTCCTTCCCAGTTTACGGCAAGTTTGCCTTCGCAAGAATCTTCGTGATTTCTCCTCAGGACGAGACTTCCTACTTGGAAGTCTCATCGTATAAATTTGGCGTTATGTGTGATTTCAATTTTTTGTTTTAACGAGGCCTCTCATAGGGCTGCTCTTGATTGAACCTCTTCGACGAGGTCGAACTCCTCCCTCAAAGCCTCGTTGTTCGCCTTCTTGTCCAGGGGAGATTCAGTCCGCCTGGAGGGAACGTGTATTTCGATAAGGATCACCACCTTGGTCCTATATGCTAATTGGAATAGGGTTTCCCTAGTTGTTGAGTGGAGCGTGGTTCGGTAGGCCCAGAGCATGTTGTGCAGCTCCTCGACCCACAATTTTTTATTTCGTCTAGTCTTTGTTTGAAACCTCGCAGGATTACCCTATTCTCTTCTTCGGATTTCCCGTTCTTCTGCGGGTGCTCGACGAACACGAAATTTTATTTGGCTCCCAGTTTGGTGAAGAATTATTGGAAATTTTTGCTCGTAAACTGTGTCCCATTGTCAGTGACGATTTCCTGGGTAATACTGAAGCGAGCAAGAATCTTTCGCTTGTAGAAATAAAGTATGTTTTAGGTAGTTATTTTGGATAGAGCCTCTTCTTCTATCTACTTTGTAAAATAATCCACGCCGACTATTAGGTATTTATTTTGATTTGATCCTACGACGAACGATCCTAGGATATCCAGGCCTCACCATGTGAAGGACCACGAGGAGGACATTGTTTTGAGCTCATCGGGCGGTGCCAGGTGCACGTCCACGTGACTTTGGCATTTGTCACATTTTTTCACATGCTCCTTCGTGTCATGTTGCATGGTTGGCCAATAATATCCTGCTCGTAGAGCTTTCCTAACGAGGGATCCTTCTCTAAGGTGTTGGGCGTTGATTCCTTCGTAGATTTCACACAGGATGTGAGCGACCATGTTTTCCTCGACGCATTTGAGGAGAGGAATGGAGAACCCTCGCCTGTAAAGATTATATTCAACCAGGACATAGGAACAAGCTCTACGCCTGACCATGTTGGCTTCCTTTAGGTCAGATGGTAGTTCATCCTTGGCTAGGTAGTTGTAGACCGGGGTCATCTAGTAATCGCTGTCGCTAATGACGTTTACGTCGAGGGTTAGGGGAGTTCTCTCGATGCTTGGTCGGGGAAGTATCTTCTGGATGACGAATTTGTTTCCTCCTTTCTTTTTTGTGCTCACTAGCTTTTATAGGACATCTGCCTAGACATTGTGTTCACGGGGAACGTGTTTTACTTCCACGGACGTGAACTTCGTCATTTTTTCTTTAACCAAGGTCAAATATTAATATTGTCCCCGTACTAGGAGGGCCATGAGCTGGGAATCTGTGTAGATTATGACTTCCTCGGCTCCTAGGTCTTCAGCGAGGGGTAGACCCGCAAGGAAAGCTTCATACTCTGCCTGATTGTTGGAGGTATGGAAAGACAGGGCGAGCGAGACCTTGACAAGGATACCTTCCTCGTTTTCCAAGATAATGGCCACCCAGCTCCCTATCGAGTTGGATGCTCCGTCAATGAAGATTGTCCACTTACGAGCTTCGCAAGTCGGGGAGGCAAGCAAGGTTATCTTTGCCACGAAGTTAGCCAGCACCTGGGCTTTGAGGGTTTTTTCGCTCTTGTACTTGATGTCGAACTCATACAGCTTCAACGACCATTTGTGTATTCTGCTGAACATGTTTGGGTAGGCCAATAGTTGCCTCACGGGCTGGTCCGTGTGCACCACGATGGTGTGGGCTATAAAATAGTGCCTCAGCCTCCTCGCTGCGTAGAAGAGGGCCATAGATACTTTTTCGATCTGTTGATATCTAAGTTATGGTCCTCGCAGCGCCTTTCTCGTGAAATATATGGGCTCCTGCCCCTCCGGGGTTTAACGAATGAGGGTTGCACTGACAGCTTTGGTTGCGATGGAAAGATAGAGATAGAGGGTCTCCCCGTTGTCCGATCAAGAGAGACCCGGTGGTTCCGATAGCGCTTGCTTTAGGTGGAGGAGGGCTTTGTCACATTCCTCTGTCCACTCAAAAGCTTCCTCTTTGCGGACGAGTTTGAAAAGGAGGAGCGTGTGCTGAGCAAATTATACCATGAAACGGGACAGTGAGGTGAGCATCCTATTCAGATGTTAGATCGAATTTTTCGAACTCGGAATGGATAATTCAGATAAGGCTCTTTGTTTGTTGGGGTTGGCTTCGATTCCTCGTTCTGTTAGGTAGAAACTGAGGAACTTTCCTGCCCGTACCCCGAACGTGCACATCTCCGGATTGAAGCGCATTGTGTACTTCCTGGCCTGGTCGAAGACCTTCTTTAGATGGAGCGTATGGTCGGATTCCTCATGGGATTTCATGATCATGTCTTCCATGTAAACCTCTAGCATATCCTCAATCTCTCTTCGGAAGACTTTATCATCATTCTCTGGTAGGTAGCGTCATCATTTTTCAAGCAGAAGGGCATTACGTTATAGTAATAATTGCCCGATTCGGTCATGAAGGTTGTGTACCTTTTATCGCTTTTGGCCATGGGTATTTGGTTGTAGCCCGAATATGCATCTATGAAAGACAATAATTTGAAACTGACAGGATTATCAACTAATTTGTCTATGTTGGGGAGGGGATATGCGTCTTTAGGGAAGGCCATATTAAAATCAGTATAGTTAACACACATTCTCCATTTTCCATTAGATTTATTCACATGTATAACGTTGGACAGCCAAGTAGTGTACTTGGCTTCCAAAATTAAATTTGCCTCTAGGAGGTCTTTTACAGCTTGCTTGGTAGCATCCGTTTTTTCTGGGGACTACTTGCGCCTATGTTGAACTACTGCCCTAACGGCGAGGTCGACAGTGAGCTGGTGACATGCCACCTCTGGATCTAGCCCGGGTTCTCTCAGAGACAAGCTTTTAGCTACTTCCTCGCAAGGTTGAGGAGGTTGTGAGTTATATGAATGCCTAAGTGGGGGGTAAATTAGGTTCTTAGACACTTTTTCCGATTTTTAATGATTCTTGGATTTTTACTTTCCTAAGTGCTTCTAGGTGATGAAAGGCAGTAAATTCGGAAAGTAAAAAACACAGCGATATATAGTGGTTCCCCTCACAATCCGAGAGTACTCCACTCCCCTTTCGACATGAAAGAGAATTTACTATCAATGTTAGATTTCCTAACCAAGAAAACTCTAACAACCAAGAACACCCTTCTTGGATTTACACAATTTTAAAGTCCTACCGAGAATGAATATCTCACACAAGGACCTCTTGTATCCACAATCCGGATAACAAGAAAAACCCTACATACTTATCTTTAATAATCCTAAAAAATAAGTTGTAGTGAATCTGAATTTTGTATAAGTAAC
Organism: Lathyrus sativus; assembly: GCA_963859935.3. Classification (NCBI taxonomy): domain Eukaryota; kingdom Viridiplantae; phylum Streptophyta; class Magnoliopsida; order Fabales; family Fabaceae; genus Lathyrus; species Lathyrus sativus. The sequence goes on from OZ012737.1 coordinate 423,687,505, forward strand.
AATGTGAATATTTATCAATATGAATATTGATCTTCTCCTTGAAAAAATATCACTCACAATAGATATACAAGTGTTCTTATGAATGAGATGAAACTAGAATGATGTTTCTGAAAAATTATTAAAAGTTTCTCTCAAAAAGTTTGTAATGAACACTATGACAATGTATTGAAAGAATGAGCATATGAGTGATTTTGATTATGAAAAATGTTGGAGGTAAATTCAAAATCTGAAAAAGAATTATTTATATAATGCACAAAATACCTTTCTATAGAGGTATCATACTATGAAACAATGCCATGAAAAGAAATGAAGAGGCAAGGAAGAATACCATGAACAGATGCATATTTTCAGAAATTTGGACAGTGTTAATCGATAAATGTAATGTTTTAATCGATTAACACACTGTAACGTGCAAAAAATATTCAAAATTTTGACTTGTTAATCGATTAATGGAATGTCTTAATCGATTAACACTGAGATATTTTTCCTAAAAACAGATTTCTGAAGCATGAAACTTATGGCAAGGTATTCTATAATGCCTAAACATGTATGAAATTCATGACACAATATAAGAACACTTGTATAATTATGTTAAGCAATATTTAATCAACCTTTGCTTTACTCCAAGATGAACTTCAATGCTTGAGCAATTGTTGGATAAAACTTGAAGCTTGGAACAAGTGATCATTTCTTTTTGCGCATCTATACTTGAGCATATTTTGTTGTCGTCATCAAAACATGAATGTTTGAAGGAAGCTTGACTTCACAATCTCCCCCTTTTTGATGATGACAACTAGTACTTGAAAATTTTGCCCACACATGTTTCTCTATTCAAATCTCCCCCTTAATTTGTGCTCCCCCCCCCCCCAATCAAAGAAAGGATGAAATCTGCAAAAGGGTTAGAGAAACAACCATAAATTGGCACAAATCCTTCTCCCCCTTTGTCATAAGCAAAAAGGAATAGGGATCACAAGAGCAAACAATATTACAACATGCATAACAGAAACAGACATACAATTAGAAACACAACAAACTTTAATCATAACATGACAGCAATGTCAGAACCAATCATAACAGTAGCAACAAAAGCATTGTTCCAAAAAGCCTATCCTTATAGGACTTTAACATCAAAACAAGAACAACATACTATGGAAAACCAAGATAATTAAACTACAACAAGAAAAAATAGAAATTTAGTTACTGTCGGAACCAACATCCATTCTCTCACTTTCACTACTTTCCTCATCTTCGTCACTTTCCTCAACTTCAAGGGGTTGGGTCGATGGGTGCATATAGAGGACAAGTTGTTGGAGAGATTCAATGGCCTGAGTGGTTTGGTGATGGTTGTGTTGCATGGTCTCATAAAGGAATTCATTTGTAATGCCGCTAGCCGGAATGGTAGGAGCGGGGTTCGACGAAGATGAAGCACCATCTTTGTACCTGTAAATTCCGTCATTGCCAATAATGATACCAGTATTTTTCAATGTTGTCCGAACATTGATCTCATCTCTTTTGGAGGTCATTTTTACCCGAGGTTGTGTAGAAAGATCCAGGTTCGTTGCTTCAAGGATCTTAGCAATGATTCTTCCATAAGGAAGTCCACCAGATAGCAGAAGTTGTTGCTGCATATGGTACATCATTGTAACATCCCAATTTACCGGAATCTTCTTTTTGATAGAAAAAAGAGCTTGCATTTCAAGGTCATTAATCTGAGCATGATTCGAGTCCTTCGGAAGGAGCACATAACAGATAATATAATGGAGCATTCTGTCGGAAATGAACAGATTTTTAGCATATAACAGCTTGGAGTTTTTCTGCTCCCTCATAACGACTTCCCTTGGAAACCTGCAAATCTCATAATAATAGCTCATCCTATTATATCCAGCCCACACACCTTCATCATGAGTAATTCCTTTCCGAAGAAAAACACCCTTAGTTGGAATTTTCAGTAGTCTACCAAAAGTCACAATTTTCTCATAAATCTCAAATTCATTTACCACAGCATGCACAATATAGTTATCTTCATAAACTAATCCTACTCTTAATTGACTTAGAAACAACTTAGCATAATCCGGCTATAAGAGACCCATCTCAGCAACAAAACTATCTATTTTCTGAACCTTAAGCAACGTAGGAAAATCAAAATTTGCTTCAGGAAAAGTGAGTAAATCAACATACTTTACCGGCATAAAACTTCGGCTTTCCACTTTGTAGTCAACTTTCCCACTTTTCTTAGTACCATCATTTCCAAAGTTGATATTTTTAGAGCCAGAGGCTTTCATTAGAGCTTTTCCCTTTGATTTCCTTGTGGGTGCCATGGAAGTGGATGAAGTTTTGAAGGTTAGGATTTGGTAAAAGGGATTTTCGGATTTTAAGAGATAGTGAGAGATGAATGATAATGTGTGGTTGTAGAGGGTTTTTATAGGAGATAAATTGAGTGGGTATTAATTGTTGGTGATGGAGGAGGAATTTTAAGGGGATGTATGTTGACAAGCTTTAGTGAAGAAGAGAGAAGGATGAAGAGTAGTGAATGAGAGTTCCAAAGTGTTTTAAAAGCAAAACACTAATATATATATATATATATATATATATATATATATATATATATATATATATATATATATATATATATATATATATATATATATATATATATATATATATATATATATATATATATATATATATATATATATATATATATATATATATATATATATATATATATATATATATATATATATATATATATATATATATATATATATATATAGAGAGAGAGAGAGAGAGAGAGAGAGAGAGAGAGAGAACAAATTCTGAAAAGAAAAAAAAAACATATAAACACATTGTTAATCGATTAAGGGATGTTGTTAATTGATTAACACCCTTAACACGCAGCATATCAGGCAAAAATTAAACATATTAATCGATTAACAGAAACCATTAATCAATTAATGGAAGCAGATAATGAAAAATAGTAGCTTCGCACAGCCCTACATGATATAGATTTTGAACTTTTGCCATGATAACATGTTAATACACATACAAATGCAACTTTTGATCATAGTACCAGAAATTGAAAATAAATTTAAGCATGCATAAACTAGATAAAGTCATCTTTTTCAATATAAAAGACATAAAAAGTGCATCTTACCGATTTCGAAAAATTGTAAGAAATGTGTACCTTTTATCTATGATGATGTATGATGAATATTTGATGAAAAAATTAGAGATCCGTTTCGCTCAAAATTCCAAGTTCTCGACGAATTTTGTAAAACGACTCTTTTGGAAGCGGTTTGGTGAATATGTTAGCAAGTTGGTTATGCGTATCCATAAATGTGACTTCGACGTCTCCATTAAGCACATGATCGCGTAAGAAGTGGTGTCGAATGTATATATGCTTGGTTCTTGAATGCATGACGGGATTTTTTTGTTATGTTGATTGCACTAGTGTTGTCGCACTGAAGCGGAATGCATCCGAGATTCAATTCGTAATCATCAAGTTGTTTCTTAAGCCAAAGAATTTGTGCATAGCAACTCCCCGCGCTATGTACTCTTCCTCAGCCGTACTTAGAGCAACACACGCTTGTTTCTTGCAAGCCCATGAAACCAATGCATTTCCTAGGATGTGACACGTTCTACTTGTGCTTTTCCGATATGTTTTACAACCTACATAGTCCGCGTCAGAATAACCAACTAAATTGCATATACTACCTTTCGGATACCATAAGCCGACATCTAACATTCCTTTGAGATACTTCATGATTCTCTTCACTGCGGTGAGGTGTGACTCCTTTGGATTTGCTTGAAATCGGGCACAAAAACATACACTAAACATAATGTCAGGACGACTTGTCGTCAAATACAGTAAGGAACCAATCATACCTCGATACTTTGTTATGTCACTAGAAACACCGGATTCATCTTGATATACATAGGTTCCGGATCCCATAGGTGTAGCCATTGCCTTACAAGTATCCATATCAAACCTTTTCAATAACTCTTTACAATACTTGCTTTGGTTGATAAAGATACCATCTTTTAATTGCTTGATTTGAAGTCCAAGAAAGTAGTTCATCTTTCCCATCATGGACATCTCAAATTCTCCTTGCATCATGGATGACAATTCCTCACATAGGTCTTTGTTAGTTGAACCAAAAATGATATCGTCAACATAGACTTGAACTAATAAAGTATTACCTTTATCTTTCTTGATAAACAGAGTCTTGTCAACCTTGCCTTTAACAAATCCTTTTTCGCAAAGGAAATTGCTAAGCCAGTCATACCATGCCCTTGGTGCTTGCTTTAAGCCGTAAAGAGATTTCTTCAACTTGAAGACATGTGAAGGATTCTTGAAATCTTTAAAGCCCGGGGGTTGTTTAACATAGACTTCTTCATTGATGTAGCCATTCAAGAATGCGCTTTTGACGTCCATTTGAAAAAGCTGAAAATTTAATGAACAAGCATAAGCAAGTAATAGACGAATCGCTTCTAACCTTGCAACCGGAGCGAACGTTTCCTCGAAATCAATCCCTTCCTCTTGATTGTAGCCTTGGGCCACCAATCTTGCTTTGTTCCGAATGATAATTCCATTCTCATCCAGTTTGTTCTTGAAAACCCATATTGTATCAATGATGTGCTTATCACTAAGTCTAGGAACAAGTTCCCAAACTTGATTCCTTTCAAATTGGTTTAACTCTTCTTGCATAGCGATAATCCATTGATCGTCATTTAGGGCTTCACCAACTTTGGAGGGTTCGATTTGAGAAACAAAAGCCATGTTTAAGCAAGCATCTTGGAGATTGAGTCTTGTTGTAATGCCTTGACTAATGTCACCAATAACTTTGTCAATTGGATGATCTCTATGAGTTCTCCATTCTTTAGGTAGACCATGCATATTATCATCTTGCTGAATTTCTTCCAGATGTTCCGTTTGATCATCTTTAGCCACATCATATTGAGGAACTTCTATGCTATCATCATCATCATCATCATCATTACAAACAACATTATCCTCCTTGGAGGGGTTAGATTCATCAAATTTAACATGCATGGATTCTTCTATAGTTAAATTTCTTTTATTATAAACTCTAAATGCTTTACTAGTAAAGAAATAACCGAGAAAGATATCTTCATCCAATTTTTCATTGAACTTATCAAGATTGTCTTTGTCATTGTTGAGGATAAAACACTTGCATTCAAAGATATGAAAGAAAGCAATGTTTGGTTTCCTTCCTTTGAAGAGTTCATAGGGGGTCTTCTTAAGAATTGGTCTAATATTAACACGATTACTTACAAAACATGTCGTGCTTACCGCATCCGCCCAAAAGTACTTAAGATTTGAGTCGCTAAGCATTGTATTTACAAGTTCCACCAATGACCTATTCTTCCTTTCTATAACACCATTTTGTTGAGGAGTTCTTGGTGCCGAGAAGTTGTGTGAGATTCCATGTTCTTCACAAAATTCTTCGAATAAAGCATTCTGGAATTCTCCACCATGGTTGCTTCTTATGGAGACAATTGTTAACGCTTTTTCATTTTGAATTTGTTTTGCAAACTTCTTAAATGCTTTAAAAGCATCACTTTTCTGCACTAAAAAATAAGTCCAACAAAATCTAGAATAATCATCAACAATAACTAAAGCGAAAACATTACCTCCGAAGCTTTCTGTTCTTGATGGACCAAAGAGATCCATATGTAACAATTGTAGTGGCCTTGTTATGGACGCCACATTTTTGGATATGAAAATTGATTTGGTTTGTTTCCCTTTTTGACAAGTGTCACACAATATATCTTTAACGAATTTGATCTTCGACAATCCAATAACCAAATCATGTTTAATTAATTTGTTCAAGTGCTCCATGTGAATGTGAGCGATCCTTTTATGCCATAGCCATGACTCGTTGTTGTTCACCATAAGACATTTAACCTTCAAAGATACATTGTCAAGAGAAATCATCAAAATATTATTGATTCTATTATCTTTTAACATAACCTCATGAGTGACTTTGTCTTCTATCAAACATTCATCTTTGTTGAACTTGATTTTGAATCCTTTGTCACAAAGTTGGCTAATACTAAGAAGATTGTGCTTGAGTCCTTCGACATAAAGTACATCTTCTATTGTTGTAAAAGGTAGTGAACCAATAGTGCCTATGCCAAGAATCTTGGCTTTATTATTATCACCATAAGTAACATAACCCTTGGCTTTAAGCGTTAGTTGTGAAAATTTGTTTATATCTCCCGTCATATGCCCTGAACACCCACTATTAAGATACCAATGATTTTTGGAGGTCTTCAAGCATACCTACAAAACAAGATTAGGTTTTGTTAGGTACCCAAATTGCTTTGGGTCCTTGATAGTTAGTTCCCTTTTTCACCCACACATAATGCCCTTGTGGAACACTAAAGTTATGAACATAACAAGCATTAGGTGTGTGACCTTTAATTCCATAATAAAGACAGGTTGGTTCAAAGTTACTTCTATATCTAGGAACATAAGATTTCTTCTTAGCAAACAATTTCTTTTTAGGATGTTGATGCACAATTTTAGGATTGTTTATTTTCTCCTTAGGAATTTGGTCATTAGGCCTAACAAAGATGGTTTCATTTGAACTTGGTTTAGAGAACTTAGAATATCCTAGTCCACTCTTATCATTAGAATATCTTTGATGCCTAAGGACTTCTTCCAAACCAATTTGACCTTTCTCATATCTTTCAATAACCCTTTTAAGTTGAACAATTTGAAATGAGAGAGATTCACAATTCTTACATACAAAATTCTGTTTTTCACTTTTAATTTTTGTTTCTCATATTCAACATATTTTCCTAATGCAATGTTCTTTTCTTCTAGAGATGCAATTAGTTTCTTTTGAGATGATATAGTCTTATATAGATGTTTGCATTCTTTTAACAATTCATCAATAGCGTCTTGAGCATCATTATCATAAATAGAAAAGTTGCTACTAACCTCATATTTTTTGTCATCGGAGTGGTGTGAAGCCATTAGAGCCATATTTGCACATTCATCGCTTTCCGATTCCGATGAGGAACTTATCTCATTTTCTTCCCAAGCAATATACTCCTTCTTGTTCTTGAAGTCCTTCTTTCCTTTAAATCCTCCTTTCTTTGGAAGTTTTGGACAATCTGGTTATATGTGGCCTTGCTTTCCACATTCATAGCATGTAACATCTTGCATTGATGTGGATGCCTCCCTTTTCCTGAAATGTCTATTCTTTTTAACATAAAGGGATTTATCATTTTTATTGAAAAACTTACCAAGTCTTTTTACAAGGAGCATAAACTGTTCATTTTCCTCCAATGCGTCATCATCTTTATTTTCTTTTGACTCCACTTTCAAGGCAATTCCTTTAGATTTCTTTTCTTGATTTTCATGTTTCTCAAGCCTTCCAAGTTCTAACTCATGTTCTTGAAGTTTGCCAAAACGTGATGCAGACGTCATTGTTGAAAGACTTTTCTTCTCTGATATTGCTGTCACTTTTGGTTGTCACTCCCTGGTTAAAGATCTAAGAATTTTAAGATTCAAATCATCGTTAGTAAAAGTCTTACTGAGAGCAATTAAGTGATTTGTCAAGTGAACAAATCTTTTCTGTAATGCCACAATGGATTCTCCGGGCAGCATTCTAAACATTTCATATTCTTGACTTAATGTGTTCAATCTGGATCTCTTTACTTCTACGGTGCCTTCATGTGTTTCCACTAAGGTGTCCCATATTTCTTTTGCCGACTTGCATTGAGAGATGCGGAAGAACTCATCCATACTCAAGGCACTTTGTAATATGTTGATAGCCTTCTTCTCATTAAGAATCCTTTTCTTGTCATCTTCATCCTATGATGCTTTAACCTTTGGAGTTCCTACACCATTGACGACACTTGTCGGTTGATGAGGACCATTTTTAACAGTTTCCCATATTCCTTCTCCTAAGGCTTTTAGATGTGCCTTCATGCAAATTTTCCAAAAATCAAAATATTCTCTAGAAAACAGTGGGGGTTTGTTACTACTTCCACCGAGAATGAATATCTCACACAAGGACCTCTCGTATCCACAATCCGGATAACAAGGAAAACCCTCTTGTAGGGAAAGGCAGGCTTGCTGGACGTCTTTGGTCGAGTGACGATGGTGTTCAGCCCTTTTGACGCTGCCTCAAAGCACCTTCTTGTTACCTCTATGTTTCGTTTAGGGTGGCGACGAGCCCTTTGAAAGTGTAATACTTCATCTTCAAGCGCACCGTGGATGGCACAACTATCAACTCGGCCATCGTTGGTCATCCGAATATGAATTGGTAAAGGGCTGGGCAATCAATTACCAGAAACTGGACCTTGATGGATATGTCCGTCTCCGCTGCCCCGAAGGTGACAATCAACTCCACGTATCCCTGTGGCTTCGTGATTGAACCGTTGAAGCCTTGTAGATCTGATCCTACATAGGGTGTCAGGTGTGTCTCGTTCAGTTGAAGTGTGGAAAACAATTGGGAGTACATAATGTCGACTGAGATTCCCGGGTCAACCAGGATTCGTCGAACATCGAAGTTAGCCATATGTGCCCTTATGAGCAGAGGAATTAGAATTGGAGGCTCAGCCAAGGAGTTCCTTGCAATAGAAGGTGATGGCAACTGAATCTCTCCGGATCTTGTCGAAGGTAGAACTCCGATTTGAGCTCGTATTAATGAGGTGCTTGAACTTACTCTTTATTGACCCCATAGTCACCTTGTCGAATCCTCCTCCCGATATGACCATGATGGAGGGGAAGGTTTCCCAGGGGCTATGTATAGCGAAGTAAAAAGGGACGTCGAGTCCATTGGGGACATTGAAATCTTTTGGTCGTGAGATGCTCATGGTAACCTGAAGACTGAGGTCGTCTGAGGATGGTACTTCTTCAACCTTCTTCGATTCCTGGTCGTCCTGTCGAGGAGCGTCTTTATTCTTCACAAACAGCTTTAGATTCCCATCCCTGATCAAGATTTCAATTGCCCATGGATGTAGTCCTTGAGATGGATGCACTCGTATGTCATGTGCCCATGGCTCTTGTTGAACCGGAAGTACTTTGTTTTATCCGTGTTCGGCTTGGTAGGTATCTGGTTTGGGAAACGAACCCTTGCATTTTGAAATTCCGAGCTCTCGGAGTCAGAGAGAATATTCTTGCGCGATGTGGTCAGTGGTGTGTACTCATGGAAACGGCCAGATGACCCTTTGTGATCTCCGGATTCTCGGGAGCGGTCGTCCCTTTTTTATTCTGCTCCCCGACTAGGAGTCATCGTGTTTTGAGGACCTGGCATTCTCTTGGTGCCTTGAGTTTTAGGCAGCGCTTGTCGCATACTGGATATATGCCTGAGCCTTGAGGAGGAGGGCGTCCAATGTTGTTGGGGTCTCAATGCCAACCGCCTTTACAAACTCGCTGCGAGAACGGAGCCCTCATTCGAGCAAATATATTTTCATATCTCCAGTCGTGGAGACCTGAACTGATTCTTTATTGAATCTTTCAATCTATGCTCGAAGAGATTCGTCTTTTCCTTGAATGATAGCCTCGACGGAGGCTTATGTCTTCGGATGACAGCGAGAGGCTGTAAAATGTCTCGAGAACATCCTCCCTAATTGCCTCCATGAGGTGATGGATTTGTAGTGGAAGCTCTTGTACCAGGACATTTCTTCCTTCCTCAATGTCATCGGGAACAACCTGCATTTGATGACACCTATGACGCCATGGTAGTCGAGCAAGGCATTAATGTTCTCCATGTGCTTGTTTGGATCAGTCGTGTCATCATATGTTCCCAGGGATGGGGATTTCTCCATCCCTTTTGGTAATCAAGTGGTCATGATCTCTCAAGATAACGAGCCTCGAGGCTCATAGTCGTCGCTATAGCTGCTAAACCGTGAACGAGAGCGAGCATTTATGCCAGGGTGAAGACCCCGATCTCGACGAGGAGAAGGAGTTCACGACCGGCCCTTAGGTCCGGGAAGAGGTGAATGATGTTGTGATTCACAACTGCACAAATAACGTCAGAGTAATATAAAAGATTATCGATCCCATAGAGACCAAACGTTAATTTATCGATTACTATTGTTACGGTGTTTATCTAAGGTAAGTTAATTTGGAATTGGGTTGTGCGAAATAAAAGTAAAGTGCGAAAATAAATTCAATAATAAAACAGCAGGCTTGGATGTAATTCACATACCTATGTAGTATTCCAAATGCGTACAAATAGACTTCTTGAGGGGTAATGTTTTCTACTCATGAAAGGAACTAATTTAACAGGAATTGTCGCTTTCGCGTATTCAGAACCGAGTTTATCCCCTAATCGATCCCTCTTATTGTCACTTATAAAAAGGTGTGTATTGCGTTAAAGTGATTAGACCTATTTTTAACCTAGAATTTTGACAAGTATTTTGACCTAGAATTTCTAACAAAAAGAGGTTCTTGCGAACCGGACTTTAAATCCATAAACGCGTCCGAAAATAGTTTTAAAATTGTTTTTCTAAAGCATTAAAGATTCCTGCTTAACTGGACCAAGCGCTTTCGCTTCCTTTGAACAGTTAAGACTAACCAAAGTAATTAAAGTGCAGAAAATATGTATTAAAAGTCAGAATAACCCCTAAGTAATTCTATTGACAGTCGTATGGAATACCACTTTTAACTATGATCCTCACATCCTAACCTCTAAGATTTAGCTAGACATGGAAACGTAAAAAGACATGGTAAATAAAGTGCGAGTAAATAAAGTGCAGGAAATAAATTACGAGTAAATAAAGTGCGATAAACAAAGTACGATAAATAAATGCGTAAATAAATAGAGTCCTGCTCCAATTGGGAGGTTTTAAATCTGGTACAACTTGAAATAAAAGACTGGAAATAAAATGGCGGCAGGATTAACTTCTACCAAAGTACTCCAAACCCGATTAACGACTCGATTAGATAATGTGATAACTACCCGATGTGAGAAGTTTATCACTTTACAATAGCTGAAATTTTATGGCTTGAGTTCTGTAACTAAGCTTGGATGCTTAGAAATGAGGTAGAGCTCTTCTATTTATAATGCTAGGAAAGTACAAGGAAAGACTAGAATGCCCCCCAACTTCTTTTGGGAGGGAAAACAAAATACAAGGGTGGCGCCCGCCATGCGCTCGTGGCGCCCGCCATGTGTACTAGAGTAGAAAGAAGTGGGAGACGTGGCAGTTGTCAGAAGTTGGTCTCTTATCCAAGTCATGGCTTCTCCTATGGCGCCCGCCATGGTGAGTGCCATGTGTAAAATTTCCTAAAAAGCTGGTATTTTTGCTTGTTTTTCTTCATTTCTTCTTGAGTAGCTCTAAAAATATAAAATCCTGAAAAAGAGACAAAACGGAGGCATAATACAAGAAAACAGAAATAAACTCTTAAATAACACGTGCGAATCGAGTCAAATAAACAATATATTTTAGGTCTATCAAATTCTCCCACACTAAAGCCTTTGCTTGTCCTCAAGAAAAACATCATGACAAAAAAGGTGATATCCATAAATGATCTGGGCAAAAAAGGCTTCTAAGTTGAAGCTGGAGATATGTATTAACTCAGTGAACCAAGGGTATCGGAATGACACTTCTTCGTAAATACGGACATAGGCTTTGTTCTTACAAAAATTAATTTGTACTGCCCTACTGTACCTAGGCCTACTTTTAAATCTCCTTTTGGGTCCTTTTCATTCAGGCGTAATCACATTAAGCCCGTTATACATTGTGCTCATAGTGAAGTGATCGATTAGTGATTCTGATCTCAAGCATGGGGCTCTGGTACAAAAATTGGTATAACCCCTTTTATTTACCCTATTGTAGTTGTGGGGGATCGAATCATAACCCGCCCTACCGAGTCCAGCACCAGACACCTTTGAACCAACTATCAATGGGAAGATATTTATTTTGTTTTTCTTTTATTATTTTTACAACTTTTGGGGTTAAATGACCTTGTGAGGGTTACCTATACCTGAGTTGCAATTTTTATTTTTGAACATGCAGATCATTCACTTATATTCATCGGTCCTTCACTTAGATCATGCTTTGGTCGGAGCTAACTGCCAGGATAAACTACTAAAGACTTACTATGAACATTATTATTAAGGCCATGGTACATAGGGTATCGGGGTCGATTTCTACATTTGCGAAGCCTAAGGTGTTACAATGATATCGTTGTTTCAAAACGGGTTTTTTCCAAATCATCCGCATCCTAACTCAAACTTGCCTCAAAGCCTAAAAATTTGTAGGATAGTACATTTTTTGTCAATAAAAGTTTTGGTGAGGCTTAAGAAATGAGGTAATAAGGGTATACTGCAAATGACTCGTTAAGCACACGTGTATTCTACAAAAATGAAAGGGAAATAAACTAGAATTAAACTAGAAAGCGATAAAAAGAAAGAAAATGAAAGTGCGAGAAAATGCAAGAAAATAAATAAAGTCTCCTCCCAAACTTAAATTGAACATTGTCCACAATGTTTCGGAATAAAATAGGGACGAGTTACCTGAAGGTCCTAAGGCATGTTGTTGGTACTGTCGCCAGCCTGCGGTGAGTACCTAGGACGGCGACATCTACTGTGACGATGATTGCTCTGAGAAGCATCGAACTCGTCGAATCTAGTGGTCAAAGTAGCCTATGATTGCATTATGCTTTGCATGGATTGGCTCATCTGCTGCTGAGACTCTTGCATAAATCTTATGTTTTCGGTTAACTATTGTTGTATGGTACTGAGCAAGCTATCGCATCTTTCCTCTCTTGCTAACTGGTCTCGCCACATTTGCTCAGAAATATAAAAACTGGGAGCGGTACCTGCAAAATGGTAAGAGGAAGACGGTGCAGTGTGTGCGGGTGAAACATGGTGAGGCGACATGGGGTGATCGGAAGACTGCTCTCTCAGGTCATACTCGTCGTCGGTGGCATCGCCATCACCAATAGGAATATTTGGAGGTAATGGACCCGTAACAGGTGGAGCATCCAAATCGTAGGTCAAGTTCCTCACGATACGCACATCCGTACGTCTAGTGCAAGGAAAAATGATAGATGGGATAGCTTTCCCATGGATCATGAGCTCAAAGCCCCTTTCCTTCCTTACCTTGCACAATTTCATGTCTTTTAAGAATTTTAAATTAATTGTGTGAGGAGGGAGATGCGCTAAAGTGGCTATCTCGGCATCCAAGTTCAGAGCCTTTGCAATAGACGTAATAATCCCTCTGAAGGCAATGGGTCATGTGCTCTTGATTGCAGCAGTCATATGTGTAATCATAAATGGAACCACATTAAATTTTCTGTTTGTAAGGCACCCTTGCAAAAATAGAAATTATTTTGCGTTCACCTTATTTGGATTCTCCCAGCCAAAAATAGTACATGCCAACATGTAACGAAAAACTCGGATGGTCGGGTTATGGATCTGGGAGGCAAGTATTCCTTCAAAAGATGTAATCGTAAAGTTTGACAACTTGTGCCAAAAGGAAAATGCCTCCACTGACCAATCAGAATCCAAGGGTACTTTACAAATAGCATCCTCACCAAAAGGCAGTCCCCGCCTCTCTGCTAGTTCGTCGGTACTAAATTCGTACTCAACATTAAACATTATAAATTGTATTGTGTCGATGGTACTAGCAGTGTTAGGCCTGACAATATAAATCAGGGAACTCAAGAACTCCCGGGTCAGTCTTTCGAAGGTAGGATCTTGCCTAGCAAAAATTTCGTGCATACCTAAAATGTCTAATAGATGAAAAACACTATGGTAAATTCCTAGAGCATACAGACAGTTTTCGTCTACGTATCGTGTCGAAGTAATTTCCCAGTTCTGCAATTTGTCGAGAATCTTCTGTTGTCTTTCTCCGGGATTCACTTGAAGAAGAACGTAACCGTCGTGTTCCATGGATGTATCTTTGGGATGGAAGATAAGTGAAAATGGGTAGTTTTTGGGAATTTGGTAAAAATGGAGTTTTGATGGATTTTTGTGTAGGGAAGTGAAAGTAGAACTTGGAATGGTTAATGGGTTGGTGAGTGGATGATAAAGTTTGGAACTTTTTGGTGCTTGAGGGAGATTTTCGTATGGGTAAAAATGGAGGTTTGAAGGTTTAAAGGTGTAAAAATGGTGGTTATGGAGGTTCTATCCCGCATATAGCCCAGACCCCATGACGGGCGCCATAGGTTATATGGTGGGCTCCATCCTCACTAAAGGTTTGTGGGCCGAATTCTTCCCTTCTCGTTTGGACTTTTGTGCTCCTCCTTTTTTGGGGTGCGTAGGTAGTAGGCACCATCTGTCCTACTAACATTTCTCCTATTATATACATATATTTTTTCTTCTTATTTTTGACATAAAAATTCAGAGAACAAAAAAAAGAGTAAAATAACATAAATTAAAAATAACATAAAATGAGAACACAATAATCATCGCAAATATAAATATAAAGTGCATAGTCAATGTTATGGAAGGAAGAAACGTGAGCATACGAAAATATAGAGAAGTCTGTAAATGAAAATGGAAATAACTTAAACTATAAAAATAATGAAAGACGGTGTCATCACTGAGTAGGGTGCTCTTCTGTCTAGATGTCGGAGTGTGTGTAACTCTCGGTGCAAGTTTGAGATCTCCTGGTATAAAGTGTTGGCTTCTGTTGCATGAGTCATGTCAAATACATGTACCTGCAAAGTAAGGTCAGCAACTGTCTGCTGGAGCTTAGCTATCTCCATGCGCAACTCCGCTATCTGAGCGTATAAGTCAGTCCTTCGTAGTGAATGATTATTAGATAATATTATTGTCCTCAGAGAGGGAGGTGAAGGATGGTACTCTGTTGAAGGTGGTGAGCGCGGCTCATCAACTGTCTCTCCATAACCTTCCAAGGCGTAACTCCAGTTGGAAGGATCATGGACACTGGTCATAGTAGGATCAGGCAATGTAAAATAGTGGATAGTCTAGTAGCCGATTAGAAGTCTGAAATAATCAGGTTGAAAGGATGCTCTCCTCATTAACCCTTTGTCCAGACAGAAATCAATGTCCAGTAAGGTGTATCCGCAGTATGGAGTCAGGTACAACAGTTGGCTGGTAAGTCCTAATGTTGTGGCTATCTAAGTGACGGTGCCTCCTACGTGAATAATCCCTTCAGAAGATCTAGTTGTGCCCTTGAGATGATTCAGCAAGAAGTTCCCACATGCCACTGGGCGTGACCGGTTTATACAAAATAGAAAGAAGATCTCTTCCTCACTAACATGAATATCAAAGTCAGCCTTTCTGAGGAAAGTGTGGGCCAGGACCATCTGAAAGTATCTCAAAGCTGGGTTGTGGGTGACTGGAGATAACTGAGTGGATGGATCGAGGCTTCCTCCGCCTGTAATGTCACTCCAGAATTGTTCGATGTCTCGACTCATAAAATAACCTACCGGCAGATTAGGTATAGCATCAGGGGTGGTCTGGAATCCAATCAGATCGACGAACTCCTTCATGGTAAAGGCATACTCCGTCCCGAAAAGTATGAATATGGTCATTCCGTCCTAACCAACATATGGCTCATGGGGGAAAGAGCTAAGGAACTCCAGAGTAAGATGTTTGTAGGTCTGGTGTAACTCATCAGCATATGCATCCCACTGGAGCTGATGACAGAGAAATCTTATGTTGGGCTCAATGCCCAAGGCTTCCATGCAGGCCTCATCTGGGTACCGGGTAGGTGCCATAGGACGCTTCTGAAAAACTAAGTACCTCTGTTTCTAGTTATCGTCCCTAAAGGCGACGTGTATGTTGTCAAGAGGCTGCATCCTGCAAGTAAAATTTAGAAAACGAGATCTGAAAGTACAGGCATCATAAACAGTTAGTTGACACATAACAAAATAATAATTACTTAAAAGAAAATAAAATAAAATAAAAGATAAGTAAAGAAAAGTAAAGAAGACCGTGGGTTGCCTCCCAAACAGCGCTTGTTTAGCGTCGTTAGCTTGACGAGTAGAACCTATGTGGTTGAAGTAGGTAGTGGTGGATCAATCAAGGTGTGGCTGGAGTAATCATCGGGAATGTCACCTCCTTCGTAGTATTTCAATCTCTGCCCATTTACAATGAATGGGCTACATGACTGGCTATGGATCTCGACTGCTCTTGATTTTAAGACTTTAGTAACTGTAAAAGGACCTGTCCACCTTGAACGAAGCTTGCCAGGAAAGAGTCGCAATCTGGAATTGAATAGGAGAACAGGGTCTCCTATACAGAAATCTTTCTTTACGATCTTTTTATCATGCCAGGCCTTAGTTCTTTCCTTATATATGATGGCGTTTTCGTAGGCGGATTGGCGGAGTTCTTCTAGTTTATGAATATCAAGGACGCGGCTTTCTCCAACAGTCAAATAGTCAAAGTTTAGGGTCTTTATGGCCCAATAAGCCTTGTCTACTAACTCAAAAGGTAGATGACAGGACTTTCCATAGACCAATTGGTAAGGGGTTGTTCCAATAGGGTTTTGAAGGCGGTTCTATAGGCCCATAGTGCATCTTGCAGCTTCTGAGACCAATCTTTTTGCGATATAGAAACTGTTTTCTCTAAAACCTGTTTGATCTCTCTATTAGATACCTCTACCTGGCCACTAGTTTGTGGATGGTAAGGTGTCGTTATTCTATGCTTAACTCCATATTTGCTTAAAAGCTTGTTGAAAATTCTTGATATGAAATGCAATCCACCATCGCTGATGACAAGACGGGGTGTTCTGAATCTAGGGAATATGTAATTCTTAAACAGCTTTATCACTACACGTGTGTCGTTGGTGAGTGAGGCTATGGCTTCAATCCATTTAGACACGTAGTCAACTGCTACTAAGATATATTTGTTTCCTAAGGAAGACGAAAATGGTCCCATGAAATCAATTCCCCAAACATCGAAGAGTTCTACCTCTTGAATATTTCTTAAGGGCATTTCATCACGCCGGGAGATGTTCCCAGTGCGCTGGCACCGGTCACATTTAACTATATATGCGTGCACCTCACGCCACATTGTGGGCCAAAGCAGGCTTGCTCTAAGAATCTTGTCGTGCGTTTTAGAGGTGCTAGTGTATCCTTCGTAGGGTGCAGAGTGGCAGTGTTCTATGATCTTTCTTACCTCTTCTTCTAGGACGCAACAACGAAAAATACCGTCAGTGCCTCTTTTGAAAAGGAGTGGTTCATCCCAATAGAAGTGTCTTACGTCTCTAAAGAACTTCTTTCTCTGCTGGTAGTTAAAGTCGGCAGCTAGATAATTTACAAAATTTGCGTACCAAGGTACGCTATTTACTGCCAGAGATCTCTCGGGGGTCTTATGAGGATTTAGGTTATTCTCTTCTATGGCTTCTATCCTAGCTATTAACCTGTCATAGGTAAAATCATCATTTATAGGGAGTGGATCAGGTTTCAGGTAATCAAGCCTAGAAATGTGATCGGCAACTACATTTTCCGTGCCTTTCTTGTCTCGGATATCTAGATCAAACCTTGTAATAAAAGGATTCATCGAAGTAACCTAAGTTTGGCATCCTTCTTGTTTAATAAATAATGAATGACAGCGTGATCTGTATAAACTATAATTTTGGCTCCTACCAGATAGGACCGAAATTTGGCCATAGCAAAAACTACGGCAAAAAGTTCTTTCTCAGTGGTGGTGTAGTTATGTTGAGCAGCATCTAGCGTCCTACAGGCATAGTAAATAACATGAAATTTTTATCCTTTCTTTTCCCTAGAACAACTCCTACAGCGTAATCTCTAGCGTCGCACATGATTTCGAAAGGTTCGGCCCAATCTGGAGGTTGGATAATGGGTGCCGAGATCAACGCTTATTTTAAAAAGTTAAATGCTTCGAGGCATTTTTCGTCAAAGTTAAACTCTATATCCTTCATTAGGAAGCCGGTAAAAGGTTTGGTTATCTTAGAGAAGTCTTTGATAAAGCGCTGGTAGAAACCAGCATGTCCAAGAAAACTTCGGACTTCTCAGACGGTGTTAGGGGGTTTTAGGTTTTCTATCACTACTATTTTATCTTTATCTAATTCAATACCTCTTTCATAGACTACATGTCCTAAAACTATACATTCGATGACCATAAAGTGACATTTCTCCTAGATCAATACCAGGTTAACATCAACACATCTTTTCAGGATTTTCTCAAGGTTAGCGAGACAGTTTTTGAAATCAAATTCGCATACCGAGAAATCATCCATGAACACTTCCATACTTCCATCGAGGTAATCAGCAAAGATTCCCATCATGCAACGCTGGAAGGTTGCTGGTGCATCACAGAGGCCGAAAGGCATTCGTCTATAGGCAAAGGTTCCATAAGGGCATGTAAAGGTAGTCTTTTCTTGATCTTCTAGGTGGATAAGGATTTGGAAAAATCCTGAATATCCATCGAGATAGCAAAAACAGGAGTGTCTGGCTAAACGTTCCAGCATCTGATCTATAAATGGTAGGGGAAAATGGTCTTTTCTAGTAGCTTTGTTTAGTTTCCTATAATCTATGCACATATGCCATCCTCCTTCTATCTGTTTCGCTATATGTTCTCCTTTCTCGCTCTGTACGACTGTGATGCCTCCCATTTTTGGTACTACATGCACAGGGCTCACCCACTTACTATCCGAGATTTGATAAATTATACCTTCTTCTAATAACTTGAGAACTTCCTTTTTACAACATCACTCATTATAGGGTTTATCCTTCTCTAATGTTCTCTAGAGGGTTTTGAGTCTTCCTCGAGTGAGATCCGATACATGCACATGGATGGACTTATAACTTTTAGATCAGAGATGTTATATCCTAAGGCGGAGGGATATTTACGTAAAACATAGAAGAGTTGGTCTGTTTCTACCTGATTTAAGGCAGCACTGACTATAACCAGACGGTTCATTTCTTCGTCCAGAAACTCGTATCTTAGATTCTCGGGTAGTTCCTTAAGTTCTAAAGTAGGTTTCTTAGGGCACGACATTGGATCGGGGGTAAGGGATAAGCATTTGTGTAGACTATCATCAATGTAAGGTTCCATAAGTCCATCATCGTCCTTTATGAAGGTTGAAGGCAGTAAGATGGTTTCTTCTAATTCTAGCTCCCTAACGCATTCATCAATTATGTCTATGGCATAACATGTGTCTCCTAATACTGGTGCCATAAGAAACTTCGATAGAACAAATTCTACCTTTTCATCACCTACCTCAAAAGTCAACTTCCCTCTCTTGACATCTATTATGGCTCCTGCGGTTGATAAGAATGGCCTACCTATGAGGATTGCAATGTCATCATCTTCTTTAATGTCCATGACAACAAAATCGGTCGGGATGAATAATTGACAGATCTTGACTGGGACGTCTTCTAATATGTCAATTGGATATTTGACGGATCTGTCGGCTAACTAAAGAGACATCTTCGTAGGTTGTAATTCTTCTAGTTTTAACCTTTCAAAAACTACCAGAGGCATTAGGCTTACACTAGCTCCTAAGTCTAGAAAAGCTTTATTAATGACATGACTCCCCAAAATACAAGGTATGGAGAAATTCCTAGGAGCTTTCTCCTTTTTGGCAAGTTTATTTTTGGAAATGGAATTGCATTCCAAGGGTTTTGGATCGTCAAGTCTACGCTTATTGATAAGGATGTCTTTGAGGAATTTTACATATGATGGTATTTAGGTGATGGCTTTTGTGAAAGGGATCTCCACATGAAGTTTCTCTATGACTTTAATGAATTTCTAATATTGGTTATTGATCTTGGTTTGTTTTAATCTTTGTGGATAGGGTATAGGAGGTTTTTATGGCGGAGGTGGTTCGTTAGTTTTTTCTAAAGTTTTTTCTTTGTCTTGGTTTTTCTGTTTTTTGGATCCTACTGGTTCCTCTACTTCGTCCATGGGTACTATGCTTTCTTCAGAAGTCTTGGGTTCGCTCAATATCGGTTTAACTGGTTCATCGTAAGTGATCCCACTTTGTAAAGTAATTGCATTGGCTTGTCCTCGGGGTTTTTGTTAAGGTTGTCTAGGGAGTTGTCCTCCGGGTGTAGTTTCGGGGGCTTGTTTTAAAGATCTGAGAGATCTGGGTTTCAAGCATCTTATTGTGGGTGACTATTTGGTCTACCTTAGTTCCTAACTGGGTAATTAGTTCATTAACATGAATGTTCTGGTTCATGAAATCTTTATTTTGCTGGGTTTGAGCTGTAATAAAAGTTTCCATGATTTTCTCAAGGTTTGGCTTAGGTTGCACAGCTTGCATAGGCGGGTTTTGTCTTTGAGCTTGAAAACCGGATGGTCTCAGAGGTGCAAGGTTTTGGATGGGGTTATTGTTTTTATAGGAAACGTTTGGATGATTCTTCCATCCAGGGTTGTAGGTGTTTGAAAATGGGTTCCCTTGGATATATTTGACCTCTCCTGAACGAGTTTCATTCAGCAGATTGCACTCTGCTGATTGGTGGCCTTTGGCTCCACATAGTTTGCACTCAGTCGAGACTGCTACTACAGCAATCGGACTCGCCTACATATGTTCGACCTTAAGGGCCAAAGCGTCCATTTTGGTTTGCATCATGTCTATAGAACTTATCTCATGTATTCCTCCTTGGGCTTCTTTCTTCTCCACCGTTGCCCGCTTTATCCCCCATTGACAATGGTTTTGAGCCATATCTTCGATGAGAGCGCAAGCTTCAGGGTAAGGTTTATTCATCAGAGCGCCACCTGCGGCAGCATCGATGGTCATCTTAGTATTATAGTGAAGTCCATTATAGAAGGTGTGAATGATTAGCCATGATTCCAGGCCATGGAGTGGACATATTCTCAATAGGTCTTTATATCTTTCCCAAGCCTCGAAGAGTGACTCACCTTGATTTTGAGTGAATCTGGTTATTTGGTTTCTAAGAACAGTTGTTTTTCTTGGGGGGAAATATCTAGCGAGGAAAACTTTCCTAAGGTCTTCCCAAGTTGTTATAGAATTGGCTGGAAGGGAATCTAACCAAGTAAGGGCTTTGTCTCTGAGGGAAAAAGGGAATAGTGTTAGACGAATCGCCTCAGAAGTAGCACCATTGGTTTTAAAAGTGTTATATAATTGAATAAAGGTTTTTAAATGATGGTTCGGGTTCTCAGTAGGGAGACCCGCGAATTGGTTTTGATGTACTAATTGTAATAAGGAGGGTTTTAGTTCGAAATTGTGAGCAGGGATATTGGGGTTCACGATACTAGTACTAGGTTCGTCATTAAATGGTTGGGAGAAATCCTTAAGGGGTCATTGGTTACGGTCTTCGTCCATAGCTTTCTTAATTCTACGAAATAAGAGACGTGCACGAGTGTAACGTTCAGGTTCCTCTAAAGGATCTATAAGATTACCAATGCTGTGAGTTCATCGCATTGACTAGTGGGTAAAACCTTAGTCTAGACGGTGTAACGACAGGGTACAAAATTTTGACGTAATTGGTCCCCGGAAACGGCGCCAAAAACTTGATGTTGTGATTCGCAAGTGCACGAATAGCGTCAGAGTAATATAAAAGATTATCGATCCCACAGAGACCAAACGTTAACCTATCGATTACTATTGTCACAGTGTTTATCTAAGGTAAGTTAATTTGGAATTGGGTTGTGTGAAATAAAAGTAAAGTGCGAAAATAAATTCAATAATAAAACAGCATGCTTGGATGCAATTCACATAGCTAGGCAGTATTCCAAATGCGTACAAATAGACTTCTTGAGGGGTAATGTTTTCTACTCATGAAAGGAACTAATTTAACGGGTATTGTCACTTTCGCGTATTCAGAACCGAGTTTATCCCCTAATCGATCCCTCTTATTATCACTTATAAAAAGGCGTGCATTGCATTAAAGTGATTAAACCTATTTTTAAGAAATATAGTTTCTTAACTTAGTTGAAAAGTATTTTGACCTGGAATTTCTAACAAAAAGAGGTTCTTGCAAACCGGACTTTAAATCCATAAACGCGTCCGAAAATAGTTTTAAAATCGTTTTTCTAAAGCATTAAAGATTCCTTCTTAACTGGACCAAGCACTTTCGCTTCCTTTGAACAGTTAAGACTAACCAAATTTATCTAAAGGTTGGACGGTTTTCGATCTTACCCAACAGATTTTAAGTGCAGAAAATATGTATTAAAAGTCTGAATAACCCTTAAGTAATTCTATCGACAGCCGTATGGAATACCACTTTTAACTATGATCCTTACATCCTAACCTCTAAGATTTAGCCGGACATGGAAACGTAAATAGACATGGTAAATAAAGTGCGAGTAAATAAAGTGCAGGAAATAAATTGCGAGTAAATAAAGTGCGATAAATAAAGTGCGATAAATAAATGCGGTAAATAAATAGAAACCTGCTCCAATCGGGAGGTTTTAAATCTGGTACAACTTGAAATAAAAGACTGGAAATAAAATGGCGGCAGGATTAACTTCTACCAAAGTGCTCCAAACCCGATTACAGACTCGATTAGACAATGTGATAACTACCCGATGTGAGAAGCTTATCACTTTACAATAGATGAAAATTTATGGCTTGAGTTCTGTAACTAAGCTTGGATGCTTAGAAATGAGGCAGAACTCTTCTATTTATAATGTTAGGAAAATACAAGGAAAGACTAGAATGCCCCCCAACTTCTTTTGGGAGGAAAAACAGAATACAAGGGTGGCACCCACCATGCCCTCGTGGCACCCGCCCTGTGTACTAGAGTAGAAAGAAGTGGGAGACGTGGCAGTTGTCAGAAGTTGGTCTCTTATCCAAGTCATGGCTTCTCCTATGGCGCCCGCCATGGTGAGTGCCATGTGTACAATTTCCTGAAAAGCTGGTCTTTTTGCTTGTTTTTCTTCATTTCTTCTTGAGTAGCTCTGAAAATATAAAATCCTGAAAAAGAGACAAAACAGAGGCATAATACAAGAAAACAGAAATAAAATTCTAAATAACACGTGCGAATCGAGTCAAATAAACAATATATTTTAGGTCTATCAGTGAACGTTGGTTTTCTACCAGCAGGTCTCCTCTTGTTCTCTTGGCCCCTGGGGAGTGCTGGCTCTAGGGAGGAGTACGGTCACGTTTCCTCATCAACAAGGATTCTGGCTCCGCTCCGCTGGCATCTGGAGATTTTTTCTGCGTCGGGGAGAATGGGTATGAGATCTCTGGTGCTCGCGCCTTGATGAAGGAGATCTTGGACGACAAATCTCTTCCAACGCTCTAGTTCTTGCATTCTGCTAGAGGATCAGAAGGTTCGTCTGGTTGAGGGCTTCGACCAGGGCTTCCATGGTTGGGTCGGTGTTAGGTGGAACTGGGATGGGCTGATGGTCCCCTAAGTACTGGATCTCTATGCTGTTGGCACAATCTAGGGAGGGATACACGGTGACTTTGTCCCTCTGCTGAGGAACATAGCCTCCAAGAAAGAAGTTTCCCCCGTCGTTGTCTGTCTTGCTGACAGGGGAGATGATGGTGTTGCGCGCATTGTTGACGTCATCATGGCTGGCCATGATCGGAATCTTGAAAAATTGCTTTGATCTTTAATTTCTGGGGAAAGAAAGACGGGGAGAACAGATCTTCCCACAGACGGCGCCACTGTTCTTTCCGGTTGATCAGAACCTGAAGTGGGCCAGAGACTTTGTCTTCGATGCTGGAATCCAAGGAGGAGGTGGTGTACCTGCAAGGCACTCCGATGCCAAAGTAAGAATCAGAGAGGAGAAGACAACTACAAAGTAAGAATGTCTTAGGGTGATTTTGGAATACCAGAACCTCTAAAAGGATAAGGTATTTATAATGCCCCAGCGCTTGACCATTGGTCCCTATTTTCGGGCCTAGATATTCGCTCCCCAAAATTAAGTAACTGCTAGAAACTAGTCGTTGTGACGGGTAGACATGCTCGAAACTAGTCGTTGCTTCGAGCATGGGCGTGGTTACGGGCAAGCGCGTCGTGGCCATTCCTAGATTGTGACCGTGCGTGATGGGCAGAGATGTGACGAAGGGTAGCTGATCCTGTGGGTCAGCTGGTCAGCCCTCCTCGACTGAGGGGCAGAAGGAAATGTGATTTCCTTTGCCCCAACTGGCAGGGGTTAGACTATTGGGTCGTTATGCGTGCAGAAGTGGATTGGGTCATGCCTAACTATTAGGCCAGCCCGGAACACTTTTCGATCAAAATTGATTTAGAATAAGCGAAAAATGGTGAACCCAAAATAGAAGAAATGCAATATGTTCATTATCTAAGATTCCTAAAGACTTTCCTTGATTATGTTGAATATATTGATGTATCTAGTATAAGCAAAAATAGACTAAATGGTACTCTGAAACCATATCAAGAGTTACAACTCGACATATGGGTTTAAAATCGAAGATAACAATTATGTTAAATAAGATGATCATCAATATAAAATAAGAAAGTGTTAAATATGTTTGAGGTCTTCTTAAATATCTCAATTTTCAATTTTAATCCTTCAAAATATTTTCTTTAAAGAATAGTCCTCTTAAAAATTTTCATCCACACTTTTGATCCTTCCTGTAACTAAGTCACGGTTTTTATAAGTTACCGACAGAATCAGTGATGATTTTAACAACGAATTATTGCTTAACGACTAAATTAGTGACATTTTTTGTATTATAAAACAAAAGTGTGGATGAAAAAATTTAAAATAATCATTTTAAAAAAAATATATTTTGAAGGACGACAAACAAAATTTAAAATATTTAACTGGATCACAAGCATATTTAATTCAATAATAAATATAAAAGTTGCAAGTAGAAGGATCCCAAGAGTAAACTTCATACAATTAAGACAAATATAAAGACTTAGAGTGCAAAGCATATATATTTATATATAAAAGATTCTTTTGAGATATTCTTTCTCTTTTTATAATATTTTTTTTTAACTTTTATACATTAATTAATTTTTATTAATAATATTAAGAATAAATTTGTAAAAGTAATGATTATAATAAATTTTCATTACAATTTTAAATTTTTTGTAATTTACTAAAAGTTATATTTAAGAACAGTTGTTGCAGTATTTTTTAGAGTATACAAAAAGAATAAACGTGGATTTTGTGATTTTTCTTAGAACAAGACGTCACTTAATAAACTAACTAGACTTCAATCAATAAAGTAATAAAAGAGAGAATAGAATACCCCCATTTTAAACATTCCACCTTTATAAAGTTTGTTGACACCCTAAATTGATTCTAAATAACATAGTTATTCCATCCATACTTAATTATAAAATCATTTTCAACTTTTTATTATTATAAAATATAAGATTATTCATAAAATTCGATATACATATATTTAATAGTATTATAAGAAAATCGTAATTATAACATTCTCTTATGATACTGATGATATCAATAATTGTGGAGATATGCATATGTAAAAAATTACTATTTTTTGTTACGATTTTTTTAAATATATGTGGGTTATATTAAACGATTTTAAGATAGGAAAAAAGGATGAGTATAATTTTTAATTTTCTTTGAAAGTGCAATTACGAGACACGTAACACGTTAGCATCATCAATTAATTATAATTCTCTAGTATGTTGGTTAATCATTATGCTGGTGATAATGATACGATTTTTAATCACCTAAAACATAAAGAAAAATAATGGTACGCAAGGAACCGTCATGCTGATGTAAGATCGTGTGTACATAGCATTTTTTTGAACAGAAAATATAATGAAACATGAGGTTTTTTATAAAATATAATAGTTTAGATTTTTTTTTTAACTTTTTAAGATGCAAAATAACTTATTTAATTATTATAATTGATAATATTTATTTATTTCTTTCAATTTATTAAAGGAAAAATAAATAAAAAATGGGGACATAAAATCTATCTCGTTAAAAAGTTAACAACATCGATACTTGAATATGTACAATCTATCTCTAAAAAAAAATTTCAAAAGCATAAATTGGAAGTGAATTTTGCAACTGTTATAACAATAAAAAAATTTGCATTGGCTAATCTATATGCAAATGCATATCTCTCTTTAAAAATGTGAGATATCTTAGAATCTAAAGGAGTGTATAGTATCTAACGAATTCTTCCATTTAATTTAAAAATATATAGTGGGACAAAATTCACATTAAAAAATACACGAATGATGAACATTGACTCACTTTCAAGCCAAAGATTTCTCCACCATAAATATTACATTTAGTTAGACTAATGTGTTGGCCAAGATTCTAACTATATTGTTGAAGGACATGGTTAATGACTTGAGCATTTTTCTTAGAAGTTTTACAAAATATCATAAGGTCAGTAAAAAAAGTGTGGTTAGGAATGGTTGTATTACTGATTGATATACACATCAATTTACCATGATCCACTAACATAGATAACTTCCTACTAAGTGTCTCTTCAGCAATAAAAAAGAGCAACGGAGGCAGAAGATCTCCTTGCCTCACTCCTCTAAAGCGAGAAAAAAATCCTTCAGCTTTCTCATTTATCATGATTCGTAGTGTGGCTGAGTGTAGAATGGTAATTATCCAATCACAAAATTTTTTATCAAAACCAAATTGAACAAGAACTTTAATTAAAATTTTCAATCTAAAGTATCAAAGATTATTCTGATATCTATATTCAAAGTCATACTACGTCCAAAGGATTTATTGTTCAACATATTAATGGCTTATGAAATAATCACAATGCACTCATAAATATGTATGCCCGTAACGAAGTCTTTTTGGTGTTCTGAAACAATTTAAGGAGCTAAGATGGCCAACTTGTCTGCATGATCTTAGTGATGATTTTGAATAGAAAAGTTTTAAGTTCAAGAGGTCTATAATGCTCTATAAAATCTGCTATGCTTTGTTTATCAAAGTTACATTGACTGAATTGAGATAGGAAGGATCCAATATTTTTCAAAGAATTGATTAATTGAATTGATCACATAATTCCCTACTATATCCTAGTAGCCTTGGATAAAACATCCCCCAAATCCATCAGGGAATGAAGCATAATCATCATCCATATTTTCCACTACATTCTTAATTTTCTCTAACTTAGGTGTTCTTGTGAGATATTCATTATCTGCATGAATTATAAGTTATTGGATAGTTCTCTCCACCAAATCGGTATAATTGCAGTTGTTTTCTGAGCTAACATTTTATTGTAGAAGTTAATAACATGATTATCTAATTCAATCTATCTTTAAACCACATATTCCTTACCTTGTTCCACCAATACTGGTCTTGCATATGCAATTTCTTATCCAACATATGTTGAGCATTTTTTCCCTCCAATCCAAGATCGTCATTGTAACCTACATCATAATCAAACTTCGTATCATGTTATCTTCATATTTAGCTTGATTGAATTTAAGATGAATATTTCCAAATATATATTTATTTCATTTTTTAAGAATAGGTTTAAGAGATCATAACCTTAGTATATAAAACAAACATATTGCAAGCAACCACATCAGTATTCTAATTATATCAATATATTATCTACATCTATCATCTAGAGTTCAAACCTTCATAAATTTGAATGTCCTTTTTCGAATCAAACCTCACTTTCTCACAATGGAGAAGAATAGGATAATGGTTTAAAGTGATTCTTGATCAAAGTGGAACAATTGACCGTGTTTCAATTATCTAGCAAATTCTTATTACAAATGGCTCTATCAAGCCTAAGAGAAGAGTAAGCGCCACATTTCCTCCCATTTTTCCAAGTGTAATATCTACTAATAGTGTCAATATGCATAAGCTCATTTTAATTTATCCAACTAAGAAACTCATTAGTGAATTTTTTTTCGAGGGAATTATTCGAATCGTAGTTAAAGGGGGAGTTTTGTTATCATCTCCATAGGGATTGAGGATATTTTGATACTTGCCTTTCAACAGTTTATCGTTTCAAGAATGAGGGTTTTCAAAGTTTTATTCATAAAATTGTCACGTTTTTAGTAGCAAAGCTTATAAATTCTAAAGATTTTTGTTAACAAAGTATGTCAAAAGTAATTTTCATCTATCCTAACTTATACGTATTCTTTCAATCTTGCATGTGAAGTCGGATCTGATTAATATCACCATGCATTCTCTTAACACAGTCTATGTCTAGAGCAGCGTCGTGAGAAATACAGTATTCATCGCTACACGATTTCTCCATATAACAACCAATATAATAAGCTTTAAGCTCAACACAAAGCAACTATCGACCATAGACCGATTTCTTCAATCTATAATCTGATAGATGAATATTTTAGGTCAAGTTACACAAAATCTATGTCTAAAGTCTTAAAAAACAAGAATGGATCATTAAGAACAAAAATATTCATCATATATTAATCAACACTTGTTCAAATATAAGGCCAATCAAAAGAAATACATACAAGCTAATGGTAGACTACATATACCTTTGATACAAAGGAAATTAGCTACCCATAACCATGGTAGCTTACTTTACAAGACTTGGAAGAAGATGAATGAGCATCCACGTTAAAGAATCGAACTCGGATGCGAATCCAGTTTCTATTTGCAAAATATCACCTTTTGGTGAAGAATTGCTCCAAAATGAAGTTCTTGTGTGTAAAAATGGGTTATGATCCCCAAATATAGTGAAAAGTACATATATGGTACTTTTAGAATCTGTCACGTTCGCACTGCAAACGATTTCTTCAACCAGCGAACACCCTTTTAGACATCTGAAGTGCCTCTGAATAGTTAAATTGTCCCTTAGAATATTTGAAGTTCGTTATGCGAGAAACTCTTCTCACTACGAACTACCTCGCTACAAGTTCACACAACAAACTAAGGGTCCTTTAGCTACTGACTTCAGTCTGGAGTGGTTCGCTGGCCCTCCGCTGAAACTTCACCACAGCGAACATTCGTTGTTTGTTCGCCTAGCGAACTTACTATCCTTTTCTTACTGCCATCTTTCTGAGATGGTTCACTAGGACTTCGCCATGAGTTTGCATAGTGAACATTCGCTGGAAGTTCGCAGAAGGAACATGTTAAAATTCTTCTTTTCCTTTGGCTTCCTTGTCCAATTACATGTGTCTTACACTTTGATGTTTCTATGCCTAAGTTCTTCACCATAACACACAAATCGAAGCAACCAAAGATATTTTCAACAATATTGAAGAATAACATGATATCATGGAGTAAATCCAACAAAATAACACAAAATAGTTGAAAAATGCCAAAAAATTAGGATCAAATGAAAGCAAGTTTGACATTCAACAAATTCTCCCTAACTAGATATTTGCTTGTCCTCAAGAAAATTATGTCTCTCATTGAAAACAAGAGAATTTGCTCAAGCATTTAATTCCATCAAGAATGGATTTATGGTATAAATAAACAAACAAATGCACACAAGCAACAATTACAACTTCCTAGAATTGAACAATACAAAAGAATTTAGTTCTTAAACAAATATCATGCAATACTTCAAGTAACAACTAACTTCTAATGCTTGAATCACTCTAACACTCCTAATCGAATAAGAATTGAAGAAATTAAGGTGTTTGCAACCGCGGGCAATTTCACTCACTTGACAAATGATGCAAATACAAATCAATTCATACATTCATCTAATCAATCATCAAAGAAATTATGGAAGCAAGAAGATCACTAAGGTCTTTAAAGGTTGTAGCTTGGTTAGGTTCACAATAAAGGGGCATTTATATGGCCATGGATTCAAAGTTGTCAATGCAACAAAAAAAATCACTATACAAGGTTATGTACACATTATAACTTCATCGAACATTTTCTTTTCTCAATTGTTCGCCCTTCCAACACCTTTTATTGCATATTATTCATTCTCTATATTTTTTTTCTTCAAACAAGCATGCTTTTTCTTTATCGCTTTCACAATTCATATACACAATTTTCTTTTTCATGCTTGTTTGAAATTTGTTCAAAATTTTTGAGTAACCTGCCACTTTCTTTTCACTCTCCCCAACTTAGTTTTTAACCAAACCTTAAGTGAATTTTCCTTGCTTTTTGAGGCAAGGAAGAAAATTTAGCACAATTTCAAAGGTTCAAGAAAAAAATTTAGAATCCTACACAATTCAATGATGAACTATCTTTCAAATTATGTAGAAATACCAAGTTCATCACTAAAGTAGGATCTAGACTATTAAGCTCAAAGGGGTTAGCAAATTCTCACTACTCACAGGTGTAGCAGGGAAATTTGTGAGTGTAAGTTTTTGATTAACTTAACTCAAAAATGCAAGAGTCGCCACCGCACTTTTATTTTATCCAAAAGAAAACAAAAAAGAGCGAACAACACCTAGAGTTTTAAAACAAGAACAAACAAAGAATGGGTAAGAGGGTTGGTTACGCGATGGGAAGGTGTTAGCATCCAAAATGTTTATAGTACTCTATAGGAACTCTTTGAAATATCTACGCTTTTTGGTTTGAAAAAGGTTTGTTCGAAAGGACATTGGGGAGATGAGAAGATAAATATTTTTTAAGATTTTTGTGTTTGAAGAGACTTATCGCCTCATGCCTACGTACCCACAAAGTGCAATATAGGATCAAAACCCAGTAGTTCGTGGTACAAATAACAAAAAAAAGGTTTGTTATCATTGATTTTAGATGTAAAGACAAGTCGTCATTTCCAAGCAAATAATTACACTTAAAGAGATGAATCATGTCTAAACTTATGAAAAAAATTAAAAGAAAAAGTTCACAAAGACACAAAAAGAGTTGGGTAAGTTTTATATTTTTTATGTATTTTTGAAATTGGTCAAAATATGATTAGCATTGATTGACATTTATTAAAAAAAATAAAATTTGAAAAGAAATCACTTGACCAAAGTCAAAGTTTTATAATGAAAGCGGTTTGATTTTGAAAACAAGAAGGTTTTGAAAAAGGGAGAAAATTTTGAAAATTAAAGAAGGGGAGGAGATGAAGTGACTATCCTAAAGCATAAAGATAAAAGCTAAGGATAAGAAAAATCTAACCACACAAGCAAGCTTCATAACATAAGCACCCATTCCTTTAGATTAGGCCTTGATCAAGATAGGTCTTCAAAGGAGAACTTCAAGTACCCAAATATCCAAAGTTTAACATCACAAACTTCCAAGCATAGGTTAAGATCCTAGTTTTAGGTCCAAAATTTCATCTCCAATGCAAAGGATAGTAACTATAGTCCACCATTAAGAGAATACGTTTTTTAGGGTTTAAGCTTTTATTAGTGTTTTTAAACAAGATATTGTACAAGTGGACAAAAGAAAAAGAATATAAATATAAACAAATGGTCCAAATGGACAAAGGAAAAATGGCGGAAACATAAATAATGATATTATATGAGATGATAATAATGGAGCATAAAAATAAAAGAGAGATAGGGAGCGAGAAAGAAGCATAAACAAAATTAGTACAATAATATTGTTAGCGAGTTAGTGATTAGTGACTAGTTGTTAGAACAAATGATCAACGATTGTTAAATAATACACTTAGGCCAAAGTTAATGAAGACTCATTGGAGGATTGATAAAATCAAAACCTCCTAACAACAAGTTTCATAAGTAATGGACCTAAGACAAATAATTAACCATACTTGAACTTTCAAACATAAGTTTGAGCCATGAATGCTCATTTTCCGATGCGAGACAATTTTGCGATATGTTAAGCAATCGTAATTGGGCTTATGTAGAAGTCAAGACTATCTGAGGTTGGTCAATAAATTTTTTAGTGATAATGCTTGCTAGAGAAGTGATATGTAGATCACTCTCCGAAAGCAATACTACACGAAAAGAAAAGAGGTAACGATCTCTTCTTCATCAAGAATTCAAAACAAGTTCTAATGATATCGAAGATTTTCATCAATCAAAATAAAAGAGGAAGAGGAAAGGGGAAAGCCAAATTGAATCACAGTTCTAAAATCCTTCCATCTTTAAGTTCAACCACTCATCTTGGTGGATTAAAGAACTAAACATATCATTAACTCAAAGCACTTAAAATAAATTGAACAATTCACTTTAAAGATAGATTTAAATTAGTGAATGCTTATCCAACTTCATCTACACCCTAAGTCCATTGAATTTAAAGAAGAATAGGACCTTTAAAAGTGAAAATCAAGGCAAAAATAAAAAGAAATGGAAGAAGAAGAGGAAAGAACTAAAACAGTCCCAAAAACAAGCAAAGAACACAAACTGGCCACTGGTTAACCGATTAACCATTTGCATGCGCAAATGTGTTAATCGATTAACACTGCTAAGACAACAATTTTTTTTGAAAAATCTCAGCATCCATGATCCAACCATTTCTGTAAACACTTCATGATCATGAATGAGAATTAGTACGGAAATTCAAGTAAAACAACAGCAAATATCACCAATGAAACATAATTTGAAAGATCCAAAGATCAAGCCACAAGAATCAACAATAAATCACATTGTGGAAGATGGATCCAGAACAATAATGGTGGATCAAGAGTTTACCACTTCAAATATGAAAATTATTCAAATCAACTCCAAGAACCACATTCCAAAGCCTTGATCTACTTAAATTGATGATGAAAAAGGGAATGGATGGTGGTCTAACTCAAAGATTAGTAAGTTCTAATGATGAACTTACTAACTTTCAAAAGAAGAAAGAGTTTTGGTGAATTTGGTAGTTAAAGGAAATTGAGAGAAATTTTAGCAAGGTGAATTTGGCTATCAAAGCTTATAGAATGAGTGAAATGAGGCCTCTATTTATAGAATTTAGGCTTGAGAATTTTTGTGGTTTGGAATTTGGTTTGGAACCAAAATTAGGCTTGGAATTTGAATTTGGAGGAAAAATCAAGATCAAGTGGTGATTAGTGAAGGTGCATGGTGGGAATCAATTATGATGAGGTATGGGAATTAAAATGAAGTGATCTAGAATATTCTCATGATGAAATATTTGAAAATTGGTGTCAAAATATTGCAGAATTTGAATTTGCCTCATTTTCACACAAAAAAGATGCATTGGTTCATCGATTAACCATTTGCATGTGCAAATGTGTTAATCGATTAATACAGTAAAAATTGTGAAAATTTTCCTTTTGGTGTGTTATCTTGTCTCTGGCTCGATTTTTCTGACTTGTAAAAGAAGATATGGAAATAAACACATGAACCTTGAAGTCTCTTGAATAAAAGTCAATCAAATTTTGGGAAACTCTTGATCAAATGATTTTGAATTGTTTGTCGATCAACTTTGACTTTTTTCAGTTGAATTTCATTCGAGCTGAGGGACTGTTGATCGGTGTTCTTGTTCCAAACCTTTTCCTGAAAAAAGTTAGTAAAGAAAAAGAAAACAAACATATTTTTGAATTTTAATCATGGTTAGTAAACATAAACATAAAAAAACACCAAGCATACATGAAAACAAGGGTGCCCAAAGATATCCCTCAGAGACAAACCTGTAGAGGAAGACAAGAGAACCAAAGCCTGTGATCTTGCTTGTGGTATAAAATGCAAATGATATATGGAATTTTAGAGTTAAAAATTAGGGTGTTACAACATGTAAGTTACTTTTGGATATGGTTGTGCTCATTATCATCAAATGCCTTGATCATATCTAATGCTTTCATAAAATCAAAATAATCATAAGATTAAGCATGAATCTAATGTATTCAACAAGATTTATCAGTCATCCTATGCATTTAGTAAACAATGGAGGTTTCTCACAAATGTGTGGCTATTAGAACCAAAATGATATAAGCTTTCAAAAAAAATTCAAAAATGAAACAAAATTACATTTGCACAAAGAAAAGAAGTTCTTAAACATTCTAGCATCCTAGAAAGAGGTAACCATGTACCTTGCCAACATTCACATGATCAAACACTATCATCACCATCCAAACTTGGGAGAATATTTATTGGATACTTTTAGCAAATAGAAACCAATCTAGAAGTTCTCACATTTCAAAACCATAGAGGGAAAAATTAAATTCAAGAAAGCATACCAACAATAAAAACTACAAGACATTGCCCCCTCCTTTTTGAAAAAGGAATGCTCTCAAGTCCACTATTGAAAAGGCAATGCAACAGTACTACACAAAAAACATTACTCAAGTGTTGTAGCATAAACTTGTCATCATTCCAGCATCTTTCATGTTCACAGTGCAAACAAATATTCGCCTAGTGAACTAATTCACCCTAGGTTCACAAAGCGAGCACAAGGAGAACATGACAGTAATTCAAAATTATAGGTTTTCCACTTGTGGTTTATTGCAACACTCTTTCACCATAACAAGATAACACAATGCAGTAAGAAAAACAGAAATACTCAAAATGTTGGGGTGCCTTCTAACAAGCGCTTTGTTTAACATCGTGTGAGCTCGATGGCTGAAAGCGACTCAAGGAACGCCAAAAGAGATTGTTCCTGCATCAATAACAACTTTACCCCAAGATACACCTTCAAACTTTGCCCATTAACTATCCAAATTTATTTCTATGAAGGTTCTTCAATTACAATTGCTCCGTAAGGCTTGATTTCACTAATCTGAAACGAACCAGACCATTTTGACTTTAATTTTCCCAGAAATAATCTTAATCGCGGATTGAACAATAAGACCATTTGTCCTTAATGAAAGTATTTCTTTAAAGTTTTCTTGTCATGATACTTTTTCACCTTCTCCTTATAAAGCTTATTGGATTCACAAGCTTAGAGTAGCAATTCATCCAATTCATGAAGTTGCGCTTTCCTCTTTTCACCACTCAAAGTGGGATCAAAGTTCAAAAATTTTAAGGCCCAAAACGCCTTATGCTCCAACTCTACTGACAAATGAAAAGTTTTGTCGTAGATCATATTAAATAGTGTGATACCTATCGAAGATTTAAATGTGATCCGATAAGCCTACAAAACCTTATCAAGCTTGTGTGCCCAATCCTTCCTAGAAGAAGACAAAGTTTTCTCAAGGATTCTCTTGACCTCACGATTTGATACTTAAGCCTGTCCATTAGCCTGAGGATGATATGGAGATCTCACTTTATGCTTCACGCCATAATGCTCCAAGGATTTTTCTAAGGGAGCATTTCAAAAGTGGGATCCTTCGTCACTTATCAACACTTTAGGCACACCAAACTCTAAAAAAATGTTTTTCTTCAAGAATTTTATCACGGCTTTACTGTCTACCGTAGCACAAGCTATTGCTTCAACCCACTTTGACACATAGCCCACAACAACTAGAATGTACTCACAAGAAAATAAAGACATGAATGGAATGGCAAAATCAATTCCTCAACAGTCGAAAACTTCTACCTCCAACAAACTTTGTAATGGCATCTCATTCCGCATTATAATTCCTCTATTTTGTTGGCAATTTCCACAACTTTGGGCATGCATATGAGCATCTTTAAATAAATAAGGCCAATAAAATCCCGATTGAAGGACTTTCGTTTCCGTTCTTAGTCCGTTAAAATGACCACCATAAGGTGAGTTATGACAATGCTGTTAGAACACAGATTGGTTCTTAGTTATATCTCTATGTTTTGATGATAACACTAATGAAATTTTGTATTAAGAAATTATATACTCTAAATTTTTTCAAGTATTTTGGTTGCAGATATTAAATTTAATATTCTTCTGAAAGAAAAAATTGAATCTGAACATTGAACTACGCAAGGCTCTGAGCGTCAAAAGCATCTCGTTAGAAGACTCTGAGCGCTGCCTACAGAAGACTCTGAAGCATAAGCTACAGAAGCATCTGAAGCATAGCTGGAGACTTTGTATGAAGAGTTTCAGGCATTGTTTTCAGAAGACTCTGATAGTACTGTTCGCTGCAAGTACTAAGGATCTGATCTCCAAACTCTGCTCTGACTTTTACTCACGCTGAAGCACACTTGCTGCAATACTCTGATACATCAAACTATGATAACATCAAGACTCTGATCACTCAAGGCTCTGATGTTGATTGCTATGAAATAGAAGCTTGTTGAAGAAGATTATTCAAAGTTATATCCGTTGGCATATTCCAAACGTCTCGTTCCTCTTTTATGCTAGACACAAGAACTCAGGCAAAAAGGATTTCTCTGAACGTTCTACTTCTAGGAAAGGTCAAGTCATGTAAAGACAAAAGGCTACAACTACTTTGCAATACACGGTCTTCAAGCTTGCAACGCCTTGGACTTCTTTGTCTATAAAAGCAAGCCTTCAACAACTTTCTATAGTTGACAAAAATTGACAAAACTATTGAAAACTCTCTCAAAGCTCTCATACAAATTATATCTCTTTATTGAATAGTTTTATTCGTTCTTAAACTTAAGTGTATAAATCACACTTGTGATATAGCTTTTATAGAAGAATTTTTAAACACTTGTTTAGTTTACATTTGATTGTAAAAGTTCCTTGAGAAGACCAAGTTGTGGTCAGTAGTTCTTGAGAAGACTAAGACAGTTGTTCTTAGTGTTTGACACTGTAATCAGTTTGACTATAGTGGATTAAGTCCTTGTGGAGAAAGGCAAATCACTCTTGATAGGGTGGACTGGATTAGTTGAGTTCAACAAACCAGGATAAAAATCATTGTGTTTTTATTGCCATAATATTTTCTAAACCCTTATTCAACCCCCCCCCCCCCCTTCTAAGTGTTTTTCTCACCTTCAAATGCCACATGATACTCCTTGACTCCTCAATTGTAACACACATTCTCAAAAGGTTATCAATACCAAGTTTGAATAAATATGGCTCATCCTAAACAAAAGATTTGGCATCATGCAAAAAAAATTATTTGGTTCCAAGTTAGGCCTTCCGGAATCACTCCAACGACTTTGTGATTTGCCATATTGGCAAACCAAGGCCTAACTTGCACCATAAACAGCTTTTCATCTAGAAATTCCTCTTTAACCTCTAATCCATTTTTAGTTACTTCCACATTCACCAGACATGATAAGTGATATGCAACCAAATTCTCGAATCCCTTCTTGTCGCTAATTCCAAGATCAAATTCTTGCAGCAAGAGGACCCATCTAATAAGTCTTTTCTTAGAATCTGGTTTGGTTAACAGATACTTAATAGTTGCATTGTCTATGTAAACAACTACTTTAGACCCAATGAGGTAAGACCAAAATTTTTCCAATGTATACATTATTGCAAGAAGCTCTTTTTCCGTAGTGGCATAATTAATTTGAGCTTCATTCAACACTTTGCTTTCGTAGTGTATAGCATGCAAAAATTTTGTTCTTCTTTGACCAAGTACCGCACCAACGACATAATCACTAGCATCACACATGAGTTCAAAATCAAGTTTCCAATCGGGAGTCATGATTATGAGTGCAGTAGTCAAACATTCTTTTAAAGAATTAGATGCAAGCCTGTAAGAGTCATCAAATTCAAAAGACTTATCTTTGTTGAGAAAATTGCTCAAGGACTTTGCAATCTTTGAGAAGTCTTGATTAACCTCCTATAAAATCCAGCATATCCGAGAAAGCTTCTAATTCCTTTGACATTCATTGGCAGTGGCAACTTCTCTATAACCTCCACTTTGGCTTGGTCAACTTCGAGCCCCTTTGAAGAAATTTTGTGGCCGAGCACAATTCCTTATGTAACCATGAAGTTGCACTTTTCCCAATTATGCACAAGATTATTTTTCACACACCTTTCCAACATAATGTCCAGATTTTTCAAATAAAGATCGAATAACGACCCAAAAACTGAAAAGTCATCCTGTTGCACCCCAAAATTTGCCCAACCTTTTCTAACCTAGGTTTATGTTTCAATTGCATAGTCATTTGCATTGTCATCATGTACATAGTGTATTCATCTGCATTGCATAGCATAGGCAAGCTATCTTAATCAGGGGATCAAGTGCCATTCTTATCTCAAGAGGCATATTCAAGGGTTTCATTCATATTCAAGACTACTCAGGTCATCAGGGAAGAATTTGAGCTTGGAAGTGTTGCCAGGTTGATCAGTGAATTCTCTCCTATCTTGAGATTGTTTGGGAATCATCAGAGGAAGGATGAGACAAGAGTATGAAGTGTGTATGGATGTTATAAAGAGCCTAGAGGATCATTTTTGAGGAGTAACCAGGTCATTGGGATGATTGCAAGAGCCTCAGTTGAAGTCAGTCAACTAGGGTCAACACTAGGTCAATCCTAGGTCAAAGACTTGTTTTGAAGGGCATCAAGGAGCATTTGAAGAATGGGGGATTCATTATTTGCTATATGGATATGGATATGATGTTGTGCTAAAGAAAAATCAGAAGGAATCAAGGAGAATTGGAGTTACTAAATTAGGGTTTCAGTGTAAAATCCCCTGATTTAGGTCAAACTTCAAAGCAGTGTAACTCAAGATGCAAGCTTCATATGAATTCTTGGTCCACATGAAACTTGTAGAGTATCTTCATAGCTTTAATTTGAGTGGTGGAAGTCATCAAGATGATTTATAGAACTCAAGTTATAGCTCTTGCAAGTTACAGGTCATCTGAGGGCACTGAAATTTGTCTGTGAAAGTTGTCTGTCTTCCAAGCAACGTTTGACCTTCAAGGGGATTTCAAATGGATTTCTGGCAAACATGAAAGTTGTTCCTCATTGTCTTAGCTTTCTAGGAAGGTATGGTGTGCCTTCATATGATTTGTTGAACTCTACTTATGGTCTTGGCAAGCAAAGGGTATTTTGGTCATCTGAGGATTACAGGTCATTCTTAGCCTATGCCTAAAACTCATACAAGGGAGCTTCAGATGAAAAACTTCACAACATCAAAGTTGCTCAAAATGTCATTTTAAGTATAGAAAAGAAGTCATGAAAGTTTTGAAATGCATAGAACAAGACTTGACCAAAGTTGGTGAAAAATGACCTAAAAAAGGCATATAAGTTGAAAAAGTTGAAATGAAAAATTGGTTTGAGAGATCTACAAATACAAAATGGGTCATCCAATATACCAAATTGATTCCAAACATCATTTTAGAGACATTGGTTCAGCCACTTTTTTGAGTTAGGGGTTAAATTTTGGACTTGCTTTGTATTTTTGTTGCTTGCATAATAAGGCAAGTATGGAAAACTTGGCATAAGGTGAATTTCAAGGCAAGGAGCTTGTTTTCTTCACACATACCATTTCAATAACTCATGAGAAGAGATTTTGACACAAGTTTGGAAGGGTGTATGCATGAGATATGAGATGGTTCAAAGTATCATTAAGTGAGATTTTCATGAACTTTCCACCATATTCTAGAATCCTCTAAGATCAATCTAGAAACCTCTAGATCTGTCCATCATCATCTATATATTGAACTGAATCCATTGGTGCAAGGGGTTGGTGAAAACAGGGAGAGAAGAGAGAGAATTCCATAGTTACTTCCATTGTAAGAAAGTGTGAAAATCTTCAATCTACACCAATTCTGCTCATTCTTTTTCTTCATCCATCATCCATTGAAGACAGTGAGTGCATCCAAGCAAGCTCAGAGGTGCATCAATGGAGGATTGAAGCTCTAAGATTGAAATTGCAAAGATCCATCTCAGATTCGAATCTCACAATCCAAGCATTCTTCTTCCAACCTTTTGCAAACAGAAACCCTAGCATCATCTAAGGACCATTGGTGAAAGCTTGCAAGTGTTGAATCGAGCTCTTTCTCATCTGTTCCAACAAGAATAGCAGGTTGGTGATTTCTCCTATATCTCCCTAATTAGGTGTTGTTAGGTTAGATTATTAGTGTAAGGATGTTAGGTTAGGTTAGATGACTAGTTTCTGAAAGATTGAGAAGGTTCTATGAGGTTTAATGGCAGGGTGTTGAAACTTTGATGATCAAGAAATCTTAGTTTAGGGGATGTTAATCATGGTGTATTAGTTCAGAATAATCAGTGCAATATGGAGAGCACATTAGTACAAGAATTTGCAAGTTTTGTGAGGTTCCATTGATGAGTGCAGTTGGTATGTCATGAGGTTCCATCTATCGGGTTTCATTATGGAGTTGGTTTCAATCCAAACTAAAGGTACCATTGTGTTCAGGGGAGAGAATAGAGCAACTTTGCTCTTTATAGTGTAGGGTTTCATGGTCTATGGAGAGAGCACGAGGGACTTGAACATGGCTGCATGGATATGGATTTCTGAAACCCTAATTTCCATTTGGAGAAGACGATACACTGGCCGTCAGATCATTCCAATTGTTTGACATTTTCATCTCATCTAACGGTCTACATTTGAAGAAGAAAACGGAGGGAAATCCAAACGTGAAACGATGCGTTTCACTTAAACCTCAGCATGGGCCTGGATTTAACCTTGTTATCCCCACCCCCCTTTTGAGAAGCCCAACCAAATGCACTTGATTTTGTTGCTAAATGCACCGCGGTCATATTCTTTTTCTCTTTTATTTTTTTATTGAATTTCTGAAGCGTACTGGGCTTAGGGCATTTGTTATCTGCGGCCCCATTTTTCTGGCCCATCAGAATTTGAACTGGGCGAAGTTGTTGGTAACACCCCCCTCCCCTTTTAATTCATATTTTGTGATTTTATTTTCTTTATTTTTCTTTGATCTTTTAAAAATCATAAAAAATTGAAAATAGCTTGTTTTTAATTGGTTCTTTTTGTGGTAGATCAGTAATTCTGTCTAGAAAAATAATAAATAATAAAATTGGCATTTTATTTTGTTTTACTATTTTTTGTGTATTTTTCTTGTGAATAGCTTTTAATAAGTTTTAGTTTAGTGCTTAAATTTGTTGATTTTAGTTCTATTAGTTCCCTTTAGATTTAGGTTTCATTCTTTTTAGAGTGATTAGCTTAGGACTTCAACTTGTATGTAGGATTTAATTCATATTTTTAGGATTAAATTTTAGGTGATTTAATTAGGTGTGATTAGTGTGATCAAAATTAGGGTTTTAGGTGAACATAGGTAAGATAGATTAGTTCTTTTAGGAATTTTGATTTGATCTTTGGGGTATGGGACTATAGGGGTTATGGGTATAGGATAGATCCCTTAGAAATTGTTAGGATTCCCCTACTGCTATTAGTATATTGCTTATATTTGATTAATTGTGTGGTGTGCCCTCTTTAGGGTTACTTTTTGTCTGTGTGGGGTATTGGGTTTGTTTGGGACTTGGGGTTTGAGCTGAAGACCTGAGATAATGAAGCCCATTTGAAGATCAGAGAATGAAGACCAACTTCCAGAGTTGATGAGGAGTGTCTCTTGCTGGCAGCTGTTGAAGTTTGTAGGTTCTAGGAGTTAGGCAGAGCCCTAGAGTAGACAACTTGATTCTCAAACATGGAAGGTCTTGTTTGCCTCCATTCTTCTCTGTGATGCAGATTCTCTCTAAGACACTCACCCCCTTCCTTTGGAAGGCTTGGTGCTAATGTCTAAGGTATAGAACTCTTGAGAGAAATATTCTTTGTGTTGATAGCAGTATGTTTGCCACCCTTGGTGGTCAACTAATTGCTTAACACCCAGTTCATTCCTGTGATTGATTCCTCAGCTTGGAGAGGAGGACTTGAAGAAA
Source organism: Lathyrus sativus (assembly GCA_963859935.3). Taxonomy (NCBI): domain Eukaryota; kingdom Viridiplantae; phylum Streptophyta; class Magnoliopsida; order Fabales; family Fabaceae; genus Lathyrus; species Lathyrus sativus. The sequence continues at coordinate 423,728,777 of OZ012737.1, forward strand.
AGCCACTGGGAGATTGAAGATAAAGACTGATGTCTGCTGGAAGCCTGAAGATGAAGTCAGATGCTGATGAAGCCTGCTTTGCTGTTTAGCTTTTGCTGTTTATTTCTTGATGTATTGATTGAATTTCCCGGATTGTATTGTTTGCTGTTTAACTTGCTGGGTTGAAAGTGAATCCTGTTCACTTTTTCCCATTGTTTTCTAGGTTCGAGGTTGAGTGGGACTCCCTTGCCTCGCTTGTATTGTTGCATCCATGCATTTTACTGCTTTATTGTATATATCTGCTGTTTTTGTTTCCGTCTATTCCCGTAGGATCTCTGTTTCTCTCTGCGCAAGAGAGGGGCATGATAGACATTAGGAGTTAACCCATGCATGATAACATTAGGGTAGATTTTATTCCCTTTTTAACCCTAGGATTTTAGAGTGTCATCTCTTCTTTCCTCAAAACAACAGAAAAACACTAATAAAGGTTATAACAGAGATTAATTCACTTCTTCCGTCAAAAGATTTGAACAAACATCGACCTTTTTGCAATAAGAAAACCCTTGTTTAAGGTGAGATTTTTTTCATAAAAGGCACTTGAACAGCTTGTGTCGTGCATAGCCCGAACTACGTTTGCTCTGATCTTCCATGCAGTGTGGAAGTACGTAGGCATAGGATGCGATATCCTAGCGAGCAACCTTCCCCCCTTTCCCCCGTAGTTAGGCGAACTACGTTGACTCTGATTTCTCGTTCCAGACGGGAATACGTAGGCATAAAGTGTGATGCTTTGCCGAGTCATGTTTTCTTTTCTTTTCAGACCTCATCCTTTAGTTTAGATAGAAGTGTAATCCGTACAAACAAGCAAGCGTGGATCCCATCGAGTACGATGGACGTAAGGGGTGCTAATACCTTCCCCTTGCGTAACCGACTCCCGAATCCAGGTTTTGGTTGCGATGACCATACCTTTTCCCGTTTTCGCGAGGTTTTCTTCGAGCGTTTCCTTTCCCTCCGTTGGGATAAATAACGCACGGTGGCGACTCTTCTGTCAGCCGGCTCCGATTTTCGAAGTAGCGACAGCTGGCGACTCTGCTGGGGATCCAACGTCCCCTGGCTGCTAAGGACTGCGATAGTTCCTTATGCATTTGGGATCCAACGTCCCTTAAGAGAGTCAGTCCTAGCGCTTGTTTTCCCGTCGAGGAATTTGTATGGATTTACATTTCTGTATTTACATTTCAGCATTTTATTATTATTATTGCTGTATTTTGGGGTGTGACGGGTGTTCCATGATTGAGAGATAAGCCGGACCTGGGCTTGAGTGCACCTAGACTTAGAGTAGAGATTAATGGGCGCGCACGTGCTTTGCATGTCCTAGTGTCCCGCGAAATCTACACTCAGACGAGGTTCTTCTGGTTGGCCTCCTGTCCTGCCCTTTGGGTGGCTCGGGTTGCTGGTTAGTTGGATTGTCGACTCTGGGGACCGATCATTTGGAAGTTGGCTAAGTGAGGCCTCTTCAGGATTTGATGATGCCACTCCTTCTGGGAATCGTATCATCAACCCTGAAAGTTTGTGACGCCGACGACCGCATAGGATGCCGTACCTTTGTCAGTTACTAGGACATCCACCTGTGAGAGGGTTTGGGGTTATGCAGGTAACTAGACCTTCAGATACCGGTTATTTCTTGATCAGAGATCCTGGGTATTTATGGATAGTTGTGAGGTCTATCAGAGACCAGTCTGAGTTATGGTATGAGGTCTATCAGAGACCAGTTGGAGGTATGTTATGGGTCTATCAGAGACCAGTGTGGAGCTTTGTGTTGGGTCTATCTGAGACCAGGGTTGATGAGTATTGGAGGGTCTATTTGAGACTTTTGATATGGTTCAGGCTTCTCAGCTATAGCACTTGGTCCCTGTTGCATGCCGCTTGCATTGCATTATTTGCATAATCATTATCATTGCATCCCATTAACGTGTGTCTGTGCTGTAGGTGCATTTGCATATTCCCCGGTTCTAGTGTCTGGACTTCTGAGTATTGATCATGGCTGGTTTGAGGATGACAGTTGCCTATAAGCTACCTATTCCTGATATTACTCCACTCCTGGGTCTGATTTCTCTGGCAGATGAGGATGTCCGTAGAAGCTTCAGGCAGAGTTATGGACGGCTGTTGAGTTTGGTTCGCAAATCCACTGATGATGAGTTGAATGGGCTGTACACGCTGATGCAATTCTATGACCCGGATTTGAGATGTTTCACATTCGCTGACTTCATTTTGGGGCCTACCATGGAGGAGTATGTAGAGTTTACTGAGCTGCCGGTGTAGAATGTAGTTCCTTTTATTCACTCTGCCGCTGAGCCCAAGTTGGAGGATCTAGCTAAGGCCTTGCACATGAATGCTTCTGAGCTGTTGATAACTTCGTGGCGAGGGGTTCCCGGTTTCTCTCTCCAGTTTCTGGTTGGTAAGGCTCAAGAGTATGCCAAGAATGGGTGTTGGGTGGTCTTTAACGCTATTTTGGCTCTATGCATTTATGGGATAGTGTTGTTTCCCAATTTCCCAAACTTCGTGGATATGGATGCATTTCATCTGTTTGCTGCTGGTAACCCAGTGCCTACACTGATCGGAGACTTTTACCATTCAATGCACTACAGAAATGAGAACAGGAGAGGCAAGAACGTCTCTTGTTGCGTGCCTTTGTTGTACATGTGGTTCAAGAGCCATCTTCCCCTGAAGGGACCTTTTATGGATAGTGCCACTACAGCCGATTGGCCAGAACGTATGATGAGGTTGTCTTCTGAAGACATTGAGTGGTTTGACCGAGACTTGCTGGGGTCTGAGCTTATTTGCAGTTGTGCTGGGTATCCTAATGTTCCGTTGATAGGGAGAAAAGGGTGCATCAACTACAACCCATCTTTGTTCGTCCGTCAATTTGGATATGCGCTGAAGAACCCGCCTCAGGAGGAAGAAGTACAGGAATCTCTGTACTTCACCGGTGATTTGAGTGGAGATTTTCTAGCCAAGCTTCGGCATGCCTGGACGCGTATTAATAGAAAAGGGAAACCGCTGTTGGGGAAAAATGATTGTCAGGCATATGCACCCTACAAAGTTTGGATTCAGGAGAGAGCCAGACATATATTGATGCCATTTCCAGCTGCTCCGGTCCCTGTTCATATTCCGGTAGAAGAACCGACCACTGTTACCAAAGAGGTCTACAAGCAAGTTGTGAAGGAAAAGGAGGCCTTGATGAAGATTAATGAAGAGTTAGAGAAGGAGCTAGCTCAGATGAGGAGCGAGAAGAATAAGGCTGTACGTTCTTTCCAACAGCAGATCGAACTAGTAAACAGGCTAGGTGCTGAGTTGACTGAGGAGAAAAAGAAGCGCGAACGTCTAGGTCAAGAGTTCAGAAGCTCTCACGACATGCTGGAGTCAAAAAAGAAAGCACTCGATGCCGCTCATCGAGAAATCTCTTCTTGTAATAAGACATGGAATGCTACGCTGACCAACAAGAAGAAGAGGGAAGATAAATTGAAGCAGCAAATTTCTGACCTCGAAAAGCAGTTGAAGGCTAGCGTTGAGAAGCACGAAGAAGAGGTAATGGCCAGGTATAGTCTCCAGAATGCTTTGAACAAGGCCATCGAAGGCAAGAACGAAGCTGTGTCTCAGAAGCGGAAGCTAGAGGATCGCTTCGGAGAAGGGGCATGGGAGGAAACTGCTGGTGACGTGCGACGCGTTCTCAAGAGAAGAAACCAGCTTGTCGAAGGGCTGCTTACCCGACCAGGCCATCCAGAGACCAAGAAGTTAATAGAAGAGTACCAGGCTTATGGGAGTACCTGACCACTTCATGTATTAGCTTGTATGCTTTATTTGCATTCGTGCTGACCATCACCAGGATTGTTGGTTGAGGTCATGCCGTCTTATTATACTCTCAGTGATATTGTATTCTTGGATTTCTCTGCAATATACGAGGTTTTCTATGATTCGACTCCAATCGCTGTATTGCTAGCACTGTCACTGCACTGGCACGTTCACACTAGAATCGGGGAATGATAATCCCTAATGCACAGACACACATTGCATTTTGCATACATACTCATATTTGCATTACAGGTTTGTGATTCGCGTATCTTATCTCCTGCATCTTTAATTCAGGTATCTTGCAGGATTGCAGAAAAGCGGGTCCACCGTTACTCTACAAGGATCAATCAAAAGAAGATTATGGACAACGTGCAGAGTGAAATGCAAGAGATGCGCGACAGGATGGCCCTGCTCATGCAAACCATGGAGACTATCGCCAAAGGACAAGAGCAGCTGCAGAATCTGGTTCAACCGATAGTCGCACGGGCTGAAAACAACGGGATACCGCAGGGTGAAAATATTGCTGCTTCTCCCCGAGTTGAGAATCGTCAAAGTGCTGATGCTGTGCCCGTAACCGGTTTGAATGTCGGAGAAACTGGTCCTGTAGGTGGAGGTGGGAACACCGGTAATATGAATGTCAATGCAGATACTGCTGGGGTATTTGTGGGCAATGTCAACCAGGGTTTCAATGGGGGTGTTGAGAATGTCGGGATGAATGGTATCAATGGTAACTAGGGCTTCAATGGTGTGAATATGGGGTATGGCAGCATGGCTGGCGCCAAGGCTGGATTTGGTGGCTATGGTCATCTTGGATACGGAACTGGCGCATACAACACTCAAGAGATGGGTAATCTGAGGTATGACCCCCGGTATGTCCAAACGGGTCCGGGCCGTGATGCAGATTATGTTGGATATGATGCAGTACCTCGCTGGGAAGATCGCCAGGAGGATGTGTTCTCAGGTCAGAATGAAGGTCATGAGAGAGCCAGGGATGACAACCATCGAATGAGATTGCTAGAGGAGAAAGTGAACGGGTTGGCCAGCCAGAATGCTCTTGGGCTGGATATGTCAAATATGGGGTTAGTCCCAGGGCTGAGGGTCCTGCTGAAATTCAAAGCACCATCATTTGATAAGTACAAAGGGGATACATGCCCTAGGGTGCATGTGCGCGCATTCTACAGGCGTATGTCCGCATATTCTGAGGATGAAAAGATGCTAATGCACTTCTTCCAGGATAGCCTGTCAGGGCCATCGCTGGAGTGGTACATGAGCTTAGAGCCTACTCAGATCAGAAGTTGGAAAGAGCTGGCAGAGGCTTTTGTTCGACATTATCAGTATAATAGTGATCTCGCTCCTAACCGAGTCCAGCTGCAAAGCATGTCTCAAAAGTCTAGCGAGAGCTTTAAAGAATACGCCCAGAGATGGCGGGATTTGGCTGCTAGGGTACACCCTCCAATGGTGGAGCGCGAAATGATGGATATGTTCATAGGAACTTTCTCTGGAATGTGCTATGATCGGTTGCTCAATTTTTCGATGAGTACTTTCTCTGAATTAATCTTGATGGGGGAGCGCATTGAAAACGGGGTGAAGATCGGTAAAATTCAAGCGGGTGAGTCCAGTTCCGCAGGGGGTAATAAGAAGACGTTTGGTGGTAAAAGGCAGGGTGATACCAACGCTGTATACGGTGCTCGACGGAAGAATAAAAGTCAGAACTGGCGTCAGCAGTCGCAGATTGCAAGTGTAACCATTCCAGGGCCTTCTCAGCAGCAGAGGCAACAACCACCGCAGCAGGCTCAGCCGCAGCCTAATAATAATCAGCGCAGACTTCAGAACCCACGACCGAGGAGAGTATTCGAGGTACCGCCGGTATCATATGCAGAACTCCTTCAAACTTTGTTGAAATTGCAGCTAGTCGAGAAGAGGACCTTAGCACCACCAACTGGTCAGCCGCCAGTCGGATATGATGTTAATGAGCACTGTGACTTCCATTCGGGTGCACCAGGGCACAATATCAAAAATTGCCTAGCTTTCAAGCACAAAGTGCAGGACTTGCTTGATAGTACGGCTATTAACTTCGGGAAGGAAGGTCCCAACATCACGCAGCAGCCGATGCCCAAGCATGGTGGGGCTGGGGCCAATGCAATCATGGTAGATGACGAGTTGAACTTGGTTTCAGAAGTGAGCGAGCTGAAAACCCCTTTGAGTTACGTAAAGCAGCGCTAATTGAAAGGAGGTGTCTATCCCGGTTGCAGTGAAGAGTGTGATGACTGTTTGATTCAACCTGAGGGCTGTGAGAAGTTGAAGAGGGGAGCTCAAGGCTTGATTGATGAAGGAACTTTGCAGTTTGACAGGGCTGTGGGGCGAGAGAAGTCTGTTGAGACAGAATCTGGAGAGCGTAGGGAGGTTGCTACGATCACCATTCCGTTCAAATCGGTGACAATTTCGGCATCATCGAAAAGGCCGACCATTACTATTACCAACGCTAAGCCAGTCCCTTTTGAAAGCACAAAAGCAGTCCCGTGGAGTTATGGTGCTGAGGTGTATTGCAATGGGGAAAAGATTGATTTGAATGATTCGCCAGCGGGATCCGTGGATAACATAGTGGGAGCGGGTGGTATAACCCGCAGCGGGAGAATTTTTACTTCACCTGAGGTTGAAGCAGAGAGGCTTGCCAGAGGTAAGAACAAAGTTGTTGAGGGGGAATCTTCGGGGAGTAAAGAGAAAGAGCCGATAGCCAAAGATGTGGAAGAATTCATGAGGTTAATTCGCAAAAGTGATTACAAGATTGTAGATCACTTGCAGCAGACCCCGTCAAAGATCTCCATATTATCGTTGTTGTTGTGTTCTTAGGCGCATAGAAATGCCCTATTAAAAGTACTTGAGACATCTTTCGTGCCGCAAGAGATTTCAGTTAACCAGCTGGAGGGAGTTATGGCACATGTTAACGCTGGGCATGGACTGGGATTCACGGATTTTGACTTAACGCCTCGAGGGCGTGATCATAATAATGCCTTGCACATCTCTATCGAATGCTGGGGCACTGTTTTATCCCATGTGCTGGTAGACACTGGGTCCTCATTAAATGTGTTATCAAAGAAAGCCCTGTTGAAACTGGATACGCGGGGGTTGTTGTGCACACCTAGTGATTTGGTAGTGCGGGCCTTTGACGGAACCAGAAGGTCAGTATTCGGGTCGATAACGCTACCTATTCAGGTAGGTCCGGAGGTATTTGATACAGTGTTTTACATCATGGACATTCAGCCTGCATATAGCTGTTTGATCGGGAGACCTTGGATTCATGCCGCTGGGGCAGTAACTTCTACGCTCCATCAAAAGCTGAAATATATGGTTGAGGGGAGTATTGTGACGGTGTGTGGCGAAGAGGATATCTTAGTCAGTCATTTATCTTCTTTCAAGTACGTGGAGGTAGACGGAGAGATTCATGAAACGCTGTGTCAAGCATTCGAAGGGGTGAAGGTTAAAGAAGAAGCTCCAGGGAAGAGTGAAGGGCTAGAGGTGGCAGTCTCCTCATATAAAGAAGCCAAGGCGTTGGTACAAGCAGGAGAGACTCAGAAGTGGGGTCAGGTTCTGGACATCCCAGTGAAGCAAGACAAGTATGGCTTGGGATACCGCCCATCTTCCTCGCAGAGTGCGCCTAAGTACAAGGGACCTGTCGTGTTCACGTCCGGAGGAGTTAGATTCGAAAGGATTAATGCCGTGTCTGATACGGAGGAAGTGGATAGCGATTGCGACATGGACTCATGGATTCGACCCAGCACGCCGGGGCAAAGCCTATGCAACTGGTCCATCCAGGACGTCATCCAAGTCACCAAACAGTAATGCATTGTTTTTTTCAATCATTGTATGATCACATGCCTTGCCCGGGGTATCGATGATCTTGTCTTAGGGCCTAACTATTTACCTGTATGTTTGCATGATTAATAAATGACGGCGTTTTTTACATCCAAATGTTGTGATCCTTTTCTTTTTATTTTATTTTTTCAATAAAATGGCAGCGTGGTTATTCATTTTGCTTGTACATCATTTTTGAAGCACTTAACCGTTTCCCTCGCAGGATTCATGAATTTTCAGATGACACCGACCAAAAACTTCCTATGACTCGTTTAGACTTCGAGCATCCGATCTCCCAAGCGGAGGAGGAGATTGTGGAGGATAGTGACTTACCAGAAGAGCTCAGTCGGTTATTGAAGCAAGAGGAGAGAGTCATTCTGCCTCACCAGGAAGAAATTGAGATTGTCAACTTGGGGTCTGAAGAATGCGTCAGGAATATCCGTATAGGGGCCGCGTTGCAAGAGGATATCAAGTGAGAGCTTATTGAGATGCTGCGTGAATACAGTGATATATTTGCTTGGTCTTACGAGGACATGCCAGGTTTGGATACTGATATGGTTGTTCATCGTCTGCCGTTGAAGGAAGATTGCCCGCCTGTGAAGCAGAAACTCCGAAGGACTCGTCCTGACATGGATGTAAAGATAAAGGAAGAGGTGCAGAAGCAATGGGATGCTGGATTCCTGGCTGTTACCACTTATCCCACTTGGGTCACTAATATCGTGCCTGTGCCAAAGAAGGATGGCAAGGTTCGAATGTGTGTTGATTATAGGGATCTAAACAAAGCGAGCCCGAAGGATGATTTCCCGCTGCCGCATATTGACGTGTTAGTTGACAACACGGCTCAGTTTTCGGTATTCTCCTTCATGGATGGATTTTCAGGGTATAACCAGATCAAAATGGCTCTGGAAGATATGGAAAAAACGACCTTTATCACCCCGTGGGGAACCTTCTGTTATAAGGTGATGCCCTTTGGTTTGAAGAATGCTGGGGCAACGTATTAGCGGGCTATGACGACGCTTTTTCACGACATGATGCACAGAGAGATCGAGGTGTATGTCGATGACATGATTGCCAAGTCTCAAATAGAGGAAGAACATCTGGTTAATCTGTTGAAGTTGTTCAAGAGGCTGAGGAAATTCAGGCTGAGGCTGAATCCTAATAAGTGTACCTTCGGAGTAAGATCCAGGAAGCTACTGGGGTTCATTGTGAGCAAGAAAGGAATCGAGGTCGATCCTGCAAAAATAAAAGCAATACAAGAAATTCCAGCACCGAGAACAGAAAAAGAAGTCTGTGGATTCTTAGGGAGGTTGAATTACATTGCTAGGTTCATCTCTCACCTAACGACCACGTGTAAACCATTATTCAAGCTGTTAAAGAAAGATCAAGCGGTGGTCTGGAACGATAATTGCCAAAGGGCATTTGAAAAGATAAAAGAATACTTGCAGGAACCTCCGGTGTTGATACCCCCAGTAGCGGGACGACCATTGATTATGTCCCTGACGGTTCTGGAGACCAGTATGGGTTGTGTTCTCGGTCAACATGACGAGACAGGGCGAAAAGAGCATGCGATTTACTACTTGAGTAAAAAGTTCACGGACTGTGAATCTCGATACTCTATGCTCGAAAAGACGTGTTGTGCATTGGCGTGGGCTGCCAAACGTCTAAGACAATACATGCTGAATCATACAACCATGCTGATATCGAAGATGGATCTGATCAAATATGTGTTTGAGAAGCAAGCGCTCTCTGGAAGGATTGCTAGATGGAAGATGGTATTGACAGAATACGATATCCAGTATGTTCCCCAGAAGGCCATTAAGGGAAGTGTTCTGTCCGAATACCTCGCCGAACAGCCAATTGAGGATTATCAGCCTATGAAGTTTGAGTTTCCTGATGAGGACATAATGTACTTGAAGGCTAAAGATTGTGATGAGCCGTTGCCTGGTGAAGGTCCTGAGCGGAGTTCCCAGTGGCAACTGATTTTTGATGGAGCTGTCAATTCGTATGGTAGCGGGATCGGGGCAATCATTACCACTCCCCACGGGTCGCACATCCCGTTCACAGCCAGATTGACTTTTTCAGTGACGAATAATGAAGCCGAGTATGAAGCTTGCATTATGGGGTTAGAGGAGGCTATCGATATGAGGATTAAGAATCTGGATGTATACGGGGATTCAGCACTGGTTGTGAATCAGATTAAGGGAGAATGGGAGACGCGCCAACCTAATCTGGTGCCGTACATGAATTATGCGAGAAGGTTGCTACCTTTCTTTGATAGAGTGGAGTTCCATCATGTACCTCGGGCGGAGAATCAAATGGCGGACGCCCTTGTAACGTTATCCTCGATGTATAAAGTCAACCGCTGGAATGAGGCTCCCAGCATTGTCATTTCTCGCCTCGATAGGCCGGCCTTTGTGTTTGCAATTGATGAAGCATCTGACGGTAAACCTTGGTATTTCGACATACAGAATTTCCTGAAGAATAAGGAGTATCCGGCTAGGGCATCTAGTCGTGATCAGAAGACTCTAAGGAGATTAGCAGGCAACTTCTATCTGAATCCCGATGGCGTGTTGTATAGAAGGAACCACGATTTGGTACTCCTCCGGTGTGTAGACGAGAAGGAAGCCAACTTGCTCATGAAAGAGGTCCATGAAGGAACTTTTGGCACACATGCTGGTGGGCATGCTATGACTCGAATGTTGTTGCAAGCGGGGTATTACTGGTTAACGATGGAAACTGACTGTTTCAAATTTGCCAAGCGGTGTCACAAGTGCCAGATCTATGCTGATAAGATCCATGTGCCACCCAGTCCGCTGAATGTTATGTCTTCCCCGTGGCCCTTCTCCATGTGGGGAATCGATATGATCGGTAGGATTGAGCCTACTGCTTCTAATGGGCATCGCTTCATTCTGGTTGCAATCGATTACTTCACTAAGTGGGTGGAAGTAGCATCTTACGCCAATGTGACAAAATAAGTGGTGGCCAGATTTATCAAGAAGGATATAATCTGCAGATACGGTATTCCTGAACGAATCATTACTGATAATGGTTCAAATTTGAACAACAAGATGATGAAAGACCTGTGTCGGGATTTCAAGATCGAGCATCATAATTCATCCCCCTACATACCCAAGATGAATGGCGCTGTTGAAGCGGCCAACAAGAACATAAAGAAAATTGTTCAGAAGATGGTGGTAACGTATAAGGATTGGCATGAGATGCTGCCATTCGCTTTGCACGGTTGTCGTACTACAGTGCGTACATCAACCGGGGCAACACCATTCTCACTAGCATATGGCATGGAGGTTGTCCTGCCACTGGAGGTTGAGATACCATCTTTGAGGGTTTTACTTGATGTTAAGCTGGACGAGGCAGAATGGGTGAGAAGCAGATTGAATCAGCTGAGCTTGATAGATGAGAAAAGACTGGCATCCATTGCACATGGTAGGCTGTATCAGAGCCGGATGAAGAGAGCGTTCGATAAGAAGATTCGACCTCGAAGCTTTCAGACGGGTGATCTTGTGCTGAAGAAGATTCTCCCACTGCAATCGGATCACAGGGGCAAATGGACTCCCAATTACGAAGGTCCATACATCGTGAGAAAGGTCTTCTCCGGAGGAGCCTTATTGTTATCCACCATGGATGGTGAAGACTTTTCGTCCCTGGTGAACTCGGACGCAGTTAAAAAATACTTTGCTTAAAATTGACCCGCTGGACAGTAAAAAGAGAGTCCAGGCAAAAATGGGGCATCCTGGCGAACCAAAAAACAGAATAAAACGGTTCGGGCAAAAGTTAGGGATAAAATGGAAAAAATGTACACCCGCGAAGTCGAAAACCTACACTGGGCGGCTTCGGCAAAAAAGGGTATCCTGGTGAATCGAAAACCCGCAAAGGGCGATTCACGCAAAAGTTAGGGATTTAAGAAGCAAATGACTGCGGTCCGATTTTGATTGTTAGCGGTTTGGGAGCATTCGGGGGCCAATTATCCAAAGCAATTTCTTCCAAGGACAAAGATCGGGAAAGCGTCAGAGTCCGACGAGTCATAGGAGGATCGGTTCATGGTGTTCGTCTATAACACGTTGCCGACATGTGTACAAATCTTATTCTGTATATTTGTATACTTCTGCATTTTGTGTATGTGTGACTACCTCTTTTCAGGAGTTGCATCTGATGTACAAATCTCGCCTATTCTCAGGCCGTTATCAATAAAGTGTTTATTCAGTGTAGTGTGTGACTTTGGTTTTAATTTTTTACAGTTTTGTTTGTAAAAAGCGCCGATGTTTTGATAAACTTACATGCGTGTAACCAGGCGGGCCTCGGCCGATGATTGTTAAAACCAGAAATTACCTGAATGGTTGTCATGGGTGATTACCAAGGTGTTTCTTTCTTGCATAGATTGCCTTGTGTTTGCTTGTTAACTTTTGCAGGTATTCAAAAATTCGCGAAGTTCCCCGCCAGAGTCCATGGCAGGCTGGTACCCTTTCCGGAGGTTGAATGTTGTGTCTTCCACAGTGAAGTCGCCCCAGGCAAAACTGAATGCTGTCTCCCCAGGAGAGCGGAAATTGTGTCAAAGGAAAAGATAATGTACCTTCAGCTCAGAACTGGCTTATCAAGCAGAACAGAGTCATCCCCCAGTGAAGGTCGAGATGGATGTGATTAACTTCCCAGAGAGTTCGTGTGCAGTGCAAATCAGAATGTGTAGTTCAATTCCCAGCTCAGTGACAGCGGGATGATGTCCCCAGCTCAGTGATAGCAGGAGAGGTTCCCCACAGAGTGTGACCAGGTGGTTGGAGCTGCTGAAAGGAGTTTTCCCGAGCAGGATTGTCCTTTCTTTCCCCAGCAAGTCGCTCTTCCTTGTCAGGAGGATCATCTTCAGCAGAGGTTGAAGTTTTGGGTTTGTGAGCTACTTTCCTAGCAGGATGGTTATCCCCAGCGGAGTTAGTTCATCTTTCCAACATTTATTTTGTTGGAAGCGTATCGGTAGTATTCCGGTCATCCCCAGCGGATCCAGTGTGTCTTCAGCATTTAGTTTGCTGAAGCAACTCTTTGCATAAGCATGCATCATGAGCATTTGCATTCTACCCAAGCACGTGGCATTTCCATGCTGTATGGAAGCATTACGTCATTATCAAACGTGCATTGTTGAAACATAAGCCGGGTGGTTACCTCTTCAGTTTCAGAGATGTTTGTTCCCTGCCGATAAGAGAAATCGTGGTTTCAGGAAGATGTGGATTTTGTGGTCAAGGTACGCAGTGATCGTATTTGCACCATCTATGGGGTTCATGTTGTCAGGCATGCAGTGATCGTGTTGATTTTGAGAAGTTGATTTGTGGCCCAAGTGCGCAGTGATCGTATTGGTCCTGACCTTTGGGGGTTTATGTCGTAGGACACGCAGTGATCGTGTTGGTCTTGGTACGTGTATCTGTGGTCAAATGGCGCAGTGATCGTATTCGTCCCAGTCGGAAAAGATTGTTTTGTAAGGCGCAGTGATCGTTTTGGTATCATCTCGGGGTTTTTATTGAGCAGGACACGCAGTGATCGTGTTTACCATATTATGTGATATTGTTGGTCGATATGCGCAGTGATCGTACTCGTCCGTTATACAGTGGTTAGGGGTTGATACGCAGTGATCGTGTTCATCCAGTTTTTGTTGATCGGTATACGCAGTGATCGTATTTGTCCGTTATGCACGCAGTGAACGTGTTCATCTGGTTGTTGGTGGCCGAAGTACGCAGTGATCGTATTCGTCCCATGCTTGAAGTTGTGTCACAGCACGCAAGGATCGTGTTTCCTCCAGTCAAGAGGGCAGTGACATGAAGCGCACAGTGATTGCGTTTACCCTATGTATGAATATGCAGTGATCGTATTCGTCCAGTTATGTGGGTTAGTTGAGACACACAACACGCAGGGATCGTGTTTTCTCCAGTCAAGAGGATCGTGGCTCAGAACGCGCAGGGATCGTGTTCAAACGCGCAGTGATCGTGTTCAAGATACGCGGTGATCGTATTCGTATAGCACGTAGTGATCGTGTTGAGAGTACCATGGGAATTTGTGATGCGGAGCACGCAGTGATCGTGGCTATCGTATCAGTTGGTTTTGTTGGTTGGCATACGCAGTAATCGTATTCGTCCTACTGCATGGTTTGGTTTTGTGACGCACGCAGTAATCGTGTTGACATCATTTTGAGGGTTTGTTGGTCGAGATGCACAGTGATCGTATTCGTCCTATTGCATCACACGCAGTAATCGTGTTCATCATATGGGTAGTCGAAGTACGCAGTGAACGTGTTCGCCTTTTCTATGGGGATATTCCGTCTGGCACGCAGTGATCGTGTTTATCTCATCCGGTTGGATTTATGGTCGATGTGATTGTAACACAACATGCAGTGATCGTGTTCGTCGTGTTTGTCCCATTATGTGGTTTTGTTTGCAACACCAGGACGCGCAGTGATCGGGTTTCCTCCTGTCAAGAGGGTCGTGGTGTAGAATACGCAGTAATCGTGTTCATTTTGTTACGGAGGGTTGTTGCGCCAGACACGCAGTGATCGTATTCGTCATGGCATATTCCCCTAGCAGAGTTGCTTGTTCATGCATTTCTCTTTCTCCCCAGCCGAGTCTTTCTCAGAGTGCTGTGGAAATAGCATAATGCAATTTTTGATGGTTACCCACAGTTACCCTAGTAGAGATGTAATCCCCAACGGGGTGGTTTTCAACGAGATACTTGGTTAAGTTCCTCGTAGTCCCCGGCAGGGTATTCTTGGACAAGTCGCTTGGTTAAGTTACTTGTATTCCCCCAGCTGAATATTTCTCAGTATGGTGTGGTATCAGTATTATAAGGTGGTAATGCAGATTTTTGAGTCGTTACCCGCAATTCCCCCAACAGAGTTATGTTCTCCAGCAGGGCGTTACTTCAATGGGTTGCGTGGTTAAGTTCCTTGTAGTCCCCAGCAGGGTACTCGCCACAGGGGTTGTCTGGTTAAATTCCTCGTATTTTTCAACAAGGGTGCTTGGTTAAGTTCCCAATTTCCCCAGCAGGTGTTTGACGGCCGTCGTCAGAATTGTCCTCAGAGTTGCTTGGTTAAGTTTCTCATTTCCCCGCAGAGTTGGTTGTTCATGTCTTCGAACATTGTCTCGCTTGGTTAAGCGTGTGCTCGTTTCTTCAGAATGCGAAAGGTTGATCAGTCAAATCAACATGACAAGTGAAGTCAATATGCTCCCGCTGGTAGCGTGTGCTTAGTTGATAAGTGAGATCAACAGAGGTTGATAAGTGAGATCAACAGAGGTTGATAAGTGAGATCAACAGAGGTTGATAAGTGATATCAACAATTTCTCGTTGTGTGGTGTATGCCCATTTCTTCGGAATGGAGTGGTCTGCGGACAACATCAGATTATTTTACAAGAGCGGATTGACAGAGGAGTGGCTAGTTGTTGCTGTGACAACATAAGTCATCACCCTGGAAGGGTTTTCCCAAGCAGTAGTCGTTTTCGCAATTTATTTTTGCGGTTGGCAAATTTCCGGGTTCTTTCATATTCAACCGTCTCGTACCTCGAATGTTTGAAGGCTGCGCGCTCTTCATCCAGTCGGGTCCAAGCCGCTTGAATAGGGGCAGCTGTTGCACCCCAAAATTTGCCCAACCTTTTCTAACCTAGGTTTATGTTTCAATTGCATAGTCATTTGCATTGTCATCATGTACATAGTGTATTCATCTGCATTGCATAGCATAGGCAAGCTATCTTAATCAGGGGATAAAGTGCCATTCTTATCTCAAGAGGCATATTCAAGGGTTTCATTCATATTCAAGACTACTCAGGTCATCAGGGAAGAATTTGAGCTTGGAAGTGTTGCCAGGTTGATCAGTGAATTCTCTCCTATCTTGAGATTGTTTGGGAATCATCAGAGGAAGGATGAGCCAAGAGTATGAAGTGTGTATGGATGTTATGAAGAGCCTAGAGGATCATTTTTGAGGAGTAACCAGGTCATTGGGATGATTGCAAGAGCCTCAGTTGAAGTTAGTCAACTAGGGTCAACACTAGGTCAATCCTAGGTCAAAGACTTGTTTTGAAGGGCATCAAGGAGCATTTGAAGAACGGGGGATTCATTATTTGCTATATGGATATGGATATGATGTTGTGCTAAAGAAAAATCAGAAGGAATCAAGGAGAATTGGAGTTACTAAATTAGGGTTTCAGTGTAAAATCCCCTGATTTAGGTCAAACTTCAAAGCAGTGTAACTCAAGATGCAAGCTTCATATGATCTCTTGGTCCACATGAAACTTGTAGAGTATCTTCATAGATTTAATTTGAGTGGTGGAAGTCATCAAGATGATTTATAGAACTCAAGTTATAGCTCTTGCAAGTTACAGGTCATCTGAGGGCACTGAAATTTGTCTGTGAAAGTTGTCTGTCTTCCAAGCAACTTTTGACCTTCAAGGGGATTTCAAATGGATTTATGGCAAACATGAAAGTTGTTCCTCATTGTCGTAGCTTTCTAGGAAGGTATGGTGTGCCTTCCTATGATTTGTGGAACTCTACTTATGGTCTTGGCAAGCAAAGGGTATTTTGGTCATCTGAGGATTACAGGTCATTCTTAGCCTATGCCTAAAACTCATACAAGGGAGCTTCAAATGAAAAACTTCACAAAATGTCATTTTAAGTCTAGAAAAGAAGTCATGAAAGTTTGGAAATGCATAGAACAATACTTGACCAAAGTTGGTGAAAAATGACCTAAAAAAGGCATATAAGTTGAAAAAGTTGAAATGAAAAATTGGTTTGAGAGATCTACAAATCCAAAATGGGTCATCCAATATACCAAATTGATTCCAAACATCATTTTAGAGACATTGGTTCAGCCACTTTTTTGAGTTAGGGGTTAAATTTTGGACTTGCTTTGTATTTTTGTTGCTTGCATAATAAGGCAAGTATGGAAAACTTGGCATAAGGTGAATTTCAAGGCAAGGAGCTTGTTTTCTTCACACATACCATTTCAATAACTCATGAGAAGAGATTTTGACACAAGTTTGGAAGGGTGTATGCATGAGATATGAGATGGTTCAAAGTATCATTAAGTGAGATTTTCATGAACTTTCCACCACATTCTAGAATCCTCTAAGATCAATCTAGAAACCTCTAGATCTGTCCATCATCATCTATATATTGAACTAAATCCATTGGTGCAAGGGGTTGGTGAAAAGAGGGAGAGAAGAGAGAGAATTCCATAGTTACTTCCATTGTAAGAAAGTGTGAAAATCTTCAATCTACACCAATTCTGTTCATTCTTTTTCTTCATCCATCATCCATTGAAGATAGTGAGTGCATCTAAGCAAGCTCAGAGGTGCATCAATGGAGGATTGAAGCTCTAAGATTGAAATTGCAAAGATCCATCTCAGATTCGAATCTCACAATCCAAGCATTCTTCTTCCAACCTTTTGCAAACAGAAACCCTAGCATCATCTAAGGACCATTGGTGAAAGCTTGCAAGTGTTGAATCGAGCTCTTTCTCATCTGTTCCAACAAGAATAGCAGGTTGGTGATTTCTCCTATATCTCCCTAATTAGGTGTTGTTAGGTTAGATTATTAGTGTAAGGATGTTAGGTTAGGTTAGATGACTAGTTTCTGAAAGATTGAGAAGGTTCTATGAGGTTTAATGGCAGGGTGTTGAAACTTTGATGATCAAGAAATCTTAGTTTAGGGGATGTTAATCATGGTGTATTAGTTCAGAATAATCAGTGCAATATGGAGAGCACATTAGTACAAGAATTTGCAAGTTTTGTGAGGTTCTATTGATGAGTGCAGTTGGTATGTCATGAGGTTCCATCTATCGGGTTTCATTATGGAGTTGGTTTCAATCCAAACTAAAGGTACCATTGTGTTCAGGGGAGAGAATAGAGCAACTTTGCTCTTTATAGTGTAGGGTTTCATGGCCTATGGAGAGAGCACGAGGGACTTGAACATGGCTGCATGGATATGGATTTCTGAAACCCTAATTTCCATTTGGAGAAGACGATACACTGGCCGTCAGATCATTCCAATTGTTTGACATTTTCATCTCATCCAACGGTCTACATTTGAAGAAGAAAACGGAGGGAAATCCAAACGTGAAACGATGCATTTCACTTAAACCTCAGCATGGGCCTGGATTTAACCTTGTTATCCCCACCCCCCTTTTGAGAAGCCCAACCAAATGCACTTGATTTTGTTGCTAAATGCACCGCGGTCATATTCTTTTTCTCTTTTATTTTTTTATTGAATTTCTGAAGCGTACTGGGCTTAGGGCATTTGTTATCTGCGCCCCCATTTTTCTGGCCCATCAGAATTTGAACTGGGCGAAGTTGCTGGTAACACCCCCCTCCCCTTTTAATTCATATTTTGTGATTTTATTTTCTTTATTTTTCTTTGATCTTTTAAAAATCATAAAAAATTGAAAATATCTTGTTTTTAATTGGTTCTTTTTGTGGTAGATCAATAATTCTGTCTAGAAAAAGAATAAATAATAAAATTGGCATTTTATTTTGTTTTACTATTTTTTGTGTATTTTTCTTGTGAATAGCTTTTAATAAGTTTTAGTTTAGTGCTTAAATTTGTTGATTTTAGTTCTATTAGTTCCCTTTAGATTTAGGGTTCATTCTTTTTAGAGTGATTAGCTTAGGACTTCAACTTGTATGTAGGATTTAATTCATATTTTTAGGATTAAATTTTAGGTGATTTGATTAGGTGTGATTAGTGTGATCAAAATTAGGGTTTTAGGTGAACATAGGTAAGATAGATTAGTTCTTTTAGGAATTTTGATTTGATCTTTGGGGTATGGGACTATAGGGGTTATGGGTATAGGATAGATCCCTTAGAAATTGTTAGGATTCCCCTACTGCTATTAGTATATTGCTTATATTTGATTAATTGTGTGGTGTGCCCTCTTTAGGGTTACTTTTTGTCTGTGTGGTGTATTGGGTTTGTTTGGGACTTGGGGTTTGAGCTGAAGACCTGAGATAATGAAGCCCATTTGAAGATCAGAGAATGAAGACCAACTTCCAGAGTTGATGAGGAGTGTCTCTTGCTGGCAGCTGTTGAAGTTTGTAGGTTCTAGGAGTTAGGCAGAGCCCTAGAGTGGACAACTTGATTCTCAAACATGGAAGGTCTTGTTTGCCTCCATTCTTCTCTGTGATGCAGAGTCTCTCTAAGACACTCACCCCCTTCCTTTGGAAGGCTTGGTGCTAATGTCTAAGGGATAGAACTCTTGAGAGAAATATTCTTTGTGTTGATAGCAGTATGTTTGCCACCCTTGGTGGTCAACTAATTGCTTAACACCCAGTTCATTCCTGTGATTGATTCCTCAGCTTGGAGAGGAGGGCTTGAAGAAAAGCCACTGGGAGATTGAAGATAAAGACTGATGTCTACTGAAAGCCTGAAGATGAAGTCAGATGCTGATGAAGCCTGCTTTGCTGTTTAGCTTTTGCTGTTTATTTCTTGATGTATTGATTGAATTTCCCGGATTGTATTGTTTGCTGTTTAACTTGCTGGGTTGAAAGTGAATCCTGTTCACTTTTTCCCATTGTTTTCTAGGTTCGAGGTTGAGTGGGACTCCCTTGCCTCGCTTGTATTGTTGCATCCATGCATTTTACTGCTTTATTGTATATATCTGCTGTTTTTGTTTCCGTCTATTCCCGTAGGATCTCTGTTTCTCTCTACGCAAGAGAGGGGCATGATAGACATTAGGAGTTAACCCATGCATGATAACATTAGGGTAGATTTTATTCCCTTTTTAACCCTAGGATTTTAGAGTGTCATCTCTTCTTTCCTCAAAACAACAGAAAAACACTAATAAAGGTTATAACAGAGATTAATTCACTTCTTCCGTCAAAAGATTTGAATAAACATCGACCTTTTTGCAATAAGAAAACCCTTGTTTAAGGTGAGATTTTTTCATAAAAGGCACTTGAACAGCTTGTGTCGTGCGTAGCCCGAACTACGTTTGCTCTGATCTTCCATGCAGTGTGGAAGTACGTAGGCATAGGATGCGATATCCTAGCGAGCAACCTTCCCCCCTTTCCCCCGTAGTTAGGCGAACTACGTTGACTCTAATTTCTCGTTCCAGACGGGAATACGTAGGCATAAAGTGCGATGCTTTGCCGAGTCATGTTTTCTTTTCTTTTCAGACCTCATCCTTTAGTTTAGATAGAAGTGTAATCCGTACAAACAAGCAAGCGTGGATCCCATCGAGTACGATGGACGTAAGGGGTGCTAATACCTTCCCCTTGCGTAACCGACTCCCGAATCCAGGTTTTGGTTGCGATGACCATACTTTTTCCCGTTTTCGCGAGGTTTTCTTCGAGCGTTTCCTTTCCCTCCGTTGGGATAAATAACGCACGGTGGCGACTCTTCTGTCAGCCGGCTCCGATTTTCGCAGTAGCGACACATCCATGAAAACTCCAACGGATTTTTCAATCAAGTCAGAAAATATGGCTTGCATACACCGCTGAAAAGTAGTCGGCGCATTACATAACCTAAAGGGTATCCTCCTATAAGCAAAGACCCCAAAAGGACATGTAAAAGCAGTTTTCTCATGATCCTACGGGTTAACAACAATTTGATTGTAACCCAAATAACCATCAAGAAAACAATAGAATTTCTGACCGGAAAGCCTTTCAATCATTTGGTCCATGAAAGGTAAGGGAAAGTAATCTTTCCTTGTAGCTTTGTTTAGCCTACGGTAATCGATATACATTCTCCAACCGGACACGATTCTTGTAGGAATTAATTCATTCTTTTCATTTTGAATCACTGTTATCCCGCCTTTTTTCGGTACCACTTGCACCAGACTAACCCACGGACTATTAGAAATAGGATAAATTATTCCAGCCTCAAGCATCTTCACCACTTCTTTCCTAACCACTTCTTTCATGGTAGGATTTGAGCGGCATTGAGGTTAAGCTACCGGCTTAAAATCATCCTCCATTAAGATCATATACATGCAATAGGAATGGCTTATTCCTTTTTAATTGGAAAGAGTCCATCCCATAACATTTTAATTATTCTTCAATACTACAATTAATTTTTCTTCCTCCTCCAAGGTTAGCTCGTTACATATGATCACCGATTTGTACCCCTCATCGTCAAGAAACACATACTTTAAATTAGGAGGCAAAATCTTCAATTCAATTTTTGTGTCCTCCACCTTTTCTTTTTTCAATTCTTCCTCAAGTTCTTCCAAGGAAGGAACTTCTTCTAAAGCTTCAAGTTCCCGTAAACACTTTTCAATCTCATTTTCTTCACTTTCATTAAGACTAAGCAAAGCATGAGTAAGAACTTTTTCCAAGGGGGTAGCGACATGAACTTCTTTTTTCATCTCTTCAATCACTTCCTCCATTGCATCAAGATGTAAACAATCATTCTTTTCTTTTGAATGCTTCATGGCTTCAAAGATATTAAAGCAAATTTCTTCATCTTGTACTCATACTTTCATTAGACCACCATCTATATCAATCTTCATTCTTGTTGTTTTCATGAAAGGCCTTCCAAGAATCAAAGGAGCATCATCATCTTCATCCATGTCTATCACCACAAATTCGACGGGGAACAAAAACTTATCAACTTTCACCAATACATCTTCAGCTACACCTTGAGGACGGGTAGTGGATTTATCAGCTAATTGGAAAGTCATCTTAGTAGCCCTCAACTCCATGTGTCCCAATCTTTTAACTATTGACAACTGTACCAAATTGATGCTAGATCCTAAATCGATCAACCCATTACCAACATAGGTATTTACGATGGTAACTGGTAATGTAACTCTTCCCGGGTCACTTTGCTTCCTAGGAAGAGTCCTTTGAATAATTACACTACAACTAGCATCAACAACTATGATTTCTTGGTCCGTATATTGTTTCTTCTTGGTGATGATATCCTTCATAAATTTCTCATAAGTAGGCATTTGCTCCAATGCCTCGGCAAATGAATATTGATTTGCAATTGATCAAAAATATCCATAAACTGAGCATATTGCCTTGCGTTGTCCCTTTTTGTAGGACTATGAGGATAAGGAAAATTTTGAATGGGGATGTTCACTTTATCCTTTCCCTTCTTATCATTGTTCTTTTTCTCTTCTCTCCATTTCTTTTCAACTACATCATCCTTCACATTTTTTTCAACTTCCTCCTCAATAATTTCATCCTCTCTTTCAACTACAACCTCATTTTCCCCTTCTTTCTCACCATTGCCTAAATCAATCTTCCTCCCACTCCTAGTAAGGATAGATTTGCATACCTCATTAGGATCCACTTGCGGTTTGGCCGAAAAGGCTCCTTTTTGTTTGGAGGCAAGTTGCTTAGATAATTATCTAATTTGTGCTTCAAGAGTCCTAATAGAGGAATCGGTGCTCTTTTGGTTAGACATTGAGAGTTACATGAATTGATTGAGATTTTCTTCAATCTTAGAGCCTCCTCCTTGGTTTTGTTGCGGTTGGTGGTAATTTTGGTATGGTTGACGGTTTGAAGAACTCGGCTTTTGCCTCCACCCTTGTTGGAAACCTTAGCTATTACCTCTCGGTTGGTAGCCTTGGTTATTGCTTTGATATGGTGGTCTTGGTTGAAATCATTGATTTTGGTTTCCCACATAGTTGGCTTCTTCAATGATTGGTGGACAATAGCCAGTAGGATGATCGCCTTTACAAAGCTAACAACTTGCTACATGTTGATTTTGGTTGGGAACTTCTTGCGTTTCTTTGATTTATCGTGGAAGCTTTGACAACAACTCCACTTGTTGCGAGAGTAATTTATTTTTAGCAAGAATAACATCATTTGTTCCCAACTCGATCATGCCCGGATTTCTTTGAGGTGTGCCACAGTTGTAATTTCCTTAATGATCATTGAGTACCCTTCTATCAATAATAGCAATCACGTCTTCAGCGCTTTTGAACATTAATGAACCACCCGAAGTAGCATCCAACAAAGTCTTGTGAACCGATTGGAGCCCATTCTGAAAGATGTGAACTTGAGTTAATTCATCAAAACCGTGTCGTTTTCATTTTCGTAACATGGATTTGAAACTCTTCAAGCATTATTGAGAAGTTCATTTCCACCTTGAGCAAACACTGATATCGTCGTCTTCGCTTCCATAAATCTGTTGGGGGGAGGGAAATCGTTCAAGGAACTTTTCTTCCAATAAATTCTAATCCGTCATCACTATAGTTGATTGATCAAGATACCATTCATTTTCCTTCCCAATTGAGGAATGCATAAATAGTCTCTTAAACAAGGATTCCTCTTCAGCTTCCAACGCTTCCGTTGCACCCGTAATTTCATAGAATTTTGTGAGATGTGTGAATGGATCCTCATGGTCCATACCAGTAAAAGGATTCTGATACAGAAGAGAAAGGATTCTCTTTTTTATCTCTGAATACCTCCCATTGTGGGCGTTGCACGCAAGCTGAGCATTGTGTCTTAGACTGTTAATACAAGGGGTTGAAGCAGAAGGTGGTGGTGGTGGTGGTACATTCATGATTGGTGTTATAATAGGTGTAGATGTAGAAGCTTCTATGCGCTCTTGTCTTTCTTGGGCAAGTTGCTTCCTCCTCCTAGTTTTGCTATTGAGCCAACGAGCAGTTCTTTCAATCTCAGGATCAAAATAAAGTTGATCTGCAGGTACACTCCCTCGCATAAACAGATTTTACACACTTAGCCAAACAACTTAAGCAGCACAAGAAAAGTAACAGAGGTAGGAATACAATACAAAGTTCATAAATCAATAAACTATTGCAAAGTTTGCAATATCAATAATCCCCGGCAACGACACCGTTTGTTTGAATCGTAGTTAAATGGGAGTTTTTGTTATCGTCTCCACAGGGATTGAGGATATTTTGATGCTTGCGTTTCAACAGTTTATCGTTTCAAGAATAAAGGTTTTCAAAGTTTTGTTCATAAAATTGTCACGTTTTTAGTAGCAAAGCTTATAAATTCTAAAGATTTTTGTTAACAAAGTATATCAAAAGTAGTTTTCATCTACCCTAACTTAGACGTATACTTTCAATATTGCATGTGAAGTTGGATCCGAGTAATACCGTCACACATTCTCTCAACATTGTCTATGTCTAGAGCAGCGCCGTGAGAAATATCATATTCATCGCTACACGATTTCTCCATATAAAAACCAATATAGTAAGCTTTAAGTTCAACAAAAAGCAACTATCTACCATACACCGATTTCTCCAATCTATAAACCGATAGATGAATATTTTAGGTCAAGTTTCACAAAATCGATGTATAGAGTTTTACAAAACAAGAATGGATCATTAAGAACAAAAATATTCATCGTATATTAATCATCACTTGTTCACATACAAGGCCAATCAAAAGAAATACATACAAGCTAATGGTAGACTATCTCTACCTTTGATACAAAGGAAATTAGTTATCCATAACCATGGTAGCTTGCTTTACAAGTCTTAGATGAAGATGAATAAGCATTCACGTAGAAGAATCAAACTCGGATGCGAATCCGGCTTCTATTTGCAAAATATCACCTTTTGGTGAAGAAATGCTGAGAAATGAACTTCTTGTGTGTAAAAATGGGTTATGATCGCCAAATATAGTGAAAATTACATATATATATAGTACTTTTAGAATCTATCACGTTTTCACTGCGAATGGTTTCTTCGCTCAGCGAACTCCCTTTTAGGCACCTGAAGTGCCTATGAACAGTTAAACCGACCCTGAGAAATATTTGAAGTTTGTTGTGCGAGCAATTCTTCGCACTGCAAACTACCTCGCTACAATTTCACACAGCGAATTTAGGGTCATTTAGCTGCTGACTTCAGTCTTGGATGGTTCGCTGGCCCTTCGCTGAAACTTTGCCATATTGAACATTCATTGTTTGTTCACCTAGCAAACTTACTACTCTTTTCTTACTGCCATCTTCCTGAGACGGTTCGCTGTGACTTCGCCATGAGTTCACACAGTGAACATTCACTGGAACTCCTCGTTGGCAGTTCGCACATCGAACATGCTGAAATTCTTCTCTTCCTTTGGCTTCCTTGTCCAATTGCTTATGTCTTACACTTTGATGTTTTTATGCCTAATTTCTGCATAATAATAAACAAATTAAAGCACCCAAAGATATTTTCAATAATATTGAAGAATTGCATGATATCATGGAGTAAATCCAACAAAACAACACAAAAGAGTTGAAAAATACCAATAAATAAGGATAAAATGAAAGCAAGTTTGGCATTCAACAGGAATCTACCAAATTTCTCAGAGGAACCAATAATTGCATTAAAATCTCATAACATGCAACAAGGACCAGGATTGACATGTTGAAGATTGATAAGTTCGTTCCATAACTATCTTAGAATCACATGAGAGTTATCTGCATATACAACTTCAATAAATAATTTAGTTTGATCTACTTCTATAGAAAACATTACATGTTGTTCAGATAAACTCAACGTAGTAGCATTCATATTTATTGCATAAAAACCCCATATGTTTGAATCATGATTCTTTCTAACATTTATTGCAAATTATTAAGTTTGATTTATTTAAGACACTCAACAGAGAAATGAGCATAAGCAATCATTGGCTCAACAATCAAAAGAAAGTCAGATTTTTATTAATCATAGTGAATTTTAATAGCTAACTGCCGCTACTGCGAAAATAAGGTGCCGGCAAAACAGAAGATTCGCCACCTTTCGTTATTTATCCCTCAGAGCGGGAAAGGAAACGATCGGAAAAACCTGACGAAAAGGTATAAGACAAGGTCATCGCAACCGTTGTCTGGGTTCGGGAGTCGGTTACGCAAGGGGAAGGTATTAGCACCCCTCACGTCCGTCGTACTCGACGGGATCCACGCTTGTTGTGTTTACTGGACGAGTTGGTTTATCTATCTACCTATCAAGGCTGGCTTAAAAAGGAAAGAAAAATGACTCGGCAAAGCGTCGCGCTTTATGCCTACGTATTCTCATCAGAGAATGAGAAATCAGAGTCAACGTAGTTCGACCTACGACGGGTTACGGGGAAGGTGGCTCGCCAATACATCAGTATTGTGCCTACGTACTCTCAACAGGTATGAGAGATCAGAGCTTACGTAGTTCGGGATAATACGAATTATGGGGATTCAGATTCATCTGTTTTATCGAGTAGGGTTAAACGGCAGTTCCAGCAGTTAGAGACAAAGCCTGTTTGCGTTGGCGCTGAAGTTTAACGTCACTCTTTTCTTCCGAAAAGTTTCCTTTGAATTACGGGCCCACGGGGCAAAAAGGTTTGAAGTTTGTTTTCTGTCTTTTACGGAAGAACTGTTTTTTATTGTGTTTGCAATTTCAATCGCACTAAAGACTATGACCTGAGAGTGAATGTGTCGCATGTCACCCAAAGGGTGCCATACTAAACATCCAGACTGTTGAAAAGAAGCTCTCCAACAATCCTTTCTCAGATAGCTTAAGGCTCGTAACGTACGAAAGAAATCATTCATGATTACTGTATCTTAAGCTGTTTTGAGATGAGAAGAGAAGGCTCAACTAAAGGGAGACTATCAAGTCCTACTGTTGTCATGCCAAGGATTCATCCTATAGTTGAGGTTTGAAGTAGGGAACTCCTAGAAGTTATCATGCATAGGTTTCAACCTAAAGTTCTATCCTCACTTCCTTATCAAAGGAAGTGAGATTCCTAGGGGATCACGTCAATGATAAACAGAAACAGATAAAGCATCAACTAAACAGTAAACAGTAAACAACTGTAAAATGCATGCAATGCAAGTGAGGGAGGAAATGTGTGTGGGACAACAGCCTCCACAAGCTCGTCTCGACCTCAAGCCAGATATGAATAACTGCAATTATACAGAAGAAATAACATGCTATCAAGGAAAATATAACTGCAATCATACAGTAAAAATGAAATGCTATCAAGCAAAATAAACCACATGGGCAAGGGAGCAGGGCTCTACCGAATACCCGCAAGCAAAGCCACACAGTAAAAATACAAGCAGAGGGAGCAACTCAACCTCTAGTGCAATCATGCTCCTAGCTTAAAGTCAGTCTAGATATGAACTTATTCTAATGCATCAATCAAATCAAACAAGGCACATCAGCACAGAGAAGAACACAGACAAGAGAGAAAGCAGATCAACCCCTTTTTCAATTCCAAGCTTTAGCTCTTCTGACAGCAATCCAGTCTTCAGACTTCAACCACCCTTCAAGGCTACCATCTTTCATGACAAGTATCAACTTGCTTCTCCAGGGTTCCAACACATCAAACATAAGTATCAACTTATTCCCTCTTCTCCAAGCTTCAGCTCCTCAGTCAATTCCACCTTCAGGCTTCACTTCTAACTACAAGTATCAACTTGATTCCTTCAGGTTCTCCAAGCATCAGTGTAAGTATCAACTTATCCTTTATTCCTCAAGCCTCAGCTCTGCACTCAATCTCAATTGAATCCTCTTCATAAGTATCAACTTAGTCTTCAAGCTTCAGCTCTCTTTGCTTTACCAGTATCAACTTGATCTTCTTCTTCTACAAGCTTCAGCTTCTCAAAGTAGTCTTCAATCACATGGAAGTGTCAACTTCATCCTTCAATCTTTAAGCCTCAGCTCTTCATTCAATCTTCATTAGATCTTCAAGTATCCACTTTTTCTTCTTGCTCTTCAAGCTTAAGCTGCAATGGCAATGCTCAAGGAATCATCCTCTTCCACACTCTTCAATGAAGTCCTCATCTTCAAACTCAAGTCCAACATCTTTCAAGCTACTCAAACCAGAAGACAATTGATTTAACAGAATGAGTGGAAATGATAAACAACTTATTGACAACCAAAGGAAGCCTGTAAGGGTTCATCATTATGAGAGACTGGTTCCCTCAAAGTTCTACTTCTCAGATAAAGCCACTCATCCCTCCAAAGGAGAGATTTGATTATCTTAGAAGGACTTTTAGTCATTGGGAGGAATGGAAGCAGAAGATGTTTTCCATGTTTGTGAAAGAAGTCATTCTAATTCTAAGGCTTTCCCTAGGTATCCTATCTCCTAAATCTTCATCAGACACCTTCAGGCACAAGCAATTCCAAAGCTCCAAGCAACTTCAAGCAACTGCAAGCATCCTCACCTTGTCTTCAACTTGTCTTCAATCTCAACCAAAGGCAAACAAAGCAAAAACCCTAATCCAAGGGGACTAAAGAAGTTAATCTAGTTGAATTAGTAGGTTAGGATCACCTAAAACCTAGTATTAAAGTTAATCCTAACTAAAATACTAAAACCAATTGTAAAATCCTACAAAAATAACTATGGGAACCTAGGTCAATCATGACTTTACCATATTAATTTCAGAGTTCAAATCATCAAATAAGACCTAGAACTAAATTCTACACCATGAGGCACCAAACCTAAACCCTAAAAGGAAGCACCTAAATATCAATCTAGAAAGCACACCTATTTTCATCACAAAAATGTGAGAAACATTCTATGGGAGCATACATTTCTAACCTAATCACACATATAAAATTAGGATCAAAGTCATCACCACAAGATCACACAAAATTCCACAAAATTAGGTATCAAACATAACCATTTTAATATCAATTAAAATATAAAATTCCCATAAAATCAGAAAATGCATGAAATGAAAATACTTTTTCTCTAAAAAATACTAGACTCAATCATGAATAAAATGCAAAAAGAATGGAATCAATTGGATTAATCTTCAATTTATTATGATTTTTTCAAGAACCATGAACAAAATGAAAAAAATAAAAGGAAATCCAAATAAAATAATAAATGCACGGTGTGGATAGTAAACAGAATCAGTTCATTATGACAATTGGGCTCGCTGGGGGGTGTGAATATCAGCCAATTCACTAAGCCCAGCATCAGCTACTAAATGAAACGATGCGTTTCATTAATTCAGATCCTTCACAACTTGAAATTAAAACGTGGCCATTGGATCATGCTTCTAGTCAAAGGTCCAACCAAGATCCAAGGGCTCTAGAGTCATCTTCAACCTTTTGAACATCTGACCTTCACGCGCAGCTCTGGCCACCACCAGTGGTGCTCCAATCATCGTCCCTAACCCTAGTTCTCTATAGGATCCTCCATTGCAAATGGTCAATACATGAAACTCGTCCCAAATTGTGTCATGAATTCATTCTTGCCCCTAATTCAACCTAAATCCTCAAGATTCGCCATAACCAAACCTCAACCGAAAATGGTAACACACCTATTTTGTCTCTAATTCTCAAATTAATGGTCTGAAATTGTTCCTACACCGTTCTACAATGCATCTAACACCTTAATTCATCTTGATTCTACCTAATTCATGCTAGAGGAAGAAAGTTACTAACCTGAAAATCTTGGATGAACAGATGCACTAAACCTTCAATTCAAGCTCTCCAACCTTCCAGACACGATCAATGGATCCTCTCCTTGCTTCTGT
Source organism: Lathyrus sativus (assembly GCA_963859935.3). NCBI lineage: Eukaryota > Viridiplantae > Streptophyta > Magnoliopsida > Fabales > Fabaceae > Lathyrus > Lathyrus sativus. The sequence continues at coordinate 423,757,853 of OZ012737.1, forward strand.
ATGCAAAAGAACCGGTTGAAAGCCCCTGAATCTTGAAATTCGATGATGAGTTGCAGGTGGAAAAATTCAATTGCTCATACACGATTCAGCCACGAATTCCCTTGGATTATGATCTGGAATCACTCCCTTGCATCCATGGAAGAAGTTTCAATCAAGAAAATGGATGGAAAGTGAAGAATTTGGTGAAACCGAATTCAATTGCAAGCTATGAAACTTCAATCTCAATCTATGCTCTCTTCTTCAATCATCACCAACCTCTGCATTGGATCACCTCTAGTCAATATATAGATGATGTTTGGATGATCTAGAACCCTCTAGATCCTTCTAATGAGAGTTTCAATCTCTCATGTCATGAGATTTTCAACCACATATCATGGTATGCACAACCCTGCGAACAGCTTGAAACCAACCTCAATTTCTTCCAATTTCTCCCCTCATGACATTTTGGAAGTGTTTGGCTTGCAAAGGGCCTTGCTCATGCCTTGATTCTAGGTTTTGCACATGTTACTTAATATGCAAGCAATTATTTTTCAAAGCAAGTCCACAAATTAGACCTCAAATCAAAATTATGGCTAAACCAATGTTCTTAGAATGTTTTTTAGAGTCAAAATGATATATTACATGCCATGGTTTGGATGTATAGGTCAAAAATATCAATTTCCAACTTTGATTCATTTAACTTATACCCTTATTTTAGGTCATTTTTGCAACTTTGAGCTACAAGCCTTTCCAACATCTCATGACCTCTTTAATAGCCCTAAAACATCATTTTGAACAAGATTGATGCTGAACATTTTCCCATTTGAGGCTTGGAAATAGGAGTTATGGCCTTATGGTTGAAATGACCTGTAATCTCCAAATGACCAAAATGCCCTTGACTTGTCAAAGCCATAACTTGAGTTCTACAAATCCTATCAAGGAATTCTAGTACTCTCTAGAAATATAAGAGGATAAGCAACGACATTCATGTTGACCAGAAGCTCATAGAAATCATCCTTCTGAAAGCTTCTTCAGGACGAGATCACCCGTCTGAAAGCTTCTTGGACGCACCTTCTTATCATAGGCTTTCTTCATTCGGCTTTGGTACAGACGACCATGCGCAATCGATGCTAATCTCTTCTCGTCCATCAGGGTGAGTTGGTTTAGTCGGTTCTTAATCCTTTCGGCCTCATCGAGTTTCACGTCAACCAGAGCTCGTAAAGAAGGGATCTCCACTTCTAACGGTAGGACAGCTTCCATACCGTACACCAAGGAGAAAGGAGTTGCCCCGGTTGACGTACGTACCGTGGTACGATAACCGTACAATGCAAATGGCAGCATCTCGTGCCAATCTTTGTAGGTCACAACCATCTTCTGAACAATCTTCTTAATGTTCTTATTGGCCGCTTCAACAGCGCCATTCATCTTCGGCCGGTAAGGAGATGAGTTGTGGTGTTCAATCTTGAAACTCTGGCACAGCTCCTTCATCATCTTGTTATTCAGGTTCGAACCATTATCAGTAATGATCCGTTCGGGAACTCCGTAACGACAGATGATATCCCTCTTTATGAATTTAACTACCACCTGCTTGGTCACATTAGCATACGAGGCTGCCTCCACCCACTTGGTGAAGTAGTCGATAGCTACTAGAATGAAGTGGTGACCGTTAGATGCAGTGGGCTCGATCTTGCCTATCATGTCGATGCCCCACATGGAGAACGGCCACGGGGAGGACATGACATTCAACGGGCACGGCGGCACATGAACTTTATCAGCATAAATCTGGCATTTATGGCATCTCTTCGCGAATTTAAAGCAATCCAATTCCATCGTCAGCCAGTAGTATCCTGCTCTCAGGATCTTTCTTGTCATAGTGTGCCCGCCGGCGTACGTACCAAATGTGCCTTCATGGACTTCTTCCATGAGCATACTCGCTTCTTTCTCATCTACACATCTGAGTAGCACGAGATCGTGGTTTCTTTTATACAAAACTCCATCAGGATTGAGATAAAAATTTGCAGACAGCCTCCTCAGAGTCTTCTTATCCTGGGTTGACGCTCCCGCAGGATACTCCTTAGTCATAAGGAAAGTCTGGATGTCATGGAACCATGGCTTGCCATCGGAGGCTTCCTCGATCGCAAAGACGAATGCAGGTCTATCAAGACGAGAAAGGACAATTCTTGGAGCTTCATTCCAGAAATTGACTTTATACATCGAAGCCAACGTGGCTAAGGCATCAGCCACCTGGTTTTCTGCTCTGGGCACGTGATGGAGTTCCACTCGATCAAAGAACAGAAGTAGCCTTCTGGCATAGTTCATGTACGGCACCAAATTCGATTGACGAGTCTCCCACTCCCCTTTAATCTGGTTAATCACAAGCGCCGAGTCACCATATACGTCTAGGTTCTTGATTCTCAAATCAATTGCTTCTTCTAGACCCATGATGCATGCTTCGTACTCCGCTTCGTTATTGGTGACCGGAAACGTCAGTCTCGCAGTGAACGGGATGTGGGATCCGTGGGGAGTCGTGATGATCACCCCAATGCCACTTCCATAGGAATTAACCGCCCCGTCAAATATCAATTTCCATTGGGATTTCCTATCTGGACCCTCGTCGGGCAACGGTTCATCGCAATCCTTCGCTTTGAGAAACATGATATCCTCATCAGGGAATTCAAATTTCATCGGCAGGTAATCCTCGATCGACTGTTCGGCAAGGTAATCAGACAATACGCTTCCCTTGATGGCCTTCTGGGAAACGTACTGAATGTCATATTCTGTCAACACCATTTGCCATCTGGAAATCCTTCCCGAAAGCGCTTGCTTCTCGAAGACGTACTTGATCGGATCCATCTTCGAAATTAGCATGGTGGTGTGATTGAGCATGTACTGTCGTAAACGTTTGGCAGCCCAGGCTAGTGCACAACACGTTTTCTCCAGCATCGAGTAACGAGATTCACAGTCTGTGAACTTTTTACTCAAGTAGTAAATGGCATGCTCCTTTCTACCCGTCTCGTCGTGCTGACCGAGAACACACCCCATACTATTCTCAAGAACTGTCAAGTACATGATTAAAGGTCGTCCGGCCACTGAGGGTATCAAGATTGGAGGTTCCTGCAGATACTGTTTTATCTTGTCGAATTCCTTCTGGCAATCCTCGTTCCAAATAATCGCCTGATTTTTCTTTAGCAGTTTGAACATCAGTTCACATGTGGCCGTGAGCTGAGAGATAAACCTTGCAATGTAGTTTATTCTGCCCAAGAAACCACGAACTTCTTTTTCTGTTTTTGGCGCTGGCATCTCTTGTATCGCTTTAATCTTCGCAGGATCAACCTCGATGCCTCTTTCGCTCACGATAAACCCCAGTAGCTTTCCGGACCGTACTCCGAAAGTACATTTGTTAGGATTCAGCCTCAACCTGAACTTCCTAAGCCTCTCAAAAAGCTTCAGCAAACTTACCAGATGTCCCTCCTCCGTTTGGGACTTCGCAATCATGTCGTCAACATAGACTTCAATCTCATGATGAATCATATCATGAAACAAAGTAACCATTGCTCGTTGGTAAGTGGCCCCTGCGTTCTTCAGACCGAAAGGCATTACCTTGTAGCAAAACGTTCCCCAAGGTGTAATAAACGTAGTTTTCTCCATGTCCTCCGGCGCCATCTTGATCTGATTTTAGCCGAAGAATCCATCCATGAACGAAAACACGGAGAACTGAGCTGTATTGTCGACCAACACATCAATATGAGGCAACGGGAAATCATCTTTAGGGCTCGCCCTATTCAAATCCCGATAATCGACGCACATTCGCACCTTACCGTCCTTCTTCGGTACGGGCACTATGTTGGCGACCCACGGAGGGTAAGTAGTGACCGCTAAGAAGCCAACATCGAGCTGCTTTTGCACTTCTTCTTTGATCTTAACGGCCATATCTGGTCTCGTCCTCCTAAGCTTCTGCTTAACGGGAGGACAATCTTCTCGTAGCGGCAAGTGGTGGACCATGATGTCAGTGTCAAGTCCGGCCATATCTTCGTATGACCAAGCAAAGACGTCACTATACTCTCTTAGCATCTCGACCAATCTCTGCTTGAAATCACTCTGCAATGCAGCCCCTATCCTGACGTTCCTGACCAGTTCTTCAGAACCCAGATTCACAATCTCGATCTCCTCTTCATGAGGCAGAATAACTTTCTCTTCTTGTTTCAATAAGCGGGCCAACTCTTCAGGAAGGTCTCCGTCTTCATCAATCTCTTCTTCGGCTTGATAGATCGGGCAATCGAAGTCGAAGTGAGTCGTAGAAGGTCCAGAGTCGATGTCATCTGTCATATGGATCTCTTCGCTTGTCATCTGGATGATATCCTTGACGGACCAGTTGTTGAGGCTCTCGCCTGGCTTTCTTGGCTGGATCCAAGAGTCTAAGTCACAGTCGCTATCTCCGCTGTCTTCAGACACCGCGTTGATGCTTTCAAATATCACCCCGCCACTGGTAAACTGGATCGGCCCTTTACCTCGCGACGAACTGCTAGAAGAGGAGGCTTCAGCTCCAGGAGAGTATCCCAACCCGAACCTGTCTTGCTTGTTAGGTATCTCCAAAATTCGCCCCCAGCCTGGGGTAGATCCGGCCTGGACAACGGCCCGGGCTTCCTTGAAGGAAGAGAGAGTCATCTCTGGCTTCTCAGTGACTACAGGAGCTACGTCCTTGACCTTAACAGCTTCGAACGCTTGGCATAGAGTTTCGTGGATTTCCCCATCCATCTCAACATACTTAAAGGATGACAAATGGCTCACCATTATGTCTTCCTCGCCACAAACGGTCACGATGCTACCTCCGACAGCATACTTGAGTTTCTGGTGCAACGTGGAGGTCACGGCACCCGCCGAATGGATCCACGGCCGGCCCAAGAGACAGCTGTAGGCAGGCATGATATCCATAATGTAAAAAACCGCATCGAATGTTTCCGGCCCGACTTGGATTGACAACGTCACCTCTCCGAAAACATGGCGTTTAGTTCCATCGAACGCTTTCACAACCAGATCACTGGGTGTGAAAATCACTCCACGAGTATCCAACTTCATTAATGCCTTCTTCGGAAGAACATTGAGAGACGACCCCGTGTCTACCAACACGTGGGACATAATCGTTCCCCTACACTCTATCGAGATATGCAGGGCACTATTGTGGTTCCTCCCCTTCGGCGTCAGCTCTAGGTCAGTGAACCCTAACCCATTTCCAGCATTTACGTGGGCTACGACCTCTTCCAGCTGGTTTACCGATATTTCCTGCGGTACATATGCGGCGTTCAACACCTTCAGCAGTGCGTTGCGGTGTGCTTCAGAACACAGCAACAAATTCAGGATGGAAATCTTCGAGGGTGTTTGATGGAGATGATCCACGATCTTGTAGTCACTCTTTTTAATCAACCTCATAAATTCCTCAGCGTCTTTAACAAGTAAGTCTTTTTCTACCCCACGAGGGGTTTCTTCGATGACTTTACTTTTACCTTTATCAGCTACATCAGCTCTGTCCGCTTTGTCCGCCACGACCTCAGGTGGTGCAAATACTCTTCCGCTGCGAGTGATTCCGCTGATTCCCGCAAAGTTCTCCACAGACGACCCAAACGGTTCTAGTTCCAACTTTTGTCCGTTGCAGTAGACTTCAGCCCCATAATGCCATGGGAAAGCGTTGGTGCTTTTGAAAGGTATCGGCCCCGCTTTGGTGATGGTGATTGTGGGCGGCCTGGGTGCAGAAATAGTTATCGTCTGGCGAGGGATGGTGATGGTGGCAACCTCATCATCTTGCTTCAGCATTACCTCTCCCGATCCGCTTTCGGCCCTTCGGCTGAACTGTAAAATCCCTTCAGTCATCAGACTTTGAATCCCCTCTATCAGCTGTTCACATCCATCAGGACTCGTCGCACAGCCCATACACAGCTCTCCGCAACCTGGAAAGAAACCCATTTTCATCAGCTTAGCTTTAACGAAGCTAAGCGGTGTCTTCAGATCTCTGACGTCAGTCAACAAATCCAAACTCTCGTCTTCAATAATGGCGTTTACTCCACCTCCCCTATGATTCGACATAGGGTTCTTCGTGACGTTTGGCACATTATCTGAGAAGTTGATGATCTTAGCGTCCACCATGTCCTGCACCTTATGCTTGAAGGCTTTGCAGTTTTCTATTGTGTGGCCTGGAGCCCCTGAGTGAAACTCACAAGTTGCATTCGCGTCATAACCTGGCGGAGGTGCCCCTGTCAAGGGAGCTAGGGTTCTCTTCTGGATCAACTGTTGTTGCGGTGAAATTTGGATGTCAAGCTATTGATTAACTTGAATCTTAATTCATTTACAACCGGTCTTTGATTTATCCGAAGGAAAGGTTAAAGAAAGGAAAAACCTAAAGGGGAGAGATCTAAGGTTCGGGGGTTGGTTAAATTTAGGGAAGGTATTAGCACCCTAAACTTCCGTAGTACTCTACGGGAACCTTTTGTTTATTTTTTTTTATTTATTTCATTAATTATTTTGCTTTAGGGTATATACAAAGGATTGAAAATTAAAAAAGACCTAGGGGTTAATTCTAAGTTTACTCGGCAAGACATCGCATCTTGTGCCTACATATCCTTACGGGAATGGAATCAGAGTAACTGTAGTTCCCCTCAAAAGGGAGGTTAGAAACGTCTTGACTGTGGCCAAGGTTTGTTCAGAGACTCCAATCTCTATGTTAAAAAAAATGTTAATTAAAATTAAAATAGGGTTAAATTAGGGATTCCACGGCGGAAAACCTTAAAACAGAGTACGGCGACTCTTTTGGCCTAACACTAGGATAAAAGCAATTTTGCCCACGGCGGGACACCTTGGCTAAACAGGGTTTGATCCATTAAAGGGGTAAGACTATTGACTCGGCGGCCAAAAGGCTGGACCTAATCCTTCGGAAGGATAAAACTGTAAAAAAATGTGAAAATATGACAAATCATTATATGGAGGAATAATTAAGGTACAAAAATAAGAAAAGTAATAAAGGCAGAGGGTATAAAAAAACAAAGAAACATTTCTGAAAACATGAAGAATATGAAAATATGTAATGACACTTAGAATGAAGTGAGGGAGGAAAATAGTGTGGGGTTGTGGCCACCACAAGCACATCTCAACCTCGAGATGCACATGAAATGCCAAAAGAAAGAAAAGTAATAAAAGGGTACATAAAATGACACGACAAACATCAAACATAGGAGTTCCTTACGAAAAAGTTTTAATTTTTTAATATTTTAATTATAAAAAAAAAGGTTTTAATTTTTTAATAAAAAAATATTTAAGTTAAAATTATAAAAAAAAATTAAGTTTAAATTATAAAAAAAAAGTTTTTGGGGGAAAAGTCTTTTCAGTTTTTTAGAACAAAAAAGGCTTTTCATCCCAAAAAAAGACTTTTCAGTTTTTTGGGAAAAGGCTTTTCAGTTTTTTTTGGGAAAAGGTTTTTGGGAACAAAAAGGTTTTTTTTCTTCGGAACAAAAAGGCTTTTCAGTTTTTAAAAAAGGTCTTACTAAAAAAAAGGTTTTAATAATAAATAAAATAAAAGGTTTTGATTTAAAAAAAAAAGGTTTTGTTAAAAAAGGGTTTTGATATTAAAATCTACGGACCTAAACACACATGGAGATTAACATGGCAAAATATGCACATAAACATGAAAAAGCAAAAGGTTTAGTAATTTAACGGACCTAAACACATTAACATGACAAAATATGCACATAAACATGAAAAGGCAAAAGATTTAGTAATTTAACCTACGAAGCGGAGGTTTGCTTCGATAAATGTGAAAAAGGTTTGAATAAGGGAACACTGGAGAGCTCCAATCCTTCTGACGAGTTGTGGGAACGACCGCCTTTTTTTTTTGGGGATCTCCTTTGTTTCTCCCTTTCTCTCTCCTCTTTTCTGAAGAAAACCTTTTGACCCCCCTTTCAACAAGGCAACACATGTCTATATAAGGAACAAATTAGGGTTAACACCAAATTGTCAATAATGTCCCTAAAGCCCATTTTAAAGCCCAAACTAAATAATTAGTTAAGAAAAAATAAAATTTAAATAATTTAAAATAATTAAAATAAACTTAAAATAAAAACTAATAATCCTATTGATTCCTAAAATCAAAAATATTATAAAAAGAACAAAATTTTTTCCAATATTTTTTATTTTATGATTTTTTGGATATTTTTATGAATAATTTAGAAAAAGGTGAAAAAAATAATATTTTAAAAAATGATTTAATTAAAATACGAAAATAATAATTAAATAATAATAAAAAACTATTTTTGTTATTTTTTAATGAAAGATAGAAAAATTTAGAGTAAAAATAATAAAAAAACAAAAAGTGACAAAGGTGAGATTCGAACTCTCAACCTCTCACACTCACAACTCCTTACACATGTCCTCTTGCCAATTGTGCCATTTTTACTTTTTAGAAAAAAAATGCATGCCATATGATATTTACCTGCAAAAAGTCAAATGACTACACAAATTTGTTAGTAATTGATTAAATGCAATAAAAATGCAATGAAATGCGACGACAAATCTTAGGGCAAAATTTGAGGTATTACAGTTGCCCCTATTTAAATAACTTCACCGGGTGATTTGAGCAACGGAGACTCGAGAAATTATGGTGGAGGGATTTAAATACAGATAACCGAAAATTTTGCCTTTAGACGCAGTGCTATACAATGATATGGACAAAACAAAACGAACTATAATGCTAAATATGATATGAATCTGATATGATGCGTATGATGAAAATGACAAATGCACGGATACAGACGAAACAACGTCATAGGGGACGACCCATCGAGGAATTGTACTAGGGAAGAAGACATGTCATATCTGGAAGAACGTCGGATAGACACGACAAACAATTGTTGATAGGTGCCAAGTAAATTAGAAATTGTCCGCAAGGTAAGACGCGAGTAAAACACGAGCTCAGGAGAAAAACGCAAATGGGGATAAAACACCCATGATGCCAAGTAAATAAATTTTGCCCACAAGGTAAGACACGAGTAAAACACGACCTCAGGGAGAAAAAAAGCAAATGGGGGTAAAACACCATGATGTTAAGTAAACCCAGGAATATCTGGTAAACGGGGAATAAAACACCCGGGATAAAGGTACATGGGGGATAAAACACCCAAGGATAGAAGGTAAGTGGGGAGTAAAGCACCCAAGATAGACATGTAAATGGGGAGTAAAGCACCCAGGATAGAAATGTAAATGGGGAGTAAAGCACCCAGGATAGAAATGTAAATGGGGAGTAAAGCACCCAAGATAAAAATGTAAATGGGGAGTAAAGCACCCAAGATAGAAATGTAAATGGGGAGTAAAGCACCCAAGCTAGAAATGTAAATGGGGAGTAAAGCACCCAAGATAGAGAGGTAAATGGGGAATAAAGCACCCAAGATAGAAATGTAAATGGGGAGTAAAGCACCCAAGATAGAAATGTAAATGGGGAATAAAGCACTCAAGATAGAAATGTAAATGGGGAGTAAAGCACCCAAGATAGAAATGTAAATGGGGAGTAAAGCACCCAAGATAGAAATGTAAATGGGGAGTAAAGCACCCAAGCTAGAAATGTAAATGGGGAGTAAAGCACCCAAGATAGAGAGGTAAATGGGGAATAAAGCACCCAAGATAGAAATGTAAATGGGGAGTAAAGCACCCAAGATAGAAATGTAAATGGGGAATAAAGCACCCAAGATAGAAATGTAAATGGGGAGTAAAGCACCCAAGATATGCACATGTATAGGAATTATGCTATGACATATGATCAAATACAAATGCAGACGTCGACAACAAGGCTCGACTCTTTCGGTGAGATGACAAAACTAGAGGACTGATTCCTCAACACGGAGATCACTATCATTCTGTTAAACTGTATCAAGTTGATAGTCACTGTAGGAATGATGAATAACTGCTTAGGGATTATGCAAGTAAACTGCCCCAGGTCAAATGAACTGATAATTGCTTCAGCTGTCTGATTCGTGGAATCGACTGTTTTGCTGTATCCTCGGAGGGCTTGCCCCAGTCTGGGTCTTGAACAATTCTCTGGATAAACCAAATCTGAGAAGATATTGCCTTGAACAAATCTTGAACTAATTCTTTGACAGGATGTAAAAGGAACTTGCCCCTGATAAGATCACTTGACCAAGTTTCTCATTGTTTGAAAATTCCTTAGAGGAAAGCCAGTTTGCAAACAAAAATATTCATACAAACATGGTAATGCAAAGTTCATGCGATTTTTGAAAAATTATTATTGAAAGATGGAAAATACATGAGTCGTTAGTCAGAACAAGGCGGTTCAAGACACTCAAAGTTTAAAATAAAAGTGTATTGCCAAAATAAATGATTCGCAAGGATCTTTTGGAGTCAGGTTACGCAACCTTGTTGTAGTATACTTTCTAAATAACCCTGTTTCAGTTAGGTCTTTTGAGGGTTGTAACGTGGCCTGGTTCATGGTTTATGAAACAAAAGATAAAGGCTCAAAATTTATTTGTACCCACCCAATCTACGTGATGATCTTCAGTCCTATGCTCAGTTAACTCATACTATGCATTCAGGTTCCCATAAGTTAGGGATTTCATTGATCGTAGCAATGATGACTCAGAAGTCAAAGGGACCTATGAAAAGGGCAGCCACTACTCCCCTATAACATTTGATTGTTTTGACATTGAGAATTTTCAAGATAAGGATTTAAAAATCTCTTTGTATTATCCCTAAATTTTGCCTGAACTGTTTATTTTAGAGTTTACAGTCAGCGGGATGCCCCAGTTTTGCCTAAGTCTCCTTCATAGGTTTTGACTTAGCGGGCTTCTTTTGATTTTTTTATATTATTTTTTTTTGTGTGAAGGAAAGTGACTGTTTGATTTTAATGATTACGGTGAACCATCATCGACCTTTTGATTAGAAAACATCTTCGACACTTGTTTGACGTGTGCGAAGGAAAATTTGTTAATGAAAGGTGTATCGTATGAACACACAACCAAGTTAACTGAGAACTACCCATCCCAAGGTTAAAATTGTGGGTTTTTTGTAACGAAAGAAACTCCAACTTCTAGGCTCGAAGGGGGTAACGAGGGATTAACTTCCTTATTTCTCCAGTGTTTGGGAATTGAAACAATGCCTTACATCGTCAACAAGGTTTAATTGAAAGCATACTGACAGCAGTTATGGGTATAACGTTTTCATCATCCTCCCTCCAATCTTAGCATATCAAAATTTTAGACAAGAAGTAAACATTTGAAAAATAAAGCATAAAGATGCAAATAAATGGACGGAAATGAATTGAATCAAAAGTCGCAATGCTTATTTCATTACTGAAAGTACAAACATAATTAAAAGCAAACAACTTAAACAAAATAAGGAAAGTGCAAACAACGAGAAACAAAAGGCCTAGTGACAAAACTTCATTTCTGATGTACTGGCAAGGGATTTTTCTGAACATCCGGATGACTGTCTGTAAAATCAAGTATTCCAGTTCTAACCAATTCACATACTCTAGCCTTCAATGCAAAATAATGCTCCAAGTCATGGCTTGGGGCACCCTCATGGGAAGCACAATGGAGATCAGCCCTAAATCCAGCCGGAGGATTAAGAGGAGGTGGTAAAGCCTTTGTAGTAATCAGTCCTTGCCGGACTAAGTCAGGATATAGCTCTGTGTAAGTCATGAGAATAGGATCAAAGTGACTCCTGTTCCGTTTCTGGTCTGATATCTGTGTCGAGGAATCAGCTTGACGACTCAAAGATACACTAGAAAACGATAGGACAAAGAAGGAGAAACTGGGGGACAAATGCAATGCAAAAATGTGATGCTGATGCCATGCAATGGTTTCAAGAATTTCAACGGTCGATTGCGAATATTGCTTTTTAAGAAAGTTGGGAAAAATTTTAGACTTTAAAATGTAAGGCTTTTCGAATTTGCAAAGGACTGCTGAATTCCTTGAAACTAGAAATGATATGATGCTTTATGGATGCGAAGCACAAATACACATAAGCAAACAAAATGTCCTAAGTTAGAGGAACAATGAATGGAGTCAAGGTCTACCCTTCCCAAAGAGGTATGTACTATAGGTTGATTGTACCTGCAGAACAAGGGTTCTAAATCAGTGCCCAAAGTCATCAGTCCATCTTTCGGATATTATCGACTTCCCGACTGACTCGAGGGTCAATAATATTCTCAAGAGAACCTCTTTTAAGTGCAGCATCGCGTAGCAACCATTGTAGGACTACTCCCATATAGTTCCCGCACTACGTCCTATATAAGGTCAAGATGGTGTAAAGGTACTACGGTTCCCAGTATCACAGACTCCAATCGATAACGGTAAAAGTTTTCACGACTACACTCGATCAACCGAACCATTTTCGAAAGTGTCTCAACTGAGCGGTGATTCTCGATTTAGCTTAGTCGGGACTCACTCCCTATAAGCCTCGTCGAATATATCATCCATCCTATCATAAGGTCGCTCAAGTCCGGGTGTAGGACTTATCTCACAACACAGTAACTCCAAGTAAGGTACCCCAATATATACATACAAGTGAGCAAAATATATAATAAAACAAATATATAAAGAAAAATAAACAAAATAGGGATAACCCTCAATAGTTAGGACTCCCCAGTGAAGTCGCCATTTTTCTGTTGCGGTGAAATTTGGATGTCAAGCTATTGATTAACTTGAATCTTAATTCATTTACAACCGGTCTTTGATTTATCCGAAGGAAAGGTTAAAGAAAGGAAAAACCTAAAGGGGAGAGATCTAAGGTTCGGGGGTTGGTTAAATTTAGGGAAGGTATTAGCACCCTAAACTTCCGTAGTACTCTACGGGAACCTTTTGTTTATTTTTTTTTATTTATTTCATTAATTATTTTGCTTTAGGGTATATACAAAGGATTGAAAATTAAAAAAGACCTAGGGGTTAATTCTAAGTTTACTCGGCAAGACATCGCATCTTGTGCCTACATATCCTTACGGGAATGGAATCAGAGTAACTGTAGTTCCCCTCAAAAGGGAGGTTAGAAACGTCTTGACTGTGGCCAAGGTTTGTTCAGAGACTCCAATCTCTATGTTAAAAAAAATGTTAATTAAAATTAAAATAGGGTTAAATTAGGGATTCCACGGCGGAAAACCTTAAAACAGAGTACGGCGACTCTTTTGGCCTAACACTAGGATAAAAGCAATTTTGCCCACGGCGGGACACCTTGGCTAAACAGGGTTTGATCCATTAAAGGGGTAAGACTATTGACTCGGCGGCCAAAAGGCTGGACCTAATCCTTCGGAAGGATAAAACTGTAAAAAAATGTGAAAATATGACAAATCATTATATGGAGGAATAATTAAGGTACAGAAATAAGAAAAGTAATAAAGGCAAAGGGTATAAAGAAACAAAGAAACATTTCTGAAAACATGAAGAATATGAAAATATGTAATGACACTTAGAATGAAGTGAGGGAGGAGAATAGTGTGGGGCTGTGGCCACCACAAGCACATCTCAACCTCGAGCATGCACATGAAATGCCAAAAGAAAGAAAAGTAATAAAAGGGTACATAAAATGACACGACAAACATCAAACATAGGAGTTCCTTACGAAAAAGTTTTAATTTTTTAATATTTTAATTATAAAAAAAAAGGTTTTAATTTCTTAATAAAAAAATATTTAAGTTAAAATTATAAAAAAAAATTAAGTTTAAATTATAAAAAAAAAGTTTTTGGGGAAAAGTCTTTTCAGTTTTTTAGAACAAAAAAGGCTTTTCATCCCAAAAAAAAGGCTTTTCAGTTTTTTGGGAAAAAGCTTTTCAGTTTTTTTTGGGAAAAGGTTTTTGGGAACAAAAAGGTTTTTTTTCTTCGGAACAAAAAGGCTTTTCAGTTTTTAAAAAAGGTCTTACTAAAAAAAAGGTTTTAATAATAAAAAAAATAAAAGGTTTTGATTTTAAAAAAAAGGTTTTGTTAAAAAAGGGTTTTGATATTAAAATCTACGGACCTAAACACACATGGAGATTAACATGGCAAAATATGCACATAAACATGAAAAAGCAAAAGGTTTAGTAATTTAACGGACCTAAACACATTAACATGACAAAATATGCACATAAACATGAAAAGGCAAAAGATTTAGTAATTTAACCTACGAAGCGGAGGTTTGCTTCGATAAATGTGAAAAAGGTTTGAATAAGGGAACACTGGAGAGCTCCAATCCTTCTGACGAGTTGTGGGAACGACAGCCCTTTTTTTTTGGGGATCTCCTTTGTTTCTCCCTTTCTCTCTCCTCTTTTCTGAAGAAAACCTTCTGACCCCCCTTTCAACAAGGCAACACATGTATATATAGGGAACAAATTAGGGTTAACACCAAATTGTCAATAATGTCCCTAAAGCCCATTTTAAAGCCCAAACTAAATAATTAGTTAAGAAAAAATAAAATTTAAATAATTTAAAATAATTAAAATAAACTTAAAATAAAAACTAATAATCCTATTGATTCCTAAAATCAAAAATATTATAAAAAGAACAATATTTTTTCCAATATTTTTTATTTTATGATTTTTTGGATATTTTTATGAATAATTTAGAAAAAGGTGAAAAAAATAATATTTTAAAAAATGATTTAATTAAAATACGAAAATAATAATAAAAAACTATTTTTGTTATTTTTTAATGAAAGATAGAAAAATTTAGAGTAAAAATAATAAAAAACAAAAAGTGACAAAGGTGAGATTCGAACTCTCAACCTCTCACACTCACAACTCCTTACACATGTCCTCTTGCCAATTGTGCCATTTTTACTTTTTAGAAAAAAAAATGCATGCCATATGATATTTACCTGCAAAAAGTCAAATGACTACACAAATTTGTTAGTAATTGATTAAATGCAATAAAAATGCAATGAAATGCGACGACAAATCTTAGGGCAAAATTTGAGGTATTACAACTGTAGTTGAAGCAAAGTCTGTAACAGTTGCGCGTACGACATGGGCGGCGTCTCGTGGTGACGGCTCGACAGAGGTGCCCTATTCTGATACTTTCTGTACCCTTGTTGATTCGGTTGCTGCTGCTGCGGCTGCTGTGGCTGTTGAACTGCCGGGATAGTTATGCTGGCCACCTGTTGGTGAGGGCCTTTACCCTTCCTTCGAGCGTTGGTCACAACGCTCGTTTCTCCTTCCCGTCTTTTGCCGCCGTAAGGTTTCTTTCCGCCTCCTCCAGCTGAGGATGAATCACCTTGAATTTTCCCCAGTTTGATCCCATTTTCAATGTGCTCACCCGTGATAATGAGATCTAAGAAGGTTCCAGACATACCGCTGACTAATTTCTCATAATAAACCCCTGGGAGGGTGGCTACGAACATCTACACAAGCTCACGTTCAACCATCGGCGGCTGAACCCTGGCTGCCAACTCACGCCATCGCTGGGCGTATTCCTTGAACCCTTCGTTGTTCCTTTACGACAGATTCTGCAGTTGGACTCGGTTCGGGGCCAAGTCACTGTTGTATTGGTAGTGGTGCACGAATGCTTCAGCAAGGTCTTTCCACATGCGCACACTGGTAGGCTCCAGACTCATGTACCATTCAAGGGAGGGTCCGGACAGACTGTCTTGAAAGAAGTGCATCAGCAACTTCTCGTCCTCAGAATGAGCCGACATTTTCTGGTAGTATGATCTCATATGGACGCGAGGGCAAGTGGTGCCCTTGTACTTTTCAAAGTCAGGTACCTTGAACTTGGGAGGCACCTTGAAATCAGCAATCAGTCCCAACTTGGACATATCAACACCCATGGTGTTCTGGTTCTCGATATTTCTCATCTTATCCTCGAGTGCCTTGAACCTTAGACGTGCTTCAGCAGTCAGCTCCCCTTCAGCACCTCTCTGTGAGAACACATCGTCTTGACGGTCTTCTAACCACGGCTGAGGCCCAAACAGATTCCCAACACCTGTGTTGCTGTTGCCCAGCCCAACATTGACATTAGCTTCAAAATTCCCATTGCCGACGCCCGTCGTATTACCGTTGAGTCCCATGTTAGCTATCACATTTTCGTTGGCACTGCCATTCCCCCCAGTCACGGGGACGCCATTCTGAGGAGTTTCAATAGGTGGAGGGGTTGGCACAGTCCCACCATGGAGTACGCCATTACTATCGACCCTTGAAATCAGAGGCTGAACCAAGGTTCTGAGCTGATCCTGGCCATTGGCGACTGCTTGCATGAGCTCCATGAAGCGGTCCATTCTTTCGCGGAGTTCTTGAACATCAGTTTGCACTTGCTCCATGATTCTGGTTTGATTTGCTCTGGTCGGATAGCGGTGGATGGGTCTCTGATCAATCCTGGAACAACCTGAAACAACCTGAAAACACAAAAGGGTTAGGAAAAAACAACAAAGTGCTTGCTATGCAAATGCTTCATGCAAATGCAAACGTGTGTCTGTGCGTTAGGGAGGTTTCCCCCGATCCTAGTGCCTGAGTGTCAGTGCTGATAATAAGAAGTCCGAGTCCAGTCGTGGAAATAACATCTCATATATAAAGAAAGCCCATCAAGGCAGTACACAACATCAGTGAGTACAAGATAAATCAATAGCATGACCTCGACCAACAAGCCTGGTGATGGTCAGCATACAACAATGATCAACACAAGAGGAATACAAATAGTCAAGCACGGCCACGGGCGCGAAACTCTTCTAATAACCCCTTCGTTTCTAGATGATCAGGCCGAGTGAGTAACCCTTCGACGAGTAACTCCCTCTGCATAATGGTGTACTGAAGACCTTCGACCGAATCTTCCCATGCTCCTTCGCCGAAACAATCTTCTAACTTCCGCTTCTTGGATTCAAACGTCAGTTTGCGCTCCTTCAGGTTAGCAAGAGCCCTGTTGAGCTGGCCTTCAGCGGCGTATCTGCGAGCGGTTTCTTCATCAAACCTCTTTTCACTAGCCTCCACCTGGGCTTTCAGCTTTGTTGCATCAGCTTATCCTCCCGCTCTTTCCTGTTGGCTAGGGAGGCCTTCCAGTGCTGGTTAAACTTGGATATCCTTCGATACGCTTTGTCCAAGTGCTGCTTCTTCGTGGCCAGTACATCGTTGACAGCTTTGAAGTCTCGACCCATGCGCTCACGCTCAGCTATCTGCTTAGTCAAACCTGTCCCCAGCTGGTTCACCAGCTCTGTTTGCCTCTTGAAGGAATGAATGGCTTCGTTTCTCTCGCTTCGGAGCTGAGCCAATTATTCCTCCAATTCTTCATTTGCCCTCTTCAATTCATCTCGCTTAGCTAACACCTGATTATGCTGCTGAATGGGCACAATGGTAGGCTCTTCAATCACTGGAGGGCTTTCTGGCTTGGCAGGAGGAAACAGCATCCCTATAACATCTGCTCTGGCTCTGATCCAAGTCACATACGGAGCGTAGGCTTGGCTATTACTCTTCCCCAGCAATGGTTTTCCCCGCTTACTGATACCATTCCAAGCGCGCTGAAGCTTGGATAACATATCCCCCTCTAGAAGACCAGTGAGGTACAGAGATTCCTGCACCTCTTCATCCTTCGGCGGAGCTCTCAAAGCGTAAGCAAACTGTCGGACCAGCAAAGACGGATTATAGTTTATACAGCCCTTTCTGCCTATCAAAGGCACGTTCGGAAACCCGCTGCAGCTGAAGATAATCTCGGTACCCAACCTATCTCTGTCAAACCAGTCAATATCCTCTGCAGATAGACCCATCAAACGCTCAGACCACTCAACTGTGGCTGCAGACGAAGTAAAGAGACCCCTCTTGGGTAGATGACTATCAAGCCATTTATAAAGCAAGGGCACATAGCACGAGACATTCTTACCCCTTCTGTTCTCGTTTTTGTAGTGGATGGAATGGTAGACATCTCCTATCAAGGTAGGGACTGGATTCCCTGAAGCAAAGATGTGGAAGGCGTCGAAGTCTACAAAGTCAGGCATATTGGGGAACAGAATGATGCCATATATGCACAGAGCGAGAATGGCGTTGAACACGACCCAACATCCGTCTTTGGCGCACTGCTGCGCTTTTCCCACTAAGAACTGCAAGGAGAACCCGGGAACCTTGTTCCAACTAGACAATACCAACTCGGAGGCATCCAGATGAAGTGACGGAGCTAGACCAGCCAGATTAGGCTCAGCATCCATATGAACAAAAGGAATCTGCCTCTTAATAGGAACACCTAGCAAATTAGCATATTCCTCTAGTGTGGGTGCGAGAACAAAATCCTGGAAAGTAAAGCACCTCAACGGAGGATCGTAGAACTACAGCAGAGCGTGCAACCCATTCAACCCGAACGCAGAAGGTTTTCGAACCAAACTGAGCAATTTGCCGTAAGATTTTCTGAATTCATCTCTCACAGAATCATCTGCTAAAGCAATCAAACCAGTCAGCTGAACAAAATCGGGGGCAGGGAGCTTGTAAGCCACAGTCTTCCTTAGAGAACCCATAACAATACAATAGAAGGCAAGAAATCTTGGATCGGGGGAAACGATACCTGCAATACAGACACACGTTAATGAAATGCAAATGAGTATGCAAAGCAATGTAAAATGCAATCATGCAGCAGGAGATCAAGGCAACTGTGCTGTGAAGATTTTGTATCATCAAAACCATAATGCTGCTCTGTCAAGAACAACCACTATCTCTGATAAGAAGAAAACCCTGGTATCGGACCACAAATCTGCTCTGTCAAGAACACACATCTGATAAAGGACCTTTGATACAGGACCAAAAACTCTGCTCTGTCAAGAACACACATCTGATAAAGGACCTCTGATACAGGACCAAAAACTCTGCTCTGTCAAGAACACACATCTGATAAAGGACCTCTGATACAGGACCAAAAACTCTGCTCTGTCAAGAACACACATCTGATAAAGGACCTCTGATACAGGACCAAAAACTCTGCTCTGTCAAGAACAAACATCTGATAATAAGATCCTCTGATCTCAATCAAGACCTGCTCTGTCAAGAACAAACATACATCTGCTGATGAGACCCTCTGATCCCAATCAAAAACCTGCTATGTCAAGAACATACATACATCTGCAGATGAGATCCTCAGATCCCAACAAAACTGATTCACTATCAAGAAAACCATGTAGTCTGAAGGTCAAAGTTTCCTGCAACAAACCCAACCCTGCTCACAGGTATGGACCTAAACTGACTCAAGTTCGGCATCCTATGCGGTCATCAGTGTCACAGACATTCAAGAGGGGTGATACGATACCCAGAAGGTGTGGCATCACCAGCTCATGAAGCGGCCTCACTCAGCTGAATCCCAAATGATCGGTCCCCAGAGTCGACAATCCTCCAAACTAACAACCCCCTCAACCCAAAGGGTTGAAAAAGAAGTCAACCGGGAGAACCTCGTCTGAGCGTGGATTTCATGAGACACTAGTTCCTGCCAAGCAAGCACACGCCCACTAATTTCCACAACTAATGCTATGTACACTCAAGTCTGGGTCTGGCTTCTCACTCATCAGAATGCCCCTCCCACAATAGCATATATAATCATATCATACTGAAAATGAAGTGCGAGAAATAAAAATGCGATAAATAAACACAACCCAACAAGTAATCATACAAGCGCTAGGATTGACTCTCACAGGGGACGTTGGATCCCCAAACTGACTCGCATACGGGACGTTGGATCCCAGGAAACTATTAAATCTCCAGCAGAGTCGCCAACTGCCGCTACTGCGAAAATAAGGTGCCGGAAAAACAGAAGAGTCGCCACCTTTCGTTATTTATCCCTCAGAGCGGGAAAGGAAATGATCGGAAAAACCTGACGAAAAGGTATAAGACAAGGTCATCGCAACCGTTGTTTGGGTTCGGGAGTCGGTTACGCAAGGGGAAGGTATTAGCACCCCTCACGTCCGTCGTACTCGACGGGATCCACGCTTGTTGTGTTTACTGGACGAGTTGGTTTATCTATCTACCTATCAAGGCTGGCTTAAAAAGGAAAGAAAAATGACTCGGCAAAGCGTCGCACTTTATGCCTACGTATTCTCATCAGAGAATGAGAAATCAGAGTCAACGTAGTTCAACCTACGACGGGTTACGGGGAAGGTGGCTCGCCAATACATCAGTATTGTGCCTACGTACTCTCAATAGGTATGAGAGATCAGAGCTTACGTAGTTTGGGATAATACGAATTACGGGGATTCAGATTCATCTGTTTTATCGAGTAGGGTTAAACAGCAGTTCCAGCAGTTAGGGACAAAGCCTGTTTGCGTTGGCGCTGAAGTTTAACATCACTCTTTTCTTCAGAAAAGTTTCCTTTGAATTACGGGCCCACGGGGCAAAAAGGTTTGAAGTTTGTTTTCTGTCTTTTACGGAAGAACTGTTTTTTATTGTGTTTGCAATTTCAATCGCACTAAAGACTATGACCTGAGAGTGAATGCGTCGCATGTCACCCAAAGGGTGCCATACTAAACATCCAGACTGTTGAAAAGAAGCTCTCCAACAATCCTTTCTCAGATAGCTTAAGGCTCGTAACGTACGAAAGAAATCATTCATGATTACTGTATCTTAAGTTGTTTTGAGATGAGAAGAGAAGGCTCAACTAAAGGGAGACTATCAAGTCCTACTGTTGTCATGCCAAGGATTCATCCTATAGTTGAGGTTTGAAGCAGGGAACTCCTAGAAGTTATCATGCATGGGTTTCAACCTAAAGTTCTATCCTCACTTCCTTATCAAAGGAAGTGAGATTCCTAGGGGATCACGTCAATGATAAACAGAAACAGATAAAGCATCAGCTAAACAGTAAACAGTAAAAAACTGTACAATGCAAGTGAGGGAGGAAATGTGTGTGGGACAACAGCCTCCACAAGCTCGTCTCGACCTCAAGCCAGATATGAATAACTGCAATCATACAGAATAAATAACATGCTATCAAGTAAAATATAACTGCAATCATACAATAAAAATGAAATGCTATCAAGCAAAATAAACCACATGGGCAAGGGAGCAGGGCTCTACCGAATACCCGCAAGCAAAGCCACACAGTAAAAATACAAGCAGAGGGAGCAACTCAACCTCTAGTGCAATCATGCTCCTAGCTTAAAGTCAGTCTAGATATGAACTTATTCTAATGCATCAAGCAAATTAAACAAGGCACATCAGCACAGAGAAGAACACAGACAAGAGAGAAAGCAGATCAACCCCTCTTTCAATTCCAAGCTTCAGCTCTTCTGACAGCAATCCAGTCTTCAGACTTCAACCACCCTTCAAGGCTACCATCTTTCATGACAAGTATCAACTTGCTTCTCCAGGGTTCCAACACATCAAACATAAGTATCAACTTATTCCCTCGTCTCCAAGCTTCAGCTCCTCAGTCAATTCCACCTTCAGGCTTCACTTCTAACTACAAGTATCAACTTGATTCCTTCAGGTTCTCCAAGCATCAGTGTAAGTATCAACTTATCCTTTATTCCTTAAGCCTCAACTCTGCACTCAATCTCAATTTAATCCTCTTCATAAGTATCAACTTAGTCTTCAAGCTTCAGCTCTCTTTGCTTTACCAGTATCAACTTGATCTTCTTCTTCTACAAGCTTCAGCTTCTCAGAGTAGTCTTCAATCACATGGAAGTGTCAACTTCATCCTTCAATCTTTAAGCCTCAGCTCTTCATTCAATCTTCATTAGATCTTCAAGTATCCACTTGTTCTTCTTGCTCTTCAAGCTTAAGCTGCAATGGCAATGCTCAAGGAATCATCCTCTTCCACACTCTTCAATGAAGTCCTCATCTTCAAACTCAAGTCCAACATCTTTCAAGCTACTCAAACCAGAAGACAATTGATTTAACAGAATGAGTGGAAATGATAAACAACTTATTGACAACCAAAGGAAGCCTGTAAGGGTTCATCATTATGAGAGACTGGTTCCCTCAAAGTTCTACTTCTCAGATAAAGCCACTCATCCCTCCAAAGGAGAGATGTGATTATCTTAGAAGGACTTTTAGTCATTGGGAGGAATGGAAGCACAAGATGCTTTCCATGTTTGTGAAAGAAGTCATTCTAATTCTAAGGCTCTCCCTAGGTATCCTATCTCCTAAATCTTCATCAGACACCTTCAAGCACAAGCAATTCCAAAGCTCCAAGCAACTTCAAGCAACTGCAAGCATCCTCACCTTGTCTTCAACTTGTCTTCAATCTCAACCAAAGGCAAACAAAGCAAAAACCCTAATCCAAGGGGACTAAAGAAGTTAATCTAGTTGAATTAGTAGGTTAGGATCACCTAAAACCTAGTACTAAAGTTAATCCTAACTAAAATACTAAAACCAATTGTAAAATCCTACAAAAATAACTATGGGAACCTAGGTCAATCATGACTCTACCATATTAATTTCAGAGTTCAAATCATCAAATAAGACCTAGAACTAAATTCTACACCATGAGGCACCAAACCTAAACCCTAAAAGGAAGCACCTAAATATCAATCTAGAAAGCACACCTATTTTCATCACAAAAATGTGAGAAAAATGCTATGGGAGCATACATTTCTAACCTAATCACACACAAAAAATTAGGATCAAAGTCATCACCACATGATCACACAAAATTCCACAAAATTAGGTATCAAACATAACCATTTTAATATCAATTAAAATATAAAATTCCCATAAAATCAGAAAATGCATGAAATGAAAATATTTTTTCTCTAAAAAATACTATAGTCAATCATGAATAAAATGCAAAAAGAATGGAATCAATTGGATTAATCTTCAATTTATTATGATTTTTTCAAGAACCATGTACAAAATGAAAAAATAAAAGGAAATCCAAATAAAAGAATAAATGCACGGTGTGGATAGTAAACAGAATCAGTTCATTATGACAATTGGGCTCGCTGGGGGGTGTGAATATTAGCCAATTCACTAAGCCCAGCATCGGCTACTAAATGAAACGATGCGTTTCATTAATTCAGATCCTTCACAACTTGAAATTAAAACGTGGCCATTG
The DNA here is from genome assembly GCA_963859935.3 of Lathyrus sativus. Lineage (NCBI taxonomy): Eukaryota > Viridiplantae > Streptophyta > Magnoliopsida > Fabales > Fabaceae > Lathyrus > Lathyrus sativus. The sequence continues at coordinate 423,780,793 of OZ012737.1, forward strand.
GATCATGCTTCTAGTCAAAGGTCCAACCAAGATCCAAGGGCTCTAGAGTCATCTTCAACCTTTTGAACATCTGAGCTTCACGCGCAGCTCCGGCCACCACCGGTGGTGCTCCGGTCATCGTCCCCAACCCTAGTTCTCTCTAGGATCCTCCATTGCAAATGGTCAATACATGAAACTCGTCCCAAATTGTGTCACGAATTCATTCTTGCCCCTAATTCAACCTAAATCCTCAAGATTCGCCATAACCAAACCTCAACCGAAAATGGTAACACACCTATTTTGTCTCTAATTCTCAAATTAATGGTTTGAAATCGTTCCTACACCGTTCTACAATGCATCTAACACCTTAATTCATCTTGATTCTACCTAATTTATGCTAGAGGAAGAAAGTTACTAACCTGAAAATCTTGGATGAACAGATGCACTAAACCTTCAATTCAAGCTTTCCAACCTTCCAGACACGATCAATGGATCCCCTCCTTGCTTCTGTATGCAAAAGAACCGGTTGAAAGCCCCTGAATCTTGAAATCTGATGATGAGTTGCAGGTGGAAAAATTCAATTGCTCATACACGATTCAGCCACGAATTCCCTTGGATTATGATCTGGAATCACTCCCTTGCATCCATGGAAGAAGTTTCAATCAAGAAAATGGATGGAAAGTGAAGAATTTGGTGAAACCGAATTCAATTGCAAGCTATGAAACTTCAATCTCAATCTATGCTCTCTTCTTCAATCATCACCAACCTCTGCATTGGATCACCTCTAGTCAATATATAGATGATGTTTGGATTATCTAGAACCCTCTAGATCCTTCTTATGAGAGTTTCAATCTCTCATGTCATGAGATTTTCAACCACATATCATGGTATGCACAACCCTGCAAACAGCTTGAAACCAACCTCAATTTCTTCCAATTTCTCCCCTCATGACATTTTGGAAGTGTTTGGCTTGCAAAGGGCCTTGCTCATGCCTTGATTCTAGGTTTTGCACATGTTACTTAATATGCAAGCAATTACTTTTCAAAGCAACTCCACAAATTAGACCTCAAATCAAAATTGTGGCTAAAACAATGTTCTTAGAATGTTTTTTAGAGTCAAAATGATATATTACATGCCATGGTTTGGATGTGTAGGTCAAAAATATCAATTTCCAACTTTGATTCATTTAACTTATACCCTTATTTTAGGTCATTTTTGCAACTTTGAGCTACAAGCCTTTCCAACATCTCATGACCTCTTTGATAGCCTTAAAACATCATTTTGAACAAGATTGATGCTTAACATTTTCCCATTTGAGGCTTGGAAATAGGAGTTATGGCCTTATGGTTGAAATGACCTGTAATCTCCAAATGACCAAAATGCCCTTGACTTGTCAAAGCCATAACTTGAGTTCTACAAATCCTATCAAGGACTTCTAGTACTCTCTAGAAAGATAAGATGATAATGAACAACATTCATGTTGACCAGAAGCTCATAGGAATCATCCTTCTTGGGCAAAAGTTTGATGCAAGTTGGGTAACTTTCAAGCCCCCAAATTCACATACCTCAAATGACCTGTAACTTGTCAAAGTCATAACTTGAGTTCTACAAATCCTATCAAGGACTTCTAGTACTCAAATTAAAGCTAAGAACAAGCTCTACAACATTCATGTTGGGGGAAAGATGAGATGAAAATCACATCTTGAGCTAAACTGCCTTGAAGATAGGGGACAAACTAGGGGATTTTACACTGTCAAGCCTTAGAAACCCTAGCTTGAAACTTCTCAACCTCTTCAATCATGATGAGTTGACCTTGGAATCATCCTTATAGCATCTCAATGCATCAATCCATGATCACATGGCTCTTGGATTGGGTCTCAACCCTCTCCAAATCATCAGTTGACCTAGGGTTGACCCAGTCAAACCCTAATTGCACCACTCATGGCTGAGTCTTCTTATCCTTGCACAATGACCTATCTAGGCCTCATGATGGCTTTCAAGACATCTAATGAGCTCTCTCAAGACCTCAAGTCCATCTTCATGGCCTCAGAATCATCTGATGGTCTTCCCCATAACTCTCAAGTTAGGAGACCCACATACTTGGTTTCAATCACTCTCTCTGAGAATCTTTTGACTTTCTCTGACAAAGATATCAACCCTTGAACACTTGAATAACCTTCTTAACTAGCTTCAAAGTCTTGTGTAGCTCTCAATTGGTAATCATACCTCTTGATCTCCTGCATACATGTCAATGAAATGCAAATGCTAATGCTAATATGAATGAAATGAAACACAAGCTAGGTAAAGAAATGTTGGTAAAATTTTGGGGTGCAACACTAACCTATTACCAAAGTTTTCTACTCCTCTAGAATTCCAATAAATGTATTTCATTGAGTGGTGTTGTGTTTACCTGACATGGCTCAGATGTTAATTTCCATTATAGGATGGGTAAGTTTATTTATTCATCTACTATTTTTCTTTACCATAGTAAGTTCTTCCTGATGTGGCTCAGAAGTATTATCTTCATCACCCCTAATGTAATTATTTTTCTCCAAATGTAAACCATCACAGGGATCTCTCACCAAAATCTTACTACTAATTTCTATAACCACACAAGATCAACATTAGGTTTCTCTATTATATCATCATATATCTCTTTCTCAATCACCAATTTCTCATTTAAATTATTAGCAGTCTCTACTAATATTTCTCTTTCATTCAAATATCTTGTATCTGGAAATGCTCCTCATTAGCATTAACCTGATTCTCATGTTAAATGGCCAAAACAAAGTCTTCCTTCTTTATGTTATTCCCAAGAGTATGATTTTCCACCTTATTCAAACTTACAGAGTTATCATTCATTATGTCATTCACTATGACATTTATAGATTCACCATTCACACTATGAAATTTACTGAGTTATCATTCACGCTGCCATTAACTAGTATATCATGTTTGTATTTTTTAGGCATATATTTTATAGATTCTTTAATCATTGGCTTCTTGATATTCATGCCTTTTAACTTCCAACATTAGTTAATACTATGACCACTTACACACACACACACAGTGATAAAAAAAGAGGTAAACTCTCGTATTCCAATTCAACAAAGAATGCACAACCCTCTTGTTCCACCAAAAAATGATCATGGTGAGTATCTCACATGTTAAAGTCTATCTGCACATACACAAAATGCCCCAAAGTTATTTTCCTTGTATGCTCATCAACTGGTAAAGGAGTGACAATACCTAAAGCAATTACAAATAAAGTAGTCATTTCTTAATAATTTAATGGAAAACAATGCATCCTCAATCATACTTGAGCAAGTGTAATCTTCAAATTTTCAGGTATAAAATTTGGCATCCAGGCAGACAAATGAAGGATAGAGGGTTTAACACTCCATGTCCCTAGACTCTAAATTATGTTGAGAAGCTCCCTTTATTTGAATTAAAATTCAAAAAATTCACGCCCTAAAGGAGTTAAATCCTAATTAGTAATTTGTACTCCATATTTACATGATTTTTTCATGTAAATTCAATGCCTTAGTGGCACGATACCTTTACTAGTGATCAATCTCCCATGTAAGTTATTCTTAAAGCATCTGAGTCCTGCTTTGTAAGATTCTTCAGGTATCTTAATCGAAAGACGGTTACATTTTAGGTAAGGCTTGGAAAAATTAGAAACAGGTATGTCACACACATATTGAAGAACTTATGTAGAGGATTTCTTTTGTGTTTGGGATTGCGATGATACATAGAAGTCATTCGAGGAATAAAAGTTGATCATGGAATGTCTCCATGCTAAATGCCTTCCTGGAGGAGCACATGTCGATTAGTTTTTCTTTCAAACCCTAGCAGAGCATCCCCAAAAAACCTAGTTTCATGAGAACACAATATCTCCATCCTCAAACCTTGAGAAACAAGTGTGATTTTAAAGTTCCACATTGCTTAGACATGTGAAGGAAGTATTAAAAAAAAGGATTTACCACTTAAACCAATCACCAGATAAATGCTTTATGGATATTAATCCTCTTTCCCCTATGAATTAGGCTCCTATTATGATCGCTTATATGAAGTTCCTATATAAATTTTTGATTTCATTGCATCATCCTAGATGTTATTGATTCATTTACTGACATAACCAATAACATACTACAACCCACTCAATAGCAATCAATAAGACCTTTCTGAACAACTTAACACTATATTAGCCAATCTCTTACTGGTTCAACAAGCCCTAACATAATTCGTAGAGGAACGTTCCAAACCTTAGGATATCTTTCTTTATTTTGTTTTGTTTATTAGTCTGGATTTTGTTAAGTTTGATTATTTTTCTATGTTATCACTTTTTTGCTTTTGATAATGAATGTGTAATATTATGTGTTTGATTATCAGTTTACTGTATATTTGTTTTTACTTTCTTTCACATTTTTAACTCTCTCAAATATTTTAACTAATTTTTTTGTTTGATGAAAAAAGGTAGAGAAAAGTATAATTTTGAAGGGAAGTTAAAGTTAATTTACCCTGCTTATTTGTTTCAAAAATGTATTTTAAGAGATTTCCTATGTCCGAATTTCAAAATGTCACGTTCACAAAATATTTGACATACAAATTTTGATATTTGGAATAGTCTCAAGGGTAACATTTGTTAGAAAAGTGAAGGTTGAGCACTTTACATGTATATTGTCTATAAAATAATGTTAACAATTCATATGATTGTTCTATCAACAAAAAAAGAAGTATATTGTCTTTAAATTTGGTGTTGTACTTTCTTTCAATATATAGTGTATATAATTTGTATAATTTGATGTTTTGAATATTTCTTTCATTTTTTTATTTGTGTAGCGCCTGTTCTCAAAATTTTGTTAAGAAAAGTTACTTTCCAAGATTCACTTTTCAAGTAGTATAACTTTATGTACAAAAGTTGATATATTCATTAGGATTACAGTTGCTATGAACCAACATATTAGATGTTAAATTAATTCCATACAATCTTGCACTAATAACACAAGTTATTATGCACTACTTTTACCGTTGTATATTATGTATTATGTTCGTTGTCTCTCAATTTGAATTATACTTTGAGAGTGAAATCATCAAATTTGATCTTCGGATGGTACATTTCTAGATGAAAAGCTTATTGGTCATCATAGGAATACCACTAGAAAATAATTGTTCGGTCTTTTATATAAATGAGCAAGGTTTTGACTTTGTTGTGTGGTGTTAATCAGAGGGTAGTAAAGCATTGAATAGAGGGTCAATAAGGGTGGTCTTTAGGCAACGTAGCCAAACAATGGCTTAACATATTTAATTATTTATTATTGCGTCAAACAATATGTTGTTATATACATCATGAGTCAAGACGATCACTAACTAAAGTAGTTTTTACACGTTTTTCTTGAGTGCAAGTTACTTAAATAATTTTTAAAAAAATGTATACATATGAAACAACCATTTTAGAGATTAAAATTATTCTCTCATGTGTTGTTGTCAACAACAAAAAAATAGAGGCCATTGATCTTAAAACCATTTTGGTTCATGTGTATTTTGATGGAAAAAAATAATTTTTATAAGACAAAAAGAAACTGGAGGGCCAAACTAAAAATGTTGTCTTTGAGACTATGCCAAATATCGAAACTTGTATGCAAAATATTTTGTAAACGTGACATTTTGAAACTTGAACATAGGAAATCTCTTTAAAAAAATTTGAAACAAACATGCAGGGTAAATTAACGTTAACTTCCCTTAAAAGTTATGCTTTTCTCTACCTTTTGTCATAAAAAAATAGTTAAAATATTTGAGAAAGTTAAAAAATGTAAAAGTAAGTAAAAACAAACATACAGTTAATTGATAATCAAACACATAATATTAGATATTGATTGCAAAAGCAACAAATTTTCAACAACAAAAAAATCAAACATAACAAAATCCAGATTAATAAACAAAACAAAATAAAGAAAGATATCCTAAGGTTTGAAAAGTTACTATAGGATTTATTTTAGGGTTTTTTGAATCAATGAGTGATTGACTACTATAGTGTTAAAATGTTCAGAAGTTGCTTATTGATTGTTATTGAGTGAGTTGTAGCTGGTTGTTGGTGATGACATCAAAGGAATCAGTATTAGTTTTAGTCACAAATTGTTAAGAGGCGCAAGTATATAGGATGATGCAATGAAATCACATATTTATGTAGGAATTTCATATGAGGGATCATAAAGGAGGCATCACCAAGATCTTTCATCTTAAAATTTCTTGACATACCTATATCATTGGTGGCAAGCAGTAAGTCATCAACATACAATACCAAAAAGAAATATTTGCTCCCACTGAATTTATGATACACACATTCATCAATTACATTCATCTTAAAACCAAATGAGAGAATTACATGATGAAATTTGTGATACCACTAACGAGATTCCTACTTTAGCCCATAAATGGATTTGTTCAATTTGCAAAGTATCTGCTTTGGATCTCCTGACACAAAATTTTCTGGTTGCGCCATATAAATTGTTTCATCAATGTTTCCATTAAGAAATGTTATTTTGACATCCATTTGATGAATCTCCAAGTCGTAATGTGCAACAAGAACCATGATTGTCCTAAAATAATCTTTCGATGAAACTAGAGAGAAAGTCTCTTTAAAGTCAATCATTTCCTTTTGATTATAACCCTTGGCTACAATACGAGCCTTATACCTTTCCATATTACCTTTGGAATCCCTTTTGGTATTAAAAATCCATTTGCAACCAATAGGTTTCACACATTCATGTAATGGGACAAGTACCCAAACTTTATTATCTTGCATAGACTTATACTATTCATTCATTGCTTCAATCCGCTTTTCTGAATTAGGATCTCCTAGGGATTAATGAAAATTCATTGGATCCTTTTCCATCATGCCAACATTTTCCTCATGCTCCTACAGAAATACAATGTAGTCATTCGGTATAGCATTTTTTCTTTCTCTTATGGACTGCCCCAATGGCATTAGTTTTTGAAGCATTGGTTCTTGAAGTGTTGGTTCTTGAGGATTTTGAGCTTGTTCTTCAATATCAATGGATACACCTTGAATGGGAATTTGAATGAAAATGTCTTGAAGATGTTCTGAATTTGCTTCGTCAGAGGCAATTGAATCAATCGGTCTTGGAATTAAAATTGATTTTTCCTCAAAATCAAAGTTTTTAACCTTATTTCTCCCCCAAACTCAATATCCTTAAAAAATGTGGCAGTTCCTGTCTCAAAAATTGTCTTTAACTTGGGATCATAAAACTTATAGCCCTTGTATTATTTAGAATAACCAATGAAGTAGTTGCTCACTGGTCGATGATCTATTTTTTTCATTCGACCTATAAGGTCTGGCCTCGCCCGAACATCCCCATGTATGAAAGTGATTTAGACTAGGCCCTTTGCAAGTCCAAATAATAACAAATACTTAATAACAACCTAAAATTCCCTATTGCCTCTACTTCTACTGACTTTCCATCTCCCACATAAATTCATCTTTCAGCATCATTTGGCTTTCGGTAACTCAGACAATCTTGCATTAAAACACTAACATTAGTAGTAGCATTGGAGTCTAACTGCAGTGTGTTTCTTAATACTAAAGCTAAATTTATCTCAGAACAGACCAAAGTAAGAAACATACCTTTCTTTTCACGCCATGCATGACACTTGGCACATTCCTTATTTGCATGTCCAGTCATTTTACAAAAGAAATAACCATTACCCGTATTTTTCTTCCTTTGTATCAACCCTTAACAACTTCATTCTTTACATCCTTATATTTCTTCCTTTTGCCCTTTCTTCTTCTTGCATATAATATAAAATGACCTCGTTAATAGACCACTTCTCTTTTTGATAATTATAGCTTATCTTAAATTTACCAAATTGTACAGGAAGAAATATTAACACCAAATGCATGAGTAAGTCATCTGACAACTCAAGTTTTAGTACCTTAAGTTTGAAAGCAATGTTAGAGATTTCTATAATAAACTTTCTTATCTTTTCTTTGCCTTTATATTTATAGAAATTATGCTTTGAAGGAGTGTGCTTGTTTCCATCTTATCGCTTTTAGCAAAGCACTTTTAAATTTCAGCAAGGAAGTCTTTGGCACTTGTTATGTCTTCAGATATAGTACCTCTAAATGTCTCTGAAATGTCGCGTTTTATGGTCATAAGACTAATGCGATTAGAGCGATCCCACTTCTCATAATTTTTCCTTTCCTTAGAGGTAGTGGATTCTGTAGGAAAAGGAGGATGCTTCATTCTTAATGCAAGGTCAAGATCCATGCAACCAATAACAATTAAAATCTTCTCCTTCCGGTCTTTAAAGTTTGTACTATTAAGAACCGGGACTGAATTCTTGTTAGCAGATAAAGTAGCAATATTAATTGTAAAGAAAAGAAAAGAAAATAATATAAATATGTTCACATAATCAATCATAAATACACTCAAATAATACATGTTAAAATAATGTCATAATTAATTTCAAAATATCTAATGCAACATTAATCTAAATTTCTTTGGACAATACTATTAATTGTTAATGATACTTTTGTTGTAATGATCAAATATTGACAATAATGTATCTCAAATAATAAAGCTATCTTTGGATTGATTTATTATTCACATCTAAAACCTTATAATCATCACATATTTATCATCATGTGTGTATATATAAATTTTGTAAAACATTAACATTTTCTTTGAAAAAATTAATACTCACATGTATAAAAAATACACACTAACATTCAACATTTCTCATGATCAGGATCACTTTTATAATTTTTAGTCTCAATAGAATCATTTAAAATGTCAAATAACTTTAATTTAAATTTATAACAAATTGAATAAAATTAATTTCTGCAACCGAGATATATTTATACCCCATATTAATTTTCATTAATAATATAGGTAGATTTGTATACACCAAAAATTACAGATCATTTAAACCGTGAGAGTGTATATGCAATATAAAATATATTTCTTTTATGCAACAACAGTTGAACAACATTATTGATATTCTTTAGTAATTAATTGATCATAAATATTAAGTTTCAAAATTATACTGATATTGACTTTAAAAAAAATTGATGACCAAAACTCAAAAGAGCAATTTATGGAAGATCGTGAATAAAATTCTGAGACTTTTTTTATAAATTAAATCTTAGAAATGTACTCTTAAAGAAAATGAAATTATACATGAATCAAACAAGAATTGAACATTGATATCAATGGTTGGTTTTCTAATAATTTACACTTCATCTCATATTCAATTCAAGATGAAATAGAAAGTGGAAGCGCACCTTTATGATTCATATAATTTCAATAAAAAGATGATGATTTTGATAGAGCAATAATCTTTCAAATGTAGATTTTTTAATTCTTTAGTTCTTTTTTCAATGGAATAATAAGAATAAATATTCTATGATATTTTTTTGTGTTTACAACTGGGGACTATAACCTCTTGTTCATGAGAATCACGTATTTTTATTAAAGTTTAAAATCTCATATCTTTTAATAAAGGACGGTAATTATTAAGTTTTCTTATTTCAATTTTACACATCACTAAATTAATATTTTTTATTAATTATATTCTTAGCCATAAATCTTATATTTTTAATTTGACTAGTTAAATAATTTTCATAACCCATTAATTTATTTAATGTATGACCTGAAAAATTCTAACACAAAGAACATGCTTTTCTTTCTTCTATTTATTCAACTTAAACTTCTAAGAATTTATTGAAGTGCCATTGTTGATTCATATTTTTCATCGAGTTTGCATAATTTGAATTTGTGTATAATATTTGATAATGAAAGTTTTGGGCCTACCTAATCTATTAAAAATACAGAAGACTATAAATTAAAAAATTATTAAGTGTTGATTATTATGAAATTATAATAACTTTGTTATACCATTTAAAAAATATAATTATTCTTATATATAAATAAAAAATATTAATTTAGTTATAACAAAATTCACTTTGGATCCAATTCCAATCTAACCTTAAAACCATTTATCCATAGATATATTGATTCGATGTTTTATCCAATTTTAATTATCTTGATTATAAGAATTAAATAAATATTTCATCCTTATAAATATGCAATATTCTTTTTAGTTCTTCTAAAAAATTTCTTTGAACAAATTCCTCTCAAATATTATGTGAGCAAATTTGGTCTTTATTATTAAAAAGCTAAACACTATATTGAGAAATTAAAACTAATTTGTTAATATTTTAGTTATAATATAAAGAGAAAATAGAATATGCATCCACGGTATAAAATAATTTTATATTATTAATCAATCACCATCATGTATTCTACTATATCAACTAATCATCATCATTTGTTCTGCTATATCACACTGTAAATTTTAAATTAATGATATAGCATGATAAATTGATAAATTTTTATTGAATGAAATGTAAAATTATTTTATACAATCAGTGCATATTAATTAAACTCTAAAATAAAACATATTTGATAATTTTATTTTTAAAAATTCTATTAAAATTGTATAATATTATAAATTTGCTATTAATGAAAAACATATCATTTTTTTATTTATTTTTTTCTTTCTAATTTGCAAAACTAAAAACTAAAAATCAAAATCTATAAAGCTTATTTTAGTTTTTTTGGTTTTTAAAAATTTTAAATAGAGAATGATTTTTAAAAATAATTTTGTAAAACTATGCTACCAAACAATTTTTAATGTTATTGAATTTGAAAAACTAAAAAAATGTTTTGCAAAATGTCACATATATAGTTGTAACAAATGGATTAAATTTGTTGACATAAAATACTTCGGAAGGGAATTGTCAAAAGATATATTAATTAAAGACCAAACACTTATTAATTAATTCAAAAATAAAATAAATATTTTATTATAATATAAAAAATAATATTTTAATCCGTTGAAAATTTTTAAATAGAAATTAATAATAATTATAATAAATTTAATAATAATAATAATAATAATAATAATAATAATAATAAATTGAGAAAATAAAACATTTTTACATTATAAACTGATCTGACCTGATCAGAAGGGGACCAAGGATTTGTCACACGTCGTTGATCTGTTGCCTATTCACCGATGTTGAAAAGGAGATGGGGGTGTACCTGCAAGACACTCTGATGTCAAAGTAAGAGTTTGGACAGAGTGACAGCAAATACAGAAAAAGGGTAAGAATAGAATACCAAACCCTCTAGTGAAAGAGGGTATTTATAGAGAGACCCTAGTGCAGAGCCAACGGTCATTTGAGTTGGGCTGGATGGTCAGGCTCAACCTAAATGACTGCTAGGGCTTACGTGGCGTAGTGAAGACCAGGACGTGATCTTCGCCCTAGTTCAATTGTCCCGTGATCTCCGGAAAGTGGGTTTGACCAGCTCTTTCGGAGGTGGGCAGTTGGTTGGTGATGTGTCCCCGCGGAGGGGAGCACGTGGAGAACGCGTGAAGGACACATTGTTCTGCTCGACAAGGGAGAAGGTTCTGCTCACGGAGGGGCCATTGTCTGCCCGGCGGGAGACATGTGCTCGACGGATGTAGCCCAAACTAGATTGGGCCTAATTGAATATCATTGGGTTGGGCCTGCCCGGTCAAGCCGGGGCTCAGGCCAGAACAGGAGGCCCCTAAGTTGTAGCTCCGAGGGAGGGAGCGAGGACTTGATGATGCCGTGCCGGGGAGGAGAGGTTAGCACGATGAGAGAATCCACCGGCTCGTACTCCGCGGAGACGCGTGGGTGTGAGTCCTTCCTCGCCATCGGGCGTCCGGGGGTTGAGGGCACGTGTTGGCGGGGAGATGTGAAGGGACGCGAATGTCAGTCTTCGCCACGTGTCATGCGTTGGATGGCCATGAGGGCGGCTACCCTAGGATACTCGAGCACCTAGTGACGCTTCGAGTCCCGTGCTGGGGTATAAGTAGGTGAGTCCCCGTCCATTTTTCACTTTCGCCTTACTTGTTTTCAACCACGAGGATCTGCTGCTCCGCTTCCGTTGGACATCTCCGCCGTGACTGCCGCTGCGTATTCCGTCGTTAATTGTAATCTAGTAAGTTTTTCTTCTCCTTTCTCTTGTCTTCTTGTTTGTTTCGGGACTGGGATTGGGGCGTGTTGAATGCCCCGAGGAGAGAGGTGCGCCTCCGCCGCTGTATGCGGTGTTTTCTATGGCTGTTAGATGAAGGCGCCGAGGACGCACGAAGAAACGGTTGAAGCTCCCGGGGACAAACGCTTATTTTGATGAATGCCCCGGGGAGATACGATAGGTGGGTTGAACGTCCCGGGGTGTGTGCGTAGCTTAGGCAGATAGGTGTCCCGGGGAGAAGAGAGGATTTAGAGTGAGCCCCCGAGGAGGATGCCCGGGTGCTTTTCGACCGTTGCTCGGGGGGGCTGTCCTCGTTGCCCTTTCACTTGACTTGCGGTGGAATGGTGAATTTGATCTTCGTCATCGAATTCACCATTACCTTATGCTTTAAAGGTGTTCATGTCTTCGTGGATCCCGGGGACTATGGTCGTGGATGAAGAGACGGGTGTTTCCCTCGCCGACGAACGGGTCCGTTCTATCGAGGAGTGGGTGGCCAACGAGCCTCTATCCACACCCTCGTATTTCACTTGCGACCCGGTAGGAGCTTACGCCACCGTGGAGGATAGGGGCGTAGATGATCCCCAGAACTGGCAGGTCTACCGCCTCGAGAACACCATCGCATATGCTCAAAGTATGGGAGGATGCGGTTCCTTATGTATGAGTTCTACTTTCGAGAGGCCAGGCTTAGATTGCCGTTTTCGGACTTTCACCTCGGACTCTTCGACTGGCTGCGGTTGGCCCCCTCGCAGTTGCATCCGAACTCAGTAACCTTTGTGTGGGCGTTCGAGATCGTCTGCCGTTTTCTGGAGGTCGGGGCCACGTTGTCGTTGTTCTTCCGCCTCTTCCATCTGTAGCAGCAGACGGTGAACGATCAGCATGGATGGGTTTCGTTAAAACAACCGAACAAGCTTTTTAAGACGTACATGGACTTTGTTCGGGATTTCAAGGGGTGCTTCTTCGTCGTCAGTCCGTTCACTCTTGCAGGGGTCGATTCATTGTACCAGGAAGAGGAGCGGATAGTGAATGGCCGGAGGGAAGCCGTCATGTTGCCGAAAGTGCCCGTGGAGTGGACTGACGATCATTTCTCCAAGGGGACCGATTGGTACATCGTGCGCGCGGGATCCCTTAACGACGAGGAGATGGCCAGCTACTTGAAGATAGTTGCGTTCGTGCGCAGCCTGCCCCCGTCAAATCTAGTGACACCTGATGGTCGGTACATCCACGACAGTCAGGGGAATATCCGCCAGAAGGCGAGGCTGATCAATACGAAGGCCCTGCTCGAGTGTTCCTCGGAGGAGGAGGCCCTTAGCTATTTAGGTGGTGGCCGCCTCATTCTTCCCTTTACTTCTCATTTTTTCGTCTATTACTGACTTATTTCTTTCGTTTGCAGGGAGCATGTCTTCTTTCGAGGAGAGGGTGAAGAAGTTACATGCGTCGAGGGGCCATTGTCTGCCCGGCGGGAGACATGTGCTCGACGAATGTAGCCCAAGCTGAATTGGGCCTAATTGAATATTATTGGGTTGGACCTGCCCGTTCAAGCCGGGACCCAGGCCAGAATATAAATCAACTAGAGACATATATTTCGTTAAACCACAATTTTATTTTTAAAATACTGATATGATTTAGTATATTTAAAGATTTTGATTAAATATAAATGTAATATTATTTTACACTAATATTGCACTACTATTAAATTAATAATCTCACGAGTTTATCAATTATTCGTTGACAACATTCATGTATTATTCTACAAAATTCACTTTCATTCATCACATGAATAGAGAACAACAAAATAATTGAAAATAATTATTACTTAGATTTTTCTATGCTAATGTGTATAGTAATTGCAGAAAAAAAAATGAAATCAAGTATTATTTTGATTTAAAACGAAAATTTTTATCATATTTTTATAAATTAAAAGTAAAGTCCAATCCAACCTTAGAAATTGTCTAAGCTTTTGATTTTCTGATTTTTAATTGGTTATGCGGATTAAATCTCAGTTTTTTTACATGCTGATTTTCAAATTGAAATAGATTGGTTAAGGTTCTGATTTTTGGTCCAATCGATTTTAATCCAATTTTCATTACCATGTTTATAATCAAATTTCCTTTTTATATTTTGTAATTTTTTATTATTAATGAAATAGTTATTTTAGTTATTTTTATGATATCAAATTTTTAGTTAAGAATACTTATGTTACATATATTTATTTAATTTTCTCCTGCATCTAGTTACTTAATAATTACATATTTTTCTGCTCATTTTCTCTTCTTTGAACTTTTTAAGTTTTTTATTTATTTATATTTTCTTCGTCATTCAAATAAAGTGCAAATAAGTTAGAGATTAAATGATAGATGAATTTGTCATGTTTTGTAAAACTACCGGTTAAAATAACTTGTAAATATGAAATAATATAAAGCTATGAATTTTTTATTAAGTATATTTTTTTCTAATTAATATAATTAATTTTTTTTAAAAAAAGAAGATAATAAATTGTAAGCTATTTGAAGTGGCTTATAAAAAATGATAGGCTAAATAATAATTTTGATTTTCCTATTTTATTTGATTTAAAAATTAATCCTTCTATTTTAAATTTAAACTGTTTTGATCTCTTTTATTTTAAATTTAAACAATTTTAGTTCTTCTCTTAAATTTTTTTCATAAAAAATTGATGAAAATTTTGTTTTTTAACTTATATTTTTATTTACAAATTTCAATAATAGGTTTATATATGACAATTTGTTATGTTTTCCATGTAAATTATCATTTTAAAAATGTTTAAATAAAAACGTTATTAATTTTAAATTTAAAAATATAAGCGGGAGATCAAAACTGTTTAAATTTTAAATAGAGCGACTAAAGCTGTTTAAATTTAAAATAGCAAACTAATTTTGTGAGTCAAGTAAAATAGGAGGACCAAAAATGTAATTAAACCAAAATGATAAATGAAAACAAATTATAAATTATTAGTCATATGTAAGATTATAACCTAATTTAGTATATTTTTCAAACAAACTCTAACTTATTTTAATTTATTTTTCTTATGAATAAAAAATTGTTTTTAAGAACTAAATTGGATTTCTTAATTATTTTTAGAAACTAAAAATGATGTTAACTAATTTATTTGAAAGAATGAGTGTATGCATTTATAGCTTTGATGGAAATGCCTCCTATGTTTGTCTGAGGGGACCAATGGTGATGAAATGTCACAAATAAATGTATTTGGACCCTAAATGAGTGTGGGGGCTTCAATGGGTCCTTATAAATTTCATCCACCTAATGGCCACCATTGAAGGCTGGTAGACTGTTTTAAGGACCTAATTATAGTAATACAATTCATTCACACACACATATATATATATATATATATATATATATATATATATATATATATATATATATATATATATATATATATATATATATATATATATATATATATATATATATATATATATATATATATATATATATATATATATATATATATATATATATATATATATATATATATATATATATATATATATATATATATATATATATATATATATATATATATATATATATATATATATAATTTTTAGTTCAAAAACACCTTTCTCAAAAAAATTTTAAGAAAGATGCTCTTTATTATCGGTAAATAAAATATTAATAATTAATAAAAAAATATATACGATTCAAATTTTGATGTTAACGTGTAATTTAATAATATTGATTTTGATCGATTAAACTAAAACTTCAAACATATATGTTTATTTTTAAACACTTAAATAGATTATACTTGTACAAACCAATCATTCATTACTTCATGAAAAATATCACTCATTCATAAGTTTGTTTCTTAATGAAAGTGCATAATAAATATTTTATCATTTCAATCTAAAACCTTACAAAAATTTAAAAGAGTTTCACTAGTAACAATATTATATTTTTATTAAATGATTGATTTATAAATGTTAATTACTTTCTTATACTAATATATAAATATAAATAAATGTTATCATAAAAAATTGAACTTTAAACAAATATTTTACACTCATTTAATTTAAATAAATTTAATATAATCATATCATTATTTTATGTATAAAAAATAAGGAATGAACTATTTTGAAGTGTGTTATCGTTAAAAAAAATTAATAATTTTATGTTTTAGTTTCAAGTTAACGACTTATGAATGGGCGTTCTTTAAAATTCACACCAAAATATCTTCTCTATATAAATATTAATTTCTAAAGTTATTTAATAAATATGTTTTGAATTGGGCTGAGACCTACCCTTCAGTCGGGCATATCCAATCCAGTATTATGTTGATGAGGTTAAACAAGGTCCAATTTTCCTCTGTCGGAGACAAGGCTCAACAAGGCACACTAGTCGAACAGAGGACTCTCTCAACGGGGAAGCCCGCGCGTTTTCTCCACGTTCTCCACGTGTCGCCCACACGGGGACACGTCATCGGGAAACTACCCACTTCCGAAAGAGATGGTCAACTCACCTTCCGAGGATCACAGAGCAATTGATCCAGGGCGAAGATCACGTGCTGGTCTTCACTACGACACGTAAGCCCTGATAGTTACTGGTGTTAGGCTTGACAATCCAGCCCAATGCAATGTAACCGTTGGCCCTGCATTGAGGGCTCATTATAAATACCCTCTTTCATTAGGGGCTCGGGTATCTTATTCACTACACCTTCTCTCTGAACTTGCTCTCTCTCTAGTTTCGTTACTCACTTAAATATTAGAGCATTTTGCAGGTACACCCCTTTTCTCCTCTACAACACCGGTGAAGGCAGCAACTCACGGCATGTGGCAGGAAACTGACTCTTTTCTGATCAGGTACGATCAGTGGCGTCGTTTGTGGGAACCTTTTACTTCCCCGTTCTTTCTTCTGTCCAAGCATAGAAGCTCAAGAACCAAAGCAACCTTCAACTTCCATTCTAATCATGGCCAGCCCAGGCGACGACAATGCTCCTAAAATCGCCTTCATCCATTTCACCAACGGAGACGGTCACGACCTCAATGCGACCGTCCGCAACAAAGAAGAAGACTACAGGGACGGGAGCATTGCCTCCCCTCCTCGGAAGACGCGGTCTTCAACGTCGCCCAGCGCTTCGACAACCCTGTAGTCTACTAGTCCATCCCGATGCCAGCAAGTGCCGACCCTACCATGGTGGCCCTGTTTGTGGCGATCAACCAGACTAACCTGATGATCTTCGGGCAGAACGAGCGAATAGGTATGCTCAAGAGGAAACGACCATCACGCTCTCCCCCGCGGAGACATCGTCGCCCAGTTTCCAACAGCCCCTCTCCTCCCCTGCGGAGGGCACGACCAATCGACGATTCTCGAAGCCCCTCTCCTTGACCGAATGGGCGTCGCCGTCATTTGGAGCGACCACAACTGTTGGCTTCCTAGAAGCGGGGCAGATCGACTCCTCGGAAGGAGTGACGCTCCCCAGTTCAGAAGAAGAACAAAGTCAAAGGGGGTACCTCCAAACCAACAACCTGACCAAAGAGTCCTCCCCGACGGAACAGAAACAACCAAGGATCAGCCTCACCTTCGTTGTTGCCTTTCGGGAGTGACAAAGACGTTCAACGCTTGCTACTACGTAGGGCCATCAGGGAGGCCCCACTATCCGTCGGGATGGAGAAACCCCCGTTCTTGGCAACATACGATGGCACGACCAACCCAGAAGACCACATCAAAAGCATCGGCGTGATGCTCGATTATCGAAACGTTCGGGGATCCATCAAGTGCAGGTTATTCCCCACTACCCTGAGGAAGGATGCCATGGCATGGTACAAACGCCTCGCGCCCGAATCCATCACCTTTTGGGGTGAAATAAAGAGGCAGTTCTCTAGGCACTTCACGGTCTCCCTTTCGAAGACAGAGGCATCCCTGGAAGCCATTATCCAGGGGAAGAACGAACCTGTCAGAGGCTACATAGAGAGGTTCAACCGAGAGGCCGTCCAGGTGTTCACCACGGACAACATGAAGAAATTCCTTATCCAAAGAGGAATAAGACCTCACTCCGACTTTGCCAAGGCCGTTGGGATTGAACGTCCCCGCACCTTGCATACCCCTCTACATAGAGCCCAATCATACATCGAGTATGAGGAGATAAAAGTCGTGAACACCGCCAGGACACACGGAACCAGGAGGGCTTTAGGGGCGCCAGGCATGAGGAGGCCGCTCCTCCTCGACGAAGTGGGGAAAGAAATCGCGAAGACCGACCCCGTGAGCAGAGGGGACTCACAGGCCGGTTCACTGAGTACACGCTGCTCATAGCTCCCCGTGAGCGCATCCTGTCCGAATGCATCAGTTCGAAATTTCAGAAGGGCGGTGTCTGTTCCCCGAAACCGACGCCCCCGAAGCCCAACGTGGACAAATCCAAATACTGCCGGTTCCATCAAAGTCATGGATACGTCACGGAGGATTGCATCCACCTCAAGGATGCAATCGAGATCTTAATTAACGAAGCGCACCTGAAACAGTACATCCAGAGAGGTGAAGCTCCCCGACCTGAGGCCTGCGAAGCCAAGATGATCGAGGAAGCGTTTCCTCCCTTTGACAAAGCGGGACTACAAGTCACCCTGTGTGTCTCCCGACCAGAGGATTTCCTCCTTTTTAGCGAGCCTTCTAGACCGTTGTCTGCCCACAGTTCGTGGGAGGATTTCCCAACAACCCTAGTCATATCCAACGGGGGGCCCAACAAGCTATCAGTCGGGTCGGTCAAGAGGAAAATCGAGGAACTCATCGACAAGAGATCGAAGACGAACTCTGCCCCTCGACAAGTTCAAAGGTCAATCGAACCCGATTACCTTTTACCTCAAGGAGCTTCCCAGGGGTGCACCCAACTCCATCATTTCCCTCCTGATCAGGGCTCAGATGGCGAACTTCGACGTGTGCCAAACCCTAGTCAACCAAGGGAGTTCGGTGCATATAATATATGCCCATCTATTCACGACCCTCCAGCTCGACGAGAGCCACCTGACCCTGTATGTCGGCTCTGACCTCCAGGGCTTCAACGGTACCACCACTAAGCCTTAGGGATATGTGGAACTGCTCGTCACATTCGTGGTCAAGGAGACGGCCAGACAGATAAAAATCTGCTTCCTGGTAATTGAATGTCCCTCCTTGTACAAGTGCATCCTGGGAAGGCCGACCTTAGTTGAGGTGACCGCGGTACCGTCTACAGTCCACCTGAAGATGAAGTACTACACGACCAGAGGTCAGGTCATCATCCTTAACGGGGAGATTGAGGCGGCCAGAAGATGCTTCAAGGCGGCGCTCAAAGGGCTCAACTCGATCAACGTCCCCCCAAGTCAACCGACAGGCCAACCCGGACTGAAGAGCAGAAGTCACCCCCTCACATCAACTTCGTCGACCTCGACAACCGCTTCCCCAACAAGCAGGAGCAGAGCATGGAATCTGAAGATGCCCCCCAACAGACAACGGGAAGTTGTCCCACCCAACGCGCCCCATTCCATACGAAGACTTCGAGCTCATCATGCTCGGAGACGACCCAGGAAGAAGCGCGAAGATTGACACAAGACTCCCCGACTTGGCGTGGAAGCAGCTTAAACCCTGCCTCCGGGAGAATGCTGACCTATTCGCTTGGAGCGCTGCGGAGATGCCAGGCCTCGACCCCGATGTAGCATACCACTACCTCACCATAGATTTGGTCGCTAGGGCCACAGTTCAACATAGGCGTAGGCAATCTCCCAAGAAAGTGGAGGCTGCTGAAAAAGCTGTAAAAGACCTCATAGAGGAAAATTTTATATCGGAATCCCAGTACACAACCTGGCTATCCAACGTTATACTAGTTAAGAAACATAATGGAAAATGGAGAATGTCTGTTGACTATACTGATCTCAATCGGGCATGTCCCAAAGATGCTTACCCGTTACCTAACATCGACAAAATCGTCGACAATTCTGCAGGTTTTAAATTGTTGTCATTCATGGACGCATACTCGAGATACAATCAAATCCCCATGGCTAAGGCCGACAAGAAATACACGACCTTCATGACCGAGTCAGGTAACTATTACTACAACGTAATGCCCTTCAGATTGAAGAACGCCGACGCGACCTATCAGCGGATGATGAACAAGGTCTTCCGGGGAGAAATAGGGGACATGCTGGAAGTGTACATGAAAGATATGATCGTAAAATCACGAGAAGAGGTCGACCACACCATCCACCTAAAGAAGGTCTTCACGACAGCGAGGAAGTGTAGGATGAGGTTCAACTCTGAGAAGTGCACCTTCGGCATACGGGTAGGCAAGTTTCTCAAATTCTACATGATAGAACGAGGAATAGAAGAGAATCCAGACAAGTGCATGGCTTTCTCCGAGCACAAAGAAGTTCATCCAATCACTAAATGGGATGCTCGCATCTTTGTCACGATTCGTCGCCAAGTCTACTCAGCACGTCCTCCCCTTCTTTAAGCTTCTACGTAAGAAGGCTGCATTTAAATGGACCGAGGAGTGTGAGGAGGCCCTCCTCCACCTCAAGCAAGTCCTCTCAGAGCCACCATTGTTGTTAAGGCCCGAAGCCAGGGAAACCCTCTACCTATATCTCGTTGTCGCCACAGAGGCCGTCAGTGCAGCGCTGATCCCCAAAACTCCCGAGGGGCAAAAGTTGATATACTTCAGAAGCAAAGCCCTCCAAGATCCCGAGCTTAGATACCATCAAATCGAGAAGGTTTCTCTGGCCCTCATCAACGCGGCTAGGAGATTACGACATTACTTACTGGGCCATACGATCATAGTCAGAACCGACTAGCCCGTCAAACAGCTACTCGGGCGGCCGGACATGTCGGGGAGAATGCTCAAATGGTCGCTCGAACTCTCTGAATTCGACGTCTAATACAAAAGCTAAAAAGCCCTCAAGGCTTACGTCCTGGCCGACTTCTTCGCAAAGATGGCTTCCATAGAGTCCCTAACCTCCGGGGCGCATAAATGGACCATCTTCGTCGATGGCGCCTCTAGCTCGATAGAAAGTGGAGTGAGCATCATACTGGAAAACGAGGAAGGTATCCTGATAAAATTCTCCCTCGCCTTGGCATTCCCGACGTCGAACAACCAGGTTAAGTATGAGGCATTCCTCGCAGGACTCTGTTTGGATGAAGACCTTGGCGCGAAGGAGGTAAACATCTTTACCGTCTCCCAGCTCGTGGCATCCCAGTTACGGGGAGAGTATCAAGCCAAGAACGACAACCTAGCCAAATACCTCTCCTTAGTAAGAGAAAGAATGAAAAGCTTTGATTTTGCGGAGGTACGACACGTCCCACGCGAACACAACACCCGAGGAGACATCTTATCGAAACTGGCTAGCACAATGAAAAAGGGCGGAAACAAATATGTAAAATCTAGGAGGTCCTCTCTCGCCCTAGCATCGAGAAGGACAAGATAACTGCCGAGGTAAATGGTATCGGCGATAGTGACTGCTGGATAACCCTGTGTACGCCTACCTCAGCACGGGACGAGTGCCCAACGATGCCAAAGAGGCGAGCATGGTTAGACATCGAGCATGCTCATACGTCTTGATCAAGGACAAACTGTACAGATGGGGATTCTCCATCCCCCTCCTCAAGTGCATCGACGAATCCAAGGTACCGGACATACTCCAAGAGATCCACGAAGGGATCAATGCCCAACACCTCGGCGGAAGATCACTTGCTCGCAAGGCCTTACGAGCGGGATATTATTGGCCCATCATGCAGTAAGACGCTAAAAAGCACGTCAAGAAGTGCGACAAATGCCAACAGCACGTGGACATGCACCTGGCCCTGCCAAACGAGCTCAAAACACTTCCTTCGCCATGAACATTTTCTTGGTGGGGGATGGACATCCTCGGGCCCTTCACCATCGGATCCTACCAAAATAAATATTTGATAGTCGGCGTTGACTACTTCACTAAATGGATAGAGGCTGAAGTCTTAGCCAAAATCACGACCAAAAACATACTCCGTTTCTACAAACAAAACATACCTGCCCGGTTCGGCGTATCCCAAGCTATCGTCACTGACAACGGAACACAGTTCACCGACAAGAACTTTCAGGACTTCGTCACCAAGCTGGGCACAAAGCAACACTTCATGTCGGTCGAACACCCGCAAACAAACGAGCAGGCTGAAGCTGCTAACAGCGTGATTCTGCGTAGCCTGAAGCGAAGGCTGGGAGACGCCAAGAAAAGATGGGTCGAGGAGCTACACAGTGTCCTATGGGCTTACAGAACCACCTCACACTCAATAACCGAGGATACCCTATTTCGACTAACCTATGGAACTGAGGCAGTGATTTCGGTGGAAATAAGGGAACTTTCCAGGAGAATCGAGTCTCCCTTCCCCAGGAGGCAAACGACAAGGCACTAAGGGAAGAACTCGACCTAGTCGAGGAAATCAGGCCGGGGGCCTCCCTACGGGAAGCCTCGCTGAAACAAAGGATAACCTTGCACCACGACAACAAAGTCATCAAGCGCTAATTCTAGATGGGCAGCCTGGTCCTACGAAGGAACCAGAAGGATTCACGCAAGGGCAAGCTCGCCGCAAACTGGGAAGGCCCCTACTGTGTCCGAGACAAAACAAGCAACGTGGCATATTACCTCGAAAACCTACACGAGGAAGAACTTGCTCGACCATGGAATGCAGAAAAACACAAGCAATACTACAGTTAGACACTGCCTGCAACCCGTTGGCGTCGCGACCATAGGGGCGCGACACGGTACAGATGCGACTCCTAATATTAAAAACAAAAAGACAAGAGTCATCCCCTTACATGTGTGGGCAAGACCCTTAATCCAGCAGGGACCCCTCAATCGATCCCCACCGCTACCGTACCATTGGGGCAGAACACCCAGCTCGCGATGGGAAGTTCACGTCCGGGCAAAAGACCTCGACCGAGATTTTGTCCCCATCATCGATCGAATATCAACTCTGATCACCCGACCAGTTCCCCGTACAGTCGGTCATCAAACAGGTCAAGCAAGAAAATAAACAAAAATGCAATTCATACATAGAAAACAAGGAAACATAGAAAATAAAGCACACGCAACATAAAAGTAAAGTTACTACATTCTCAAAATAGCGGGAAAAGTCAATTATTCAAAAATCACAAGAATGACACGCAGGTCAGAAACGGATACATCAAAGGTAGGCACGCAAGCCAGAAAGACAAAGACAAAACTAAGAGACTTCATTCTCTTCTTGCTCATAGCCCACCTCGAGATCCCCCACGCAATCCTGCTCGAGTTTCCAGATCCTCGACACCAGAGCCGCCCGAGATGCCATGAGCTTCTTCTCAACAGTCACGTCCTCTGCAGGTTGGGAATCCGCCTCCAATTCTGCAATCTGTGCCAAGAGCCTAGTCCTCTTTCACCCGCAGCCTTGAACTACCTGTCCACCTTATCGTGGAGCTTAAGCTGGGTAACACTCTTTTCTTTGGCCTGGTCGAGATCAGCCACCATCTTGTTCCTCTCTGCCTCGACGATCGCAAGGTCATCCCTCATTTTTGGATAGGTCGGCAGAAGAGCAAGCCTCATCGTTGAGGACCAGAGTCGTCTCGAAGACCCGCATCACCGCGGCCAAGTCCTCCGTCAGAGCCTTCTTCCTCGTCTTCCGGTCAGCGCCCAAGATGGCTTTGGTCTCTGTGGCACCCACTACTGAGGAGTTGGCCCCATAAAAGAACACGGGCTACAGATGATAGAGCGGGAGCAAGAACCTTTCATTGGCACTATTCTCAGTGAGGCCGACGGTCTCAGGCTCATTAACTCGCGCTCTATTAGATGTCCCCTGTGAGGAGGGGGACTGGCTGCCCTGGGGGAAGACGAGGAGCCACCACGCCCCTGGTCGGGACCAGGCATCTGTTGTACCTGGGAAATCCTCCCATTACCAGATTTCTTCACGCCCCTGCTGGCCGCCAACCTCTTCACACGCTCATGCATGCTCGACATCTCTCCTGCAAAAAAAAATAAAAAAAGTCAGCAAAACACAAACCAACAACGAATGCACAAACAAGGCCCGAACGGAAAGCAAACCCACTACCTAAAAGACGCAGGGCTTCCTCATCGGACGCATACCCGAGGAGGGCCCTCGTATTGATCAATCGTGACTCTCTAAGAAACTCCTCGTTCCAGTCGAAGATAAAACTCACGTCTGGCATCATGCACTTTGCAGGGGTAAACTAGCCACAAACGTGACTAGCTTCTGGTAGGCTACCTGATCGTCAGCATCCAACGAGCCTGCCCGCACTATGTATCTGTCCGTGCCCTTGTCAAAATGTTCCTCCGTCCAAATCAGCGAAATCTTCGACACTAAGACATCCTCTAGCTGTCCGTTTTTTCCCCGAACCTTGAGGTTGAAAAGCGAGTCCACGGTCATGTGAGTGACGAGCTTAACAATGTAAAACTGGTCCTTGAAAGTTTGGATAGAATCCAGGTACACCTGGAAAAGCCTCATTGTTTGCTTCAAGGACACCCAGCTGTGTCGACCATCGAGCGTTTGTCTTTAAAGGTGGAAGATGCAGAAGAAAAGGGTGAGAGCGGCCCCGACATTGAGATGTCGACAGATGAGCTCATATGCCCGTACGAACGCAATCACATTAGAATATAGTTGCAAGGGCACCAGCCGAAGCCAGTCAAAAACTCCTAGTTGGAAGTCGATGTAGGGCAGACATAATCCCGCTTCCCGGAAGGTAAACTCATGCATGGGGAACCTCATCCCCTTATAAGCCGAGCATATATGATGGTTTGCTCGTGGTTTTTACACCTGCTAGTTCACGGGGGAACCCTCACAGTGGTCCTCGACATTAGCATAAGCGTAAAACTCATCCACGGAAAAGCGAGAAGAGACACTCAGGGGTTCCTCCCCAGCCCAATCCACGACAAACCTTCTTTTCCCTTCACCGGCCTGCGCCATCGAGGAATCAGGCTCGTCATCGATTTCAATAATCCCCTATACCCAAGCAGTCATTTACACCTGAAAAGCTGAGGAAATTGGTGAATTCGACATTCCAGATCAAATTCACTCTGTTGCACCCCAAAATTTGACCAACATTTATTCACCCATCAATAGTTATATGAGACTTGGAAGCTAGCCAAGAAGGTTGTTCAAAGGTTCAAAGGTTGATACCTTTGTCAGAGAACTCAAGAGATCCTCAGAGAGATTGGTTGAAACCAAAGTTGTGTGTCTCATAACTTAAGAGTTGTGGGAGCTCCTCAGATGATTTTGAGACTATGAGGATGGAATTGAAGCTTTGAGAAAGCTTATGAGATGTCTTGAAAGCCATCATGAATCCTAGAGAGGTCATTGTACAAGAATTCAGAAGATTCAGCCATGAGTGGTGGAATTAGGGTTTGACTGGGTCAACCCTAGGTCAATTGATGATTTGGAGAGGGTTGAGACCTAATCCAAGAGCCATGTGATCATGGAATGGTGCATTGAGATGCTATAAGGATGATTCCTAGACCAACTCATCATGATTGAGGAGTTTGAGAAGTTTTAAGCTAGGGTTTCTAAGGATTGACAGTGTAAAATCCCCTAGTTTGATCCCTATCTTCAAGGCAGTTTAGCTCAAGATGTGATTGTCATCTCATCTTCCCCACAACATGAATGTTGTAGAGCTTGTTCTTAGATTTAATTTGAGTACTATAAGTCCTTGATAGGATTTGTAGAGCTCAAGTTAGTGCTTTGACAAATTACAGGTCATCTGAGGTATGTGAATCTGGGTCCTTGAGAGTCACCCAACTTGCATCCAACTTTTGCCCTAGTAGGATGATTCCTATGGATTCTTGGTAAACATTAATGTTGAAGGGAATCTTCTTAGATTTCTAGAGAGTACTAGAAGTCCTTGATAGGATTTGTAGAACTCAACTTATGGCTTTGACAAGTCAAGGGCATTTTGGTCATTTGGAGGTTATAGGTCATTTCAAGCATAAGGCCATATCTCCTAGTTCCAAGCTTCAAATGGAAAAATCTTCAACATCAAACTTGCTTAGAATGATGTTTTAAGGCTATTAGGGAGGTCATGAGATGTTTAAAAGGCTCATATCAAAAAGTGATAAAAATGGCCTAAAATGGAGGCATAAGTTAAATAAGTTGAAATTGAAAATCATAAATCACAAGCTATAAGTCCAAACCATGTCATGTAATAGGTCATTTTGACTCCAAATGACATTCTAAGAACAATGGTTCAGCCACAATTTTGATTTGAGGCTTGGATCATAGGGCTGCTTTGAAAAACGATTACTTGCATATTAAGGTACCAAACCAAAACAAGGCAAAACTCAATAAGCAAGGTGGTTATGCATTGTAACTTGTCATAAATCTCATGTGGGGATAAATTCAAGTCAGAATTCAAGGGTACATGAAGCTTGGCATGAGATAGCATGTAAGGAGAATGAGAAATCAAAATACCATGACATGAAAAGTTCAATTTCTCATTGGATGATCCTAGAGTGTTCTAGATGATTCTAAACCACTCTATATAACAAGTGTAACTTGCTCAGATGCAAGGTTGGTGTGAATTGGTGTAGAGAAGAGAGAGTGAGATCCAAGTTCTTCCATTGCAAGTCAAGAGCAATCTTTTCATTCTTCTTCATTCCCATCCTTTTTTTTCTTCACAAACACTTTCCATAGATCCCTCTGAGTGTGTGCATGCTGAATTGAAGCTCCATTAATGGAAGATTGAAGGTGTTCCCATTGGATTTGCAAAGAAGCAATCATCATCGAATCTTGAAGTACAAGCTCTCTCCCTCAGATTTTTTGCAAACAGAAGTCTTATCTTCATCCAAGGATCATTCTTGAAGAGTTTCAAGCCTTGAATTGAAGATCTACATCATCTGCCATATCAAGAAACCAGGTTTACAAAATCTCTTTCACCTCATTATTTAGGCATGGTTAGGTTAAATTATTACTGTAGAATGGCTAGAGACACCTAGGTGATGAATTCTAGAGACTTTAGGAGCATTTGGTGGAGTTTCAGTTATGGACACCATTTCTTTATGGAGTAAGAACTTGTGATATAGTGAGTGATAATGCAAGGTTAATAGTTGATTTTGATTAGGGCAATCTGGTGATCATTTTGATGTAAAGAAATCTAAGGTTGGTTGAAGTTAAGGATTGATCATGTTTTGAGATCAATTTGGTTGCACCATCGGGTTTGATGATAGAGGTCCTTTTAATGAAAACCAAGGGTAGGATCGTGATCAGGGAGAAAAACTGAGCAATTTAGGGTTTTACATTTTGGAATTTGATGATGATAGAAGAGAGCACGAGCAGGTGGAAGATGAGTGCATGAACTCTGGTTTTCATGGGGTTTCAGCAAAACCCTAGGTGGGAGGTTGAAGACGATCCCACGACCGTTGGATGAGGAAGCTGACCATTGACTGAGGACTGGATCGGAGGGCCACGATTTGATTTCGTCTTGGAGGGAATTCAGAAATAATGAAACGCCGCGTTTCATTAAAAGGGTCTTCTGGGCTTAAGTGAATCATTTCTATCCCCACCCCACACATGAGGCCCATTGTGATTTGAACTGAATATCATGACTATTTGCACCGCGTCTTTCTCATTTTCTTTATGATTTTTTTTATTGTTTTCTGATTAGATATTGGGCCCAGCATGTATGCTATCCCCACCCCCCAGTCTGGGCCCAAGCGTGAATTGAACTAGGATTTGTTGCTGGCTGCACCCCATGCTTCATAATTCATTTTATTTTTCTACCATTTTATTTCAAATCTTGTAAAATTCATATCAAATTGAAAAATAATGATTTTTTAATGGGAGTTTTTTCTCCTATTTCATATTTTTGTCTAGAAAAATATAAAATAAAAACATTTTTCATATCATGCATTTTAGTATTTTTGGTATATTTTCTACTTTTATTGCATTTTAATTCTTTTATGTGGATACTTGAATTTGTAGAATTTTGTTTAGGTAGATCCCTTAGTATTTTTAGGTAATTCTTTTTAGGATAGTTAGATATATGTTTTAGCTTCCCCCTGGATTTATTCCATAATTTTGTGATGAATTTTAGGATAGTTTTGATTAGATGACATTAGGTTGTATAGAATTAGGTCAAACTTCAACATAAGTCCATAATAACTTTAGATTTTTGGGTTTTTAAGACAAGTTAGACTGTGGGACATATATGGGTATTAAGGGTAGGTATGTAGGATCCCTTAGAAATTATATTAGGATTTAACATAGTAGTATGCTATTTTTAGATGATTTTTGTATGGGTTGATTGTTTGTGTTGCCCTTGTGGGCTTGTATTGTTGTTTGCTTTGCTTTGTGGGCTTGGAGAGCTTGGTCTTGGGCTAAGGAGCATTGAAGAGCATAGTAGAAGACTTGAAGATGGATTGAGGAGCTTGAGAGCTTGGTCTTATTTCTTTTTTGTTGTTTTAGGGTTAGGGATTGGGAAGAGTTTAGATGTAGATAACTTCTTTCTTAAACATGGATGGTATCTTTCACCTCCATTCCTCCCTATGATTCAAAGTCCTTCCATGGTATAAACCTCTCTCCTTTGGAGGGATAAGTGATGTACCTAGGAATTAGAACTTTTGAGGGAACCATTCCTTTGATGTTGGACCCTTATAGGTCACCTTTGGTGGTCAAATAAGCAGTTCAATATCCCCAGCTTATCCAGTAAGTGATTTTCTATGGTTTGATTGTCTTGAGAGATGTTGAGCTTGAGTTTGAAGATGAAGACTTCATTGAAGAGTATTGAAGAGGATGAATCCTTGAGTATTGCCATTCCAGCTGAAGCTTGAAGAGCAACAAGAGCAAGTTGATACTTGAAGATCCCTGAAGATTAGGTGAAGCCTGAAGGTGGAGCTGATCAAGAAGCTGAAGCTTAAAGGGAGAAGATAAGTTGAAACTTATGTTGAAGGGTTGAAACCTGGAAAAGCAAATGGATATTTATCAAGAGTGATTGAAGTCTGAAGACTGAGTTGCTGTTGGAAGAGCTGAAGCTTTCTTCTGTTTTTTCTTTTCTGTATTGTTGTGTTTTGTTTGACTTGTCTGATGCATTAGAATAAGTCCATATCTAGAATAAGTAGAATCTAGGAGCATGATTGCACTAGAGGTTGAGTTGCTCCCTCTGCTTGTATTGTTACTGTGTGGCTTTGCTTGCGGGTATTCGGTAGAGCCCAGCTCCCTTGCCCATGTGGTTTGTTTGCCTGATGGCATTTTATTTCATTTTATCTGTATGATTGCAGTTTACTGTTATTGCTTGATAGCATGTTGTTTATATTTCAGTATGATTACTGTTATTCATTCTGGCTTGAGGTTGAGATGAGCTTGTGGAGGCTGAAGCCCCACACACATTTCCTCCCTCACTTGCATTGCATGCATTTTACTGTTAAGCTGATGCTTTGTCTGTTTTGGTGTATCATTGACATGATCCCTTAGGACTCTCATTTCCTTTGATAAGGACTTGATGATAGAATTTTAGGTTGAAACCTATGCATGACAACTTCTAGGAGTTCCCTGTTCAAACCTCAACCATAGGATGAATCCATGGCATGATAACAGTAGGACTTGATAGTCTCCCTCCTAGTTGGGCCTGTTCTCTTCTCATCTCAAAACAGTTTAAGATACAGTAATCATGAATGATTTCTTTCGTATGTTACGAGCCTTAAGCTATCTGAGAAAGGATTGTGGGAGAGTTTCTTTTCCACAGTCCGGATGTTTAGTATGGTACCCTTTGGGTGACATGCGACGCATTCACTCTCAGGTCATAGTCTCTAGTGCGGTTGAAATCGCAAACACAATAAAAAAACCCTTCTTTCGTAAAAGACAGGAAATAAACCGTAGTTTCCCGAACTACGTGAGCTCTGATCTCTCATACCTATTGAGAGTACGTAGGCACAAGATGGCGATGTCTTGGCGAGCTACCTTCCCCCATAACCCCGTCGTAGGCCGAACTACGTTGACTCTGATTTCTCATTCTCTGATGAGAATACGTAGGCATAAAGCGCGACGCTTTGCCGAGTCATTTTTCTTTTCTTTTTAAGCAAGACTTGATAGGTAGACAGAATAAAACCAACCCGTCCAAGTAAACACAACAAGCGAGGATCCCGTCGAGTACGACGGACGTGAGGGGTGCTAATACCTTCCCCTTGCGTAACCGACTCCCGAATCCAGACAAAGGTTGCGATGACCTTGTCTTACCCTTTTTCGTCAGGTTTTTCCGATCGTTTCCTTTCCCGCTCTAAGGGATAAATAACGAAAGGTGGCGACTCTTCTGTCATGCCGACACCTTATTTTCGCTCAAGCGCCAGCTGGCGACTCTGCTGGGGACTTCAACGGTTCCCTGCGAGTCAATCCTAACGCTTGTGTGTTTACTTGTTGGGTTGCGTTTATTTATCGCATTTTACTTCTCGCCCTTTATTTCCCGCATTTTATTTTCAGTATAATATGATTATCTGTGTTGTTGTGGGATGGGAGTTCTGATGAGTGAGAAGCCAGACCCAGGCTTGAGTGCACTATAGACTTAGAGTGGAAATTAGTGGGCGCGTGCTTGCTTTGTAGGCACTAGTGTCTCATGAAATCCACGCTCAGACGAGGTTCATCCGGTTGGCTTCCCTTTCAACCCTTTGGGTTGAGACAGTTGCTGGTTTGGTGGATTGTCGACTCTGGGGACCGATCATTTGTGATTCAGCTAAGTGAGGCCGCTTCATGAGCTGGTGATGCCACACCTTCTGGGTATCGTATCACCCCTCTTGAAAGTCTGTGACGCTGATGAACGCATAGGATGTCGTACCTTGAGTCAGTTTAGGTCCATGCCTGTGAGTGGGGTTGGGTTCATTGCAGGAAACTTTGACCTTCAAACTACCTGGTTTTCTTGACAGTGAATCAGTTTTGTTGGTACCAGGGTTTCTCAGTTGCAGACATGTCTGTTCTTGATAGAGCATGTTTTGATCAGAGGATCTTATGATCAGGTGTATGGTTGTTCTTGACAGAGCAGAATATCGTCATCAGTTGTTTGTTCTTGATAGAGCAGATTTTTGAGGTCTGAAGATCTCATCAGCAGATGTTGTTTGTTCTTGATATAGTAGATTTTTTGGGTCTGAAGGTCTCATCAGCAGATGTTGTTTGTTCTTGATAGAGCAGATTTTTGGGGTCTGAAGATCTCATCAACAGATGTTGTTTGTTCTTGATAGAGCAGATTTTTGGGGTCTGAAGATCTCATCAGCAGCTGTATGTTTGTTCTTGATAGGGCAGATTTTTGATTTGGGGTCTGAAGACCTCATCAGCAGATATTCTTGATTATACATCAGAGGTCCTTATTATCAGACATTTGTTCTTGACAGAGCAGAATTATGATCCTGTGTATATGGTCATATCAGATGGTTGTTCTTGGCAGATCAGATTTGTGGTCCTACACCAGGGTTTTCTTCTTATCAGTGGTCGTTGATACAGAATCTCCACAACACCAGCTACCCGGGCCTCTTATTGCATGATTGCATTTTACATTAGCTTGCATGTTCATTTGCATTTCATTAACGTGTGTCTGTGTTGCAGGTACCGTTTTCCCCGATCCAGGATTTCTTGCCTCCTATTGTATTGTTATGGGCTCTCTGAGGAAGATCGTGGCTTACAAGTTCCCTACCCCTGATGTGGTTAAGCTGACTAGTTTGATAGCTCTAGCAGATGATTCTGTGAAGGATGAGTTCAGAAAATCTTACGGCAGGTTGCTCAGTTTAGTTCATAAGCCTTCTGTGTTCGAGTTGAATGGGTTGCACGCTCTGTTGCAGTTCTATGACCCTCCGCTGAGATGTTTCACTTTTCAGGACTTCGTTCTCATGCCGACGCTGGAAGAGTATGCTGATTTGCTAGGTGTGCCTATCAAGAGGCAGATGCCTTTTGTCCGCATGGATGCTGAGCCTGATCTGGCTAGTTTAGCTCCTTCACTTCATTTGGACGCCTCCGAGTTAGTGTTGACTAGTTGGAACAAGGTTCCGGGGTTCTTCTTGCAGTTTCTGGTAGGTAAAGCTCAGCAGTGTGCCAAGGACGGATGTTGGGTCGCGTTCAATGCCATCCTCGCTCTGTGCATATATGGCATTATCCTGTTCCCCAACATGCTCGATTTTGTAGACTTCGATGCATTTCACATCTTTGCTTCAGGGAATCCAGTCCCTACCCTGATAGGAGATGTCTATCATTCAGTCCACTACAAGAACGAGAACAGGAGGGGGAAGAACGTCTCATGCTGCGTACCCTTGCTGTACAAATGGCTTGAAAGTCATCTGCCCAAAAGGGGTCCTTTTGTCTTGTCTGCAGCCACAGCCGAGTGGCCTGAGCGTCTGATGGGTTTGTCTGCAGAGGATATTGACTGGTTCGATAGAGACAGGTTGGGTACTGAGGTGATCTTCAGTTGCAGCGGGTTTCCTAATGTACCTTTGATAGGTAGGAAGGGCTGTATAAACTACAATCCGTCGTTGCTGGTTCGACAGTTCGCGTATGCCTTGAGGACTCCTCCGAAGGATGAAGAGGTACAGGAATCTCTGTACCTCACTGGTACTCTAGAGGGGGATCTGCTGTCCAAGCTTCAGCGTGCGTGGAATAGTATCAGTAAGCGAGGAAAGCCTTTGCTGGGAAAAAGCAACAATCAAGCCTACCCTCCGTATGTGACTTGGATCAGAGCCAGAGTAAATGCTATAGGGATGCCGTTTCCTCAGGCCAAGCCAGAAAGCCCTCCAACAATCGAAGAGCCTACTACTGTGCCCATTCATCAGCATAACCAGGTATTAGCTGAGCGGGATGAATTGAAGCGGGCGAACGAAGAACTGGAGAAGGAATTGGCTCAGCTCCGAAGCGAGAGGAACGAAGCCGTTCATTCTTTCAAAAGGCAAACAGAGTTGGTGAACCAACTAGGTACAGACCTGACAAAGCAGATAGCCGAGCGTGAACGCATGGGTCAAGACTTCAAGGCTGTCAACGACGTATTGGCTACGAAGAAGCAGCACTTGGACGAGGCATATCGGAGGATATCCAAGTTCAACCAGCACTGGAAGGCTTCCCTGGCCACCAGGAAAGAGCGGGAGGACAAGCTGATGCTGCAGATCTCCAAGCTGGAAGCCGAGGTGAAGGACAGTGAAAAGAGGTTTGATGAAGAAACCGCCCGCAGATACGCCGCCGAAGGCCAGCTCAACAAAGCTCTCGCTAACCTGAAGGAGCGCAAGCTGATGTTTGAGTCCAAAAAGCGGAAATTAGAAGATTGCTTCGGCGAAGGAGCATGGGAAAGTTCAGTTCAGGGACTTCAGTATACCATTGTGCAGAGGGAATTACTCGTCGAGGGGTTACTCACTCTGCCAGATCATCCAGAGACGAAGGAGTTATTAGCAGAGTATCGCGCCCGTGGCCGTACTTGACTAGTTGTATTCCTTTTGTTTTGATCTTTGTTGTATGCTGACCATCACCAGGCTTGTTGGCTGAGGTCACGCTGTTGATTCGTCTTGTACTCGCTGATGCTATGTACTGCCTTGATAGGCTTTCTTTATATATGAGATTGATGTTTCCATGATTGGGCTCAGACTTCTTCTTCTTATTATTATCAGCACTGGCACTCAGGCACTAGGATCGGGGAAAATCTCCCAAGCACACAGACACACGCATGCATTTGCATGAAGCATTTGCATAGCGTACATTTTGTTGTTTTTCCTAACCTTTAGTGTTTACAGGTTTTTCAGGTTTATAGGTCCCAGGCTGTTTCCGGTGACTCCAGAACTGATCAGAGACTAATTCACCGTTATCCAACTAGAGCTAATCAGACCAGGATCATGGATCAAGTGCAGACAGATGTTCAGGAGCTCCGCGAGAGGATGGATCGCTTTATGGAACTTATGCAGGTGGTCGCCAATGGTCAAGACCAGCTCAGGACTTTGGTTCAGCCTTTGATCTCCAGGGTTGATAGCAATGGCATACTCCATGGCGGGGCAGTGCCTACTCCTCCACCAGTTGATACTCCGCAGAATGGTGTCCCTGTGGCCGGGGGCAACGGCAGTGCTAATGGCAATGTGATGGCCAACATCGGACTCAATACGACGGGCGTCGGTAATGGGAGTCTGGGAGCTAATGTCAACATCGGGCCGGTCAACGGCAACGCAGGAGTCGGGAATCTGTTGGTGCCTCAACCATGGCTTGAGGATCATCAGGATGATGTGTTCTCTCAAAGAGGCGCTGAAGAGGAGCTGAATGCTGAAGCGTGACTCAGATTCAAGGCACTTGAAGATAAAATGAGAGATATCGAGAATCAGAATACGTTGGGCGTTGATATGTCCAAGCTGGGGTTAATTGCTGATTTCAAAGTACCTCCTAAGTTCAGGGTGCCTGACTTTGAGAAATATAAGGGCACCACTTGCCCTCGTGTCCACCTTAGATCGTACTACAGGAATATGTCTGCCTATTCAGAGGATGAGAAGCTGCTGATGCACTTCTTCCAAGACAGTCTTTCCGGACCATCCCTCGAGTGGTACATGGGTTTGGAGCCCACTAGCGTGCGCACATGGAAGGATCTCGCTGAAGCGTTTGTCCATCATTACCAGTACAATAGCGACTTGGCCCCGAACCGAGTTCAGCTCCAGAACCTGTCGCAGAGGAATAATGAAGGATTTAAGGAGTACGCCCAGCGGTGGCGTGAGTTGGCAGCCCGGGTTCAGCCGCCGATGGTTGAACGCGAGCTCGTGCAGATGTTTGTTGCTACCCTCCCAGGGGTTTACTATGAAAAGTTAGTCAGCGGTATGTCTGGGACGTTCTCAGCTCTCATCATCATGGGCGAGCATGTAGATAATGGTATCAAGATCGGGAAAATTCAAGGTGAATCATCCTCAGCGGTAGGAGGTGGAAAGAAACCTTATGCTGGTAAACGACGAGAAGGAGAAGCGAGCGCTGTGACCAACGCTTGAAGAAAGGGAAAAGGCCCTCAGCAGCAGATAGCCAGTATAAATATTCCAGCGGCCCCGCAACCTCCGCCGCAGCAGCAGCAGCAACCGAATCAACAGGGATATAGAAAATACCAGAATCGAGCACCTTTGACAAACCGTCACTTCGAAGCACCACCTATGTCGTACGCGCAACTCTTGCAGACTTTGCTTCAGCTTCAGTTGGTCCAGAAGAGGACGATGGCTCCCTTGACAGGGGCACCTCCACTAGGGTACGACGCAAATGCCACTTGCGATTTCCATACAGGGGCACCAGGCCACACGATCGAGAACTGCAAAGCCTTTAAGCACAAGGTACAGGACCTGGTAGATGCCAAGATCATTAACTTCTCCGATAATGTGCCCAATGTTACGAAGAATCCTATGCCAAATCATAGGGGAGGCGGAGTGAACGCCATTATCGAAGAAGAGAGCGCAGATCTGTTGACTGATGTCAAAGAGCTAAAGACGCCGCTTAGTTTCGTCAAAGCTAAGTTGCTGAAAAGAGGGTTCTTTCCAGGATGCGGAGAACTATGCATGGACTGTGCTACACATTCTGATGGGTGTGAGCAGTTGGTAGAAGGAATCCAAAGTCTGATGACTGAGGGGATTCTGCAGTTCAGCCGGAGGGCTGAAAGTGTATCAGGAGAAGTAGTGTTGAAGCAGGCCGATGAAGTCGCCACCATCACCATCCCTCGCCAACCAATAACTATTTCTGCGCCCAGACCGCCTACGATCACTATTACTAAAGCTGGGCCGATACCCTTCGAGAGCACTAACGCCGTTCCGTGGCATTATGGGGCTGAAGTCTATTGCAACGGTCAAAAGTTGGAGCTGGAACCGTATGGGTCGACTGTGGAGAATCTCGCAGGAATCAGTGGTATTACTCACAGCGGAAGAGTGTTTGCACCGCCGGAAGTCGTGGCAAAGAAAGAGGTCAGAGCTGATGCGGCCGACAAAGGTAAAAGCAAAGTCGTCGAAGAAGTCCCGTGTGGGGTAGATAAGGATTTGCTGGTCAAAGATGCCGAGGAGTTTATGCGGTTGATCAAAAAGAGCGACTACAAAATTGTAGACCATCTCCATCAGACGCCTTCGAAGATTTCTATTCTCAACTTATTGCTGTGTTCTGAAGCACACCGCAACGCGTTGCTGAAGGTATTGAACGCTGCCTACGTACCGCAAGAGATATCGGTGAATCAGCTAGAAGAGGTGGTAGCCCACGTTAATGCTGGCAATGGGCTAGGTTTCACAGATTTAGAGCTGACGCCAAAAGGGAGGAATCACAACAGCGCCCTGCACATCTCGATCGAGTGCAGGGGCACAATTATGTCGCACGTCCTGGTGGACACGGGTTCGTCACTTAATGTTATTCCGAAGAAGGCATTAATGAAGTTGGACACTCGCGGATTGCTCTTCACACCCAGTGATCTAGTAGTAAAAGCATTTGACGGGACTAAACGCCACGTTTTCGGGGAGGTGACCCTGCCGGTCCAAGTCGGTCCTGAAACGTTCGACACGGTCTTTTATATCATGGACATCATGCCTGCCTACAGTTGCCTCTTGGGCCGGCCATGGATCCATGCTGCTGGTGCCGTGACCTCCACGTTGCACCAAAAGCTCAAATATGCTGTCGGGGGAAGCATAGTAACCGTTTGCGGCGAGGAGGACATAATGGTGAGCCATTTGTCATCCTTTAAGTATGTTGAAATGGATGGCAAAATCCATGAAACTCTCTGCCAGGCATTTGAAGCCGTCAAAGTGAAAGAGGTAGCTCCTGTAGTCATAGAGAAGCCAGAGATGAATCTCTCCTCATTCAAAGAAGCTTGGGCCGTCGTCCAAGATGGATCTACCCCAGGCTGGGGGCATATTTTGGAGATACCGAACAAGCAGGATAAGTCTGGGTTGGGGTATTCTCCTGGAGCTGAAGCTTCTTCTTCTTCGTCTAGCAGTGCGTCACGGGGTAAGGGGCCGATCCTATTTACCAGTGGCGGAGTGATCTTCGAAAGCATCAACGCAGCGTCTGAAGACAGCGGGGATAGCGATTGTGATCTCGACTCTTGGATTCAGCCAAGCAAGCCAGGCGAGGGCCTCAACAATTGGACCATCAAGGATATCATCCCGATGATAAGTGAAGAGTAATGATTTACTTTTTTCAATCATTGTACAACCCTATGTCCTACCCGGGGCATAGCGGTTTTATTGTCAGGGCCTTGTTGGATTATGTACATGCATTTTGTTAATAAATCAAAGGCGTTTTCTTCGTATTCAAATATTGTGATCTCTGGTATTCCTGTTTTATATTTGTTTTGAAAAACAGTAAAATGGCAATGGGGTTTGTGCTGACCTGCATATTCTTGTTTTAAACTTAACCCTTGTTATTGCAGGATCCACATAACAGATGACATCGACTCTGGACCTTCTACGGCTCACTTCGATTGCCCGATCTATCAAGCCGAGGAAGAGATTGATGAAGACCTTCCTGAAGAGTTGGCCCGCTTGTTGAAACAAGAGGAAAAGATTATTCTGCCTCATGAAGAGGAGATTGAGATCGTGAACCTGGGTTCTGAAGAGCTCGTCAGAAATGTCAGGATAGGGGCTGCATTGCAGAAGGATGTCAAGCAGAGATTAGTCGAGATGCTTCAAGAGTATAGTGACGTCTTTGCTTGGTCATACGAAGATATGCCCGGACTTGACACGGACATCATGGTCCACCACTTGCCGCTACGAGAAGATTGCCCTCCCGTCAAGCAGAAGCTTAGGAGGACGAGACCAGACATGGCTGTTAAGATCAAAGAAGAAGTGCAGAAACAGCTCGATGCTGGCTTCTTAGCGGTCACCACTTACCCTCCGTGGGTCGCCAACATAGTACCTGTACCGAAGAAGGACGGTAAGGTACGCATGTGCGTCGATTATCGGGATTTGAATAGGGAGAGCCCTAAAGATGATTTCCCGTTGCCTTATATCGATGTGTTGGTCGACAACACAACCCAGTTCTCCGTGTTTTTGTTCATGGATGGCTTCTCCGGTTACAATCAGATCAAGATGGCGCCGAAGGACATGGAGAAAACGACGTTTATCACCCCTTGGGGAACATTTTGCTATAAGGTAATGCCCTTCGGGCTGAAGAACGCAGGGGCCACTTACCAACGAGCAATGGTAACTTTGTTTCATGATATGATTCATCATGAGATCGAGGTCTATGTTGATGACATGATTGCGAAGTCCCAAACGGAGTAAGAGCATCTAGTCAACTTATTGAAGCTTTTTGAGAGGCTTAGGAAGTTCAGGTTGAGGCTGAATCCTAACAAATGCACTTTCGGAGTGCGGTCCGGAAAGTTACTGGGGTTTATCGTTAGCGAACGAGGCATCGAGGTTGATCCTGCGAAAATAAAAGCCATTCAAGAGATGCCAGCACCAAAAACAGAAAAAGAAGTTCGTGGTTTCTTGGGCAGAATAAACTACATTGCAAGGTTTATCTCTCAGCTCACGGCCACATGTGAACCGATGTTCAGGCTTTTAAAGAAAGATCAGGCGATTACTTGGAATGAGGATTGCCAGAAGGCATTCGACAAGATAAAGTAGTATCTTCAAGAACCTCCAATCTTGATACCCCCAGTGGCTGGACGACCATTAATCATGTACTTGACAGTTCTTGAGAACAGTATGGGGTGTGTTCTCGGTCAGCACGACGAGACGGGCAGAAAGGAGCATGCCATTTACTACTTGAGTAAAAAGTTCACTGACTGTGAATCTCGATACTCGATGCTGGAGAAGACGTGTTGTGCACTAGCTTGGGCTGCCAAACGTCTACGACAGTACATGCTCAATCACACCACTATGCTAATTTTGAAGATGGATCCGATCAAGTACGTCTTCGAGAAGCAGGCTCTTTCGGGCAGGATTGCCAGATGGCAAATGGTGTTAACAGAATATGATATTCAGTACGTGTCCCAGAAGGCCATCAAGGGAAGCGTATTGTCTGATTACCTTGCCGAGCAGCCGACCGAGGATTACCAGCCGATGAAGTTTGAATTCCCTGACGAGGATATTATGTTTCTCAAAGCGAAGGATTGCGATGAGCCGTTGCCCGACGAGGGGCCAGATAGGAAATCCCAGTGGATGTTGATATTCGATGGGGCGGTTAATTCCTATGGAAGTGGCATCGGGGCTATCATCACGACTCCCCACGGATCCCACATCCCGTTTACTGCGAGACTGACGTTTCCAGTCACCAACAATGAGGCGGAGTACGAAGCATGCATCATGGGTCTAGAAGAGGCAATTGATTTGAGAATCAAGAACCTAGACGTATATGGTGACTCAGCGCTTGTGATCAACCAAATTAAAGGGGAGTGGGAGACTCGTCAATCGAATTTGGTGTCGTACATGAATTATGCCAGAAGGCTGCTTCCGTTCTTTGATCGAGTGGAACTCCATCATGTGCCCAGGGCTGAAAATCAGATGGCTGATGCCTTAGCCACGTTGGCTTCAATGTATAAAGTCAATTTTTGGAATGAGGCTCCAAGAATTATATTGTCTCGTCTTGATAGACCGACATTTGTCTTTGCAATCGAGGAAGCCGCCGATGGCAAGCCATGGTTCCATGACATCCAGACTTTCCTTATGACTAAGGAGTATCCTGCGGGTGCGTCAACCCAGGATAAGAAGACTCTGAGGAGGCTGTCTGGCAACTTTTATCTCAATCCTGATGGAGTGTTGTATAAGAGAAACCACGATCTTGTGCTTCTCAGATGTGTAGATGAGAAAGAGGCGAGTATGCTCATGGAAGAAGTCCATGAAGGCACATTTGGTACGCACGCCGGCGGGCATGCTATGACGAGGAAGATCCTGAGAGCAGGATACTACTGGCTGACAATGGAGTCGGATTGCTTCAGATTCGCGAAGAGATGTCATAAATGCCAGATTTATGCTGATAAAGTTCATGTGCCGCCGTGCCCGTTGAATGTCATGTCCTCCCCGTGGCCGTTCTCCATGTGGGGCATCGACATGATAGGCAAGATCGAGCCCACTGCATCTAACGGTCATCGCTTCATTCTGGTAGCTATCGACTACTTCACCAAGTGGGTGGAGGCAGCCTCGTACGCTAATGTGACCAAGCAGGTGGTGGCTAAATTCATAAAGAGGGACATCATCTGTCGTTACGGAATTCCCGAGCGGATCATTACTGATAATGGTTCGAATTTGAATAACAAGATGATGAAGGAGCTGTGCCAGAGTTTCAAGATTGAACACCACAACTCATCTCCTTACCGGCCGAAGATGAATGGCGCCGTGGAAGCAACCAACAAGAACATAAAGAAGATTGTTCAGAAGATGGTTGTGACATACAAAGACTGGCACGAGATGCTGCCATTTGCATTGCACGGTTATCGTACGACAGTACGTACGTCAACCGGGGCAACTCCTTTCTCCTTGGTGTACGGTATGGAAGTTGTCCTACCGTTAGAAGTGGAGATCCCTTCTTTGCGAGTTTTGGTTGATGTGAAACTCGACGAGGCAGAATGGATTACGAATCGTCTGAACCAACTCAACCTGATGGACGAGAAGAGGTTAGCATCGATCACGTTTGGTCGTCTGTACCAAAGCCGAATGAAGAAAGCTTATGATAAGAAGGTGCGTCCTAGAAGCTTTCAGACAGGTGATCTCATCCTGAAGAAGATTCTTCCGCCACACTCCGATCACCGGGGCAAGTGGACTCTGAATTATGAAGGTTCGTACGTTGTCAGCAAGGTCTTCTCGGGAGGAGCTTTGTTGTTATCTACGATGGATGGTGAAGATTTTGCATCCCCGGTGAATGCGGACGCAGTTAAAAAATACTTTGCTTGAAAGCGACCCGCTGGACAAAAAAAGAGAGTCCAGGCAAAAAAGGGGCATCCCGGCGAACCAAAAACAGAATAAAAAGGTTCGGGCAAAAATTAGGGATATAAATTGAAAAAATGTACACCCACGAAGTCGAAAACCTACACTGGGCGGCTTCGGAAAAAAAGGGTATCCCGGTGAACTGAAAACCCGTAAAGGGCGGTTCACGCAAAAGTTAGGGATTTGAATAAGCAAATGACTGCATTCCACGTGTGGACTTTCATTGTTTAGTGGGTCATAGAGGGATCAACTCATGGTGTTCGTCTACGCCTCGTTGCCAACATTTGTATATACTGATGCATATTTATGTTTTATTTTTGTGCGGCTTCCTCATTCCAGGAGCTTGCCTCTGTTGTAAAACATTTTTACCCATTCAGGGGTTCGTTATCAATAAAATGCATACTATTCAGCAATTCTGTTTGCCTGTTTAGCATTTATCTGTTTTGTTTGCGAAAAAGAACGCCGATGCTTTTGATAAAATGCGCATACATAAACTTACCGGCCTAGGCCACTGATTGTTGAAACAATTAATTACCTGAACATTGTCACGAGATAATAACCTTGATAGGTCCCTTTGAGAAGGGTATCTTGTCTGTTTGTTTGTGTTGTTACAGGTGTAGCATATTCCAGACAGTGCGCCGTGCGCATCCCGAAGCAGGATGATTCCTCTTTATCCAGCAGAGTTCAGTAGCCTCTCCCCGCAGAGTCTGAACGCGAGATCATGAACATTAATATGTCTCCCCAGGCAGAGATGATTCTCCTCCCCAAGCTGATGCGCCCTGAAGGAACGTCATCTCCTCAGCTGAGTCACGCGCCGAAGCATGAATTCAATCCCTCAGCACCGGGTCACAAGTGCAGGTTTCGTAGGAAACTATTCGTACGCTGAAGTATGCAGCAACTGATGGTGCCAGACTGAAGTCTCCAGCGGAATTGAAGTTCCCCACCAGAGTTGTACTCTCCCCCGAAGTCGGATGATTCCTTCTTCCCCAGCGGAATTGAGATTCCTCATTAGAGTCGTACTCTCTCCAGCGAAGCAGAATGATTTCTCCTTCCTCAGCCGAGTTTGCAGATCCCCAAGAGAGCCGAATCCTTGGAAGTTGCTCGGACCATGATTGGTTTTCCCCAGTAGAGTGTTG
This sequence comes from Lathyrus sativus, assembly GCA_963859935.3. Classification (NCBI taxonomy): domain Eukaryota; kingdom Viridiplantae; phylum Streptophyta; class Magnoliopsida; order Fabales; family Fabaceae; genus Lathyrus; species Lathyrus sativus. The sequence continues at coordinate 423,822,802 of OZ012737.1, forward strand.
AACAGCTGAAGTTGTTTCCCCACAGAGTCGTCGTCTCCAGAGAAGTAGCCGAGAAGGCTACGCAGTTTATTCCCGCGATTGATGTCGCTTTCCCTCAGCAGGTCCTGGTTCTCGTAAAGCTTCGTCCCCATGCAGTAGTCAACTGAAGTTGTTTCCCCCGCAGCAGTCAACTGAAGTTGTGTCCCCTGCGGAGTCCAATTGATATTGGCGTGACCTCGTTCTCCTCAGCAGGATGATTCCTCTATCTGAGTAGTTCTATCTCCTTGACAGGAGAATTCCCCCCTCAGCATTTATTTTGCTGACGGGATCGCATCATCGTGCATGATTGCATAACATTTATCATAAACGCATAACATTTCCACTGTGTGGAGCATTGCTGAAGCATATGCATAATAAACATGATCTAGGTCGTTACCGTTCTTGTTTTGTAGGTGTTCCGCCGCAGAATTGATTGCTCAGGATGATTCTTGACTTTCTCCCCAACGAAGTCGCTTGCTCAAGATGATTCTTGGGATCCCCAGTGAAGTCTTCAGTTCAAGATGATTCTTGAATTCCTCAGCAGGGCCGTTTGCTTAAGACGATTCTTAAGCTCTCCAGTAGAGTCCCCGGTGAAGGTTGCCCAGGATGATTCCTAAAGCCCCAAGAGAGCCGAATCCTTGGAAGCTGCTCAAGCCATGATTGGTTTGTCCCCGGCAAGAGTTGCCCAGGATGATTCCTGGAATCCCCAACAGAGTGTTTGCTCAGGAAGATTCCTGAAATCTCCAGCATGGTTATCGGTTCAAGATGATTCTTGAAGGTCCTCGACGAAGTTATTTGTCCAAGATGATTCTTGGAGTCCTCAGCAGAGTTGATTCATCCAGAATGATTTCTGGAACCCCGGAGCGGAGTTACTTGATAGTCCTCCAGAATCCCCAGCGGCGAAGCATCCTCCCCAGCAGGTTTCCTAACGGCGAAGTTGAAATCTCCCTTGAAGACTCCATGATTGAAGTCTGACCGTGTTAATGAAGCAGTTCTCTCAGCTGATGCGGAGTTCCTGATGGCAGAGGTTTAGATGTTCCCAGTTGGCTTATGATTGACCAAGGATTCTATGCCCGAATTGCTAATGATGTCCGGCTGATGCCCGACAGTAATGCGGAATGCCTGATGGCATGATCAACCTGATGATTGAAGTTCGGCTGATGCCCGACAGTGTTTCTTGAATGCCTGATGGCATGATCGACTATGTACTACCGGTTACCGTGTGACCAATTTCCCAATGAAGTTTCTTCACCCTGACGGCGAGGTCAGACGATGTTGAGAGTTGACGATGAAGTCAGATTATTTTGAGTACTTGACGGCGATGTCGGGTGTTTCTCAAAGTTATGTTTGTTTGGCGGCAATGTCAGACCCTTTGTGGCTCCAGCGGCGATGTTGGACGTTTGTTTCTGACGGCGATGTCAGGTGAGTCAGTTCTCCAGCGGTGATGTTGGATGTTCGTTTCTGACGGCGATGTCAGTTTCTTTGTTGTCCCAGCGGCGATGTTGGATGTTTGTGTCTGGCGGTGATGTCAGTTGATTTAGTTTTCCAGCGGCGATGTTGGGTGTTTCTCAGATTCTTCAGTTTTCCGGCGGCGATGTTGGATGTTTTTGACGGCGATGTCAGATTCTTTGATGTTCCAGCGGCGAGGTTGGATGTTTGGTTGACGGCGATGTCAGATGCTTTGGTTTTCCAGCGGCGATGTTGGGTGTTTTTTTTCAGATTCTTCGGTTTTCCAGCGGCGATGTTGGACGTTTATTTCTGACGGCGATGTTAGATTCTCTAGTTCCAGCGGCGATGTTGGATGTTTGTTTCCGGCGGCGATGTTAGATTCTTCAGTTTTCCAGCGGCGATGTTGGATGTTTGTTTCCGACGGTGATGTCAGATTCTTCAGTTTTCCAGCGGCGATGTTGGGTATGTCATATTCTTTAGTTTTCCAGCGGCGATGTTGGGTATGTCAAATTCTTTAGTTCTCCAGCGGCGATGTTGGGTGTTTTGGTTGTCCGACGGCGATGTCAGATCAGTATGTCTCCAGCTAGTTGCCGTGCAGCTACTATTCCAGTGTTCGAAGATTTGTTCCCGCCAGGGGACCGTGTACTTGTGCAGTTGGAAAATTTCTGGGTTTATCGGTATTCAACCGTCTCGCACCTTGATTGGCTGAGAGCCGTTCGCTCCTCACCCAGTCAGGTTCAAGTCGTTTGAATAGGGGCAACTGTTGCACCCCAAAATTTGACCAACATTTATTCACCCATCAAGAGTTATATGATACTTGGAAGCTAGCCAAGAAGGTTGTTCAAAGGTTCAAAGGTTGATACCTTTGTCAGAGAACTCAAGAGATCCTCAGAGAGATTGGTTGAAACCAAAGTTGTGTGTCTCATAACTTGAGAGTTGTGGGAGCTCCTCAGATGATTTTGAGACTATGAGGATGGACTTGAAGCTTTGAGAAAGCTTATGAGATGTCTTGAAAGCCATCATGAAGCCTAGAGAGGTCATTGTACAAGAATTCAGAAGATTCAGCCATGAATGGTGGAATTAGGGTTTGACTGGGTCAACCCTAGGTCAACTGATGATTTGGAGAGGGTTGAGACCTAATCCAAGAGCCATGTGATCATGGAATGGTGCATTGAGATGCTATAAGGATGATTCCTAGACCAACTCATCATGATTGAGGAGTTTGAGAAGTTTTAAGCTACGGTTTCTAAGGATTGACAGTGTAAAATCCCCTAGTTTGATCCCTATCTTCAAGGCAGTTTAGCTCAAGATGTGATTGTCATCTCATCTTCCCCACAAAATGAATGTTGTAGAGCTTGTTCTTAGCTTTAATTTGAGTACTAGAAGTCCTTGATAGGATTTGTAGAGCTCAAGTTATGGCTTTGACAAATTACAGGTCATCTGAGGTATGTGAATCTGGGTCCTTGAGAGTCACCCAACTTGCATCCAACTTTTTCCCTAGTAGGATGATTCCTATGGATTCTTGGTCAACATGAATGTTGAAGGGCATCTTCTTAGCTTTCTATAGAGTACTAGAAGTCCTTGATAGGATTTGTAGAACTCAACTTATGGCTTTGACAAGTCAAGGGCATTTTGGTTATTTGGAGGTTATAGGTCATTTCAAGCATAAGGCCATATCTCCTAGTTTCAAGCTTCAAATGGAAAAATCTTCAACATCAAACTTGCTTAGAATGATGTTTTAAGGCTAGTAGGGAGGTCATGAGATGTTGAAAAGGCTCATATCAAAAAGTGATAAAAATGGCCTAAAATGGAGTCATAAGTTAAATAAGTTGAAATTGAAAATCATAAATCACAAGCTATAAGTCCAAACCATGTCATGTAATAGGTCATTTTGACTCCAAATGACATTCTAAGAACAATGGTTCAGCCACAATTTTGATTTGAGGCTTGGATCATAGGGCTGCTTTGAAAAAAGATTACTTGCATATTAAGGTACCAAACCAAAACAAGGCAAAACTCAATAAGCAAGGTGGTTA